>BSBK01001547.1:755000-1955000 GCA_027943335.1 Chamaecyparis obtusa
TATATCAAGGGCATCCCCTAGTTGATCTTGTAAATCCTAGTTGAAGTTTGAATAGGATTGTTGGTGTGTTTGACATGCTTAAATATTTAAAATTGCCTTTCCCATTTAAAATAGAAACCAAAAGGAGACACACCATCCAAATTAAGCCTTGGAAATTTTGTATTGTATACAATTTCATTGTTTGTTTTACATGTTAAATAAAAAAATCCCAAAACATTACAAACCTTCAAAGCTAAAAAAAATTCATAAATTTCAAATATCCAAAAAATGTAAGGAATCTAATTTTGCAATTAATTTTGTCTTTAGACAAAATTTTTGGAATGTTTTCCATACATTTTCAAATTAGGCTTAAAATAAACATAAACATCTGGGTTTGTAACTAAAAATAATAAGTGCCTATTAAACCCCAAGATCACATATGTATTATCTCTTCTCACACCTCTGGGTAACCTTGAGTGCACAAGAAATACATGGTCTTATTTTTTTTTCAAGGAGGTTTATTTGTTGATTTGATCACTTGAAGGGATGATGTCAACTCCCATGTTTCGGTGAAGTATAAATATAGGGAGGTGATCCAAATACGCCTCTCTTGGAAGAATCTTGTCATTTTTGGTTAAGCCCTAAAGAAATTTATACCTTTGGGAAGTGAAAGTGGAGATTCTGGTTACCATCTCCTCTTGGTTGTTTGACATTATTCTCTTTCATCTATGGATTTGGGCTTCATCTACCTTGTGTATATAAAGGACATCCCCTAGTTGATCTTGTAAAGCCCAGTTGAAGTTTGAATAGGATTGTTGGTGTGTTTGACATGCTTAAATAGTTAAAATTGCCTTTCCCATTTAAAATAGAAACCAAAAGGAGACACACCATCCAAATTAAGCCTTGGAAATTTTGTATTGTATACAATTTCATTGTTTGTTTTACATGTTAAATAAAAAATCCCAAAGCATTATAAACCTTCAAAGCTAAAAAAAATCATAAATTTCAAAAATCCAAAAACATCATAAAACTTCCAAAAGTCCAAAAAAGCATAAAGTTTGAAAATAGAAAAAACATCATAAAACTTAAAAGTCCAAAAAAAATCAAAGAATCAAAACATATAAAAAATCAACAAAAACAAGCCTCATTTAATTCTACTTAGTCAAGCTTTCCACATCATCTCCACATCACCTCTCTCATCTATCAACATCAACATTATACCTCTTATCCTAATCATCCATAACCATCCTAACTATCTTCCCTCTTCATCATTCCCTTCATCCCAATCACTTTATCTAAGTCATTCACATTCTTCTTAACTCATCCTAATCATACCTCTTATCTTAATCATTCATAATTATAATCCATATCCTAATCATCTTTCATCTTCATCATCCTAATCATTTCATCCTAAACATCCACTATCTTTCTAATCTCCATCCTAATCATCTTTCATAATCCATATCAACATCCATCTTCCTTCTAATATAATCACATCATCATCATCATCATTCTAATCTAATCCCCTTCTCAACTTTATATCATTCCAATCAAATCTCATTAATCTAATCTCATCATTCATTCAAATCTTCATCCACATCATCTTCCAATTTAAATAAAATCTTCTACTTTTGGCTTAGGAGTACCATCATAATCTTTGGACTATAATCATTATCCAAATCAAATCAATCAAATCTGGAGGCCTTGCTCTCATAATAAAATCATCAAAATCTAAATCAAATTAGCTCTTGAGGCCCTGCCCTCATGTCAAAATAAATCAAATTTAATCAAATCTTGATGCCCTATCCTCACATTCATCATCAAAATCCAACATCTTTGAGGCTCTTCCCTCACAATCAAAGTAAAGTTCAAACTTTCTCCTAGTCCTAAGTTCATATTTCATCAATCCTCAAATTTTTCACTTCATCCATTCTTAATTCAAATCTTCATTCACATCATCCTCCACTCCAAATCCAAAACACCTCATTCAACAATCATGAATATGGATTGGTTTCACAAAATGGTTGAGTACTTTCAAATTCAAAACCCAAATCCTCAAGCCATTCCTCCAATCCAACCAACCTATCAACCATATCCATCTAGCTTATACATGCATCACAACAATCTAACCCTTCACTACTCATATCTCTCACCACAAACCACTTATCAAGTCAATCCCATAATTCCAATATCCATCTACCACATCCCCATCCATTCTACCCCAACACATCATATCCACTCCTAATCCATCTCATATTTCCTATCCTTTCGCTACCTTTGACAAGGGAAATCTATCTCTTGATATCCTTCACCCACATATGATTCCCTCCATAGCCACCTTTCCCAAGAGATTGAAGAACTTTGAAAAATTGTCCTCGACTTACAAAATGAGGGGCGAAAGGAAAATTTTTCCTTTTAGGACACATGTCCTTCCCCATTTGTGAAAATCAATAATCCTCCTCCCCCATCCAACCCCAATCCACAACCTAATCCCCTTACATCCTTTACCATGCCTTGGCTCTCCCTTGTCATTGCTCCCAATCCATTCTATCTATGCATCTAATCCTTTCCCATCAAATCCACTTATCTTCTAATCCACTCCATTTACTCCCAATCTATCCATTATGCATCTTTCAATCTAATCTCATCCAATCAATTGGTCCTTTCCTAATCCTATCCAATCTATTTCCTTCTTCATCTATCGTCTTATCATATGCTATCCAAACTATCTTATCCATCATCTAATCACATTTTATTCCATCTATTTACCTTCTCCTTTCAATCCATCATTTGTCTTCCAATTCCATTGCATACAACTCACTCATGCCACATAAAAATAAAAATAAATAAAAATATCCCTATAATCCAAAATCGCAAATAAGTCCAATCAAATGCAATCAATACTAATCCATGACATCCAATCTTGTAATCTAGCACACTAATCTATATCAATCTACCATCTTGATCCAAATCAACTGAAAATCCATCTCAAATCATCATCATGAGATGTATCCTTCCCAATCCTTTGGATTTGCATTGTTCTTATGGTTAACTATTTCATCCTCAATCAATTATCAATCATCAATGATCTCATCGATTGGTTTTCAGCTTGACTAGGGGAAAGATTTTGGTTTGTTGTGCATACTTTCTTGTTGCTTGTATGTGTTAGAATTTTTTGCATTTATCATGGTCTTTGCAACCTATTGTAACAAGACATCATAGTATTCCATATCATGTTGTCATAGGCACTTGGTTGTATTTGACCTTTTTTATCATGTACTCAACACATTGTCATCTTGGTTCCTCATACCTTGCTACATAGTGTAAAGTATAATATCAAACCTAGGTTTCTCATACCATTGTAGCATGAGTTTCATTTATTATTCATATATCATACCTATCCTTTTCCCTTTCCTTCCATACTCCTATCCATTTCGAGATAACACTCAGGTTCTTTGAACCTGTATGTCCACTCGAGGGGGCATACCACTCCTTCCTCATCATCCTTCCTCATCCTTCTAGTGATTGGGGCATCATGCTTCTAGTCTTATTCATTTTATCCACTATATTTTATTCTTTTTTGATATGACACCACTTCATGATGCTACATCAAAGAGGGGAAAAATGTAAACACCAAAATTTGTCCACTCGAACACATTTACCCTTACACTAGCCAATTAAAAAAATGTTCATTATTTATCTAATAATCCTTACATTATCCCTAATTAATTAAATTTACATTTCTTTAATTAAATTTTATCCTTATCCTACATTTAATTAAATAAATTCATATTTGTTTAATTAGAATCCTCTTTATCCCCTATCCTTGATTAAATAAATTTGCATTTATTTTAAAAATATCTTATCCCTTTTCCCTAGAGTTTAATTAATCCTGAATTAATTAAACTAACCTAGCCTATTTCTCCTGACCTACTTACATCTTAACCCTTCATTTAATTAAGTAAATGAGTTCATTTTCTTAATTAATCCATTTCCTTCTACTTGGAATCAAATAATACATTTAATTCTATTTGAGCACATGGCTCCTAACTTTAATCGTCACCTAGCCTCACTTCCCTAACCTGACCCATCATTCTAACTCAAACCAACCCACATACCCACTAATTGATCATAATCCCCATGTAATCACTCCCTAATCATTTGCACAATCCTAATCAAATATATTAGCAAACCCAATTCAACTCTTGTCCCATCATATTCCACTCCCCACATGTATACTTACCTTGAGCCACTCAAGTCTTACACATTTGTCTCACATTTTCTCCTTGAAATTTCTCACACATGTGAGGTTTCTTGGGCCTCATACTCTTACACCTCTATCCCCTCTCTCTTCTTCCAAAGTTTCTCACACATGTGTGAGCAACCTTAGGCCTTTCAACTCTTACACTTATCCTTGGTTTGACATTTTTTGTCCCACTCCTCAAATTTTCTCACACGTGTGAGCAAATCATCCCTTTTGAATGATGAAACCCTATTCCACTTAGCCTTCACTTGGCATCCACCTCATTTATCCAAGTGAATCCTATCCCTTCATCCTATTTTGAATCCCAACTGTCCATTTCTCTCAAAAATCTATAAATAGAGATCCCTCTCATTTCCATAAGGAACTTTCATACATTATTATGTTGCAGGGTTTGTGAGAAACCACATACCCTCAACATCAACAATATCTACACTTGTCATTTTGAGAGGTTTGAATGTGTTATTTTAAGTAGAATAGCTTTGTTTCTCATATTTTCTCTACTCATTTGTATTTATGCTTTCTCCATATCTTTCATATTTGAGGTATATGTGATAATGTTAGAATAGGTGCTAGTTTGATTAATACTTGTTCTTTATAGAATTTTTACATACTACAACTTCTAGTCAAAAAATAGGGCCATTTTTCCATTTTTTGATGAGAATGATTTGGGTTTCTTTTCATTTCATTGGGACCATACATTGTATTGGTGGGGTACTCTCGTGACGACTAGAAATAAGACTCTAGAGTTTTTTGTGGCTAGGAAGGATGGTGTTTGGATTGATGGTCCCTACCATACTATTTATAAAGAAGGCAACAAATCTTCAGTAAGGAGAGTCAAATTGGCTGACATGATACTTATAGCCTAAGTTTGTTGTTTGGTTTATTTGATGGAAGTGGCTTTCACTTTTGGTCTCTTTTTACGTTGGGTTAGATTGTCCCTTTTGTTCAGTTTAGATAGTGGTTTCTTTTTCTCCTATGACTAGGTGATTGTTGATAGTTTTCAAGGGCTCACTCCAGTCTTCTATTTTTGGTTAAAGTTTACAAATGGTTTGGGGGGCTTTTCCCAACCCTGTAGCTGAGGGAAGTGTGTTGTTAATAATGTGGGTTTGGTATTTACTATCTGCTTATTCTTTCATAGCTCCTAAGGAGGTGGAGAAGTCTCCTATAGTGGTGGAGACTCTCTTCATGAATTTGGAGGTGGATGATTCTCCTATTGAGGTGGAGACTTCCTTCGTGAATATGGAGGCTTGTAATTCCATGAGGGCTCACTTTTGTGTATGTATTGATAAAAGGTGAGTTAATGATTTACACCCAATTTTGTTTACCTTTCACTTTGTTGCTCTTATTAAGGTGGGCTCCTTTTCTATTGAGGTGGAAAGGGGTTTTGTAGCTAGAAGGAAGATCTACAGTTAGGGTGATGCTATTATTTATAGGAAGATCTTTGACAACCTTGCTCATACCAAGGATATTTGGAATGTTTCAACTAGTGGTTTGTTTGAGGTCTATCTTGACCTCTATTGTTCTACCTATTGAGGCCTTGTGCTTTCCTAGCAGTATTTCAATAATGTTTTTCTATTGATTGTGTGTCATTAGTGGCTTTATGTTGTATCAACCTATAAACTAGTTTGTTTTGTTTTTTGGACAACCCTAGGGTTGTGGCTCTATAAAGGTTAGCCCCCTTGTTTTGGTTGCTGCTAATATAAAAAACATTATAACCATGTAAACCTAAAAATGGTTGAAGTGCCTAACTCCCCCTTTTAGTCATATTTTATGTTGGTTAATTTTAACCATTTTTTAATCAATTTCAAGTCATTTTAAGTTATTTTCATCATTTTGGATTATTTTTATTTATGTTGGTCATCTTGTCGTATTTGGTCATTTTGGCATGATTAATTAAGTAATTTTAACAATTACTTGTTTATTTTACTAATGTTTGTTCCTAGGGAATAAATCTATTAATTAATTTCCTATCTTAAAGTCCCCTTAGACATAAATAAAGCTCATTTATTTATGCATTTGTCTTTTATTTTTACGTTTGAATATTTTAATATTCTAATGGTTTTTTATGTCTCTTTTTATTTTTTATTTAAATATGAATTTATTTCAAGTGGCTTTTGAGATTTTGGAGGGAAATTTACAATTTGATATTATTATTGTCTATTGGCTCTTCCGTTCCCTCTGACTATTCATTTCGTCTTTATGGTAGCTCAGTTTTCGATTTGGATTTCTTTGTAATGGTATTTCTTTCTCATTTGGTGGCTAACCATGATTCAAGTATCCTAATTATTTTCAAATTGTTTATACTTTCCTTTTCAAATGTTATTAGTGCAATTGTCATATCAAGAGAAATATTATTTTGGAGGAGAAGAATAATGGAGCATGATATTGTGTTTGCATGATTTTTTATTTACGTTTTTACATTGTTTTTATGCAAATTTATCTTAAAAGCTTCATTGAGTGATTAGGGATAGTTGAATATGTTTTAATGTTGTTTTGTGGTTGATCTTTTTGCATTTGTACACTAATATTTTCCCTATCTACAATAACCATTTGAGAAAACCTTTAAAATGCCAAAAGGAGATGTGTTAATAGTTTTTTCTTTCACTAAACTATTCTACTTCATTATTATCCTTGGGGTAGTTCTCCATGATAAGATCAACATTAGATCTCACTTCTTAACAAAATGCATTTTTGCCTTCATTGGTGCGGTATCGAGTTCTACTTCTCTTCTCAATGTTCTTGAACTACACTTCTTCGACATCCCTCTTGTTATATCTCTTGACATATTCTAACACCCCTTAAAGAAAGGTTTGATTTTCTTTTTTTTTTCTCACCCATGTTTGACCATAAGTATGTTTGATGCATTTACAGGAATAAGTCCTTCCTAAAGAAATTTTCAAACTTCTTTTTTGATATCTACATGGTTATAGTAAGCTATGAGGAAATATTAAGAAGAATGAATCTTTTAGTTTAGTAAGAACTCCCCCCTTCCCTTTGAAGTTCTCCTCATTCTAAAGACCCATATCGTCCAAAGAGTTTTAGTAGAAGGTAAAAGTCAAAGTAGATTAATCTCTTTAGATAATCTATTCATTTTACCAAATAAATTTTGATTCCATAAAATATTTATATTCCAACCAATAAGACCATTACAAAATATATTCCACACTTCTTTAGTAGTAAAATAGAAAAAAAAGATGTCTTTAATAATTTTGGGTTATTTGCACATATTACACAAGTCAATGTCATTATTGAATATTGAACATATTTTGGGTGGCAGTCCTAGAGTTCTTACTGAGACTTATATATCATGACATTTCCTTGCAGGTTTCAGTTACACTGAGAATTAACAAGAAAAAGTTTGAAGATCTACTTAAGGATGGCATGACTCTGGTAATGAAAGAAGACATCTCCCATGGCTTCATGTGGGGAAGAGCCACCAGAGAGCATATACAAATTGAAATTGCATTGCAAAACTTTATGGATGTTGGTGTACCAATTATAGTCCTTCCTGCTAAGGCTGATCCCAAGAATGAAGAGGCATTGGGCGCTGACGTTGCTAATCATGAAGATTCTAACACTAAAGATGTTGATTATGAAGATGTTGATCCTCCATGAGTTATAGAGAGAGTCAATCAACCACCCATATGCCTAACAAACCATTGATGGAAAGGAACTAAAATGGATGGAAGGGGTAGCTAGCTAGGTTTCTTGGGTCATACAATGATGCCAGAAACCCTAATGGGATCATACAATGATGCTAGGATTTCATGATCAAATATGATGTATATTTTGTGCAGTTGTAGATTCTCAGCTCCGGTACTAAATCCACCTTCAACATTAGACATAGTTGTTACTCCATTGTTTGTAATCATGTTGCTTCGCATAGTCTTTTTTTGTATTAGATGACATGGTTTTTGGGGTTTACTGTCATGATACAGTAATAGCATTTGAACTATGAACAGTATGAATTTGTAAATGGATGGTTCATGACAGGCCTGGAATTTGACGGTCACCCCTACTTGTCATATGGTTATAAATTATGACGGTTTGGTCATTTTAACGCCTTTCATTTTACGTTTTATGAAAAATATTGATTGTCAATTTTTTTATATGCAAATAATTTATTTTAAACTATTTTAAAAAAAATTTAATAATATATAATAAACTATATAGAAATTTTATTTGTTCTGAAAAGAAAAGAAAATTAAAAGATCAATATAAATTAGTAATATATGCAAAAATCTCACATTAACTAAATAAAAAATTCATATACTTCATTTTTAAAAAATTCTAAATTAATATTATAAATATATAATAAATAATATAGAAACATTATATTACATACTTTTATATATCATAAATTAGAAATATATCCAAAAATATAAGTATATTAAATAAATATCTAAAATTTATTTATTTTATTTAAAAAGGATTCTAAATTAATATGAATATATAAGGATTCTTGTATTTTATCATTGTAGAGAAAGTGCTTTGAAGCGTTAGGGTTTGATTGTAATTGTTTTTATTGAATTTTTGTCTTTTTGAGTGACTGTGTTTTGTTTCAGCGTGGTCGCGCATTTGAGTTTGTTCTTTTTTTTTCCATGTTTTCTGCTTTAGTGTTAAAGTTTGGCTCATTTCTTTCTATGTAAATATTTGTGCGTGTTTTTTTGTTTTTTAAAGCTCTGGGGATTTTGTTGGGGATTTTTGTTCAATTTTTGCATTTTTTAGTGCAACAGTGGCTAGTGCCCATTTAGCTCAAGTTAATGAAGAATGTACATGTTGATGGCGAATGAGGCGTTAGCCATTCTAGCCTTTCTAGCAGGCATAGTGCTTTCGCAAGAATGCAGTGATATTACAAGTAGGTGAAAAGTGTCAAGGAAGGGGACATGTGAATGTTGATATTACATCTATAGCAGGTGAATGTTGTACATTGATATATTCTAGAAGAATCTTTACGGGGACATGGATTGTAATAAAATTTTGTTTTGATTGGTTTCGTCTTTTCAGTGATGGTTTTCTTTCAGTGTGGTCATACATTTGAGTTTGTCTTTTACTTTCCATTTTAATTGGTAGGGTTGCAAAGGCAGATGAAACTTGAGAAAACACTCCATTTTTCCAACGAACGAAAGGATTAGTATTAAATCTATTATGGGCGATTCAAGTTATTTTAACACTTAGAAGTTTCTATTTCATGGACTCTTTATTAGGCAGGGATTTTCTTTACCTTCTTAAGTTAATTGTTTGGAGAATTTTGTGTATTGCAATATTGTAGTTTGAACATTGGGTGTATTTGTTGATATGATTTTGGGTTAATTTTGATAAGTAATTTTAAAATGATTTATAAATTATTAAGTTTAAGGCTTGTAGAATTCTAGACATGTACTTCGATTTGGTTAATGTATTTTTCTAACTTCATGTTTATTTTATTTTTATTACTTCTTGAACCTTAGACTTGTACTTTATATCTAAATTGATTTGGTACTATAGATATTGGAGTATATATTTGAAAGAATGGCATCAAAGGAATGAATCATGACAAGAAACAATGTAAAGCATGTTCAAACTTGAATGTAAAAGACACGAATGATGACAATAATCGATGCAATGCAAAGTAGAAGTTGCAAAAAGAAAATAAGAATGGGGTAGAGAACATGGCATGAAACTATACAGTGGAATAAGGTTGCACAAATAAGGGGAAGCCCAAAATGTGGAAGAAGAATGGACTCCTACACAAAAAACCAAAAAGAAAAGAAAAGAAAAGAAAATGGACTTTTGCATAAAATAAACAATATTAAATAACTAAATCTATTTATATATTATTTATAGAAATAAATGAAAGTAATATAATTCAAAAATATAATAATATTTAGATTATATTAAAAATATATTTCTATGTTTACAAGTCTCAATATAATAATAAAATGATTTGTTCCAAAAAAATAAATATTGGATTTATTTATTTCAATTATAATTACACATATATTTACAATAATATTATATAAAATATACCAAGAGATATCAATGTTAGAGGTGTCTATTTTCTCCTTACATTATTATTTTTAGATAAGATAAACTATTACAAATTTTTCTATTCATGATGAAGACTCAAAATATGCAAATTTGGTCATGTAAGACAAACAATCCACTCAATATATCAAGGATTATTTTTTAGAAAATGAGCTATTAACAACCAACTTACAAAATAGATATGGGCTACAACATCTACATATCTAGAGACACATTTTAAAAACATTATAATCGTAGACTGAGAGGATGAGCGAGAATAGGAGAAGGATGGGATTTTCAAATTTGGGTGATGTAGAGGGATCCGAAGAAGAAGCATATGATGATATATGAGGGTGCAGGAGGGCTTGGTTTTGGATTTTCAAGTTTTGGGATGCTTATTTGGCCCTTGTTCCAGCCTAAGCTTTGGGTCCTAGGTATATTTGTTTTGTTGTGTGCATTTTACATATGCATTCTCCAATGGTCATGCTTGGGGATTTCCAGTGTTTTGTCCTCTCTCTTCCTATGGCCGTTGGAGCTTTTTTTCCTGTGGCAGTTGGGCTCCCTGTTGGAATCAATGTTGGAGGTTTCCATCTAGTGGCATGTGGGACTTCTATAGTATCTGGGAAACCTCTTATATTGATGCCTATCCTAGCTCCTACTATGTTCATTTAGTGCTAGGGATTTGAGGTCATGCTAGCCACTATTTTATTTATTAGTTTATAGTTTTTGCGCTCCACTATATCTTCTTTACGGTGGGGTTCCAATGTTTGACAAGGTTTCTGGGTATAAGATTTGTGTTGTACTATTGGTGGTGTTTGAACCATTTTACCTGTGATGGGAATTGTATGGCATGGGGTTTTGAGTCCTACACTAGTTGGTATACAACATAGTTATATTGCTATTGCTTCCTAGTGTTGGAGTGTCTTTCCCTCTTCTTGTGCCCTGCTTGTGAGTTTTGTGTTTTGGTTGTTCTTTCAGTTTTTTTGCTTTGTGATATCTCTGGCTACATGCTCTTTATTGTGGGTCCTCCCAAGATGTTTTCCCATATCTACATGCTCATTTTGGGAGAATTTTGGGTTGGAACTGTGAGGGGATACTTGCTAATGGAAGGGGATTGTGTTTAATGAGAACTAGTTTCAAGCTCAAGGGTTTAGTGGGGGAGTGTTTTCTGGCTTGGTTTTATTTGTTTTGGGGCTATGTTGCTAGGACTGGTTATGGTTCCCTTTTCATTGTGAGTTGGGTTGTTCAGCCTATGGAGACTGCCAAAGCTTGTGATTCTAGATGAAGTTGAAATTTTGATGGTGGGAAGGATACTAGCTATCCAAAGTTTGATTTATTATGGTAAGAATTTTTTGAGGAAGCTAGTAAATGGGATTACTTTCCTATTTTTTGAGGATGTTGTGGTTTATTGTAGCCTACTATGATAGCAGTTTTGGAGGGTTGGAGTCTTGAATGTTGGCTTGATTGGCTGGCTTGTGCAACATGCTTTGGTATTTTCCATGTTATAAGTGACTTGCACTTCTATAGACACCAAAATCTATCCACTCGAACACATTTACCCTTCTACTAGCTAATTAAATAAATGTTTATTATTTATTTAATAATCCTTACCTTATCCCTAATTTTTTTATCAATCTTACCTTATCCCTAATTAAATAACATTGCATTTAATTAATTAAAATTTAGCCTTATCTTACCTTTAATTAAATAAATTCATATTTATTTAATTAGAATCCTATTTATCCCCTATCCTTGGGGTAAGTGCACAAAGATGGAGGACCAAAAAGGTGGTATAAGATGCCACTTTTTTAAAAAAAATCAGCAAACTCTAAACTTCAATGAGAAATTGAAGATAGTTAGACTCAAAATTTTAAGATGTGACAAAAACAAGAGTTGTAATACTCTGAATCTTGTTTCTAAACTACTAATTTATTTTGAAAATGGTGCAGATTAAGGCCTTCAAAAAGAGGGAGCACAAAAAGTGGTACTATTTTTTGTGAAAAAACATAACATAGGGTCTAGTTTGCTCCCCCTAAAATGTTAACTTTTTTTTGAATTTTTTTAATCACTCTAGTGAGAAGTTAGCTAACACCACGTAGTTTATCCCATATTTTTCTGCTAATTTTTTAATGAATGTATAATATTTAATGAATTTTCGAAGTGCACACATCCTCAAAACATGAAATTTCTGTGCGCTCCCCCTTTAAATCATTGAAAATTAATTGAAAAAACATTTTTTTAAAAATGTGTATAATTGAGTCTAGTTTTTGGAAAAGTAACTTTTTGCAAAATTCAACGAACAACCAAAATCTAAGCCCAAAATACTACACACTAGTTTTTGACAAAAATCGGACATACATACAAAAGAAATTAGAGACGAAAAGCTGAACATAATCAGAATTCAAAATAAATTATATGGTTAGATAGCTAACATAGAGATTTACAATTTCATGTCATCTGATTTTAACGTTATTGAACCATGAATAAACCTAACGAGGAGCACACAAAAAAAGGTGTGAATTTTTTGTATGTCTACTGGAAAACACGTCTCAGGCCTATTTGAATCCTCCAAGCCTTTGGGTTGGATCTCCAAGGCAAATCCAAGCCTTGGGCTTGGTGGATTATAATATATTAAAATGCGCACATGCGTTATAGTGCACACGCGCTATTCAAATTCATGTTTTACATAGCGTGTGCGTGCTATGTAACCTCCAAAAATGCTTAAGTGAGAGAGAAAGAGTGAGAGGGTGGGGGGGTTGAGAGAGAGAGAGAGAGAGAGAGAGATGAGAAGTTGAAAGAGTGAAAGGGATGAGAAGTTGAGAAAGACAAAGAGAGATAGAGAGAGAATTTTTAATTTAAGTGACTGCAAATGGTTTGTATTAAAATAGTGTAGGAATTTGTTACATGTTTGATAATCATATTATTATGTCAAATACATTTCACGACCCTTACACAATTTAGAATCCTTGGAAATTAATAGAATATAAAAGGTTGATTTCAATCTAGTCCATGCCTAGTGCACCTGTTGTTTCCTAATGAGTTGTAGATGGTCCTAAGACCCCTTCCTTACCTTATCTCTGCCCCCCCCACCCCTCTCTCTCTCTCTCTCTCTCTCTCTCTCTCTCTCTCTCTCTCTCTCTCTCTGCCCTTGTCACCCCCTCTCTCACTTTACCACTTTTGTGTTTCTAGCATAGGACACACACGCTATAGCGTGCTCACACTATGCAAGACTATGCTTTACCACTTTTATCATTCTTACATAGGGTGCACATGCTATAGCTCACTCGTGCTATGCAAGATTAAAATAAACAGTCTTATCTATTATAGATCTCGTGAAAGAGGCCCACATTTTCTATAAACTATCTAATTTCTACATTTTATTTGACAAAAAATCTCTTTTCATGGTGTTCAAGGTGACAAAGAAGCATATTTTATCAATTTGCACCACCTTTTTGTTTAAAAATCAACATCAAATTGTGAAAGTCAATCATTCTTCACCAAAATTTATCGATTGAGATAAGGTTTTTTATTTTTTACATGTGAAATGTGAATAAAGAGTCTTTTGGTTTATAATTGGTATGATATAGACTTGTTCAATACATAATTTGATATAATTGTAATAAATTTATATTATAATTTGTCATATTATAAGAGATTTATATTATAATTTGACTTACTGTAATAGATTTATATTATATTTTAAAAATTGTAATCAATTAATATGTAGAAATCATCATCATGCTGAGGAAATGAGAAAAGACTCTAACACCGAAAGAGCATGAAAGAGACAAAGAGAAGAAAAGGGAAGAATGAGACAACTTTGTGAACACAAAAAATTGCATACCATAGAAGAAGATCTTTCTTTGGATGAGGAACATGAAACATCAATACAAAGTAAGAAATAATTGGAATTGGAAACAAAAATACAACGAATGAGAAATTTGCGTGCAATAAGACAATTGAATTATGAAGATGCGGGCACATCATCTATGAGTTCCCAAGTTGAAGAGACATCATCATCCAATGTTGGAGGCACACCATTGTCTACTTCCCAAGGTGTGGGCACAACCTTGTATCATGTTGAAAGCACACCATTGTCTACATCCCAAGGTGTATGCACCCCCTTGTATCATGTTGAAGGCACACCATTATCTACATCCCAAGGTGTAGGCACAACATTGTGTCATGTTGAAGACACTCAAGATGGTACGCAATTCACACATAATGTTTTTTATGCTCCTATAATTGTATATAGAAAGCCAAAATATTTTATTGATATTGATACTAACATTTTACAAGCAATGCTTGACAAGATTCCCAAGTGTACTTGTCAAAGAAATGCTAATTGTATTTGGAGGTCATTTTTTGAGAATTTAAACGTGACAGGAAGATGTCAACTATTTGTTGAAATGATGAGAAATCTGAAATTTAGGCCCATCATGAAGATTCTTGGGCTAAGAATGATAGATGAGTCAAGTGAAAAATCTATTGTAAAGAATCTAATGACTGCATATGAGAGTGTGGGTTCTACATCATGCAAGAAACATAGTAATGTCATACGACATGTACTTACATCAACAATAGTAAGCACTCAAATAAATAAATCTCAACTCATTAGAAAGATAAAAAAAACATTGAAAATAAGTAGAAAGTCTCTAATGAGAGTCGTGGGAAGGCGTCAAAGAGTGGAAGATCCAAATAGCAATGAGTTATGGGTATTTTCCGGTAGACTACCACAAAAAGATAAAGCAATTGTTGAAGATTTGAAGTCCTTGATTGAGGATTTTGGAAGAATAACACATGGGTATCTCCTAACCAAAGAGATGTTGTAAGAAGGAGGATTGGTAGTCAAATTTGTGTTCCACATCCAAAACATTTTTTGGATTCAACTCAGACACAATTCTTTGCAAAATTTATACATATGTATCCTCAAATTAAAATTAGTCAAAGATATTTTGAAATGGGTAAAATTTTTTATGTGAAGATAAATCACACATGCACAGCTTGTTGTTGTAGGGTACATATTGAATTTTCTAACCATTTTGAAGTTTATAGGAATATATATGTAGATTTGCACTCTAACAATGTTTTGTAGGATTTTAACATAAATGTCCCACCTAGATCTTCAAGGGAATTAATATCTACCATTTTATGTGAAAGAGTAGATGGTCAAAAATTTTACAAGCTCTCATGCTTGAATGGTACATGCATAGATTATGGAGGTTTGCGACATTTTCCATTTGTCAATATATGGAGAGTATGCATGCAATCGGTAATGAAAAAGCATAATTTGGAAAATATAAGACCGTGAAATACAATCTAAAAGATGGAAAAGAGGCTAAAAGATGTGATTTAGTATTTTCACCAGTGTATCAGTTCATGGACATTTTTTGTAAAAAAATTATTTATGAGTATGCAAGGCATACACATAGAGCACGATGGTTGGATATGCAATTCAAGTTGTGCAAGGACACATTCCCACTTGATACCATTGTTTTAGTTGTGGAATTTTCAAAGAACTACACACTACAATACCAAAATGAGGTGCAAGCAAAGTATTACAGCTCTCAACAGGTTGCTATATTTTCCAATAGAGCATTTATGCATTAAACTGACAGTACATAGGAGAGAAGGAAGATATTGAGGGAGTATCATTTTTATATCAGCAATGATCTCTCACATTCTATAGAGTTTGTAGATGGTTTATTTCAACTATTTTATGGTGTTTGGATAACATGGGCATATCATATCATTGACATATCATATGGTTAGATAATTGTGCATCACAATTTAAGAATTCTCGAATGTTTTATTGGTTGTGCAGGATGCATAAGATTACTGTAATTCAATATATGTTGAATTTCACAGAGGTCGGTCATGGAAAGGGAGAGCACGATGGTGTAGGTGCATGTATTAAAAGAGCCTCAGCACATGAAGAATTAAAGTACAAAGAGAAAGCAACATTGTTAGATGTGAGATGTATTGTCTAGTGGTGTAATGCTACAATGGGTCCAGGTAATGAAGGTGAGTCTAGGGTTCGTAGATTTTTTTGGTTGATGGATGAAACTAACATTGCACCATATGAGGATTGTTGTACACTGGCAGGATCAAGTGAGCTACACTCTTTTAGAAGTTGTAATGCAGTTTCATGGAGTATCCACACATGACATATGGCGTTCTTTTGTTCATCATGTGTAGATGAAGATTGGGATGGGTGTGAGTCAAAGGAATGGGTTGACAAATGGTATAGACATATTTTGAGCCCACTTACCTCCTATCATCCCCATGAATCACTACAACTGATAGAAATGGAATCATCCATTGACTTTGATCACTTATTTGATCTAGTACAACCAGGTAAAGTGTCCACATATAAATTATCTCAAATTTAGTACTTTTTCATAAATATTCAGTAAAATAATGTCCTCATTATGTTTATATCATTATAGGCCATGTTTTTGTTGTTATTACACCTGGAGACAATGAAGAAGGGATATATTATTATTTGTGTCATTGTGTTGAGGCAAAAAATAAATTGGATCACTCGGTTATCGATGGTGAAGAATTAGAATACCCTATAGGATCAGTGGTTGTAACTAGTACACATGGCTTAGGTGGTATGCTATGAAGAACCCTAGGTTATGGTTGTTTGAGGATTGAGAGACACATAGAAAGATTCTTCATTATTCAAACCTCATCATTACATTAGATGTCCACTTGATCAGATATGAGGGAAGACCACATAATAAAACTCTTTGGATGGTTTGTGAGTCAGACCACGAGGCAATACTTGAGACAATCAAGGGTAGGGTAGATCCAATTGGTTCATTGGATTAAATGGAGATACAAAATATTGTAACGTCAAATATATTTGAATACATGTACATATAAATGTATATTTATATAGCACTATAAATTGATCATGCTTTACCCCATATGTATAATGGGAAGTTTGTAAGATTTAATGATAATATTTCTCTTCAACTCTTTCCTCTCGATACTCCTAATGAGCTGAGTTGTAAAAATATTTGTCATTATTAATAAAAAAAAATTATGATGTTGGTGCACCTTAAGAGGAATATTCATGATGGTTCACAAATAAATATAGAGTGCACAAAGATGGAAACAAGTACGCTATCGATCATTCAAACCATCGGTCATAGCATCGAACCATCTATGCCAACATCTCTAATTGGCTGAGTAAACGCTAGTGGCAACCTCATTTGGAATATAGACACACTCAAATGATGTCGACCACTCTAGGTAGAAGTGTCCCTCAAGGTCCCTTCAACATGAAATTGATGATCTTTATGGGATCATATCTCAGAGCTCGTGCGAGGTAGCATCGAACTGTCAAGTACTACAGGACCGTGTTGCTGAGGTCTACAACAACATATCTCAATTTTTAGAGATTCAAGCTCATTTATATTTGGCAACACATTATCAGTTGATGTCAAAATTTAAAGTGTTCCTCAGGTGAAATGAGCAACATTGCATATCTTTCAAACCATCGGTCATAGCATCAAATTGCACATGCCAACAACTCTCATTGGATGTGTAAACACTAGTGGAAACCTTATTTGGCACACAAAGTTGCTTGAACGTTGCCAACCACTCCAGGCTAAAATGTCCCTCAAGGTGCACTCGACATGAAATTGGTGATCTTTACAGGGTCATATCTTGGAGCTCGTGTAAGGAAGCGTCAAATCGTCAGGTGCTACATGACCATGTTGTCGAGGCCCTACAATATCCTATCTCAGTTTTAAGAAATTCAAGTTTGTTTATATTTGGCAATACATTCTCTATTGATGTAAAAGCTCAAAGTGTTCCTCAATTGAAATGATCAACATTGTGTATCTTTCAAACGATCAGTCATAGCATTGAACCCTCTGCACCAACAACTCCAATTAGTCAGGTTAATGCTAGTGGAAACCTCATTTGGCACATAGAGTCTCTTGAATGCTGCCGACCACTTTGGGATGAAGTGTCCCTCAAGGTGCACTCAAGATGAAATTGGAAATATTTACGGTGTCATATCTCAGAGCTCCTACGAGGTAGCATCAAACTGTCAGGTGCTACAAGACCGTGTTGCCAAGGTCTACAATATCCTATCCCAATTTTCAGATATTCTAATTCATTTATATTTGGCAACACAATCTTAGTTGATGTCAAAACTCATAGTGTTCCTCAGTTGAAATGAGCAACATTGTGTATCTTTCAAATCTTCAGTCGTATCATCAAATTATCTGTGCCAAGAACTTGATTCGCCAATTAAACGCTATTGGCAACCTCATTTGACACACAGACTCACTCGAACGTTGTTGACCACTTTGAGCTGAAGTGTCCCTCAAGGTGCACTCAACATGAAATTGATGTATCTTTCAAACCGTCAGTCATAGCATCGAACCGTCTATGCCATAATTTTGAAGCACATTAGATTCAGTTACTAACCCTTTTAAGTGCATTCTACATGATTGACTTGTAGCAGTAGTGGGTTTGTGCATTGAAGAAAGGATGAATTAGGTGGATCCATCTACTTTATGTGGTTATTGTGGCTATGGGATGGATCCAACACTTATATATTATGTAATTTTCATGTATTATATAGGATTTTAATAAATATGCTAGATAATTACCAAATTGTGCAAGTTGACATGGTGAAAGGTGCATGAAGTAAGGGCCATGGGTGTAGCAGAAGGAGTTTGAGCTAAATGAGAGGGTTTTTTTCCTTTTGAACATGTTATGACATGTTGAGGACATGGTGTAGGATCAAAGAGTGGATCCTGTTTTAAGAAATTAGTGACAAAGTCCTAGTTATAGGCTTGATTTGGTGAGGGTTTGTGAGTTGGGGTATGTGTAGAGGGTCCATGGCCTAAAGGATGTCAAAATCTTTGGTTTTATTTTATTTCAAGAGATTGTAGTAAGTGGCAAGGCTAGGGGATACAACCATGATAGGGTTGCTTTGTAAAATGGGGCTATTAGGCGTAGACATGAAAATGGACCAGCAGTTTATGGAGGAGAAGTTCTGAAACAAGTGGGCTTTGTTTCAACATATGTTTAATAAATTGGAAAAGGGTATTTAGGTCCCTAATTTTTTGGATCCCTATCTTGGAGTTAATGCTTGGTTCAAGGAAAGATTAGAGTGTTGTTACAAAACAAAGGAGAAATATGATATTCTCCTATGAAGATTAAAAATCCACCACTAGCTTTTGCATCAAAATGAAACATACATATTCTAATAAATTATAAATCATATAGTAACAATATACATCGATAAACATACAAGCATAACTATAAGGCATGGGAAATTTACAAAGCATAAGACATCCCCATAAACATAAATTAGTATACATAAATACACCTGACACATGAATTGCATACCTAAAACATAAAAAAAAATATTCATAGGGCATGAAGCCAAATATATATGTCCAATAATGTCATACATCGAATATATCCAATACAGCTAAATTGGCTTCCTCAAAGCCAAATGGATGTACAACATGTCACTTATACGGTATACAAAAAATATGTCCACTAATGTCATATAGGAATAGAATCTATATCCCTACTCTATTCCTTTCCCACCAGGGGAAGAAAACAAATCCCGAGATGTCTTCGATCGTCGCATCATTGGAGATGCAGTGGATGTTGTAGTCTTCCAAGTGCACTCACTAGTCCTCCTGTCTAGACTCTTCTACAACTCAAGCTGATATAAAAAAGATTTAAGCATTTATAACCAATATACATCAAAATTGAATTATACAGTGACATAAAATATAATATTCGCTTACCGCTAGAAAATAGTCACTATGTACATCAACCTTAGGTGCATGCTGATGATCTAGAGTAATAAGTCCCTACAAAAATGATCAAAATAATAATTAATATACATACATGAATATCATTATAAAATTAAATACAAACTATTAAAATAGAAATTAAAATTAAGTGATCTCTTTCATACCTCAGTGAGTGCTTCAAAACTAGCTACTACTGTAGCTACTCCACGATCCAAAGTAACACAAACAAAAGGAGGGGTCTCTGATGTCAATAACTGAAAATGAAACAACAAAAGTATTATGTAGTTATCAAGATTACATATATTTTTTACAAAACTACTAATGAATAAATGACACCTCTATGAAGGTTCCACCACATCCTTCAGTGTGCGGTGTCGATGTCGAAGCTCCAACATTAAACTAGTGTACATGTACATGTTAATTTATAAGACAACCATTCATATCATAATGTACTATTGACATGTTAATTATAATGAATTATTACATATATACATATGGACTCAATGATGATGTCACAAATCCAGGTGAAGGAATGTGATCAACGCAATGACCACTTTTCCTCTAGATTTTGATCATAATTTGTCTAGTAATTTATTTATTTATTCATTTATTAATTACATATAATCAAGTAAATTAAATTAACATGCAAATAAAGACACTTGAAGGAAAGTGGAACAATGCCCTTTGTTGTCTATTGTGAATACCGATGGTCCACTAGTGAACTAATGCACATGCACAATAAGTTATGATACAATTATTCATATAATTACATAATAATCAAATATATTAATTAAAATGCTTTATTCGATACATACTTGTAGAGTTGACGATGAAGTGTAGAAGGGGACTAGAGGATCATTGCCACTCCCACCGACACTCTTGCCTTGAATTTTGATCATAATCAATAGATACTAAATTAATTAGTTATTCTTTTATAAATGAAATATGATCAAATAAATTTAATGAACTTCAAAATATTTACCTGTGTGTCAATGCCAAATGTCATATTTATAAAATCACCAGTCATCATTCCATGATCATCTTCCTCTCTCTTGGTTGTACCAAATGTGCACAAGGATCCACATGACTAACAAATATGCCCCCTCAAAGATTGACCATGGTGACCCTCAACTAAAGGAGTGGCACACTGAATGAGAGTTTATGTTAGAGCACTAATCGTGCCTAGTGTGTCCACCTCTACATGTTCCTTCACAATGGAAGGAATACTAACATGATCCACCTATGGCTTGCCAATAGGAACCCTAGGTGCATTAGGGTCACAATGTACCCCCACTCTATCAAATGATAACCCCCCTCCTCTACCCCGAGAATCTAGAAAGTCAAATAATTTGGCACCTCCTTGAGTACAAACTTGCAATAGAGTTTCCTCAAGAAATATATAGGAACCTCATGATTGTTACGGGGAGGGGAATCAAAGACCATCCACCATCTCTCCCAAAAGTTATTTTTTATGTCTTCATTCAAGCACCAATGAATTAGGAACCTCTTTTCTATAGTTCTAAGAGTATCAGTGTCCCTTGGTTTTTAAAAGAGTTTACAAATATCATCTTTTGTGATTTTTTTCTTTTTTATGTCCCCATATGATAATTTATTTGCATAATATTGTTTTTGTTCTTCTCTTTTATCATGCCATAAATTAAGTTGCCCACTAACTAAGCCTACGTGGGTCAATATTTATTCCAATGATTTTTCAAGTCTTTCCCTTCCAAGATTTGTAGCAATAGAATCTTTTAACCTCCTAATTAAAGATTCTAATTCTTTTTTCCCTCTTTCAATTTGGTTGATCACATTTTCCTGTGTTCTAGGAGGAGGTTTCTCGATTGGTGGAGGTGGTTGAGGTTCATTTTATTGCTTATTTTATTCATTCATTTGTTCATGAGGAGAAGATGGAGAGTTTGGTTGAGGGTTTTATTTAGGGAGATCATTTCTTCCTGGCAATTAAAACAAAATCAGTTTTAAAATCTTAATTACACTTAAAATCTAAGAAAATAAATTTTGAGAAACTAAATTGCTTCAAAATAGAAATTTCAATACAAATAAGAGGCATGGCCTATAAAAACACTTACCTATTCTTCTAGTTCAAACTTGACGATGTCGTGGAGCCATTCTTTATCTAATTTGATGAATCAAACAAGAAGAATGCCTTTGCACACATGCTTTGGAAAGCCCTCTTTCGCTGCGAAAGCGGATTTGTAGGATAAAAATGGGCCATTGAAAGGAAACCAAGAAAATTTATATTCTTTACATAGTGTGTGTGCACTATAGTGTGCATGTGCTATGTTTTGAATTGCCCAAGCCATAGTGCGTGTGCACTATAGGGCGTACAAGCTTTAGTGCGTACACACTATGGCCATTAGGGGGCCAAAAAGGATTGTGGCACCTTTTTAGCCCCCCATCTTTGTGCATATACCCAGTATGAAGATCAGTATGCATGCACAAAGAGAATTAATTAGAGATTGCATGTATGAAGTAGATGAGAGTAGAAGGTAGAAAGCACTCAAGCCACTAAGTAACAGAGTATTAAAGAACAATCATAAATTGAGATCTATCGAGTACTAAATTATTAGTGTGAAGGATACATAGTATGAGGTAATAAGCTAATGAGCACATAGAGTCTGAATAGCATATGTTGATGCAATTTTCATAAACATTTTAGTACTACTAATTAAAAAAATCAGAATTGTATGTCTCTTAATCGAGAAAATCCTAATAGGTCTTAATTGTAAATTATTTAACCAGGTACAATTCTTAGATGAGAATTGTGAAATCTCTTAACAGGCTACAATTAGCAGTCTTTAGACTCTTAACCGGGTTAAACTCTTAATAGGGTAAGCTATCATAAATAACTAAGCATTGTAGCTCTAACCAAGTAAACTTTATACTATAGTAGTGAAGTCTTGTGGGTTTCATCATCACCGTAGTTTTTATCCTTTGACAAGGATTTTTGTGATACCAAATTTTTGTGTTATGTGTTTATTATATATGTCTTATTTATTTCATGTGATGCATGCAAATGATAAGGAATCAATAAATTATTATGAAGAAAGTTCAAATAAGTTTAAAAGTGTTTTACAATACTGATTCACCCCTCCCCTCTCAGTACTTACCTTTCCACACATAGTCCAATAGGTTGACTAAAGTAGAATAGAGGATTCTACTAGAAGGTTGAAAGTTCCTTGAGTGGTGAAAAAATTGTTGGTGATTGTCGAACTACATGATCCAAGATCCAAAATTTATTAGTGCAGCAAGACTAGCACAAGCATAGTAGAGGGCAATGATGAGCCCAAAGATTGTCATATTTTTTTATTGTTGTGTCTTGGTCCTTGTCCTATTTCTGCTTAATATTTTCTCTCATGTTTATTTTATCTATAAACATTGGTAGTGTTGGATTAGAACTTAAACATCTGGGTTTGAATTATTTCAAATAATTTTACTAAAACCTATACAATATGAAAATATGTGATCATAAATACAATTCTATAAGCTTATGTTTTAATGAATTAGTAGATATGTAATTAATAAATACATGTTTTATATCATGGATGTAATGTTGTTCTTTGTTCTTTGACATTTATAATATACGATTAAGATGGTGATTGCAAAGGAAAGACTCTGTCCTACAACAAAAGTGAGAAAATAGTTATGTTGGTTCCTGAAAAGGATTTTACACTCCATGAGACACCAATATACCTAAGACTGATTTTGAGGATGGGTTAGTTCCAAATGTGGGGATATCAGTACATAAATGGACCAACTATAGGGACAAGACTTCCCTCTTCACTTTTGGCTTGGCAAAACCAAGGCGGGTGTACCTGATCCAGTAACATATGGCACTTTTGGGACTCTAAACTGGATTGAACAAAGCAGATGATAGCAAGAAAGTACTGAATGATAACCAGTTCTTAATTCACTCTCCATTGTTATGATGGAACAAAATTACCTTGTGACCTCAAGGCTTTGAGGGATTTTAGGATTGGTAATGATTAATATTTGGGTTTCTTGTAGAATGTAAACAACCATGCCACACTTGAAACACTACAAGAAATACTAGTTTCTGATTAGTGCCTTATCCATTGAGCATTATACCTAGAGAAGACATAGAATACAAGAACAACTACTAGATTCATCAAAGATTCCAAGCCATAAACATAGAAAACCAGACTCTTACACTAGTTACAAACATCCTTTAGGTGTTGAATCAAATGAATCTATGCTTCATTCACAGTCTTTTAAACTGATCCTAGATCAAGGTTGAGAAATGAAAACATATACACAAGACACCTTAATGCAATGAGTTAGAAAACTTAAAATTCATCAAGAACAACTAAAGGAGAGATCTGAGAATGAGAAGCTATATTTAGTATATGGATTCAAATCCTTGTAATACAATCTGACTTAGAAAATACCTTAGATAATATGCAAAAGATGAAGAATTTTTTTTCCCTTGTGTCGATACAACTAGCAAAAAGTGTTACACTCTAGACTGAGGATGCACATTCAACTTTTCAGCTTCCTGTGTTCAAGAATTTCCAACTAGCCAGTAGCCCTTCTAAATGATCTGGAAAATCCTTTTATAGAAACAAGGATTGCAACAAGAAAAAGATAATTTAGGGAAAAATTCAAAATTCAACAACCACATCAAACAATGAATTACTATAGACAAGACATGCCACCTAGCACAAGGCCATCAAGATCAAACTAATCATCAACCTAAGAAACACTATAGCTAGGTACCTCACAAGGATATGGAAATCATCACAAAAACTCATGTCAATGTAGGCTACATCAAAGGTGACGTGACCCTCATTTCAAATTATCCTCGACAGAAGCACCTCAGGATGCAAAATCATCACGTAATGTCCACCATGATCATGCTCATTAATTTCCACCTACAATTTGATCTGGCTTTATGGCTTTTTGGCCCGCTGTTTCAAACCTTGCAAAAAACCCTAAGCATAAATTTGAATTTTTCAAAATAAGGGCTACCACCAGGTTTAAAACACAACCACTGATCAAAACTCCTCCTGGCACATCAAATGGATCTAATTAATCTACAAAAGTTAGCTGAGCCCTTTAAAATACTCGGCCACATCATCATATCTTGTCAACCAATCATAATCAAGCATCTCAACACACCTGGTAGCTGGGCCCATCACTTTATTGATCTTTAAAATAGGACTGTGGATCTTCAATTAAGAGAGATCTAATGATTGTCACAATATCAAGATCAATAAAGCTTCATGCATCTCTTCTTCATGGAAGTGCAACAACCATCATGTCAAGTTACATTTGGCATCCCTTTAATCATGCTGAAACCCTCAGCCCCACTAACAACCTCCACATCATCATCCCTCATGACCAATGAAAAATGGACATAGCTACAACACTTGGCATCAGACCCACCATCTTCATCTATCTTTTCTTGCTGAAATATTGGATGACTGTCATGAAATCATGAACAATAAATCCCCATGCATCTTCCCTTTGTGGAAATATGACAACTGTTGATCTTGATCAAACTTTAACCAACCACGTAGCCTTAAGAAACTACACTCACCTTGACAAGTGTCATTTAGTCGTAGCCTCACAAGAAGGAAATTTTCAGTGAAGTTAGGCTTAGGTGCATGGACCACCGTTGATTAGATCTCATCAATGGTCCAAATTTAATCTCCAAGCCATCAAACCTTAACTCTACCTCTCTCATGAGATCATGCGACCAAAGCATTCTCTAAGTCAACTAATTTTATCCTTAACGAGGGTTATATCTGGTGAACAAGAGAACAAGGGATTTTCCCTGGGTCTCTAAAAGAAAAGCTAACCTCGGATCTCACTTGGAGAACATGTGACTAAAGAGAAAACATGATATAGACCTAGACATAGTCACTGGTTCTCTGAATAAAAAGTTACTTGAAAGATTAATCCTGAGATCTAGCGAACACTAAGAAATAAAAACCATGTGCAAACTTAAAAACATAAGTGGCCAAAAAGTAACAAAGAAATATAACAAAGCAATGGTTTTTGGACTTAGACAAACTTTGAAGCCCCTACACATGGATAAATCCTATTTCTCAAACCTTAAAAATGCCACAACTGTCTGGTTTTTTCATTTTAACTTATGTGATTTTGACTGGAGCTTGGACACACCATAAAATAACCAAGGCTAAGGGTGCAAACCATGAAACCCGATACTTCTTCCTCACAGATCAAGACAAGATGGAGCAGGACATGACAACTTCCCTTGGGTTTTAGCTAGAATAGACCATTTTCTATAGATTTTTTTGTTTTACAAGAAAATGGGCTAACAGTGGCTCTGATTGGGGATGCATGCCTCTTATAGGCATGACAAAGATTTAGAAACTCTAGGGGAAGTAGAGCACCCACTGGACAAAAATTGACAGAGAACCCTCTCAAAAAACTAGCAATGAAACTAGGGAAATAGGAAGGGAAACACACAAAAGAAAGGAAAATATTTACATATATCTTACAAGATTAAAATTTTACTTGGTGGCCCCTAGCCACCAAAAGAAAATCAAAGACCCTCCTTAGTCAAAGGTTTGATTTTCATCAACACGTGCAACCTGCCACTTGAAAGTGTCATGATCATCTTGTTGCAAACATATGTGAATACTCATGGGCTGAAAAATGAAACTATACTTATGACTACCCATCCTCTTATAGTCACAACCATTATCTCACTCATACTCCAAGAAGTATGGGACATCAGTTACTTCTTCCTGATGACTGAAAATAAAAAATTTGTCTAGAAATGCATCAAAAAATAAAGCATAGTGGTCATCATGCATTACTACAAAATTACCTGACTGAGAAGAACTTGGATCCTCAGATTTACCTTCATGCATTGCTTCAACCACTGAGCAACTTGGTTCCTCCTTGATGTCTTCATGAACTGGGTCATGAACCAAGTGAAGGCCTCTTCATAAACACTGTGATAGGGGGACAAATCATCTGCATCATTGTTTTCATTAGAAGAGTTTCTATCCCAATCATTGAAGACTAGGCCTTCAATACTGTCACTTTCACTATCATATTTGGAAAATGAAGGAAAAGAAACTGAACTAGATACTTTTTCATTATTACAATCTTTATAATAGGACAACACATTGTCATGGAAGTTAACCTCTTCTTTTATAGAGTCACTATATGAGGGAAACTCTGGTAAACATGGATCATTTTCATCGCTTTGAACACCTACCTCATTATCTATGTCAAGGGATAGATCAACAGGGTCAAATATTTGTTGACAACATGGATGTATGCATTTATTATATTCAGCTATCAACAAATTAGATATTTCATTTCTATTGAGAAAAGGGGAGCCCAACTCATCCCTGGTATCTTCATCAAAATCTTCACTCAAGTAATCTTGACTTTCAAATTCAGACATCTCTGAATAAGTTGAAGATCTTGCATACAATGATTCCGATTCCTACTCACTACTATAATCTGAATACTCCTCTAACAAAAAATTATCATTTCGAGAAATACCTTCAGTATTAGACATGGGTTGCTCTAGAATACTTCTTGTATTCTCTTCTTGTTGATGATCCTTTTGCAACTTATTCCATTCATCATCATCAAAAAAATCTTCTAAGAACAACCACTTGAACTCAGTTAATGAAGAGATGCATTTTGGGGGTAAATTTATGTACCAATCAGATGCAACCCCTTTGAGGGATCTCCCAAAAAATGTCATGCTAACATGCTCCTCATAAATTTGATATTTTAAAAAAAATCTTAAGAATGCTAGGACATGCTTTAATGCTGAATCAGACTGACCATCAAAAAATGGAATGATATCCATGAGCTCACTAGGAAAAGAATTGAGGGATCTTGGAAGAGTACAACTTAAATCTCTATCCAACTTGATAAAACATAACCTTCTAGACTAGCTTTTCCCCTGGTTACCCATCTAATTTGAAACAAGATGAGAACCACTCATCTTATCTCACTCTTCCCTTTAGACTAGTTCTGAAAACTTGATAGGGAAAAATTTCTCACAACTCAATTTCATAAAAGAAAGGCACATGAAAATCAAAATACTTGGAGGTATTGCAGTTGAAACTTGTTGACTGAGAAGCAGGGCAGATGTAGAGCTCTTTTTGTAGCTCCATCTGGTTGTTTTCTTGTAGAGTCACCACCTCCTTGAAGAGGAAAATATTTTATTTGTCTTTGTATCTCCTTCCAATCAACATAAACTTCACTAGGATTTTATACACACTGCTTATTAGGACTGAAAATATAAAATTGTGCATCGATCAAAGAGAGAACTTAGATTTGCCACTCACAACTAGGTGAGAAGATATAACATTTTTTCTTTTTTACTAACTCTATACTATGGCTCCACAGCAGAGTTGACATCTTGTTGGTTCCTGAAAAATATTTTACACTCCATGAGACACCAATATACCTAAGACTGATTTTGAGGATGAGTTAGTTCTAAATGTCAAGATATCAGTAGGTAACTGGACCAACTATAGGGACAAGAATACCCTCTTCACTTCTGGCTCTGCAAAACCAAGGTGGGTGTACCTAATCCAGTAACATATGGCCTTTTGGGACTCTAAACCAAATTAAACAAAGTAGATGATATCACAAAAATATTGAATGATAACCAATCATTCATTGAATCTCCATTGCTATGATGGAACAAAATAGCCTTGTGACCTCAAGACTTTGAGGGATTTTTGGATTGGTAATGATTAATATTTGGGTTTCTTGTAGAATGTAAACAACCATTCCACACTTGCAACACCACAAGAGATACTAGTTTCTAATTAGTGCCTTATCCATTGGGCATTATACCTAAAGCAAACATAGAATACAAGAACAACTACTAGATTCATCAGAGATTCCAAGCCATAAACATAGAAAACTAGACTCTTACACTACTTACAAACATCCTTCCCATTGAATCAAATGAATCTATGCTTCATTCATAGACTTTTAACTTGATCCTAGATCAAGGCTAATAAATGAAAACATATACACAAGAAACCTTAATGCAATGAGTTAGAAAACTCAAAATTCATCAAGAACAACTAAAGGAGAGATTTGAGAATGAGAAGCTATATTAAGTATATGGATTGAAATCCTTGTATTACAATCTGACTCAGAAAATACCTTAGACAATATGCAAAAGATGAAGAAGGTTTTTCCCTTGTGTCAATACAACTAGCAAAAAGTGTTACACTCTAGACTGAGGATGCACATTCAACTTTTCAACTTCTTGTGTCCAAGAATTTCCAACCAGCCAGCAACCCTCCTAAATGATCTGGAAAATCCTTTTGTAGAAACAAGGATTGCAACAAGCAAAAGATCATTTAGGGAAAAATTCAAAATTCAAAAACCACATCAAACAATGAATTACTACAGACAAGGCATGCCACCTAGCACAAGGCCATTGAGATCAAATTGATGATCAACTTGAGAAACACTCTAGCTAGATACCTCACAAGGATAAGGCAATCATCACAAAAAATCCTGTTAATTTAGTCTACATCAGAGGTGGCATGACCCTGATTTCAAATTCTCCTCGATAGAAGCACCTTAGGACACAAAATCATCATGCAATGGCCACCATGATCCTGCTTATTAATTTCCACCTGCAATCCGATTTGGCTTTATAGCTTTCTAGCTCGCTATTTCAAACCCTGCAGAAAATCCTAAGTAGAAATTTAAATTTTGCAAAATAATGGCTACCACCAGTTTTAAAATATGACCACTAATCAAAACTCCTTCCAGCACATCGAATTACTCTCATTTATCTCCAACAGTCAGTTGATCCCTTTAAAATACTCGACCACATCATCATATCCCAACAACCAATCAGAATCGAGCATCTCAGTACACCTGGCAGATGGGCCCATCACTTTATCGATCTTTAAAACAAGACTGTTGATCTTCACTTAAGAGAGATCGAATAGTTGTCGCAACATCACGATCAATAAAACTTCATGCATCTCTTCTTCACAGTAATGTGATAATCATTGGATCAAGTTACATCTGGCATCCCTTTAATCATGTTGAAATCCTCGGCCCCACTGACAACCTCCATGTCATCATCCCTCATGACCAATGAAAAATGGACATATCTGCAACACATGGCATCAGACCCACCATCTTCATCTATCTTTTCTTAATGAAAGATCGGACAGCTATCACAAAATCATGAACAGTAATCCCCGTGCATCTTCCCTTTGCGAAAACACAACCATTGATCTTGATCAAACTTTAACCGACCACATAGCCTTAAGAAATTGGGCCCTCCTCTACAGGTATCATTTAGTCATAGCCTCGTAAGAAGGAAATTGTAGTGAAGTCAGGCTTAGGTGCAACGATCACCGTCGATCAGATCTCATCAATGGCCCAAATTTAATCTCCAAGCCATCAAACCTTAACTCCACCTCTATCACGAGATCATGCAACCAAATCATTCTCTAAGTTGCTGATGGTTATCCTTAACTGGGGTTATATTAGGCGAATAAGGGATTTTCGCTAGGTCATTGAAAGAAAAGCTAACCATGGATCTCACTTGGAGAATAAGTGACTAAAGAGAAAACATGACATAGGCCTAGACATAGTCACTGGTTCGCTAAATAAAATGTAACTTGAAAGATTAATCCCAAGATCCAGCAAATACTAAGAAATAAAAACCATGTGGAGACTCAAAAACATAAGTGGCCAAAACATAATAGAGAAATAGAATGAAGCTAGGGTTTTTGGACTTAGACAAACTTTGAAGCCCCTACACATGGATAAACCCTATCTCTCAGACCTTAAAAATGCCACAACTTTCTGGTTTTTTCATTTTAACATATGTGATTTTGACTAGAGCTTGGAAACACCATAAACTAATCAAGGCTAAGGATGCAAACCATGAAACCCAATAATTCTTCCTCATAGATCAAGACAAGATGGAGCAAGACATGACAACTTCCCTAGGGTTTTAGCTAGAATAGACCATTTTCTATGGATTTTTGCATTTTACAGGAAAATGGGCTAATAATGGATTTGATTCGGGATGCATGCCTTTTGTAGGCATGACAAGGATTTAGAAACTCTGGGGGAAGTAGACCACCCACTAAATAAAAATTGACAGAGAACCCTCTCAAAAAATTAGCAAACAAACTAGGGAAACTAGAAGAGAAACACACAACAGAAAGGAAAATATTTACGTATATCTTAAAAGATTAAAAATTTACTTGGTGACCCCTGGCCATCAAAAGAAAATCAAAGACCCTCCTTATTCAAAGGTCTTATTTTCATCCTCACATGTAACCTACCACTTGAAAGTGTCATGATCATCTTGTTGCCAACATATGTGAATACTCATGGGCTGAAAAAAGAAACTATACTTATCACTACCAATGCTCCTCTAGTCACAACCATTATCATAATCATACTCCAAGAAGTATGGGACATCATTTACTTCTTCCTGATGATTGGGAATAAAAACTTTGTCTAGTAATGCTTTAGAAAATAAAGCATAGTGGTCATCATGCATTACTACAAAATTACCTGGATGAGAAGGACTTGGATCCTCAGATTCACCTTCATGCATTACTTCGGCCACTGAGAAACTTGGTTCCTCCTAGATGTCTTCATGAACTGGGTCATAAACAAGTGAAGGTCTCTTTCTTAAACACTATGACAAGGGGACAATTGATCTGCATCATTGTTTTCATCAGAAGAGTTTCTATCCCAATCATTGAAGACTAAGCCTTAAATACTGTCACCTTCACTATCATATTTGGAAAAAGAAGGAAAATAAACTAAACTAGAGACTTGTTCATCATTACAATCTTCATAGCAGGACAACACACTATCATGGCCTTTAACCTCTTCTTTTGCAAAGTCACTATATGAGGGAAACTCTGGTAAAGATGGATCATCTTCATAACTTTGAACACCTACCTCATTATCACTGTTAAAGGAAATGTCAACATGGTCAAATATTTTCTGACAACATGGATGTGTACATTTATTATATTCAGATGTCAACAAATCAGAGATTTCATTATTGTTGAGAAAAGGGGAGGCCAACTCATCCCTGGTATCTTCATCAAAATCTTCACTCAAGTAACCTTGACTTTCAAATTTAGATATCTCTGAACAAGTTGAAGATCTTACATAAAATGATTATGTTTCCTTCTCACTACTATAATCAAAATACTCCTTTGAAAAAAATTATCATTCTAAGAAATACCTTCAACATTAGACATGGGTTTCTCTAGAAGATTGCTTGTATTCCCTTCTTGCTGATGATCCTTTTGCAACTTATTTCATTCATCATCATCAACAAACTCTTCTAAGAAAAACCACTTGAACTTAGTTAATGAAGAGATGCATTTTGGGGGTAAATTTAAGTACCAATAAGATGCAACCCCTTTGAGGGATCTCCCAAAAATTATCATACTAACATCCTCCTCATAAATCTTATCTTTTACAACAAATATTAAGAATGTTAGGACATTATTTAATGCTAGATCAGACTGACCATCAATAACTAGAATGATATCCATGAGCTCACTAGGAAAAGAATTGGGGGATCTTGGAAGAGAACAACTTAAAGCTCTATCCAACTTGATAAAACACAGCCTTCTAGACTGGCTTTTCCCCTAGTTATCCATGCAATTTGAAACAAGATTAGAACCACTCATGTTATCTCACTCTTCCCTTTACACTAGTGTTGAACACTTGATAGGAAAACATTTCTCACAATTGATTTTCATAAAAGAAAGGCACATGAAAATCAAAATACTTGGAGGTACTGCAGTTGAAACTTGTTGACTGAGAAGCAGAGTAGATCTAGAGATCTCTTTGTAGCTCCATCTGGTTCTTTTCCTGTAGAGTCGCCACCTCCTTGAAGAGGAAAAGATTTTATTTGTCTTTGTATCTCCTTCCAATCAACACAAACTTCACCAAGATTTTATACACACTACTTATCAGGACTAAAAATATACCATTGTGCACTGATCAAATAGAGAACTTAGAGATGCCACTCACAACTAGGTGAGAAGATATAACAGTTTTTCTTTTTTACTAACTCTATACTATGGCTCCATGGTAGTCGCTATCTTGTTGGTTCCTAAAATAAGTATTTTACACTCCATGAGACACCAATATACCTAAGAGTGATTTTGAGGATGGGTTAGTTCTAAATGTGGGGATATCAGTGGGTAACTAGACCAACTATAGGGACAAGACTGCCCTCTTCACTTTTGGCTCTGCAAAACCAAGGCGGGTGTACCTAATCCAATAATATATGGCACTTTTGGGACTCTAAACTAGATTGAACAAAGTAGATGATAGTAAGAAAGTAATGAATAATAACCAATCATTCATTGACTCTCCATTGCTATGATGGAACCAAATGGCCTTGTGACCTCAAGACTTTGAGGGATTTAAGGATTGGTAATGATTAATATTTGGGGCTCTTGTTGAATGTAAATAATCATGCCACACTTGTAACACCACAAGAGATACTAGTTTCTTATCAGTGCCTTATCCATTGGGAATTATACCTAAAGAAGACATAGAATACAAGAAGAACTACTAGATTCATCAAAGATTCCAAGCCATAAACATATCAAACCAAACTCTTACACTACTTACAAACATCCTTCATGTTAAATCAAATGAATCTATGCTTCATTCATATAATTTTAACTTGATCCTAGATCAAGGCTGAGAAATTAAAACATATACACAAGACACCTTAATGCAATGAGTTAGAAAACTTAAAATTCATCAAGAACAACTAAAGGAGAGATCTGAGAAGGAGAAGCTACATTAAGTATATGGATTCAAATCCTTGTATTACAATTTGACTCAGAAAATACATTAGACAATATGAAAAAGATGAAGAAGGTGTTTCCCTTGTGTCGATACAAGTATCAAAAAGTGTTACACTCTGGACTGAGGATGCACATTCAGCTTTTCAACTTCCCGTGTTCAAGAATTTCCCACTAGCTAGTAGCCCTTCTAAATGATCTGGAAAATCCTTTTATAGAAACAAGAATTGCAACAAGCAAAAGATCATTGAGGGAAAAATTAAAAATTCAATAACCACATCAAATAATGAATTATTGTAGACAAGACATGCCACCTAGCACAAGGCCATTGAGATTAAACTGATCATCAACCTGAGAAAAACTCTAGCCAGGTACCTCACAAGGATAGGGAAATCATAAAAAAACTCTTGTTACTTTAGGCTGCATCAAAGGCAGCATGACCCTCATTTCAAATTCTCCTCGGCAGAAGCACCTTAAGACACAAAATCATCATGCAATGACCACCATGATCTTGCTCATTAATTTCCACCTCCAATCTGATCTGACGTTATGGCTTTTCTGCCTTCTATTTCAAACCCTACATAAAACCCTAAGCAAAAATTTGAATTTTGGAAAATAACGGCTACCACCAGGTTTAAAACATGACTGTCGATCAAAACTCCTCCCAGCACATCAAACGGCTCTCATTAATCTACAACAGCCAGTTGAGCCCTTTAAAATACTCAGCCACATCTTCATGTCCTGACAACCAATTAGAATTGAACATCTCAGCACACCTAGCAGCTGGGCCTATCACTTTATCGGTCTTTAAAATAGGACTGTCGATCTTCACTTAAGAGAGATCTAATGGTTGTCGCAACATCATGATCAATAAAAATTTGTGCATCTCTTCTTCACGGAAATGCGATGACTATCAGATCAAGTTACATCTAGTGTCCCTTTAATCATGTTGAAACCCTCATCCCCACTAACAACATGCATGTCATCATCCCTCACAACCAATGAAAAATGGACATATCTGCAACACATGGCATCGAACCCACCATCTTCATATGTCTTTTCTTATTGAAAGATTAGACAACTGTCACAAAATTGTGAATAGTAAGTCCATGTGCATCTTCCCTTTATGGAAACATGACAACCGTCGATCTTGATCAAACTTTAACCGACCACGTAGCTTTAAGAAACTTGCTTGCCCTTAAAAGTGTCATTCGGTTGTAGCCTTACAAGAAGGAAATTCTCAGTGAAGTTAGGCTTAGGTGCAACAACCACCATCAATCAAATCTCATCAATGGCCCAAATTTAATCTCCAAGCCATCAAACCTTAACTCCACCTCTATCATGAGATCACGTGACCAAAGCATTCTCTAAGTTGCTGAAGGTTATCCTTAACTAGGGTTATATCTATCAACTAAGAGAACAAGGGCTTTTTGCTAGGTCACTGAAAGAAAAGCTAACCACGGATCTCACTTGGAGAACATGTGACTAAAGAGAAAACATGACATAGACCTAGACACACTCACTGGTTCACTGAATAAAAAGTGACTTGAAAGGTTAATCCCAAGATCTAGTAAACACTAAGAAATAAAAACCATGTGGAGACTCAAAAACATAAGTGGCCAAAAAGTAACAGAGAAATAGAATGAAGCTAGGGTTTTTGGACTTATACGAACTTTGAAGCCCCTACACATGGATAAACCCTATCTCTCAGACCTTAAAAATGCCCAACTTTCTGGTTTTTTCATTTTAACATATGCGATTTTGACTAGAGCTTGGAAACACCATAAACTAACCAAGGCTAAGGGCACAAACCATGAAACCCAATACTTCATCCTCATAGATCAAGACAAGATGGAGCAAGAAATGATAACTTTCCTAGGGTTTTAGCCAGAATATACCATTTTCTATGGATTTTTGTATTTTATAGGAAAATGGGCTAACAAGTTCTATAACTTGGTTCTGTAGAGGAATCAGTTGAATAAATTGGGTCATGAGGAATTGCAGACATAAAATCATGAATGAGTTTGGTATAGGATCTTTATTTTAAGAAAATCTAGGGGGACATTGATACTAAATATTTTCCTTATATTTTAGGATAAGTTTTACTTGTTCTTGAATTCATGAACATGATGCTCCTTCTTCCTTGGATGTAATAAATTGCTACCTATCCTATTGGGCATAGTTAGTTAGTATTTTACTTCCATGTTATAAATAAGAGATACTTGTATGCACATCAATAGCCACATATAGAGAGATCTATTAATATGATTTAGAACAATAGAGAGGGGGGGTTGAATCATTTGTTCTCAGGCCCTGATGTATAAAACAATCTCATAAACTTATCCTTAAATCAGATCCAAAACCAAAAAAAACTCGGTCATCACTGATTCAATAATAGAAACATCTAACAATGCAGTCCACTACCCAGCTGTAACTTAACTTGTAAAACATAGCAATGTTCAGATCTAAACATTCACACAAGTAAAACACCAGGATTTATAGTGGAAACCCAATTTGGGAAAAACCACTTTGTAACATGCTACTATTATTTTCACTCTTCTAAAGTGAGCTCGGTAAAAAGCCAACCCTGTCAAAGGTTACAATACACACTGTCAAATGTGACCCAGTTAAAGGATTTCAATCACCCTGTTAAAAGTGAGCCTAGTTATAGGACTTACATACACTCCATTAGAATGCAACCTTGTTCAAAGGATTTAACATATGACTGTTAGGTCAACCTTTGTTAAAAGGATTTTGACTATTACAATGGTTAGAAAGTAGCAGCAGTATTATCTGAAAAATATACAACTCACTTTGCAAATATCAGATCCGATTCCATACACTAATGTTGGTTTACTGACTTTGAAACTTTGCCATTTCCATCTCTGATCTACTTGAAACTTTTCTTCAAGCAATCACCACCATTCTCCTTCAGCCTTTTCTGCTTATTCAGTCAATAAAACTTTTCTCTTCCAGCATTCTCTGTTCACCATGTACATACATATCACAATGTTTAGGTTCCCTTATATTTTCCTCAATTAGGTTAACTCATCTTTTGCCGCTCAATCTTATTCATAGATCTTAGGGTTAGGTCAGATTCATTGAATCTACCTGCTTTATGTTCTTCGGGTCCTTTTCTAGAATCATCTCAAATCTCTTAAAGATTTACAATAAAACATTTTACAATGCATTTAATGCTTCCAAAAAATCAATAAATAAAGTCAACATGTTTTACATAATCTGAGAATTCAACAATGTCAGCTCCAAAATTAAATTCTCTTCAAATATAAAATTGCTAATGCTTGGTCAATACTATGATTGTTCACTTGGTCTTCATGAAGAACACTCAATCAATACTAAAACTATTTCCTCGGCTTGCACTGTCTTCCTCGACAATTTACTAATGTTTGGTCGACACTATAATTTTACTTGCCATATACTAACTCGGTCGACACTATAATTTTTCTCAGCATATACTAACTCAGTCGACACTAACATCACTCAGCTTAAACATGATTTTTCCATTCTTTGCTCGGTTAAGCCTACCAGTATAGTCTTTAGTCTTACTAAGATAAACAATACATTATCTCATCATAGTGCAACATAGTCAAGTACACTTTGTAGTATCAAGATAACTCAAGCTTTCCCTAGGTGCTATTGTTACCAATCTTGCTTAGCCCCTTAGCAACACTCAAATAGATATAGTACTTTCCTAAGTATCAATAGTCTTACCAATTAAGGTTTGACATCAATGACAATACAACAATTGTTTCAATTCAGTTTCCAACAATCTCCCTCTTTGGCATTGATGGCAACACCATATGATATCATCTGAATAACACATGGATTACCAACCAATCCAAAATCTTATCTGTCCATTAGAAACTTATTTATAATATCCTTAGCTTCATTATGATTCATAATCCTCTAAGCCTCACTCCTGTGAACGTCAAAAGTATTCAGATCTTCCTCTATCCTGATTCTTCATTTCAGTTCATCAACTCTTAGTTTTCAGTATCATGTGTTATCATATCAGTACATTCTCCCTCTTTGACAAAAATGCCAAAGTAGCAACTAAAACATACATCCATCAGATGTAGATAATATTTGTGCAGCTTGGTGTTTCTCCCTCTGTCATCTTGCTTATGACTGATTCATTGTCTTTACTTCTCTTCACAACTCTAGGCCAGCCCTAAAGTGTGACAATCTTCTGCATCAATTTGTCAAATGTTCTGCTATAGCACATTTGATGCAGTGCTCCTAGCTTGTCTAGGCAGCCTTAGTTAGAGGAAGAACCCCTAATTGACTTCTCAAACAATCATGAGCTTCTTTGGGTAAAGCTTTAGTGAATATGTCTGCTAGTTGTTCTTTTGTATTCACATATTCCATTCGGACTTCTTTGTCTTGTACTAATCCTCTCAAGTAGTGATACTTGATTGCAATGTGCTTGGTCTTAGTGTGCATCACTGGATTCTTAGAAATATTGATAGCACTTGTGTTGTCACAAAAAATAACAAAAGGTTCAGTGATTTCTTCTTTCATGCCTATCAACAATTATTTTATCCATACCAAGTTTGAACAGTTCACTACAACAACAACATACTCGGCCTCGGCAGTAGATTGGGAAATGCAATTTTGTTTCTTGCTTGTCCAGCAGACTAATCTTTGTCCAACGAAGAAAGCTCCACCACTTGTACTCTTTCTTTCATCTACATTTCCTACCCAATCAACATCTGTATAAACTTGGAGCTGAAATTTGTTATCCTTCTTATAGTATAGACCATAGTCAATAGTTCCTTTCAAGTATCTCATAATTCTTTTCATGGCCATCATATGTGTTTCCTTAGGATTGGCAGAGAATCTTGCCACAATCCCAATAGCTAACGCAATATCTAGTCTTTTGTGTACAACATACTACAATTTTCCAATCATGGATTTGTACAGATTCTGATTCACTTCTGTAGCATCATCGTTCTTAGATAAATTTTGTCCAGTAACCATGGGAGTTCCCATTGGTTTAACATCTTCCACCCCAAAAAATTTTAGTATTTCATTAACATACTTAGACTGTGTAATGAAAACTCCATTCTTCCTCTGATATACTTGTAAACCAACAAAGAATTTGATCTCACCAAACATACTCATTTCAAATTTAGTTTGCATTTCATTTGAGAAACTTTTACATAATGCATCTTGTCCACCAAAAATAATGTCATCAACATAAATTTTTGCCAACAAGATACCTTTACCTTCTTCATCCTTCATGTACAGATTGCTTGTGTCATTTGTTCTTGAAAATCCAATCTGTATCATGTAGTTGTGCAACCTCTCAGACCATGCTCTAGGTGCTTGCTTGAATCCATACAATGCTTTGTTCAGTTTGCACACCATGTGTCTTATGTTTGGATCAATAAAACCTTTTGGTTGTTCTATGTAAACTTCTTCTTCTAGTATACCATTCAAAAATGCAGACTTGACATCCATTTGATATACCTTGAAATCTTTATAAGCAGCATATGCAAGCAGAGTTCTTACTCCTTCCAATCTAGCTACAGTGGAAAATGTTTCCCCATAATCTATTCCTTCTTCTTGTGCGTAGCCTTTGCATACCAGCCTAGCTTTGTTCCTAGTGATTTCACCATTTTGATTCATCTTATTCCAAAATACCCACTTTGTTCCTATAACATTCTTGTTTTCAGGTCTCGGCACCAGAGTCCAAGTATCATTCTTCTCAATCTGGTCAATTTCTTCATTCATTGCTTATATCCAGTCTTCATTCTCCAATGCTTCTCTAGTTGTCTTTGGTTCAAATTCACATAATAGACATGTTGGATCCTTAGTCTTACTTCTGGTCTAGATTCCAATATCTTTGTCTCCAATTCTCTATTTAGGCTTATGATGTCTTCTCACATATTTTGCCAAAATAGGTTCAGTTGTTCTCTCCTCTATTTCATCATGTTCCTCAATAAGATTGTCAGATTCAACTTTGAAATGCTCGGCAACCTCTTCCTAATACTCAACAGCATTTTCTTGTAGCTCGGCATGTTCTTGTTCTCTCTCAGCACTATTTTCCTAACGCTCAGCAGCTTCTGTCTATCACTCGACATTGCTTACCCAATACTTGGTATCAAGTGAAAGTTGGTTACTTGCCTCTTCTTCTTCTTCAATATACACAAGAGATCTATAATCTTCTGGTTCTCTTTTACTGTCAGCTTCATTTCTTTTTGCATACTCATCAATTTTGACATTCACACTTTCCACAATTTTGTTAGTGTTAGAGTTCAAACACTTATAAGCTTTACTTTTTGTGGAGCACCCTAGGAATATGCCTTCATCACTCTTAGCATCAAACTTTCCATTCCTAGTGTCTTTTAATATATAGCACTTACTACCAAAGATTCTAAAGTATTTAGCACTCGGTGCATGTCCATGCCATAATTCATAAGGTGTCAGATTTGCACCTTTCTTGATTTGTACCCGGTTAAGAGTGTAGACAGTAGTGCTTATAGCTTCTTTCCAATATGTTTGTGCCACATTATTTTCAATCATCAATGTCCTTGCACAATCCAAGATAGATCTCTTTCTCCTTTCTGCTATACCATTCTATGGAGGTATTCTAGGTGCAGACATTTGTCTTTTAATTCCTCTATCATTGCAAAATAGATTAAATTCATTTGATGTAAATTCTCTGCCTCGATCAGATCTAAGACATTTCAAGTTACTATCTGTCTCCTTTTCAACCTTAGCCAAATACCACTTAAAATATTGAAAAGCTTTAGATTTTTCTTTTAGGAACATCACATGCATCATCCTAGTATGATCATCAACAAATAAGATAAAGTATCTAGCACAACAATAACTTTGTATACCCATAGTTCCACAAAGGTCAGTATGAACCAAATCTAAAATGTTTTTAGAAGTAAAGGATTTGCTCTTGAAACTTGACTTTGTCATTTTTCCTAACTGGCATTCCTTGCACATCACATTGTCAAAGTTAACATGACACAACCTTTTATGCAATAACCAAATATCATCAAGCTGTGCAATCAAACATGTTTCTTCAGATAGGTCAAGATAGAACAAATTACCTCTAGTCTAATCTCCACTTCCAATCAGTTCTCTAGTAGCATTAAATATTTTAGCTTTCTTGTGATGAAATTCCACTCGGTAACTAGTTTTGTTAAGATGAGCAATAGTTAACAAATTGTAATTAAGACCTTCAACCCAATATGCATTTTCACAAGATATCTTATCAGTTAGTTTAATCAAAACTTTTCCTCTAATAGGACATGGTGCATCATTACCAAATTTTACACTTTTACCTCTGTAATGATGTAAGGTCTCAAACTTATTTTTGTGACCAGTCATGTGATGTGAACAACCACTGTCAATAATCCATTTATCATTCTTGTTCACATAGGATATCAATGTAGTTTTCTCATCCTCATTAGATTCATCTTTCATTGCCACATAAACTACCTGAATTTCAAAATCATCACTATTAGTGTCAGTCTCTTTTTCAACAATGTAACAAGATTTCTTACCTTTTCCCTTGTAGTCTCTGTTCCATCAGTAGCTTCTATCATCTTTTCTATCTTTGTGTTTGCTTTTCCTTTTCATCATCTTTATCCTTCCTATTAGGACATCTAGCAGCTATATGACCAACTTTATTACATGCAAAACATATAATAGGGAGTTTACCTTTATACTTTCCTTTTCCCCTTCTCATTCTTCCAGCCATAAGAGCTTCTAGATCTTCTAGGTCTTCATCAGAAGTGTCACTATCACTTTCACTAATGCATCTTTCTTTTTCTTTCTTTGGCTTGTTCAGAACTAGCTATGAATTAAAAGCAGATTCAATATTTCCAATGCTTCCAGTAGTGAAATTATCATAATTAGAGAGTTCAAAAGCAGTCAGCTTACCAACTAAAATTTCCAAAGTAAGCACATTAGCAGAGTTACATCTAGATTCCTGAATAGCTGAGATCTTAATAGCATATATAGGACATAGGGTTCTTAATACTTTCCCAATTATAGTTTCATCATCAATAGTCCCATTAGCTCCTCTAATAGCATTCATAACTTCTTTTATTCTACTACAATATTGTGCAATGCTTTCACCTTCTTGCATTCTCATTTCATCAAACTTACCTCTAAGACTCTTGGCCTTTGCTTTTAGCACATTCAAGTCACCACCATAGATCCTTGCAAGAGTGTCCCACATATTGTTTGCAGTTGTGCAATCCTTAATGTCCTAAAATTTTGGATAGCTTAGGGTAGATGCAATTTCTAGCATTACCTGATTATGTTCTTGCTTAGCTCTCATTTCTTCGGTAGTCAAAGGTGCGACAGGTGAGACATAACTATTCTCAATGTAGTACTTTGCAGAGTCACCAATACCAGCTAGATGCAACTTCATCAAGCTTTTCCATGCAGGGAAATTTTCTTTGTTCAGCTTCGATACCTCCTTCTTATACATCCTGATCATTTTCTTCAAGCCCCTTTAAACTTGATATCTGTCAACACTAATAATAAGAAATTGAGCTCTAATACCAATTGTTAATATGATTTATAACAATAGAGAGGGGGAGGTGAATCGGTTGTTCTTAGGTCTTGATGTATAAAATAATCTCATAAACTTATCCTTAAATCAGATCCAAAACCAAAACAAACTCGGTCATCACTGATTCAATAATAGAAACATCTAACAATGCAATCCACTACCCAGTTGTAACTTAACATAGCAATGTTTAGATCTAAACATTCACACAAGTAAAACACCAGGATTTATAGTGGAAACCCAATTTGGGAAAAACCACTTTGTAACATGCTACTATTATTTTCACTCTTTTGAAGTGAGCTTGGTAAAAAGCCAACAATCTTACCAATTAAGGTTTGACATCAATGACAATACAACAATTGTTTCAATTCAGTTTCCAACAGATCTAGTAAGAATTTACAATAGTTTTCTGGAAGTTCAATCTAGTTATATGTAATGGAATTAGATTTGATGAAATAGTGATGAAGCATTAAGGATTTATTTTGAGTAAGAAAATTTTGGATGCTTTCTCAGGGGGGCCACTTAGTAAGTAATCCCAATTAGATTTAGTTTAAGTTTTTAGTAGTTTTTAGTTTGAGCTTTGGTGTTGGACTATTCTTGTAGCCAGTTGAAATCCCATTCCTTATCACCGGTACTACAATCACTATAGGAAAAGTAGTTCTTGTTTGATAAAAATCAAGCTTTGTTTTATTTCAAATTTATGTGTGTGTGTGTGTGTGTGTGTGTGTTCAACTCAAGCATTCTATTTAGTAATTATTTAATTTGTTTCCTTTAAAGTATTCCTTACTCCAGCTTTATGTTAAATTAGTTTTAGTGGGTACTTAGTGTGTATATCATGCTACAACATTTCAAGTATACATGCCTCAATCAATAATTTAAATGTGTATTCATAATCAAAAAGAAAAATTCTTGGAGAGGATGTCCAATCTGCAACTTGAGTCATAGACCAAGTTATTCATTCCTTTTGTGGAACTGAGCAAGGACCCGTTAGTACCCATAAGATGTATGGTAAGGATTTCTAAAGGGTCCTAAGGTTTTATAAGGGGTCCTAAGACACATTAACATGTCCTTCAACCCCTTATGACACTTTAGGACCTCTCTATCTACATATTAGGGGTTCCATGGGTCGTTAAGGGGTCTTACGACATATTAATGTGTCATAGGATCCCTTACTATACACTAATGTATGGTAAGGGTTCCTAGGGGTCTTAAGGGTTATTAATGGGTCTTAGGACACATTATTGTGTCCTAAAACCTATTATGATCCCTTGGGTTTTCATGCTATAAGGAACTAAAATAGGGAGGGTGAATTAGTGCAACCACATATTTATACAAAATTTTACTTAACTTATAGATTATCAAACATGCAAAAGTAAATATAACATAAAAGCGTAACACATGAAACATCCACATAATAAAAACAAAATGGCACCAATATTTTTCCATGGAAACCCTTGTTAGAGGGAAAAACCATGTTGGGAATTTTCACCCACTAATATCACTAGTGCACCAATAAGATCTTCCCTTTTAAGATCAGTTATAACACCCTTCTAGGGGTATACCTGGTTAAGATATTTATAGAATTTCTAGAATATATTATAAGTTTTGTTAGGAATTATCCTATCAGGGGATTTTATAACTCCTTCTAAGAGTCACCTGTTAAGAGTAACCTAGTTAAGGATTTAAACCACAAGCCTATTAGAACTTGCCTTGAGAATAAATTCAAAGAAACTTGATCTGATTACAAGACTCTCTAGTTCTAACAGATCCACTTCATCTCTTTCTCAAATCACTTCTCTATTCATACATCCTTAAATTTCAATGATTACAATCATTGCAACATCTAACCATCATGCTTAAATTTAAATTTCATCTCTTATATACACTTTTAGGTCGGTGTATTAATCCTAAAATATGTTATTGATGTTAGCCTCCAAAATTCATACAAATTCATAAACGCTCACACAAAAATAGGAAATTATGATCCACAATGTTGGCTCATGATCTAATAATACTAAAAAACAAAATATTTATAAATTTCAATTCAACTATCATCTTGATTTCATCACCTTATCACACCAGTTGATTATTATAGCTAATATCACTAGTTTTTTCTCTAAAACTTCAATTATTCTTCAAATTATCTTATGTGATTATAAAGTTAAGCTAATATGATTCTATGATTCTACATTTCCAATTGCACCACCAAATCTATTCATATCGTACCCAAATCACCATGATTGATTGTGCTATCACCAACACTCGGTATACTTATATAAATCCTTGTGGAGTCATCCTCACCACCGATATACATGATTCATTAATCCTTAAATAGTTTTTTTTCCAGAAATGACAATACTCGAACATTCATATCTTTCCAACAAAACATCCAACACCTTGATAAAATGCCAATAATCTCTCCCTTTGGCATTGGTGGCAATATTTAGATAAAAAATTTCTAAGTGTCAAAAATCAAAATGAAAACCTTTGCAAGAATGAAGTCAACATTTAAAGCATAAAAAATTTAAGAGTATAATTACTAAAAAAACATAACTAAACTATATTGCTCCCCGTTTGTAGATACTTAGCCAAATTTCTAAATTTTTATCCATTCCATCCTATCCTACTCCCCCTTTGACAAAAATGACATAGGCATACAAATGATATGAAAAAAGATAAAATTTATTAAGTGTGGAGTAGCACATATAGGTTACAATCTATTGAATATGTTATTGAAGTTTATTTTCAACACCTATAGATCATTAACCCAAAGATTCTAGAATTTATTTATGACCAAAATGTGTCCATGTAGTAGGTGTGCAAACTCTTCTAATCCATCTACTATGCACATGTCCGAGGTAGCCAAAATTTTTTTTCCTCTTTCACCTCTTTTTTTAGAATGTTTACCTTTGAAATTAATAAATTTTGTAACTCCAACAAGTTAGCAATCTTCTTTTCCTGTTCATCCCTATAAGCTTTACTCTTATGGTTCACTGCACTAACTTGTGCTCCAAAATTGGTTACTAAACTATTGATAGGATCAAAATTTTTATTTAAGATCCTTAGCTCTTGTTGAGTTTCACATCGTTTCCTATCAATATCTTTCAAAAAGTGTCAAAAATCTAAGATAGAGGTTAGAATTTTACCTCCTTAAATCAATGCTTCTTTCACTTTATTTACCACAATAGTCAATTTTACCTTTTCACTTCCAATAGAATAAAGTAGATTTTCAGTCCTCTTCTTGTCATAGACATTTTCATCTTTGAAAGTAGTTTCATCCTCCAAAATCTTCATTTTCTCAATAGTTGCTAGAACCAATTGACCAAACTATTCAATTGGTGTATCCTTCTCATCAAAATCTATATCCAACACTAGATCAAATAAAATATCTCTGGCATTTAAGGTTATATATTTGTGTTTCTTCAACTTTTCTTTCTTATCCTTCACCTTGATTTCATCTCCAATATCAATCATTTCCTTTAGGCTCATGGAACTCAAGTCAATTTTCCCCTTTATTTCTAGAATGTCTTCAACAACTCCAATAATATTACAAGACATAGAAGGAGAAGTATTGATAGCTACCTTGTCAGTCTCCATGTCAATAGTTTTTTCCTTGTTAACTGTTTCTTCTTCTTCATTTCGACCAATTGTCTCCATTGTTATTGTTCCTATTTCTTCTCAACTGTAGTTTTCTTTGTCAAATATTGACCTGTCCATTATCTTCTATCTCTTTTTTGTGGTTTCTTTTGTGTGTCCATTTGAACTTCTACAGGTTCATTTTGTTGGAAACAATTGTCTGAAGAAAATTGCTACTCAAATTATGTATTGTCTTTGATGTCTCACAATGTCATAGTCCGCAACAATCAGTTCCTACCGAGCTCAGTCGGTCTGCCTAGCATTAAAATTAGTGTTTACCAAGTTCACTCGGTTGTCAAAGAAAAATCAGCATGTACCGAGTTCACTCGGTTATCAAAGAAAAATCAATGTTTATCGAGTTCACTCGGTTGTCAAAGAAAAGTTAGCATTTACTGAGCTCACTCGGTTATCTAAGAAAAAGGATTATCAGTGTTTACCGAGTTCCCTCGGTCTCCAAAAGATTGTAGAAAATTTCATTATGGTCACCGAGCCCTGTCAGCCCTTGAAGGATCTTTGCAAATAAAGGTTGCTTAATTCAGCTGACTGTTATACTAAGTAATGCCGATTTGACAAATCTAAAATCATATAAATAAAAGGTCAAGTGTGAAAAATAAAGAATAGATATAGAAGAAGATATATAGAACAAAGATAGGAAAGGTGTGTGCAAAATTATGAAGGATGACCAGATATCCTTGAGGAGCAGCAGAGATATATTTGATCAGGAAGGATCTCACTTATACAAAATAGAGATCTGTAATCAGCAAGGCAGTTGCATTATTATACAGGTCATTTTCATTGTTACCTTTTTATCATTGTAACAGTGAATTCTAAATCTCTTAACCAAGTTGGTTTAACAACCATATTGTAAATCCTCTAACAAGGTGACAATTCCATTGAATTGTTCTCAAGACCTCTTACCAGGCCACTCCTAGTAGGGTGATTAAATCCTCTAACAAGGTCACACCTAACAGTGTGTTTTGTAACCTTTTACCAGGTTGGCTTCTAATCGGGCATCACTTCAGAAAAGTGAAAATCAGTATCTAGATACATTGGTGGTTTTTCCCATATTGGGTTTCCACGTTAAATCTTGTGTCTCTTGTGTTCTTAATAGTTATCTTAATCATATACAAGTGATGATGAATATCTAAAAGATAATTTTTCTAATACTTTCTGCATCTACCAAGTTACTGCAATCTATTTACTGAGTGTTAAACAGATAATATTCATTAAGATATCCTAAGGGATTTGGAAAGAAATAATAGTGAAGTGTTTTATGGTTGACTGATTCACCCCCCCCTCTCAGTCACGTCATCCATATTCCATCACATTTGTAGTATCCTTTTGTTCCTCATGAATCTCCATGACTAGAACTTATCCTCTAGTATCTATGGAATCCTTAGGATCTTCCAAAAATGTATTTTCAAGTGTGACCTTCACACCATTAAGTGTCCATAAATCATCAGTGAGAGCTATCACATCTTCCTTCTAACTATCTTTATCCTTTTTCTTCTACATTTTTCTCCTCCTCCACAAGGCCTAAATGTTTCTTCTTGTATTGATTGAGAGTCACCACCCATTAGTCTTGTAGCTCTAGTTTTGGTTTTGAAATCTGGTCTAACCTTATCCAATATTTCATTTATTTCATCTTTTTTTATATCAGGATTCAAGTACATTAATACATATTCAATCATTTCTTTGTCTTGCTTCAGATCTCCCTTCCATCTAGATTTAATCTTACTATACAAGGAGCTAGATACTTGCCCTTGAAATTCAATAATCACTTGACTTAACTAATGCATGATCTCTATAACAACATCTTCTATTTTCCTCTGATCTTTTTCATTGAGCTTATCATAATATTTTTTAAATCCAACAAGAATTCCCCATTTCTTAACCTTTTCAATTATCCTATCAATAGAGGTAAACTTATTGAAATCAGGTTTAATAGTCTTAATGGTAGGGGTAACAACAACTTTGGACTTCTTACCTTGAGTCTTTAACTCTCTTTTCTCTTATTCAAATTTAGTTCCCTATGCTTCCTCTTGAACTTCCGTATAGCCCTTTTCTTACTCATTCTTCCTATTTCCACCAAACTTTGTAGTAATAGACTCTTTTGCATTTGATTGATTAGGTTGTGCTTATTTTACTGTTCTCCTCACTAAAGTCTTAATTGGGGGAAAGGATTTCTTTCTTCTACTTTTTTTATCCCACTTCTTATTTTTCGATCGGTCAAGGCTCTATCATTTGTAAAAGAAACTATTTATACATCTTCCTCTATAGCAGTAGTAGCTGAGGTGCCAACTTTTTCAGTTTCATGTTTTGCTCTTTCCTTTTCAATTGCTTCCTTAGTGAAGCCTTTTTGAAAAATATTTTTCCACTTCTTTCCTAGCTTTCGTTTCTATAATCGAAGCACTGAGTGTGTCAGCCACCTTAAGATACTTTTCTCTCTATATGTTCTAAATCTCTTCATGATAGGATAAATACGGTAATTTAATAATTCATCATCATTGGAAATGGCTATGTCTACATCAAATTCATAACCTATTGGCATCACCCATGAAGTCCTGGGTACTACTGCCTCCATTTGACATGTATCGATATCCACTATAAAATATATATCATCTTTTTATTTCTCTACAACATGAGATGGAATCCTTTCTCTCTTGTGCATTATTTTTCTGAAAATATTTATTAAAGTATCCACAAACCTTTTCTAAAAATTGGTTTCTAAGCATTCCAATACAATTATTCATTTGTACTACTACTGGTGTTCCATTTATCCTTGATTAACTAGTGCAATACCTAGAAAGAAATTTTGGAAATAAAAAAAATCCTACAAGAAGTTGGTTCTATTTAAAAACTTTTCTTTTATCTTTCTTAATTTTATCCATGTTCAAAAAGAACTAGTCTCTCATCACACCACACAAATCATACTTTTCATTTTCCTTAATCATTTTGTATGCCCTATGAATTGTTACGGTAGGTACACCATTTATTTTTCCTGAATAAAATATCTTGTAACCAACAACCATAGATGAAAACCTCACTCCTTTATCTTCTATATCATTATAGGTCATCGCTCATTTATCCCATTTATATTTTATTCATTTTGTGACTATATCTTGTAGAATGGATCTTAGTTTCTATATTTCTCTAGTAGTAAAAAAATCCCATCACAACATGAATAGATTCTTTTGTTATCTTGTAGGGTCTATCCAACCACATAAATTTTTCATGTACTCTACTCAATGCATATCTTATTTTTTGTTCTTCAAAGTAGGAAATAAAATAAACTGTATTCTCAAAACCTTAGTTGTGATCACTTTATGTTCATCCTTTAATATTGAGTATTTTCATCAATCTTTATAAAGTGTTTGAATGTTGGTTTCCCATAGGTCTTCAACCTTAAAATGAATATAGGATCTAACATCCTCCATATGTAGCACTCTGTAGGGCACATTGGTTAGGACACCCTTTGGATCATTCTCCATTGATTTATTGGGATGACTTTTGAATACTAGCCTGGGTTTCTCAGTGATTTCAACAAAAATGAGAGTAGCCATTCTAAAAATAATAGATTTTAGGTTCAAATATCCCATAAATACCTTTTAAATTACCGCATAATGACTTATGCAAAACCTTACAAGTTTCTTGACCTAAATTGCTTCAACATCCTCTCCAATCACTATAATCATTGTCAATCTATTCTTACTTGACTTCTTTTCCTCCTGTATTAAGCTCTTGAATGTGTTAATGAAGAATAAGATCTAAATTCACCTATTATCTTTCACCATACTTAAGCATTAATTACATCACTCGTTGACAACATAATAACATGTCTCCAAAAATCTTGTTGGTGGTCAACCAAATCTTCATGTATTTCACCAAAACTTTATAAAATACTTCAAAATAGCCTTATGCATCTAAATATGAAAATAGAACTTACCGTGCATGCATCTAGGGGTTAGTCAATGGATTTAAATTTTTTTTCTCCCCCTAAGTCGATGATGACTTAGTTTGATAATGAATTATGCACACCCAATGGAGATGTAGATCCTTTCAATGATTTATATCACTCTATTTCATCCATATTTGATTCATGTTCCTTTTGGTCTCTTCAACATTCACAATCTTCTTTCCTTTTTGCTTTTTAGACTAATCAATTGGTTGATTTTCCTTATTATTCTTGTCTCTACAAAACCTTTTAATGTGTCATATCTTATGATAGTGATAACATGCCATACTAGTTGATCTCCAAGGTCCTGCATTCTCTCTATTGTCCTCAATCTATAGTTGATCACCATGTGACCATAGTTATGACAAATTGAGCATGTGGCATTCCACAAGTTTTCATTCTGATTAGGACTCTCTCACTTTCCATATGGCTTTTAATTGTTAACTTTTGTCCTGCACTCATCAGCTCTATGACCATACTTATTACAATTGTAGCAATAACCATGAAACATTCATGGTCTAGGATTAGATCTAAAACTTGAAACACTAGATATGATATTCTTGCATACATTATCAGTATGTCCAACCTTATTACAATTGAAACAAATTTGTTTATAGGGTTTCTTACTAGATATTCCTTTGATTCATTGTAGGAGAAGATTCATCATTCTCCATGATCTTCATGGTACTTGAGGATTCACCAATCTCATAACTGGTATAACCCAATCCATAGATTCATCCATGCATTATTTGATTCTTCAGTTGTTCATCAAGTATTGTAGTACTCTTATTGATTTTCTTGAGCAAATCACTTGAAATCTTCAATTTTCTTTTCAGTTGTTCATTTTCCCATCTCACCTTCTCATTCTCCATTATGACTTTATAATTCTCTTTATTCATCTCATATAAGTGTGCATGCAATGTGCCAACCTATTGCTCATATTTGAATATCTCATCTATCTTGGCTTTTAAGGATTCATCTACAACTTTCCTTTCTTATTTTTATGTCTTCCTTGCTTCCATTTCTTCACCCATCTTGATAGAAAAAGATTCCAACTCTATTTTGATATTCTTCTTGTCCTTATGTAGCTGCTGATTTTCATGGGACAATTCTACCAAGGCTTCCTCAGATTCCTCATATCAAATTCTTTTAGATAGATGGTCAATGAGATATTGTCTTTCATTCATCTATTCAACAATTTCTAGTCTCTTATCTCTTGATTTCTTGAATTGATCTTTTGATGTAGGGGTAGGGTAGGTGAAGGAAAAATTAGGGTTAATTGAGACTACTTAAACCCACAAACATGCCCTGCAAAGAGTTACACATGGAAGCAATATAAAACCACATGAAAGAAGTGAAAATATAATGGATATGAGACAAGCAACTGGTCACAACACTGGTGTAATTGTATTAATATTTCAACATGCCCGACTATGAGACCTTTCATGTTTCATCCTTATACAATGATAATTATGAATTCTAAATCATAGCTCACATATCATCTTGTCTTCTACTTCTACTACCACCAAATTACTACTAACCAAACAACCTAAGCTCCAAATATAGAGCTATCAAGGCCACAAGTCATCCATTTAGGCATTTAATTACAATATAGGTCCACTTAGGAGGAGAAACCAAAACTAAAGCAAGAAACAACAAAACATGATGCAAAGTTGTATTTAGATCCACACATGATCCAAGAATAGATCCCCAACCACACAAGATCCAATTTCCTCACATGGAACTATGCAAGATGAAATGCCACATGTTTCATGAGTGAAATTGGCGAAAAATTTATGCCTAAGGAAAATTGTGATAACTTCCAAGTCCAAATCAATTAGGATGTTCATCCTTAGGAGAATTCTCAAGATTAGGTCCACATCACTACATTAACTTTGCAAGGCAAGAAACCAACAACAACAATGATGACAAAATAAACATTAGACTGGTATAAGAAACAAGAAATATTTTTGGTGATGCAAGATTGCTCAAGACCCAAGATGGTCCTACATCAAACACCTGGGGTAACAAAAGAACTGATGTCCACATTAGACACTGCTCATATTCTGACCTAAATCATAAAGATCCAAATCAGCTTGTGTAATCCATGAACTTTCCTCAACTAGGTTGTCTTTCCACTGAACTAGGTATTCCATGTAGTCTTTTCCTCTTGTACTCTTGCTTACTCTACTATTCAAGATCATCTCAATGCCATCTCTATTCTTCTTAGGATAATCTAGATCATCTCCCATCTCATCAGTTGATTCAAAGTACTCAAAAATATCATCAATGTTAAATACAGGTGATATATCCATGTCCTTTGGTAATTCCACTTCATAAGCATTTCCAGTATCAAACTTCTTCAAAATCTTACAAGGTCAAAACTTCATCATTTTCATCTTGTTTAGGCACCAACTGGAAATCTATTCTTCTTCAAATGAATCATAACCTTATCTCCAACTTCAAAAGATTTATGTCTCCTTCTCTTATCTGCTCTTTGTTTATATTTCAGATTACTGTCCTCCAAATTCCTTTTAACTTCATCACGAGAAGTTCCCATGTATACTACAAAATCCTCAGCTTTAGCACTTCTTTTGGTCTCAGTAGGTAAATCTCTCAACTCTATGGTTCCCTTAGGATGAAATCCAATAAAAATTTCAAATGATGTCCTCTTAGTACTTCTATTTACAAAATTATTATATGCAAACTCTGCTTGTGCAAAAACTAAATCCCAATTAGCAAGTTTATCTCCAACTAAACATCTTAACAAGTTTCCCAAACTTTTTTTCACAACTTTAGTCTATCCATCTATTTGAGGGTGAAATGTAGAACTAAACTTCAACTCAGTATTCATCTTTTTCCAAAGTGTTCTCTAAAAGTAACCAATAAACTTAGTATCTCTATCTGAAACATTAGATTTAGGAAAACCATGCAATCTTGCCACTTCGTTGAAAAATAATTCAGCTACATGCAATGCATCAAACATCCTCTTACAAGGTATGAAATGAGTCATATTAGAAAATATGTCAACCACTACCAAAATAGAATCATTACCTCTTTGAGTTCTAGGCAATCTAAGAACAAAGTCCATACTCACATATTCCCAAGGTCTATCAGGTACAGGAAAAGGTGTATAAAATCCCAAATTTTGACTAGTTCCTTTTTCTATTTGGAAAATTCTACAACCTCTAACCATTCTTTGTACATCTATGTAAATCTATGGCCAAAAGTATCTTTCCGAAATTCATAGTCTTATCAATCCAAAAATGTCTAGCAAGTCCACCACTATGCTTCTCCTTTATTATGTTCGCTCTCATAGATCCTCTAGGTATACACAACTAAACTCCTTTAAACAACATGTCTTCTTGAATGAAATAATCAACCCACTTATCACTCACTATTTGTTCTTTACAAGATTTCTAAGGCTCTATAAAATCAAGGTCAATTTCATACAAACACTTCAAATCATTAAAACCAAGTACCTCAACTCTTATTTCTATCAAAAAACTTCTTCTTAGGCTCAAGGCAACAACAACCTTATTTGACTATCCACTTTTATGCTTCAATGAAAAGGAAAAATTTTGTAAGAACTCAACCCACTTCATATGTCTCTAATTCATCTTATTCTAACTTCCCAAATACTGCAAAGCTTTATGGTCAGTATACAACACAAAATCTTTAGGCATCAAATAATATCTCCATTTCTTCAAGCTTGAACAATAGCATAAAACTCCTGGTCATAAACTGAATATTTTCTTTTAGCATCATTCAAATTTTTATTAAAGAAAGCTATAGGTCTTCCTTCTTGACTCAAAAAAGCTCCAAGTGCACTTCCACTAACATCACATTCAACTTGAAAAACTTTACTAAAATCAGGCAAAGCAAGTGTAGGTAACTCTGCAATTCTTTGTTTCAATGTTTCAAAACTATTTTGTGCTCCATGTGTCCATTTGAAATCCCTTTTATCTCCTCTCATAGTTTCAATCATAGCATTACAAATAGAACTGAAATTTCTGATGAACTTCCTATAAAAACTTGCCAATACATGAAATGATCTTACCTCTCCAACATTCTCTGGTGTAGGCCAATCAAGTATAACTCTCACTTTCTCAAGCTCCATATTTAATCCATCAAGTGAAATTACAAAACCAAGGTACACAATCTCCTCTTTCATAAATGAACATTTCTTCAAATTAATCAACAACTTTTCTTCCTTCAATCTCTGCAATACTTGTCTGATATACTCAAGATGGTCTTCCTTACTCTTACTGAATATCAAAATGTCATCAAGATATACAATCACAAACTTACCCAAGAATCTTTTCAAAACTTCATTCATTAGCCTCATGAAAGTACTAGGTGCATTATTCAAACCAAAAGGCATAACCAACCATTCATACAAATCTTCATTAGTCTTAAAAGTAGTTTTCCATTCACCCCCTTCTCTAATCCTAATCTAATGATATCCACTCCTCAAATCAATCTTCGTGAAATACTTTTCTCCACTCAAACTATCCATTATGTCATCTATCCTAGGCAAAGGAAATATGTACTTTATTTTTATCTTGTTTATAGCTCTAGAATCAGTGCACATTCTCCATTCTCCATTCTTTTTAGGTGCTAACACAGGAGTTACTTCACAAGGACTCAAAGTTTCCCTAATCAAACCTCTCTCAATAAATTCTTGCACTTGTCTATTCAATTCAGTCTTTTCATTTGGTGTCAACCTATGTGGTGCTTTATTAGGTAACCTAGCTCCAGGTATCAAATCTATACAATGACTTATACTTCTCATAGGTGGTAAACCAATAGGTACATTATCAGAAATGATGTCATGAAATTAAGTCAACAAAGGCTTAACCTTGGGTGCATGTTCTAACTCATCTTTTTTCTCAATTTATTTTGGAATTAAAGCAAAACAAATATTTTGTTCTTTCATTTCTCTTGCAAAATTTTTACCATCAACCAAGCATACTCTGACTATAGTATAATGAACTTCATCAAAATTCTCTACTAAAGGCAATAATATTTGTTTCTTTCCATCCATCTAAATAGTATATTGATTCAATCTACCATCATGCAAAGCTTTCCTATCATACTGCCAAGGTCTACCCAAAAGAATATGACAAGAATCTATAAGCATAATATCATACAAGACTTCATCATGATAATTACCAATTTTGAATTTAACAAGCATTGTTCACTTACAAGTATTTTATGCTCCTTATGGATCCAAGAAATATGGTAAGGCTTATGATGTATCAATCTCTACAACTACAACTTGTTATCTAGCTCTTCAAATGCCAAATTATTAGAACTTCCACTATCAATATTTATGTTGCAACATTTTTTAGTGATCTTACATCTAGTTCTGAACAAACTTTTCCTTAGAATAGGTTCCTCATCAACTTCTTCATTCCACAAGATCCTTCTTATCATGAAGTTCTCACCATGTTTAGGTTCATTAGACATTTTCTCAACTTCTTCACATGCCAAATTATTTAGGCCATTACCTCCAGTTTTCTTTCCAGAGTTAGTACATTCAAAATCTCTATGTCCTTCTTCACCACATTTGTAACAAGTACCTTTAAACAAAGATTTCTCTTCTATTTTCCCATTATTTTTATTCTTAGAGTAACCAGTATAGCTAAATCTAGAGTAATTACCTCTTCTACTAGCAAGTTCATCTTTGCATCCTTTACCTTGTACTGCATTGTCAAATCTGCTACTTTCTCCATAAGATATGCCTCTACTTCTCTGAAATCTTCCACCTTTGTCTATTTGTCTTTAATCATATCTCTTTGTCAATATTTCTTCTACCTTCAAAGAAAATTGATATGCTTCTTCCACACTATCTATTTTAACATAACTGATCTCATCTTGAATCGATGTCCTCAAACCATTCAGGTATCTAGCTACCTTCTCAACTTCATCATCCACATGTCCAGATCTGATATCCAATTTGTAAAAATCCTCAGTATATTATTTCACACTCATGTCATTTTGTCTCAAATTTTGCATCTTTCTCTTCAAACTAACGTGGTAGTCAGCTAGAAGGAATTTCTTCTTCATCTTTCCAAGCATCTTCATCCATGTCTCGATCTTTTCTTTTCCTTTCTTCCGTCTCTTAGTTTGCAAATGATCCCACCAAAGAGATGCATGACCTTTCAACTTGGTGACTGCTATCTTAACCTTCTTGTTATCAAGAGTACCTTCATATTTAAAATATTTATCCATCTCAGATATCCAATCCAAAAGTGTATCAGTCTCAAGTCTTCCATCATAGCAAGCAACTTCAACTACGGGTCTAGAGTTAGCCTTAGACAAAACTTTGAAAAGTCTTTCCTCATCCTATTCATTTTTAGGTTCGAGATTAGATGCTGCTTCTTCTTCATCACTAACATCTTCAAGATGTGCACCTCTTCTTTGGGCCATCTCTATAGCTTCAAGCCTATTTGCAATCTACCTCAACATATCCATGATAGCATTATCATTTCCTCTACCACAAACCATCTTGACAATTAGGTTCCACCAAGATCGTAACCTTCTACAAGTTATAGGTCAGATCTTAGATCTTCCACCCTACAACCAATCCAATAAGGTTCTCCACAATCCAATCCACAAGAAAGAACTTTCTCTGATACCACTTGACGCAGGGGCAGGGTAGATATTGAAGGCATAATCAGGCTTAATTAAGACTTCTTAAACCCACAAACATGTCCTATGAAGAGTTACACGTGGAAGCAATATAAAACCACATGAAAGTAGTGAAAACATAATGGATATGAGATAAATAACTGGTCACAACACTGGTTCAATTGTATTAATCTTTCAACATGCCCGACTGTGAGGCCTTCCGGGTTTCGGCCTTATACAATGAGAATTATGAATTTAGAATCATAGCTTGCATATCATCCTCTCTTTTACTTCTACTACCACCAACTTACTATTGATTAAACAACCTAAGCTCCAAATGTATAGCTAGCAAGGCCACAAATCAGCTCGTCAAGCATTTAATTACAATATAGGTCCACTTAGGAGGAGAAACCAAAAATAAAGCAAGAAACAACAAAACATGATGCAAAGTTGCATTAGGTCCACACATGATCCAAGAATAGATCCCCAACCACACAAGATCCAATTTCCCCACATGGAACCACACAAGATGAAATACCACACATTTCATGAGGGAAACTGGCAAAAAATCAATGCCCGAGGAAAATTGTGATAACTTCCAAGTCCAGATGAATTAGGATGTGCGCCCTTAGGAGAATGCTCAATATTAGGTCCACATCATTGCATTAACTTCACAAGGCAAGAAACCAACAACAACAACAATGAAAAAAAAAACATCAAATTGGTACAGGAAACATGAAATATTTTTAGTGATGCAAGATTGCTCAAGACCCAAGATGCTCCTGCATTATTTTCAAATTTTTAATAAGCTCTTCAGCCTCTGTTAGTTTCCTTTTATACCTCAAACTCATCATGTCTTTCTTAAAGATCTTCCTAAATCTATTAGGCTTCCTTAAGAGAAGTTGGCTCTAATAACAATTGTTAATCTTATAATACACTGATAAGGGGGAAGTGAATCAATGCAACCTAAAATCTATAAAAAGTTGTCCTTAACTTACAAATTATCCAACATGCAAAATTAAATATAATATAAAAGCATAATACATGAAACATCCACATAATGACACCAATATTTTTGTGTGGAAAGCCTTGTTAGACAGAAAAACCATGGTGGGAATTTTTACCAACTACTCTCACTATTACACCAATAAGATCTTCCTTGTTAGTAGAAATTACAACATCCATCTAGGGGTATACCTAGTTAAGAGTATCTATAGCCTTGTTAGAAACTATTACAAGTGCTATTAAGAACAACCCTATTAGGGTATTTTATAACTCCTTGTAAGACTCACCTGGTTAGAGGAATTAGTCTTCAGACATGTTAGGATCTTTCATACCCTATTAAGAGTAACTTGGTTAAAGGATTTAAATCACAAGCCTATTATAACTTTCCTTGAGAATAAACTCAAAGAAACTTGATCTGATTATAGCACTCTCTACTTGATAGATCCATTTCAAGTCTTTCTCAAAATGATTCTCTAATCATACACCCTTCACCTTCAACAATTACAATCATCACACATCTAACCATCATGTTTAACTTTCAATTTCATCTCTTATATACACTTTTAGGTCGGTGTATTAACCCTAAAATGTGTTACTTATGTCAACCTCCAAATTTCATACAAATTCATAAGAGATAAAATAAACATAGGAAATTATGCTCTACAATGTCATCTCATGATAATACAACTCAAAAATAAAACAATTATAAATGCTAATTGAACCACCACCTTGATTTCATCACCTAATCAAACTGGTTGGATACTCTAGCTTAAATCACTAGTGTTTCCTCTAAATATTCAATTATTCTTTAAATAAACTTATGCAATTATAGAGTTAATCTAATGAACCTTTACGACCACTTATGATGCTTTAGTACCCATCTCACTACATCTTAGTGATCCTAAGGATTTTTAAGGGGTCCTACATCACATTAATGTATCCCAGGACCCCTTAAGACCCCTTACCATACACTAATGTATGGTAAGGGGTTGTAATGGTTCATAAGGTGTCCTAGGACACATTAATGTGTCCTAGGACATCTTATGACCTTAGGACCCCTCTATATACATATTAGGGGTCCTAATGGTTTTAAGGTGTCCTAGGACCTGTTAACACCCCTTAGGACCCCTTAACATACACTAATGCATGCTAAGGAGTTGGAAGAAGTCTTAAGGGGTCATAAGACACATTAACATCTATGAGGACCCCTTATGACCACTTAGGACCCTTTAGGATCCCAAAAATGTATGGTAAGGGGTCCTGAGGAATCCTAAGGAATCCTAAGGAATCGTAAGGGGTCCTAGGACACATTAATGTGTCCTAGGATGCCTTATAACCCCTTACAATTGTTAAGGATCACTCTCTACATTTGAGTATTCCTAAGGGATGTTAAGGGATCCTAGGGCATATTAATGTGTCTTAGGACCCCTTAAGACCTCTTAGGACTCCTTACCATATGTTAGTGTGTGGTAAGGGGTCGTAAGGTGTCTTAAAGAATCTCATGATACATTAATATGTCATAGGGCCCCTTATGACCCCTTGAGGCTCTTTAAGACCCCTAAGATGTATGCTAAGGGGTTTTAAAAGGTAAAAATCAATCATAGGGTTTCCTAGGACACATTAATGTGTCCTAGTACCCCTTATGACCATTTAGGGCCCCTCTCTCTATATATTAGGGGTAATAATGGTTGTTAAGGTCCTATGACACATTAATGTCTCCTAGTACTCCTTAAGACCCCTTAGGACCCATTACCATATAATACTATATGGTAAGGGGTCCTACACATTCTTAAGGGGGCCTAAGACACATTGATGTGTCCTAAGACTCCTTATGACCCATAAAGACCATTTAGTGCTAGATATTGGTTGAAATTTTTTTTTTGTATAGGTTTTGTCATTCATGTTGACATATGACATATACTTTAGTTTTGAGTTTATTATATCACATAGATTATGTTTCTAGTTGCCATAGGCAATTGGATAGAAATGTAAGAACATTGTATAATATTTTAGAGTATGCAAAATTTGTTTTATCATTCTAAATATTTATAGGCCTTATGTCTAAGTTTTCATGGCTTAATATGATGATTTGAGTGAGTTACAATTGTTTTGGTAAAGACCAACTACATGAAAAAGATATGGAACTTGACAGAGTTAGTTACTAAATTTTTTAGCATAAGTTGGTTGTGAGCTAGAATCATGTTATGTGAGATTTAGGCATGGAATAAAACCCAATATGGAGTAGACTTTGGGATTTGTGTCTTGATTGGTTCATGATGATGACAATGCTAGTGTATAAACTTGGATAACTACTTTTTGGGAGCTAACTAGGTTGTGTAACGTGTTCCATGGATTGGCAAGCATTAATTGTGGATCTTGGTGCATAAATTAATATTTTTAATTATTTTATATTTGTATCAAGTACCATGTGTGCCTTAGCATTATGAAATGTAATTTTTTGTGCATTGGGGAAGCTCCAACAGGTCGACCTAATTGAGACTTGTAACTTGTATAAAGGAGAGTAAATTATCTAATGTAATGTGAGAAATGTGTTTTGGAGGCATGCATGATTATGGATGAGAGAACTGTAATAAGAGAAGAACTTAAGAGAAGAGGTATGAATGTAATATATGATCATTCCTTGTGAACTTAAGGGGAACTGTAAAGGTAATTAAGTTTCTATCAGTCAGTTCAGTCATTTGAAAAGTAAGTTTACTTCACTATATTTGGAAAGTGATTCTTGAAGGTCGGTTTAACCTTCTCCTTGGAGCAGTATGCTTGGGCAGTTTTCCTTTTGTTCTCATTAACTACTAACAGGGTTGAAGGACCTTTTAAAAGAGGTTTTTTCCTTTAACAAAGAATTTTGTATAGGATTTATTGTATGAGCTCCTAATAGGGATAGGTATCCCAACAAAGATATTTTTATACTAGTGCACTATCTAGTGGGTTCCATATCCACATTTTTTTCCCCCTTAATAGGGTTTTCCTCGAGAAAAAATGATGCAGGAGCATCCTAGGTGTAAGAGCAATCCTGCATCACCCAAAAATATTTCTGGTTTTGTTTCAATAAGGGCTATCTTGTGTAGAGCTACTATTTATGGAAACTTGCTATTTTTAGTAAGTGGTCATATGATCTCAGAATGTTTTGATTTCACAGTTGGAGGTTCATTTTGGTCGTATCAGCCTGCCAGTAAAGTTTCATTGCCGGATCAAGTCTAGTTTTGAAGGTATTGAAAATTTTCAATTTTGGAAATAGGGTACATAAACTTTGAACTCAGTTTTGAAGGCTTTAGAGGCCTCGGATGAGGTCAAAACTTCGGTTGAATGAAGCTTTCTTAATGCAAGTGTTGTAGAGCGCTTCATGCCCTTTCCAAAATGGGGTCATAATAGTCAATCGGGTCAACAAGTGATGACTTATGGTCTCTGGAAGTTGGGCCACCTGAAATGGCAAAAAATAATTTTTCTTCAAAATTTCTATTTGGGTTTCAAAAGTTGTTTTGAGCCGACTATGATGTAATAAAATGAAAAATAAAATATTTCTAAGTTTGGTCGGCCTTGTTGGCTAAAATTCTAGAACCTTCCCAGGTGGTGGAAAATTGCCTATATTAGGAAGGCTATAGTGTTGTCTTAGGCAGTTTGGGGTAGTTATGGGTAGTAGATCTGGGCATTAATTCGAGGCTTTGTCCTACAGAATATTGTAATGGAATGCCCATGTGGCTTTGCATATTGTAATTTTGAAAGTTTGTAATTCCACATTTATGGAGATAATAAGAAGCCCATTTTCTGTTCTTGTATATTGTTGTTGTTTCTATTTTTCTGTTATGTGTTTGTGGTATTAAGAGGAGCATCTTTCATCAAAAAAACTCTATGTGTTATGGTGTTGTTGTCTATCTTGTTCATCTTCTTTAACACTGTTATATTCTTAATTAATGTTCGGGTTCATAAGTTTAAAGTTTACAATTATTATACACAACTAATTCACCCCCCCCTTTCAATTGTGTGGTGTGGCTTGCTATTTCTAATAATTGGTATTAGAGTTTTTGGTCCTCTTTGAGAAATCTTAATAACTTGAGGACATTGAGAATGACAAGCTATAGGAAGGACAATCATAAAATTGATGGAGAAAGTTTTGACAGTTGGAAAAACAAGATGAGAAATTATTTGATTTGCTTTGGAATCGAATACTAGCTCATTACAAAGAACATAGAAGATGTCAAGTCTAAAGATGAATTAGAAAAAAATACAAAGGAAGAAAGGAAGAAATTCACTTGCAATATGACTTCTAGAGAAGCCCTAATTAGTGCACTTTCTAAGGAAGAATTTACAAAGGTCAAGGAGGTTGAGTTGGCACATGAGATCTGGACAAAGTTGGAAGCAATATATGAAGGAGCCAAATATACCAAACATGCCAAGTTCTAGTGTTGGAAAACAAAGTTTGAGAACATGAGGATGCAAGAAGATGATTCTATTAGAGCATATGTTCAAAGAGTGACATAAACTATTTTAGGCATAAAAAATACAGGAGGGTCTATTACAAAAGATGAAATCATTGTGAAGATTCCAAGATCTTTGACACCTATATATGATGCAAAGGTCATGAATATTGAAGAGATTATACCACACACAAATGGATTTACAAGAAAGACTTTGATTGGTAAGTTATCTTCATTTGAAACATCTAAAATACAAGATGTTTTACCTAAAGTTGAATCTTCTTTTAAGGATACTATTGATCAGGATAAGAAGATGCTAACAAGTAATGTGAGAACAAATAGAAGTGAAAAGTATGAAGATCTTGGATAATATGGTAATGAATGGGAAAAAATAGAGCAAGAAGAAAGGAAATTATATGATCTTGTATCCCTAGTCGCAAAGAGGGAAAAAAAAGTTAAGGGAAAATATGAAGGTAAATTACCTTTGATGTGTGTTTCGTGGAATAAGATAGGTCATTTTTTCTCTAGATTTCCTACTAGAGTTCCAAAGTTTAAACCTAAGACATACAAGTCTTAATATCCTAACAGATGTTATATTTCTAGTGAGAATACTTTTGATGATGAATCTATGAATGATGAAGATGAGATTGAGTTTGTTGATATTAAAGATGAAGATCAAATTCATGAAGAAAAAGCTTTGGTTTCACATGCGGAAAATAAATATAAATATAATATAGATAGTAGATTCTCTCATCACATGACTGGTGATAAAGACAAATCTATACATCTTAACAAGTATGACGAAAGTGTAGTTAGATTTGGAGATAATACTCCTCGCTTGATCATAGGAAGAGGCTCTATAACTCTTGATGGTAAAACTAATGCTAATGACGTTTTGTTTATTTGATTGACTAAAACATAATTTGTTGAGTTTTGGACAACTTGTGGATAAAGGTTATCATCTACAATTCAAGAATGGAAAATGTACTATCAAAGATAACTCAAGCAATCTTATCACATTAGGTACTAAGACTAAAGGTAATGTGTTTCATTTGAGTTCAACTGAAGCAAGTTATTTTTTTGCAAATATAGATGACAATTGTTTATGGCACAAGATATTCTATCATATAATTTTGATAACATTGTGAAGGTCAATAACACTAGTGCAATTAGAGATTTACCAAATATTGTGAAGCCTACTAACATGTTGTGCAAAGAATGTGTTATGGGAAAAAAAACCAGGACTAGCTTTCGAATAAGACTTATACAACAAAAGGGAGATTTGATTTGGTACATACAAAAAAGTTTGGTCCTAAAAAAAAAAGGTCATATTATGGAAAAAGGTATTTTATGATTTTTGTTGATGATTGTTCAAGAATGATGTCAGTTTCTTTTCGTAAAGAAAAATATAAATCTTTTGATAAGTTTCATATTTCCAAGGGAAAAGTTGAGAATAAATCAAGGTTGAAGATTAAATTCTTAACGTCTGATAGAGGTGGTGAGTTCACATCAGATAAGTTATATGCATATTGTGAGGAACATGGGATATATAGAATAACTTCTACACCTAGGACACCACAATAGAATGGAATATAAAAAAGGAGAAATAGAGCCATTCTTGATGCTTCTAGGACTATGATGATTGAAGGGAAGGTACCACAGATGTATTGAAGGGAAGCAGTTAACACCACAATCTATACATTGACTAGAGTTGAGATAAGATGTGATACTAGTAAGGCTTCATATAAGTTATTGTTTGGTCAGATTCCTATAGATAAATGCTTTAGAATATTCGGGAGTAAATGGTATATCAAAGGGATGATGAACTAGGTAAGTTTGATCTTAGAAGTGATGAAGGAATATTTCTTGGATACTCTAATAGGAGTAAGACACATAGGTTCTACAATCTCAAATTGAAAAAGATAGTTGAAAGTGCTAATGTGAAGAGTGATGAGAAACTTCAGATTTAGGAAAGATTGTATCATGATGGATTGGATAATGAAGGTAATCAGGGTTCTACTATTTAGAATCATAACCAAGACTAGGAAGAAGTACTGTTCTTTGAGATTGACAATTGGATACAAGTAAGTATTGATGAGCCAAAAGGGACTCTTAAAACACCAAGTTATGTATCAATGAATCGTTATTATAAACAAATAATTGGAGATGTAAAAAATGGTGTGATGACAAGGTCAAAGGCTACAAATGAATTGTGCTTAATTTCACAAGTAGAACCTAAGACTACTAATGAAGCTCGTAAAGATAAATTTTGGATTAAGGAAACACAAGAAGAACTAGATCAAATTCAGAAGAATGATACTTGGGAGCTTGTACCAACACCTAAAGACAAAAATGTTATAGGAACTAGATGGGTTTTTTAGGAATAAGATGAAAAAGCAAGGTGAAGTTGTAAGAAATAAAGAAAGACTTGTTTGTAAAGGATACTCACAACAAGAAAGTATTTAATTTGATGATACTTTTGCACATGTGGCTATAATGGAGGCTATTCGATTGTTTCTTGCTTATGTATCTCATAAAAACTTTAAGATTTATTCAATGGATGTCAAATATGCATTCTTGAATGAAGAACTTGAAGAGGAAGTCTATATTGAGAAACCCGATGGATTCACATTAACTCATCAGGTAGATATGATATGCAAAATAAAGAAAGCATTATATGGATTAAATCAAGCACCAAAGACATGGTATGATAGATTTGACATGTATTTATTACATCATGGTTTTAGAAAAGGTAATCCTAATAGTAATCTGTATTTAAGGACCAATTCTAATATTATCTTAATTGTTGAGGTATTTGTTGATGATATCATATTTGGTGGGAATGATGTTATTAGTAAAAAATTTGCTAAAGATATGAAAGGTGAATTTGAGATGTCTATGATAGGGGAAATTAATTTTTTTCTTGGTTTTAAAATCACTCAAAGTAAGGATGTAATATTCATATCTGAAACTAAGTATCATAAGGAATTATTGAAAAAGTTTGGAATGGAGGATTGTAAGCCAGTAGGAACCCCTATGGTTATGAGTTGAAAACTAACTACTACTGATGATTCACCAAATATTTTTGAAACAAAGTACAGGTCAATGATTGGGGGATTGTAGTACTTGACTCATACAAGGCCAAGTATATCTAGCACAGTTGGAATTGTTCCTAGATTCCAAGTTAAACATGAGGAGACTCATTTTTCTGCTATAAAAAGAATAATGTGGTATCTAAAGGGAACTGTGGACTATGGTTTATGATATGATAGATCTGATGACTTTAATTTAAATGCATTTACTAATGCGGATTGGGAAGGTAGTGTGGATGATAAAAAAAGCACAAGTGGAAGAGATTTATTCCTTGGAAAGAGATTGGTTTCATGGTTGAGAATGAAGAAGGATTGTATATCATAATCTACTATTGAATCGAAATATGGTGTTACTTCTATTAATTGGACTTAGATTATTTGGATGAAACATATATTGAAGGATATTGGAGTAACCATTGAATAGCCTATTGGTATTCACTATGATAACACAAGTATAGTCAATATGTCAAAGAATCTAGTATTATAATCTAAAACAAAGTATCTATCAATTAAATACCACTTTTTGATAGAAAAATTAGCTATAGAGAAGGAAGTTGGATTGGAATACATCAACACAAAGGAAAAAATTGTAGACATTTTTTCAAAACCATTACCAAAAGAGACCTTTGAGTATCTTAGAGGTATGCTTGGGGTGATGGCCCTAGATTATGACAATTCAATGATGCAAGAATGCATTAGTCCAATGATTATCAAAGCCTTACTATTGTTTTGGACTTCATGCTTGGTCCTACTCCTCAGGGGGAGTAGTTGCAAAGGTTAAACTAATAAAGTTTTTATGAACATAGTACCTAGTATATTTCAGACATGAAGATTTGAAAAAGTTACATCATAAGGGGAGATATTTGTTTGATCAGAGTTGGCACCATTGGCACCCTTTTTCATTTATGTCAAAGTGGGAGAGAGTTATTTTTAAAAACTCCTACTATCTTAGGGAGAAAAATTGTTAAAAATATTGAGAAGGTTTCATTGAGTTAAATGCTTTTGGTTTGATGGTTTTTCACTCAAATATTGTCATTAATGACAAATGGGGAGATTGTTAAATATTGGTTGGAATTGTTTCTATTTTTTCTATTTATGTTTTATCATTGATATCAACATATGACATATACTATAGTTTTGAGTTGGTTATATCAGAAAAATTATGTTTCTAGTTTCTACAGGTAGTTGGACAGAAATGTAAGAACATTGTACGATATTTGAGAGTATGCAAACTTTGTTTTATCATTTTGAAAATGTATAGACCTTATGTCTAATGTCACATGGATTAATATGATGATTTGAGTGAGTTATAGCTATTTTGGTAAAGACTATTTATAGGAAAGAGACAAGGAACTTGATAGAGTTATTTACTGAGTTTTGAGCATACATTGGTTACGAGCTAGAATCATGTTATGCGAGCTTTAGGAATGGAAGAAAAAATAGGATGGAGTAAACTTTTGGATTTGTGTTATTATTGGGTCATGATGATGGAATCACTAGCATATAAACTTGGATAATTGGATTTAGGATCTGACTAGGTGTTGTAATGTGTTCCATGGATTGGCAAGCATTAATTATGGATCTTGGCATGTAAATTAATATTTGTAATTATTTTATATTTGTATCAGGTACCATGTGTAACTTAGCATTGTGTAATATAATTATTTATGCATTGGGGAAGCACCAATGAGCCAACCTAATTGAGACTTGTAACGTGTATAAAGGAGACTAAATTATCTAATGTAATGTGGAGAATCTGTATGGGAGGTATGCATGATTGTACATGCAAGAACTGTAATAAGAGTATAGATAAACATAAGAGGTATGAGTATAATCTATGATCATTCCTTTTGCACTTAAATGGAACTATAAAGGTCTATCAATTAGTTTAGTCATTTGAACAGTAAGTTCACTTCATTGTATTTGGACAATGCTAGTCTTGAAGGTGGGTAAATAACCTTCTCCTTGGAGAAGTATGCCTTTTGTTCTCATTGAATCCTAATAGGGTTGAAGGACCATTTTTAAGAGGGACTATTTTAGTAGATGCATTTTATCATATCCTAACAGGGCTAGGTCTCCTAATAAGGACATTTGTATACTAGCGCACTATCTAGTAGGTTCCATCCCCACCGGGTTTTTTATCTTAATAAGGTTTTCCTCTAGAAAAAAAATCTATCTGTTATTGTATTTTTGTCTATGTTTTTAATCTTTTTTAGCACTATTATATTCTTAATTAATGTTCTAGTTCAAAAGTTTAAAGTTTACAATTATTATACACAACTAATTCACTCAGCCTCTCAATTGTGTGGTGTGTCTTGCTATTTCTAATATTTAGGACCCCTAATATGTATGGTAAGGGTTCCTAAAGGGTCAAAAGTTGTTGTAAGGAATCCTATGACACATTAATGTATTATAGGACCCCTTATGACCTCTTAAAGCCTTTTAATAATCCTATTTGTACATCTTAGGGGTTGTTAGGGTTTTAAAGAGATAGTAGGAAAGATTAATGTGTCTTAGGACCCCTTATTACCCCTTATCACCCCTTAGGAATTATCAATCAAACCATCTACAACATATTTGGTATAGTACACCCACTTGCACTGAACCAAATTTCTCCCTTTTGAAAGAGAACAAAGATCCCAAGAGTGATTCTTGATCAAAGAAGAATACTCTTCATCCATATCCCTATCCCTATCCCACTCTAGGTGTCATGTTGCCTCTGAAAACTTATGTGGATAATCTAAAATGGCCTGAATCAGACAGCTAGAACAAGATGTCTAAACATGAGTACGATGAGTATTTGAAGGATCACCTACAAAGGATCTAGGTGCATCAATAGTAAAATGGACCCACTGGGGTAAAGGGTGAGCAACTGGTAGTGGTGGTGATGGTAGATAATCATCTAAATCATCCCCAAGAGATAAAATATCCTCAAGATATGAAGAGGAAGGACTAGGCAGTGAGGAGGAAGATGATGATCTAAAATCTATAAGAGGAAATAACTCATCAAATTGGGCATCCTGTCAAAACAAGACCTCTCTAGAATCATGATCAAACAACCTATATGCCTTAACATCCTCACAATAGACAAAAAAATATGAGTGGTTGACTCTTTTTCTCCATGGCTTTCCTCTAAGCATCTGGAATAAATGCCCAAGAAATACTACCAAACACTCAGAATGATGAAATATCAGGCTTGACATGGGACCAAGCCTCCTTGGGATTCATATATTGTAATGCTTTATGAGGCATTTGATTATGAATATAGTTGTCATATTTGATTGCTTGAGCCCAAAAAAAAGACTGCATATCTCATGATTGAATCATACAATTGGCCATCTCCTGTAAAGTTTTCTTCTTTCTCTCAGCAACACCATTCTAGTGAGGGATATATGGAAATGAAAACTGATGCTACAAACCATTCTCAGTGCAAAAATTTGTAAAATCCTAAATTCACATATTCTCCCCCATTATCTATGTGTATCCTCCTAATAGAAAGTACATACTTCTTAATAAATGTCTTAAAGATTCAAAATAAATCAAAGATATCAAAATTATACTTAATAAATTACACCCATGAAAGTTTGGAGAAGTCATCAATAAAAGTGAGCACATATCAAGCTCCCAAAAAAGGAGTTAGAAATGACATAAGGTCACTATGGACCAAATCCAAGGGTGCCTTAGCACATGTAGCTCTTCCCACAGGAAAAGGACCATGATGATGTTTTCCAAGTGTACAGCCTTGGAACACACCATCTATATAGGTAATGATACAAAGCCCAATCACAAGTGTCTATGTGCTCATCTATTGTAAATATCTATAGTTGACATGGCCAAACTGCTCATGCCATAGCCTTCTCACTGTATCTCCATGTGAAATAAGAGAGACACCAGAACTATTAGAATTCTCAAAGACATCAAATTGGTACATGTGAGACTAAGGATCAACACTTCGTAAACCTATAATCAAATCAGGATCATGAAGGTCTCAAATAAACATATCATATGGTGAGAATTCAATTGTCTTATCAGAACCAAAATGACAGATCTGATAAATTGAAAGGAGGTTTTTCAAAATATCAAGAATGAGGACATCCTGAAGACAACCACCAGTCATTTAAGCTAAGTCTGAACCTGTAATTGAAATCTTTGTTGAATCGCCAACTATAATCTATGAAGTAGCAGTATGAGAAAGTGTGGTGCCAAGCTGATTGGACTGTGTCATATGGTGAGAAGTGCAAAAATCAATAATCCTACTATAGATATGGCTCATGTAGAAAGAGCATTACCTTTTCCTATGGAAGAGGAAGAGGGCTTAGGAGAAGAGATATTATGCTTCTTCATGGAATCCTCTAAGGCCTCTAATCATTTGCAACACCTAGAAACTAATTGTCCATCTTTGCCAAAGAAACTACAAGCAGCTCTTGATTTTTTCTTAGTCTTGGAGGAAGACTCACCAGACTTTGAAGAATTGCCCTATTTGGAACTAGATTATGGTTTTCAATCAGATTTAGGGGTTGGCTTGGAGAAACTCTCACTTCTAGCTAAATCTTTATTGGTCTTTGATTTGGGATTTTGTTTCTCCATAAATGTCTAAGAAAACAATGCTTGGTTCTTTGATCCTATGAGAGAATCCAACTGTGTAAGCTTATCTTTATCTTGAGTAAAACAATCATAGAACACCTCAAAGGAAGACATGATAAATCTAGGACCCAAATAATCCATTGTGGAATGGAAAGTAGAAGAGAAAATATGAAATTTTCCTCAAAGCTTAGAAAGAATAATATAGATACACTCTATGACATTTTTATTCTTCCCACAACCCTTTAAGATAGATTTGATGAATTTGAATTTCATCAATAAATCCTCAATAGAGGGAAAAGAATCAGGTACCATGGAAGCCAACTCTACATCAATTTGAAGTGTCATGAACTCATTAACTATGCTAAAGAGAGTCTCAAAACCTTTTCCACATAGCCTTAGGAGTAAGACAATCATCAAGATGAAAAAGAAGGCTATCTAAAACATGCAGAGACAACACATCCATAGCCTCATCCATTTTTTTCCTATGCTTCATGACCTCATAGGGGTGAGTCAGATGAGGTTGTTCCTCATCCAAAAAGGACCATAACTCTCGTGATCTGAGAAGCCTCATCATACGAGCTTTCCAGATGTGATAATTGTACAAAGTAAGAAGATAAACTGATGTTATATCTTCTATGAGACCAAATAAGAAAATTTCTAATGAAATAATTCACATATATGAAGAGAACTTAGGAAGAGATTTTTGATGATATCTAGTTTTCCCAAAATGAAGTCTAGATACACGAGTTATGGTTCCTAGAGTACAAAACTAAACCTCTAACTTTGACATAAAAATAAAGTATAAAAATAATGAAATAACAAAAGAAAACCTTCATATCTTGATCAATCTCAAAAAGATATTCTCTGTCGATATCTTGTTTGCCCATTTTTGATACCAGATGCTCAAGTTATGAGTAGAAAACTGAGAGCTTCTTCTAAAGAATGAAAGAAGAAAAAAAAGAGGGATTGATTCTTAGATGATGTCAACAATCACTTTAGTCATGTCTACAATCATAGGACCAGCCAATGATGATTGCACAATGACCAGGTATCAACTGATAGTGACACTAGTGGTTAAAGATGACGGTGACACTAGAGATTTCACTGGCGGTGACCACTTGGCAGAATCGTGGGTGGTTCACCTAGGCCGCACTTAGTGGTTGGCACTGGACAATGGGCCCCCATTTTTGTTTTTTGAAAATGTGCCTAGGTTGTATGGCCTTGAGGCTAAAACCTTTTTCCTCAGAGGTCAACATTGGCTAAAAAACATATGCCTTATATGGAAATAGGGGTTCTTGAGCACTCTAAGCTCAACTGTGAGGTCTTTTTGAGCCAAAAATGTCAAGAGATAAAGTAAACCCCCAGATCCAATACAAAATCTCTAAAAAAACTAAAACCCTCAAAGCTACAAAATACTTCAACAAATCAAGAACAAGTAGTGGTAGATCTGAGCTTTGATACCATGAAATATTTGAGAATACAAATCCCCACAACCCATGAATATCCACAACAAAAAAACCCATCACAAGAGAAAACTAGAGACAAATAGAAATATCTCTCAAAAGGAAAATAGCATTAGAGAGAATGAATGAAAAATAAAATATTCAACCTTATGAAATGAGAATAAGAAACCCCAAAGGAATATTCAAACCTAAAGGGAAAAATGTATTTAATAATTAGAATAATTATTAAATACCTACAATGCAAGATTAAGTGAATCTTAAGAGAGGAATAAAAGGTGGCTTAATTAGAATAATTAAGTGACAAAAATCTTTTACTCTAACAATATTGATGTATGGTGAGTGTTCCTAATGGGTCGTAAGGGGTCTTAAGGGATCCTAGAACACATTAATGTATTTTACAAACCTTTATATCCCATTATGACCCTTTAGGAAAATGGTTTATAAGGGGTCTTGGGACACACTAATGTGTCCTATGACCCCTTATGAGCCCTTACTATTCACTAATATATGGTAAGGTATTATAAGTGGTTGTAAGGGGTCTTAAGTGTTCATACGACACATTAACATATCCTAGGACCCCTTATGACCCCTTAGGACCCCTTAGGACACTTTATGACCCCTAAGATGTAATGTAAGTGGTCCTAATAGATCTTAAGGTGTTATAAGCAGTCCTAGGGAATATTAATGTATTTTAGGACCTCTTATGACCCCTTATAAAAATTTAAAACCCATCTCTCTACATATTAGGGGTCCTAAGGTTTGTTAAAGGGTCCTAGGACACATTAATGTATCCCAGGACCCCTTAAGAACCTCATGGTAAGGGATCTAAAGGGGTCCTAAGGGGTCCAAGGATACATTAATATGTCCTAGGACCACTTATGACCATTTATGACACCTAACATATAGAAAGATAGTTCCTAAAAGGTCCTAAGGTGTCATAAGGTGTCCTAGGCTCCCTAATAACCTTGTATGATGCTTTAGGACCTATCTATCTACATCATATGTGTGTAAAGGGTTATTAAGGGGTACTAGGACACATAATATGTCATATGACCCCTTAAGACCTATTAAGACTCCTTAGCATACATTAATGTATGGTAAGGGTTCATAGGACACATTAATTACCCATTAAGATCCATTACCATACACTAATGTATTAAGGGGTCATAAAATACATTAATATTTCCTAGGACCCCTTATGACCCCTTAGGACACTTTTTGAATACTAAGATGTATGGTAAGTGGTCCTAAAGGGTTCTAAGGGGTCCTAGGTCACATTAATGTGTCCTAGAAACCCTCATGACTCCTTATGACCCATTAGGACCCCTCTCTGTACATCTTAAGGGTCCTAAGTGTTGTTAAGAGGTCCTAGGAAATATTAATGTGTCATAATACCTCTCATGACCCCTCACCATACAGTAATATATATGGTAAGGGGTTGTAAGGGGTCTTAAGGGGTCCTATGACATATTAATTTGTCCTAGGACCATTTAGGACTACATATAACCCTTTAGGAAACCTCTCTCCATATATTACGGGCCCTAAGGATTTTTAAGGGGTCCTAGGACACATTGATGTGTCTTAGAACCCCTTAAGAATCCTTAGGAACCCTTACCATACATTAATCTATGGTAAGGGGTTGTAAGGGTTCTTAATGAGTCCTACGAGACATTAATGTGTCCTAGGACCCCTTATGACCCCTTGGGACCCTTTAGGACCCCTCTTTCTACATCTTAGGGATCCTAAGGGTTTTTAAGGGGTCATATGACACATTAATGTGTCCTAGGACCCCTTAGTACCCCTTACCATACACTAATGTATTGTAAGGGGTCTTAAGGGGCTATAGACATATAAATATATCCTAGGACCCCTTTTGATCCATTATGACTCTTTAGGACCCATATCTCCATATCTTAGGGGTCATAAGGGTTGTTAATATGTCATGTTATACATTAATGTATCATAGGAACTAGGTCTCTCTCTCTCTCTCTCTCTCTCTCTCTCTCTCTCTCTCTCTCTCTCTCTCTCTCTCTCTCCTTTTTCTATTATTACATTGGGCATAAGCCCTATGTAAAACATGAAAAGTAAAATATTGAGCACATTTTTCACATATATAGGGCATCCACACTTTTAACTATAATGGGATCCACCGAGCCTAAGTCTTGGATTTTCCTTGGTCATCCAAACCAAAGGATTAGACTATTCAAATAGGTTTGAGATGCATTTTTGAGAAAACATACAAAAAATTCACATTTTTCATTTGTGATCCCCGTCAAGTTTGTATGCGGTTCAATAATAACAAAATTGGATGACATGATGTTCTAGATCTCTTTGTTAGCTATCTAAGCATATTTTTTTTTTTTGTATTCTAATTATGTTAAGGTTTTCATCTCTAATTTATTTTGTAAGTATGTCTTATTTTTATCAAAAACCAGCGTGTAGTATTTTGGGCTTAGATTTTGTCTTGTTCATCAAATTTTGAAACAAGTTACTTGTTTAGAAACTAGACTTCATTCTACACACTTTAAAAAAAAGTTTTGATTCTCAATTAGTTTTAAATTATTTTTAAGTGGAGAACACACAAGTTTCATGTTTTCAAGATGTGCCCACTTTGAAAAGTCATAAAAAATCATAAATTAATAAAAACACAATTAGCATAAATATCTGGGATAAACTACGTGGTGTTAGCTAACTTCTTACTAGAGTGATTGATTTTTTTTTTAAGTTTACATTTTAGTAGGAGAAAACCAGATGCTATGTTATTATTTTTCACAAAAAATAAGCCCACTTTTGTGCTCCCCCTTTTTGAGGACCTTAATCACCACCATTTTCAAAATAAATTAGTAGTTTCAAGACTAGATTCTAAGGAATACAACTCTAATTCTTGTCACATATTGAATATTTGAGTCTAACTATCGTTAATTTCCCATCGAAGTTCAAAGTTTTTTGATTTTAGAAAAAAGTGGCATCTTTTACCCACTTCTTGGTCTCCCATCTTTGGGCACTTACCCTTATGTTGTGTTTATGACATTGATCATAAATGTGCCTTTGTATTGTCTGATTAGGGATGATGCAAAATGGTAGCTACACATTCTTTTTTGTCTCTATGATGTCGACCCAAAAAGACTCTTATTTGTGATTCTTACATTCTTTTCTTCTAGTTCTACTACCTTTGGGAAAAGATAGTAGTATCATCTTGCTAATTATGTAGATTCCTAAGATAGTAGATCCCTTCATGTTCTTTTGTCATGTGTTAATTTCCCTTGTTATGTCTTTTCTTGGGGGAATCTCATGGTGGAAACATGGCTTGTGGGTGCAAGTATGCTCTGTTAAATCCATTGTTCCTATTAAGACATTTTCAATCACTTTAAAATGGGGCATACACTTTTCTCCTAGTTTCATATTTTTCACACATGTATACAATAATCCATTGCAATCTCTCTTGTAGATGGCCAAAGAGACAATGCTTTCTTTGTGTTCAATTGTTTATCAGATCCCTTAATAGAGACAATGTTTTCTTTGTGTTCAATTTTTTTATCGGATCCCTTAATAGGCTTGTAAGTGATCTTAATGAGTCCAAAGAAACATTAATGTGTCCTAGGACCCCTTATGACCCCTTGGAACCCTTTAGGACCCCTATTTCTACATATTAGGGATCCTAAGGGTTGTTAAGGAGTCTTATGACACATTAATGTGTCCTAGGACCCCTTAAGACCCCTTAGTATCCATTACCATACACTAATAAATTATAACAGTTCTTAAGGGGCCATAGACATATAAATTTATCCTACGACCCCTTTTGATCCATTATGACTCTTTAGGACCCATCTCTCCATATCTTAGGGGTCATAAGGGTTGTTAATAGGTCCTATTATACATTAATGTGTCATAGGACCTAGGTCTCTCTCTCTCTCTCTCTCTCTCTCTCTCTCTCTCTCTCTCTCATCTTGGTGTTGGATTTGATAAGGACTTAAGTCACTTTGGGGCTTGATATTTCTTTGTCTCCTTGACCTTGATAAGATTGTTGTTATGCATTGACATAATTTACTATGAGCATGATTTTTTCTCATCCTCTTTCTAAAGTGGGGGCTATATGTATCATTCTAAAAATTTAGAACCCATAATTGGATCTTTTATTAGGACCTATTATACCCCCTCTTGGTTATTTTGAGGTCAAAATGTCTATTATGCTTAATCTTGGCCACATGTTCTTCTTCCTCCTATTACTTCTCACCTATCCCATCACCCTACCCAAATTTTGACCCATTCTACTATGTACAAGATGCTAATAGCATCCTGTCCTTGAGTATCATGACTTAAATTTGGCCTAGGCCTTATGTTAGGATATTAAAAGAATATTTGATTTTGTGGTTGACCTAGATTATTTTTTAATCTTGAAATGATGGATTGAGTATAAAAACCCCTATCTCTCCTCATTTTGATATGCATTCAAGATATACAACTTTGGGAGAAATCTGTCAAGTTTTCAATCAATCAAGATCAATTGAGCAATCAGATTCAAGATTTTAAGGAAATTATCCAAGATCAAGTTTCTCCAACTCTCCAATTCTTTAAGATTATTCAAGTCAAAGGAAATATTCTCCAATTAAAGTAATTTTCTCTCCCATGATGGAAAAGTAGAGGAATTATCAATCAAACAAGAAGATCCTTCCTTCTATTTATGTTCTCTTTCCTTCATTGCAAGTGATTATCAAGCATATCTACATTCAAGGTCTAGGAGTTTCATTCATAGATCTATGAATTTATGAGTGAATTCTTAATTATACATTATATTCCAAGGTCAACTCTTTGGATTTTAAGTACATTCAAGAATATTAATGGGTATGAGTGATTTCTACATCTATCCATGAGGGTTTATGAGAGGAAAATAATTTTTGTTACCTTTTCACATAATTTCCTTTATCCAATTTCATTTTCAAGGTTGACTCCTAAAAATATTAGAAGCTACTGGAAGACCCCTAGAAAGTTTAGTAAAAATCACTAAGGATAGATCACCATTTTCATTTTGTCCTAGGTACAGGTCACCATTTTCATCCTGTACCTTGCATTTTGATCCTAAATTTCAGCCACTAGTCAGATCTATATTCTACTTTCTATTTTAGAACATTTTAGCTCTTTTTCAGTCTGTATTAGTCTTTTATTTCTAGTTTTTTCATTAACTTGCCTAATTTATCATTTACATTGCACCATTTCATCATTTCTATTTTCATCATTACATATTTGAGAGAAGGATTAATATCCCACTTAGTGTTTGAGTTTCCTCTCGAACCTAGTGAGGCATCTTCCTCTTTAAATGTTCAATTCATGAAAAGGAGAAGTGGTTTACCCATTTACATATTGCCTCACCATTTTATTAATGTACAGTTAGAAATCCTAAGGTTGTTACATCTCCTTTTCTTGGATCTAGAATCCTTCCCACACCTTTCACACCCCCTATTTATTTTTCAATATTTCCTCCTAGTGTTGTTTCTTCCATTCTTTCCCCTAAAGAAGGAAAGGACCCAATGTTGATTGATCCTAAACCAACACAAATTTAAAACTAAACAAAATAAAACTATTGTGTTCATGACCACTATACATCGTGCTAGGACCCATGCACTTTCTTTCAAAAACATTTCCTCCCCTAAGACACCTTCTGATGCTTTGATTCCCTTTGACCAACCTATGCATTTTCCAAGGGAGGAATTTCATCTTAAAAAGATAACATTGAACAAACATGATGATTCTATTTGTATCATAGATTCTTTTATGATTAATTTAGATAAAGAATATACTCTTGATGATGATGAGTTTAATGTTTCTAATGCAAATGATATTAATGTTGTTGATTATAATCATATGTATGATCTTATTGAAGTTTATCATGGTTTACCTTCTATATTTTCAAAACAGTTATCTATTTCTCCTAGTGACACATAATATGACTCATCATTAGAGCATGGTCCTTGTTTGGAACTTGTTATGGCTCCATCAACTATGCTCAAAATTTTTCCTCTTGCCTATTTTATCTTGTTATATCTCACCCAAACCTTTTATCTTTTACCCTCCTTTGTTTTTCGTATATTCTTTTCTTCCTCCCTTAAGTTCCTCCTACATTTCCTCCTTTATTTTCTCTTATCTTTTCTCCTTCATTTTCTCCTATATTTTCTTCTTCCTTTCATCCTATATTATTTTCTCCCTAGTTTTCTATATTATTTCTTTGTGTCTTTTCCTTTTTCCCCGTAATTGTTTCCTTATACCTTTTTTTTTCAAAAGTCATGTCTTTTGGATTATATTAAGTTATTTTGTTTATTTATATTTACTATATGAATAATATATTATAAATAATAATAGATTATAATTATAGTGTGATTACTTATTTATTATTTATTATATTTAATAATTTATTAATATTATTATATTGGTTCATCAATATATTATATTATATTATATTTATATATCACATTTTTGTTATTATTATTTTAATAATATTTTATATTAATAATATATTAGTATGCTTATATATTATTTTATTATTTTAATAATAGATTATATTATATTATTTTATTTATTAATTTTCTTTTATTATTTTATAAAATATTAATTTCTATTTTGAAATGGGGAGATCACAATATGCCCATATCTATTCTTACCTAAAGGACCAAACAATGCGTGAAGGCTATTCCAAAAATGAAAATAGATCCCTTATAAGAATGGTATCACATTATATAATCATCGCTAATGACTTGTATAGACGTGGTCTAGATTGTAAGCTTCTTAGGTGTTTAGAACATGAAAATTTTAATCGTACATTAAAGGACGTTCATGAAGGTGTGTGTGGGTCACACTCAAACAATTTTTCATTAGCCAAGCAGCTCTTAAGAGTAGGATATTATTGGCCCATGATGGAAAAAGATGCTATCCATTTCTCAAAAACATGTAAGAAATTCCAAATTCAAGGATAATGCTCCAACAAGGGAGCTAATTCCATTCATAACACATCAGTCATTCCAGCAATGGGTCTTTGATCTAGTTGGACAGATATACCCAAATTTATCAAATGTACATAAATACATCATTACTGCAACTGAGTATTTCACAAAATAGGTGGAAGTTGTACCACTGTCTAATGCAACTGGAATTTATTTTTTATTTTTTATCTTGAACTATATCATGTATCAGTATAAAATACCCTCGTTGATGGTGACTGACAATGGGGGTCAATTTAAAAAAAAGACATGGATGACCTATGTCTCCAATTTAAAATCACTCAGCATTGTTCGTCAATCTACTACCCTCAAGGTAATGGATAGGATGAAGCATCAAACAAAACTATTCTAAAAATCTTGCATCGGACAATGAGTAAATCAGGAAGGGACTGGAACTTATAGATAAATCGAGCACTGTGGTCCTACATAACTAGCATCAGAACACTAAATGGTGCAACTCCTTTTGCACTAATTTATGGATCAAAGCTAGTATTACCAGTTGAGGTAGAGATTCCATCACTGAGGGTATCATTGAAACATTTAGTCACTAATGAAGACTATAGAATCTCTAGACTACAAGAGCTAGAATTTCTAGATGAGCGCAAGCAATAGGCATTTGATCATCTCAAAGTTGATCGAAAGAGAATGTCAAGAGGATACAACAAGAAGGTGAAACCTAGAAGTTTTCAGGTAGGAGATCTAGTTTTGAGAGAGAATCCTAAAAATAAGTAAAATCGAGAGAAAAAGGGAAAATTTGAACCCAACTGGTTGGGTCTCTTTGTCATCACAACAACATTTGGATTGGGATCCTATCAATTGTCTATGCCTGAAGGAGATGTTTTACTAGATTTAATCAATACTCTACATTTGAAAAGGTTTTATGCCTGACACTCTTGAGATAGCACCTGTACAGTCAAAAGAGTTCCTGAAAAAAAGTTCAAAAACAACAAATGTGGATCCTAAAAAAAATAAAAAATAATAGAAAAAGTCCTAAAAAAATGACTATCTTGGTGAAAACCTGGCAAATAGATACCTTGGTGAGTCCAAAAAAATAGAAAAAGAAAAAGTACCAAAAAATTGGAAAAGAGAAAAAGTGTCTTGGTGAAAACTTGGTAAACAGAGGCTATGATAGAAAAAATAGAAAAGTTTGGCCAAGTGGTAAAAACCTGGTAAACACGCGCTACTTGTAATCAATGCTCTATCTATCAAGACACACTTGAACACTTGGTCAATGTAAATTTTAGTTTGTACATATCTTCCAATCACTTTTGTGATAAGCCAAATCCTAAAATCCTATTATTAGAAAATCATATCTCCTAAGGATAGAATCTGTCTACATTGAGGTCCTAGGTAAACTATTTTTCCTAGGGGGAAATGATCAAAGTCACACATGTTGCTAAGTCACTGTTAGGACTTTCTGATAGGGTGTCGTTTATCCCTACTTCCGCAATAGATGTTAAACTAAGAACACAAATCTATTTCTCAATGTCACCAACAAATAGTATTTCTTAATACTCAGACCTAAAAAGTATTCCTCAACACTATGTCATGATGATAAGGGTGTTTCTAAACACTAAATAGATGAGCCACTTATTGATTAAAGAGAAATCTATGATTGATAATAATTTCTATGTGTGTGTTTGCAAATTAATAAATAGTGTTCCTAAACACTATAATCACGACTGTCTATTCTAAATAAAATACATTGATTATTATATAGGAATAATGAACATTTCTTATTATCAAATTTTGATTGTTATGTTTTCTCGAGTGACTCGATGATGTCTAAACTGGACTATAGAAACAACAACTGGGGGCATAACATTTTTTTTGTCTTCTGTTTGTGGTGATAAATCTAATGATCTAAGGTGATCATAGGGAATTGGTGTCTATGATAAGTGCCTCCATCATGATTGGAACACCATGTATACCTCAACCTATTTCCTATGAAAGCTAATTTAGTGAGGTTGGATCTATTTCCTTGCCTATTTTAAATTGCAATAAAAAACTACTTCCTAGTAAGGTGCATAATATATCGAGAAAATACCTGAGGATATGAATATAAAATGAAAGGTCATTGCGAGTATATATATATTTTTGCACCTGGAAAGAAAAAGGTGTATATTAAATAGGAAGTAACTGACAAAACATTCTGGCCTATATTCTTTAATGTTTAGGTTATCTTTCGACATAATGAATGAAAGGGAAGTATTGATATTTTCATGATTGCTAAATCTATCAGTGAAATTTGTACTAACCTATGAGGTCCCCATTACAAACACTCTATGATGATAATTGATCCACTTTGAATAAACAATGATTGTCCTAGGTGTCTTAGTCTAGGTGCATTTCATTTGTTAATTGCATTAAGGTTCATTTTAGTTGCATTTCATATTAATTTGCATTAGATTCATTTAGATGCATTTCATATTTTAGTTGCATTGAAGTTCATTTTAAATTTCATTCATTTTAACATAGTTGCATTCATTTTAAATTGCATCAATATGAATGTGTGAATTCAATTAACCAATCATCATAAACTAAAAATTCTAAAAACATTAACCATTTTTCATGTTTAAAAAAGTACATCATGAAATCATAAAACACTTAATCGAAATGACTGAGTATTTATCACTGATATCCATTCATCCATTCATAATTATCATTTCATATCATAAATACATCTGCATAGTGCATCCATAATCATCAATACATAAATAAAAGTGAGATGTCAATACATTTCATCACATTACATCTCATACATCCATATGCATACATAAAACATTGCATAAGTTTGCATTCATACACCATAAAACCTTTAAAATACAAAAACATATGCATATATGTCAATGAGATAATATCATAATGTCATCATATCATCACCATCTAATCTAATCATGACCAAGTATGAACATAACATCAATATCCAAAGCACGAAGTATATATCAGATATTATAACACGTGCAGAAATTAGAAAACATCACATGAGCAACATAAATCAGATAAGATATCTATATCAGAATCATCACAATATAAGGGTATCAAAGCATAAACTGTACCAAAGCATCAATGAAACAGAGTATCAGTGTATCAATAATGAACAACGTCAGTATATCAAGTATCAAGAGTCTAGGAGACATCATGATATACATTGATAAAAAATGGTACGTAGTACAAGATATGTCAAATGAGGTACAATATATTAATGATATAAATGTATGAGTGCAGTATCAAATTTGACTAGCACCCTCATCCTCTCATGGAGGATCAGAAGGTGGTGCATGTACTCTTCTTGGGATAGGTAGAGGCATGGCCCCCTCTGACTGCTGAGCTATGAAAGAATACAATGGTGCTCTCTGGGTAATAAGAATGATATTATAGTACAAAGAAAAATAGTAAGTGGCCCTCTATCCCTCATGGGTGGCCATGTGAGCATGTCTATCTCACTCTACTCTCATCTCTACCAACTATGAGTCTCTCTCAACCAGTTGTGTCGTAAGTGTGGAAACCTCCAAATGTAGCGTAACCCTCTCTTGCTCACACTGTGATAAGGGATCTCCATCCCCACCTGCTGGTGGATCTTTGGGTACCTTCTACTAATAACCACACCTGCTATCTCCGATTATCACTCGCTTCTCCTACACATAGTGATCCCTATGAAGAAGTGAACTTGTATCCCTATATGGGGCATGGACTCTCAACCTCTGCTATTGACTTTGTTGGCCCACATCCCCTTAGGTTCCCATTTACTACCATTGCTACCTTTGACACCACCACCTCTTCCATCTCCTTCACCTCCTCAATCTCCTCCAACTCCTCCATCTCTCCTTCTATCCTTGCCTCTGGCAGCTCAGCCTCGGCCACCACCCTCATCAGTTGTATCATAGTCTAAGGTGTCACCAAGGTGAGGAGCGATCTCATCAGGAACAAAAAATCTCGGATATGGATGCTGGGTGTAATATGTATGGTATCTATCAGTGATCCTTCCATTTGTGATTTCAAGAAGATAGTCCTATGGTATTGGAGCCATCTGTGAAACCTCATGAAGAGCTATCTCATAGATCAGGAGGGGTCCCCAATGTGCCTCCTCATCTTTGATCCTGGCATATATAATTGTCTCCTGTGACATCCTCTATACTCTACCATACTATTGCATGACCTGAGTAACCAAGAATCTCTCCACTATATATCATGTCCATCCAATAAGAAATCTAGACTAAAAAATAGGGCATCTAGCGAACATTTGAGGGCCACTCCTCACAATCAAGGTAAGGTCTCCATATGACATGGGTCACATCATCTAATACATGCCTCCATTAATCTAGCTTACCTAAATGGGGCCATTGTAGCATACCTGAATACATATAAATATAAGGTAACTTTACATCATGTTTCCTATGAACTATGGGACATGTGGTGAGGATGTGCTCCACACCCAGATCTGAAGGACAAGAATGTCGATAGTCATAGTATGAGAATGCTGATAAAAAATCTTGAGGAGCTCTCTATACATATGCACCAAAATATAGCTCCCTCAGGTAAATCATCGAGGTGACTAAATCATGTCCTCAATGACCCATGACCATCCACACATGAAGCCATGCTTCCCATGGTCAGACATCATCAAGCCTCCAATTAGTCTCACCAAGTAAATAGGAAGTCACTTATAGTTGGCCACCATGTGGTCCCAACTAATATATAGGCGTGCTATGGTGTCATCATGAAATAACCTACGAGCGTTCACCATCACCACAGGAGCTTTGGCCTCGTACTCTACTCACGAACCCATCATAGGAACATGGAAGATCCACCATATATCCTCAAGTGTGATGGTCATCTCTCCAGTGCAAAAATAGAAGGTATTATGCTCCAAATGCCATCGCTCAGCTAGGGCTGTCAACAACCCATGATTTACTCAAATTTTAGGTAAATCGGACATGCTGCATAGAGCACACCAAGCAATAATATGTATCTATGTAGGAGAAAGTTGATTATGCAACTCCATGACCTATGTAGGTTAAGGAGAGTGAAAGGAACAATGCTAAAGTGCATCTACACAATATAAAATAGGGGCACTATGTCAGCATTAGACAAAGGAAATTGATGGGAAATTGCATAAAAAGTTCAAATCGACAAGTAAAATTAGCTCAAAAAATCAAGACAAAGCAAATGTGATCCTGGTTCCTGGATGCAATCCAAGAAACATGGGAGGTGACACCCTAACTAAATAGGATCTAGGAAATCCCAGATACGACACAAGAAATCTAGAAAGCGATTCAAAATCTGGATGTGACCCTATTATGACCAAATGTGAAAACTAGTTTGAAAAGCTATGAATTTGGACAAAATTGACCAGTTACGACCCGATAGGGTGCGATTCAGAAAAATAGGACGTGATCCAAAATTTCATGAAAATAAGATGCAACACAGGTTCGACCAGGTGCCATCCTGCATACGGGATGTGATCTTAGATTTATTTGGCTATAAAAAGAAACAAAAGTATAGAAATGAAAATTTTCAAATTTGAATGGAAGCGTCATAGGGTACTCACATGTGATGCATAGTAAAATGACCCTTTTTGACCTATTTAAGCCTCTTGAGGACCCCGGTGACCTAAGGAACCTTAATGATAAGATGTCACAGAAGCTTCATATCGGGACCGAAATTAAAACTGGTCATCTAGATCACTTAAATACAGTAAAAATGAAGTTACAAAGAAAAGTCAACCTTCCAAATGTAGAAGTCAACTATGGTCAATTTACAGTCAAATAAGGGCAAAATGAGTAGAAAGGATACCACAAATAGGGAAAATCAATTTAGTAATGGTTATTACTCAAATGTAAAGTCAACGAAAGTCAAAGATTAGTCAAACACACTTTATGAATGCTGCATAGAGCTTAATTAATGGACAAAGAACTTGCCAGAAGTTGTGAAAAGTAATTTTCTCACTCATGCATCAAATTTTCAAACTAGAATATTGCTTAAATACTAGTCCAATTTGGTCAACTCTCATATTTTCTTGGTCAAACTTGGTCAAATAGTGTTCCTTTAACACTAAAATTGATCCTAATTACTTGCTAACACTTCCTAAATGATTTACGCTTGATTGAGATTCATTTCAATCATTGTAGTTTTTTCCTAAATGCTTGAAAAGACCAATGTTATAAGAGTTTATTCTGATTTTGGTCCCGAGGGGGCATAATCACACTAAAATTTAATTTTTCCAATCAAATTCTTGAGCACCAGGGGCATGACAATTATCTTCAATCAAGTTGATTCTATTAAATCTTTACAACATTAATCAATTGCATCACTTCAAATCAAATTGGTTATTTGTCAGCTACTACAAATAGAATATAACATAAATTTTTTATCCAAATCTCTTATCAATTTTCATTTAATCAAGTTTGGAATTAGTATAGTCAATTCTTGTTTAATCAAGTTCAGAATTGATAACTTTCAAATCATGTAGGATTTCATTCAATCAAGTTTCGAGTTCTCAAATTTAGAGTAGTTCCCTTTACTACTCTCTAAATCTTTCAGAGTGGATTCACTACTCTCTAAATCTCCTTAAAATCAAAGTGATCCTCACTGCTCTCTAAATCACTTGAGTTCAGAGTAGTTCTCATTGCTCTCTAAATCTCCTTGAATCATATCAGTTCTGCTGAATCATGTCTTAAATCAAATTTTCTTTAAATACCTGTGTTGTTCACAAAGCAATTCAAAGAGGGGCAAATGTAATCACCTAAAATTGAGCTAATAGAACCTAAGGCCCTATTTGCCCTAATTCGGGATAAAACTCTTAATTTTGTTAATTTGATTCTTTATTAACATAATTCATTAAATTTGATAAAATTAATAAATTCCATAATTCAAGCATTTGTTATCAATAATTGAGAAAAAATTACTATAATTACCTCTAGTCCTAATTAATTAAATCAAACCCATTAAATACATTGCTAGAGTAATTAATTAAAGAAATGAATAAAACACTCTAAAAATGACATGTCACCCTTGAAGGGGACAATCAAGACACTTTAAACCAATGAGAGATAATCACATGGATCAAGTAAGGAAGCATATCAATCACTCCTCTTGGATGCATCCTGATCGTTCAAAATCTCAAGATTCTATAAAAGAGAATTTTCAAATTTCAAAAGAAATAGTTAATTTGAGTTCATACCTGCATGCTGCTCATTTGATTTTCATAGCTTAATTAGAACACATTCACATTTCAATTACTTAAAGGTTAATGAATCCATGGCTAATAGTAATGAATTTGATGTTTTGGCTTCATATTTCCTTTGAATCTCTCATTCTAACATGCATTGTCACTTTTTAGGATCCTAATCTCAGAGTTATTTTGGATCATTTTCATACTTGTGTTAGTTAGAAGGCAATAATTCAATTTCAATTGTTATTGATTTAAATTGATTTTCTTGTGCTAATAATTCATATAATGAGTTATTGAAGTATTGTATTGTAGGATAATAGCTACCACAATTCACACACACAATCTCAGCCAAGATTGACCCTATGCTTGAAGAAGCTCACTTCTAGTTTGAGGGTGTTTTGAATTTTGAAAAATTCTTTTACTTGTTCTCATCCAAAGAGAGTAGATAATGAAAATGATGTAATCTGTTCTTTGGAGGTTTTGGAATGTCATTTGTTTCAACTGGAAGTTGGAAATAGTCTCAAAAGTTCCTTACAAAAAGTTGAAGAAAAACCAAAAAACGTTGATGAAATATGGCTCTTTGGACATGATGTTTTTCTTGCAAAGTTCCTGCATGTGACAGATTTGATTTCCAGCATTAGGAAGATCACCATATGGAAATGGATATGGGCTACTTCTTTTGGATGCAGTCCCTTGTTCCGAAATGTCTCATTCTTCTCTCAGTCATTGAATGGTTTTGTGTAAGTACCTTTTGTCTCTAGTCCTCGTGGTGGGAGTTTCCTGCCAATGTGCATATCTGTAAATAATTTTCATCTTTGCAAGTTTTGTCTACCATTTTTTTGCTTTCTGGTAGTTTAGTCATTTTTCCTTGTTGTCCTACTACCCTCTCTACATGAAACTCCCTTTTCCCTAAGAAATAATGACTCTTCTCCTAATTGCTAGACACTGGTCTTCTACCAAAGATTGATGGATTCTCTATGTCCCTTACAACCCATGTCCCCAGTCAGAGCCAACTTTTAACACCCAATTTTTAAAATTTTAAAAGTTGATTCCTATAGATAATTTCCTCAAAATTTTCCCACTTTTTATAATGATTTTTATTAATAACATTGTTGTAAAGTTATGCTTTGTAAAGGGGCAGTGTTGCAGGAAGTCATTGAACTTGAACCTTGAAATGTGAAGTTCAAGGTTCAAAGTTCAAGCTCACTAGTTGGGAGTGTTAGAATAACTAAGAGGGGGGTGAATCAGTTATCTACAGTCCCAAATTACAAAATGTATCACTTAAAAAAATTTCAGCTAATTCTGCATCTCGGTAAACAAAAATACTAAACTATCTGTGTCTTTACTGATTACCAGTTAATTGGTCATAGTGATTACCAACCAAATCAAATATGCAACATGTAAAGTATGATAACCAAACAATCAACACATAAACACATAACAAAAAGACTTAACGTGGAATCCCTGTAAAGGGAAAAACCACTTGGGACCGACAACTGAAAATATTTTCACTCTTCTGAAGTGAGCTCGGTGAAGATCCAACCCTGTTAATGGTTACAAAACACATTGTAAGGTGTGACCTTGTCAGAGGATTTAAGACTAACAGTTATCATCCAACCAACATTAACTATGGGGTTGATAGGATAACAATGTACATTCTATGAATGACATCACAATACTTTCAAGTCCACTCAGTTAAGAGATTTTTTCTATTACAATGGTTAAACTGAAATAGTAGGTGATCTAATTACAATACAACTTGATTTTGTAGATGTTCAGATCTATTCTAAGCCCATAGAAATCCTTTGATCAATATTTCAATTTAGTTCTTCAATATTCAATAACTTACTATCCCTTGGTAAAAACCTCTCTGACGCTCAATAGTGTTCTGCAGTTCGGTTCTTCTTCAACTAGTCTAATCAGGCATGCATGAAGCTATGTTCACGTGATATATCTGCAGTCTCGTTCTTCTGGCATAGTTTCAACAATGAAACCAATGTCTCTTATATAGACAAGTAAACCATTTTCTTTTCATCCATCAAATTTTTCTGCTTAAACCTTCCTCGATAGATGTGTCTCATTTCAATTCCATCCTTTAGATCTTCTTCAAAAAAATTTAGCCGTTGATCTCACAACAAACTTTATCTTCAACCTCAAAATCATGCACATTCCAGCTCATCAATTTTTGTCGGCTAAACTAAACATTTAGTTCTTTCATCCATACTCGGTTAACAAAGAAATTCATTGGCAAACACAATCTTGATTAATATTGTCGCTTGGTATACACTACACTAGCTTAGTGTATACTAAAGTGCTTCATTTACCAACCACACTACTTTGTACAATTTTGTTCTTTTCTTCATCATAGATGAATGCAACATAATTAAGTCAACAATATGAAGTCATAGACTCATCAATAAGTTACCAAGAGTATTCCTTATCCTCATCTGTCATATCCATCTTCCTCCATGTAGATATCTCATTTCTTCATCTTTTCTTCTCTTTTACAGATGTTTAGATATTTGCAACTATCATGATAGGTACTGTCAAAACTAGTTGACATCAATGACAACATAATGATTGATTTAATTATATTATATGTCAATTCAGTACTCGATGATCTCTAATCACTAATCTTCAAGTCATTTAGGTATTCAATCAGTTGTAGTTCATCAATCTCTCCCTTTGGCATTGATGGCAACTCAAGTAATATGAAATATACCATACACATACCAAACATGTATTCTACAACTATGCAAGAAAATTCTATAGCTCGGTAAGCTCTCCCTAGCTTGATATTTAATATGTTTAATCACTACATTACATAATAATATTTTGATCTTTCCAGCTCTCAGATTCCTTCTATTCTTAGCAACAAATCTTCAAAACTCTCCCTAACTTTCTCAGATTATCTCTCTCGTAGATAGATGTTCCAGTGATCTCTCAGTTTGTCATATTATTTATCTCTCCCTTTGACAACAATTCCAAAGAAAAACATAAAACATATAGCTCTACAATAGCCATGTGACTCTCTACTATCTGATGCATACAATGTATCTTAGTATACTGACATGCAAATCATTGTTCCTAAAATCTTTCACAACATTAGACAGAATCCAAAGTGCGAACTATGTTGCATCAACATGACTGATCTTCTAATAAGATTAGGCTGATGCAACCTCCATATCACATTAGTGACCGGTAGATAGGGGATGGACCCCAAGTCTAGTCCTCAAGTATTCAAAAGTTTCCTTCGGTAGAGGCTTGGTAAAAATATTAGCAAGTTGCTCTTTTGATGTAAAATATTCCAGTTTAACTTGCTTCTCCTGTACTTGTTCTCTTAAGTAGTGATACTTAATAGAAATATGCTTTGTCTTTGAGTGCATTATAGGATTCTTAGAAATATTTATTGCACAAGTGTTGTCACAATATATAATCACCAGCTTAGTGACTACCTGATTCATCCCTTCCAACACTTGTTTAATGTAAGCAATGTTTGAATAGTTTGTAGCAGCAGCAACATATTCTACTTCAGTAGTAGATTGAGAAATACATGGTTGTTTCTTACTTGTCCAAGTCACAAGTCTTTCACCAAAGAAAAATGCTCATCGATTGTTCTTTTTCTATCATCTATATTTCCAGCCCAATCTACGTCGATGTAGACTCTTAGTTCAAATTTTCCCTCCTTTGGATATCATAACCCATAATCCTCTATTTTCTTTAGGTATCTCTAGATTCTTTTTGTAGCAACCATGTGTGATTCTTTAGGATTTTCAAAAAATATAGCAACAATCCCCATAGCATGTGCAATTTTTGGTCTACTATGTACTACATACATTAATTTACCAATCATAGATCAGTACAGTGTCTAGTTTACCTCTATAGTTTCATCATCTTCAGTCAATTTGCAGCCTCTGACCATTAGTGTTCCAAATGGTTTAGCATCTTCCATGCCAAATGTCCTCAATACTTCCTTTATGTACTTTGATTGTGTGATGAATATTCCATCATTCTGTTGAATAACCTGCAGTCCTGGAAAGAACTTAATCTCTCCAAACATAGACATTTCAAATTCTTTTCGCATCTCATTAGTAAATGATTTACAGATATGATCTTTTCCTCCAAAAATTATGTCATTCAAAAATATTTCAGTAATCAAAATAGTGTCATTAGACTCTCCTTTCATATACAAATTGTTGTTTTCACTAGTTCTAACAAAACCAATACTCAACAAATAAGTATGTAGCCTTTCATACTAGGCTCTCAGTGCTTTCTTTAAACTATATAAGCCTTTATGTAATCTACATTCCATGTCTTTCTTATTTGGGTCAACAAACCCTTCTGGTTGTTCTATGTAGACCTCCTCTTCTAGTATCCCATTCAGAAAAGCAGACTTAACATCCATTTGATAGACTTTAAACTTCTTATGTGCTGCATATGCAAGTAACATGTGGAATCCCTCTAGTCTAGCAATACGTGCAAAAGTTTCACCATAATCTATACCTTCCTCCTGTGCATATCTCTTGCATAAAATTCTAGCTTTGTTCCTTATAACCTCTCCATTCTCATTTAGCTTATTCTTGAAAATCCATTTAGTACCAATAACATTATTATCTTTAGGCCTAGGTACTAAAGTCCATGCCTTATTTTTCTCTATCTATTCTATCTCTTCATTCATTGCATTTACCCATTCATCATTCTCCAGTGCAACCTTAACATTTTTTGGTTCAAACTCACAAACTAAGCATGTACCTTGTCTTAACTTACTTCTTGTTAGCATGCTAGCTTTCTTGTCTCCAATGATTTGGTTCTCAAGATGATATCTTCTGACAAATCTTGCCAACACTTGATCTCTTCTTTGTTGTTCATCTTGTTCAGGTTCATTTCTGTGCTCGGTATCTCCTTCATGATCGTCAATTTCCCTTTGTTGTTCCTCGGTGTTGTTTTCATGATGCTTGGTCGACTCAGCCTGTGACTTTAGTAGGTACTCTGGATGTTCAATGTAAGTGAATCTACCATAGTCTTCTGGCTTCCTAGTAATTTCTTCACCATTCTTATCATCAAATTCATCAACCCTATCATTAGTACCTTCAATCATTTTATTAGTAACTTTATTCAGAAACTTGTAAGCTTTTCTCTTAGTGGAATATCCAAGAAATATCCCTTCATCCCCTTTAGAGTCAAACTTTCCATTTATATCATCTTTCAGAATAAAACATTTGCTACCAAAAATTCTGAAGTAACTTACAGTCAGTTTGTGACCAAACCATAACTTGTAGGGTGTTTTGTTTGTGTCCTTCTTCAGTTATACTCAGTTCAAAACATATACAGCTATGCTAATTGCCTCTCTCTAGTATGTCTAAGCAACATTCCTTTCTATCATCAATTTCCTTGTGCAATCAACAATTGATCTATTCCTCCTTTCAGCAATCCCATTCTACCGAGGTGTTCTTAGTTCAGAAACCTATCTTTTAATACCATGCTCATTACAATAGTTAGTAAATTCATTAGAAATAAATTCACCACCTCTGTTAGATCTCAAGAATTTTAGTTCTTTCCTAATTTATTTCTCTACTTTTTCTTTATACCATTTAAACATCTTAAATGCCTCATATTTCTCTTTTAAAAACATTACTGTCATCAGTCTAGTGTAATCATCAACAAATAGAATGAAATATCTATCTCCATAGTAACTCTGATTTCTCATGGGACCACATAGGTTGGTATGAACTAACTCCAAGACTCTCTTTTTTGAATAGTCTTTTCTCTTAAAACTAGATTTTTTCATCTTACCTTTCTGACATTGGTGACACATTACATGATCTGACTTTGCTAGGCTAGGAAGACCTCTAACCTTTTTCTTTCTACTGATCTTGATCATGTTATCAAAGTTTACATGACATAACCTTTTATATCATAACCATGCATCCTCATTTTTCATCATTAAATAGGAAGACTCGGCATTGTCAAGATAAACAAGTTACCTTTGGTTTGTGCTCCTGTTCCAACAAGTTTTCCTTCATCATCAAATATTTTTACCTTCTTGCTCTCAAAAGCTACTCGGTGACCTGAGTTGTTAAGTTGTGCCACACTTAGAAAATTATAATTTAGTCCTAAATAGAATGAAATAGTGTTGTTCCCTTCTATGATGTCTGGGAGAAATATGAGATCTACTTCTAAATCCAAATTCCCAAAGGAGAGATCCAAATTGATCAGCCAAAAGGTTAATGCACAATCGAATCAATCTATGGAGAATATGAAAGAGGAAGAAAACCTTATATTTACCTATAGGGGAGTTGTTCTTGAAATCTAAAATAATTGAAAGATAAATACTAACCTCAAAATAGGGCCAATCTGGAAAATGTCAATTTCTGATGTCTATGTGCAGTTACAGGCAATTCCGCAACCTATTTCAGACTGGAAATGCTGAGACAAAGAATACCCATAAAACTTTTATCTTTCTGATAGTAGGTAGTCTTTGACCTTGATAAAAGGTCAAAGGCTACATTAATATTCTGAAGGTCAACTTTGACTTTGTTTGCAGATCTTGAAAGTTTGTTGAAAAGGGTATCTGAATCCAAGTTTAGATCCGCAGTTCTGCACCTATACCTACAAGAAAAAGAGGGTTTTTTTGCTTTTATGGGGGGAACCCCAATTTTGGAATTAAACTTGAAATTGAATTGAAATTATATTGTGCATAAACAAAGTAAATGAAACAATTCACCTTGCTTATGTTGAAGTCCTTATAGAGGATTTGAATCCTCAAATCCATAAGTAGGGATGCTCCAATGATGTAGAATGAATGTAGGATGTCTCAAGTCAATGGCATTTGATCTTCAACACCAATCTTGAATGGATCTTTGCATATGAGGAGGCTTGGATGAATGTAGAAGAATGGATCTTCAAGGGGGATCCAAAGAGATTGAATCCTTCAATGGCTAACTATGGATCTCTTTGATGAATGAATGCTTGAACACTTGAATTCATTTTCTTGCACTTGAGAGCTTGCTCATGAAATTGCTTGATTCTAGATGTGAAAATGAGAGAGGAAGGCCTCCTTTTATAGTGAACTAGGGCACAAACCTCTAGAGAAGTATGACATTGGGGAATTAAATCCTAATTAACCTTAACCCCTAGAAATGGACCCATATTAAATGTAATTAAGGATTTACCATCTCGAAAACCCAAAATGGCAGACCTGGAGGCGGGAAAAAGAATCTTTCTAAAACTCGATACCCAAAAATCAAAAAATCTTGAAATTTGAAATATGGGTCAAGGACAAGGTAGACCCTTCCCTAGGTCAGAGTCAAGGTTGACCATGACCTAGGTCAGAGTCAAGATTGACTTTGACCCTCAAGGTCAACATTGACCTTGAGGTCAAACACCTCAGGACCTCAGTCCAAAATGCTAGGAAATGCAGACATGAAGTGGAAAATAGGTGCAGAGGGAAGCAAAATAGGGGGAAAAGAAAAATACATGAAAAGACCCAATCAAGGTTCTTAACATGACCCTAGACCACTTAATCAAAGGGATAAATGCTCTTATCATGGAAGTGCATCCATTTTAAGATGATACGTTTGTTGGAGATTTTCCAGTAGGCCAGTACTGATTGTATGTTTGTCATTGATGACAACATATGGAAAGTAGCATGTGTGGAAGTCTTATGTAGTAACATTTTACTATATGATGCATGGACATGATATCAGCATGATATCATGGGTGCAAAGGTTAATTGTTAGTACAGACAGTTATATAGCAGCTTGTGTCAGCAACGTTCCTGACAGAGTAACAGGAAGTGTTCTATGTATGGTTGTCTGTATAGTTATCATGGAGCCTTGCACTCTTGGATATATGTTGAAGACATGTCAATGATGTTAAGTTCATGGACACATGATTTGATGATGAACGCAAGTAAAGTTATGCAGTCACTATTCGCTAGATGCAGTTTCATGTGTTTGTTCAACAAAGTCGACAGAGATTTTATTGGTTATTGATTTACACCTATCTTTAGGGTATGTACCCTTGGATTTAAGCTTAGAGATGAGTTATTGATGTTTAGTGAAGAGTGCATGAGTTAATTTGGCTTGTGGAGAAAGATCCAATTGTTTTGGTAGAGCCGACAGTGTGTAGCGTGCGTCTACATTTATCTTAGTAAGACAGGTCCCAGAATATGTTGCATGCATAGTAGAGATGAAAAAATGTTTGTTGGATTTTTTTATGGTTTCTCTATTATGATCTCAAGGTGGTTCTAACAAGCTGACTTGATTATATCATTTAGAGGAAAGATATTCATAGGCAGTCATTTGTGATTGCTTGAGTGTGGTTCATGGTTGATTAAGCAGAGCAGAGCAGAGTGTATGAAGTGTTGAGCCATTAGAAGAAGGTCTATGCGACCAAGTAGAGTATGTGTGCTATTCATTGGAACTAATCCAGATAGTATGTCAAAGCATAGTTCACCAAGATCCAGATATAGTGTGTATCTATTATTTAGAAGGTTGTAGCCTTTGCCCCTTTGAGTAGTGAGCTCTTAGATAGTGCATCCTCTCCCCTAATAGGGACAATTGTAAAAGACTCCTAATAGGGTCCGACCCTTGACCAGGTCTACTGTACTTCATATATTGTAAAGCTACTCCTAACAAGGTAAAGGATCTTCTAACAAGGATCATTATATACTAGTATAGAATATTAGTGGGTATCAAGTCCCGCCAGGGTTTTTACCTATTTGGGTTTCCCCATAGCCAAAATATTAGTGTTGTGTTCATGTGTTCTTTCATTGTGTTTATGCTTTATGTTTAAGTATACTTAATTAGATAAAGAATTGAAACTTGTAGATAACTGATTCACCTCCCTCCCTCTCAGTTATCTCTTGGGACTATTCCTAACAATTGGTATCAGAGCCAAGTGCCTCGAAGAGAAATTTTAACAGCTTGAGGTTGATCAGATGGCATACTTCTAGAAAGAGAGTCCTAAGTTTGATGGAGAGAATTCTTGTTCTTGGAAAGGATGATGCCACTAAAACTCAAAAGGAATTGTTTCATTAGAATGCTATTTCCAAAGAGGCTCTTATTAACACCCTATCAAATAGTGAGTTTTTAGAGATAAAGAAGGTAGACACTACCAACAAGATATGGAAGTACCTAGTAGACATATTTGAAGGAGACAAACAAGAAAAGGATGCGTGCAAAAAGACATGGAAGAAAAGATTCAATGCATTAGAGATGCTGCCTAAAGAAAGCATCATATCTTATAATCAAAGGATCAATGAAGCAGTTGCTAGAATCAAGAACAATGGTGAAGAGATCTTAGAGGAAGATATTATGGACAAGTTGATGACTACTCTCATTCTAGAATATGAAAGCAAGATCAAAATTATTTATGAGACCATGTAGCTTACATCTAATTTCAAGAGAGAGACCTTGATCAACAAAATCTCAGCTTTTGAGATTTCAAGATTGAAGACAAAACCTAAAAGTGAGACAGCCTTCAAAGCAATAGTTCATGGTAAGAAATCTGCAAACACTTCTGGTAATTGTGATGATGATGATGAAGAGAAAACTTTGGATGATTTTATTGCTATGATTGCTAAAAGAGAAAAGAAAGGAAAAGGAAAATATGAAGGTCAATTTCCATTTAAGTTCTTTTCATGTAATAAGATTGGTCACTTTGCATCTAAGTGTCCTACTAGAGCTAGAAAGTTCAAGAAGGACTACAAGCCTAAGTACTCTAAGGAATGTTACTTTGCTAGAGATGGAGTTTTAGATGATGAATCAGGTGAAGAAGAAATTGGATTCATTTCTATTGTAGACAAAATGAATAGTAAGTCAATTCCTAAAGATGAGAAAGTAAATCAAGAGCTAGCATTGATTTCCCAAGAAGACATAATGACAGACTGGATTATAGATAGTGGTTGTTCACATCACATGACAGGTGATAAAGGTAGATTTGTTCATCTAGACAAATACAATGGTGGTATGGTCAAATTTGGAGACAACACTCCTAAACCAATAGTTGGTAGAGGAGCCATCACCTTGGATGGTAAGAACAATACTGATGATGTTCTCTATGTTGATGGTTTGAAACATAACCTTCTTAGTGTTGGATAGTTACTTGGAAAAGGATATCAGTTAAAGTTCAAAGATGAAAAATGCATCATTAACAACAAGGATGGTTTTATGATTGCATCAGGCTCAAAGACAAGAGGTAATGTTTTTCAACTCAATTCAGAAGCAAGTTGTTTTGTTGCTAAAGTTGATGACAGTTGGTTGTGGCATAAAAGACTATGTCATATCAATTTTGATAACATAGTAAAAATAAGAAATGTTAAGGGAGTAAGAGATCTACCTAGCATAGCAAAGCCAGTTGATACTATATGCAGGGAATGTGTGATGGGAAAGCATGTGAGGAATTCATTCAGGAGAAAGCACAATTCAATAGAGAACAAGTTGGATTTGATTCATACAAACCTATGTGGACCAACTCAAACAAGATCATACTATGGTGAAAGGTATTTCATTTTGTTTGTTGATGATTATACTAGGATGACATGGGTTGGGTTATTAAAGGATAAGTCAGAAGCATTTGATAAGTTCAAAATATTCAAAGCTAAGGTTGAGAATGAATCTGGATTAAAGATAAAATGTTTGAGATCAGATAGAGGAGGAGAATTCACCTCTGACAGATTTTATGAGTACTACAAAGAACATGGCATAAAGAGGCAGTTAAGTGCACCTAGAACACCTCAATAGAATGGTATTGTAGAGAGAAGGAATAGGATCATTCTTGATACAGTGCACACCATCATGATAGAAGGAAAATTTGCACACACCTATTGGAGTGATGCGGTCAATACAACAATCTACACCATCAATAGAATTAAATTGATGTCTGGCGCTAAAAAAACACCATATGAGCTATGGTTTGGTAATGTTCCCACAGTAAAATACTTCAAAATATTTGGAAGCAAGTGCTACATCAAGAGGGATGAAGCAGTAGGCAAGTTTGATGCAAGAAGTGATGAAAGTATTTTCCTTGGTTACTCTACTAAAAGTAAAGCTTATAGCTGTCTCTATTTAAGATTGGAAAAGATCATTGAGAGTGCTCATGTTAAGATTGATGAAAAGTTTATGGTTCAAGAAAGATATCATGATTACTCACCCATGATTGAAGAAGAACCCAAAACCTCTTCTAGTGAGATAGTTATTGAAGAAATGTTTGACAACATTGATGTGTTATTCAATGACCTTGAGACAAGTGAGGATGAAACTCCTAAGGTTGATGAGTCAGCATCAACTAAAGTTTGAAAGTTTACATCTAGAAACCATTCCAAGAAAGACATAATTGGAGATCAGAGCGACAAAGTCTTAACAAGATCACAAGCAAAGAACTCAGCTAGCAGTCATGCAGTATGTTTACTATCTTAGATTGAACCTTTAAGTGTTGAAGATGTTTGTAAGGATTCAGATTGGCATGATGCTATGAAAGAAGAACTTGATCAGATTATTAAGAATGACACTTGGGAACTGGTCCCAAGACCTAGTGATAAGAATGTGATTGGTACAAAATGGAAAAAAACACATGAAGATAAAAAATACTTGGAAGTGTTGAAATTGAAACTCAACTTTCTGAATGGAAATCCTCTGAATCTGAAGCTTTCTTTGCCGAAACAATTGTAGAGCCGCCACCTCCTTGAAAAGGATAAACACCTTAACCGCTAAAAAATCCTTTTGTATCTCTTTCCATCAACACAACAAACTTGAATAGGGTATAGAGTTTATCAAGACTGAAAATATATCATTATATGTACTAATCAAACAAACAACTCAGAGTCACCACTCACAACTTGGTGAGATGATTTGAAACTTTTAAAACTAACTCTTTACATCAATGGAAACCACTAGATAGATAAATAAGCCGGCCAGGAGTCAAGCTCTACTCATACCTACGTTATTTATAAATAATTTATAACATTAGAGGTATCAACTGACTAAAATAGGTAGGTCAGGAGTCCATCTCAACTTGAAACTTGCACTATTTACTCATGATTATAGTCTCCCCACCAGAGTCACCATTTTATTGGTTCCTGGATAGGATTTTACACTCCATGAGACACCAATATACCTAAGACTAATTTTGGGAATGGTCAGTTCCAAATATGAGAAATTTGTTGGTAATTGGACCAAGTATAGGGACAAGACTGCCCTCTTCACTTCTGGCTCTGTAGAACCAAGGCGAGTGCACCTAATCTGGTATATTAGAACACTTCTTTACAACACCAAGACTTGATTGAAAAAAGAAGATAATAGCAAGAAAGTACTAAATACTGACCAATCATTCATTGACTCTCCATTGCTATGAAATAACTAAGGCCTAAATACATAAAACTGAAAGGATTGAAAGGATTTTAACTTGATTTCTTGCAGAATGTAAACAACCATGCCAAACTAGCATCACTATAGGAGATACTGATTTTTGATCAGTGCCTTGTCCATTGGGCAATATATTTGAGATAGATACATAATACAAGAACATACATTCCAAGCCATAAACACAATAAACCAAATTCATACACTGCTTACAAACATCCTTTTAGTTGAACCAAATGAATCTATGTTTCATTCAGAGACCTTTAACTTGACCCTAGATCAAGGCTGAAAATAAAACACATACACAGATGAACTCCAAGCAATGAATCAGAAAACCCAAAACTCAAGAAGCACAACCAAAGGAGAGATTTGAAAACTGAAAACTACATTAAGTATAAGGATTCAAGTTCCTATATTACAAACTATTCCAGAATACAACTCTTAGACAATATGCAAAAGATTTTGAAGGTTTTTCCCTTCTACTGCTACAACTAGGAAAACATATTACAATCTGGACTGAGGGTACACACTTAGCTTTTCAGCTTCCTATGTCAAGAATTTCTAGCCAGCACTTCTAAATGATCACAAAAATCCTTTTATAGAGACAAGGATATAATAAAGAAAATATCATTTAGGTTGAAAACCCTAAACCTAACCAATCAAAACCCAAAATCTGCAGGAGAATGAAATCTACTCTGTTTGTACTTTTCAAGATATTCCCAGGACTAATTAGCTACTTCCTCTGAAAAAGATCAAATCAACAATGAATGCCTTGGAAGAAACAACAAATCTGATCTTATCCATGAATCAAAATAAAGTATCTGCAGAGAAAGCCAAGTTGCTAAAAATCTGATATTCCCCCCTTTCTCAGATTTGCATATCAATCTGATCTGAAATGAAAAAACTTCACCAAACTCTGATCCCAAAAATACCAGTCATTACAGCTTCTACCAATTTGGTCAAAACTCAAAACAAACAGTGCCATTGGCTTCCTTCTCTTCTAGCATTTCCGAAAACATATTATATGCCCATATTTTGATAAAAAATGAGTCCTACAGATATTTTTTCATGAGCAGACCATCATTTAAATTTTTGATTTGTTTATATAGTGCTGACTATATAAATTCGGATTTTAATATTTTTGTAGACCTCAAATTCCAAGGTATGTCCCATGTGACACATGATACAATCTAATTCATTCCCTGATCCAAAATCATCGCCCAGTTAGACCTATCAACACACCCTCTGCCACATGGAGCTCTCTGATTCGCCTGTACCGCTGACTGGGTGTCAATCTCCAACCTTACCCGCCAGCTCATCAGATGACACATGGTGCTCTGTCACTAATCCATAAGCATAACCATCATGCATCTTCATATCTCTGAAATAATGACCACCATCGGATCGACATGCATCTCAAGGCGGCCAACCAACTATCCACCTTCAGCTTCATCACCAGTCCCCCGCCACATGTCACATTTCTATTCACCCGCAATGTCCACTTGGCACCAAAATGCATCATGGTTTCCATGTCACCAGGCTGACAGGTGTCATCTTGTCACTATATTGCCAATGTATCGCACATGCATCTCCATCCCTCCGCTACAGCGATGACCATTGGATGTTGGCACGCATCTCAATGCACATGACCTGCTCATCAACACATGTTTCATCAAAATATACTTTACCTCGCGTATCAGGCCTGCTGGCCAAGTCACCATCCATGTCATCATTCTCAGCTCACGTACATGCCTAGAAACCTCCAACCTGGGGGTCCACTTTAGACAACTTCATACTGTGTGTTTTGGCTTATAAATATCCAATCTCCTTCCAGCAGCATGAATGTGGGATAAATCCCTTTGATTTGTAATAATACTTTATTCAAAATTTATTTCCTCATGATAGGTGCCCAATTGGGCCCACATGAAATCAAGTGGCCCACCTCCTCTCTTCCTTTCTTCATTACCTCTTATCAAAGTCTTGTTCCTTTTAAACATTTGCATACATGGAAAAATGGTGCATGCAAGATAAAGGCTTTACATGTACACAGATCCATTCTAGCCACTCCCCATGTGATTCTCGCTCCAAAAAATATGCAAGACATACATGATGGTGCATAGGTCTACAAAAATGGTGTATACGATAAAGGCTTGAATGGTACATGCATCACCGACGCCCACAAACATAATATTCGGAGTGCAATACCGTGAACACCAAACTGTTTATTATACAACATCCTTTCCTTTTTGTCTGCAAACGATGCCTAAATGGAGGGCACACACAGGCTGTGAGAAATGTGAGTAGGTATATATACTCAATATGAAACATCCATAATAAACATGCACTCCCCCTTCTCTTTTTGTAAACAATACCCCACATAGTGCGCAACATCCTCACATTGAAGCTTATACATCCTTGCAACCTGATGACAACACGTTAAAAATGGAGGAAGAAAGCTTGTTGCAAGCCTCACATAAAAATTATGCAAGCCTCCCTCCTCCCTGGGATACAATCAACATATTCTTAGAGGCTCATGCAAGTTTTATGGTCTACGCAACACCATATTAAAAAGAACAGTCCCCACCCAGTTGCGTGAGGAGAACTTTGCTTGGCTGGAGCATGAGGCATTGGCAGAGTGTGCTCAGCTCCATGAAAACATATGCTTCCTCCACCTTACTAGCAGATTCCCCCTTTCATCATTTTTTTTGGGCATTGTGTGTTTATAATGGAGGAGGCTCACGTGAGTTCCTAAAACTCAAGGCCCTAAAGTAGCCACCCATAAAATTGAACTGTGCACTTCTGGAGAAACTAAGAAATTGCAAACAGAATGGCTTAGGTAAACATGTCAAATGGGCACATGAGGGGCTTAAAATCATTTTGGTACTTATTTCTCATTCCTAAAACATGATGCAACATTTCATTCATCATGACCATCAGCCATGTGTCAGATGTAAACCTCTGAAATAGGGTATTTAGTTAAAACCGAACAGAATGTAAAGTGCAGATTTGCAGAAAGCCCCTCAAATGTGTATCTCTGAAACTTGTCGAAACTGAATTGTGAAAGTTGTGACCAACTTCATATGCCAAATTAAATGTGAGGAACACATGTCCCAAGAATTATGCCATGAAATTCATCAGGCCTATCTTTGTATGCACTTGAACTTAGGTCTTTTCACAATGTTTTTGAAGCACTGAACTTTGCCTTAGGAAAAATCTCTGAATATTGGCTCAAAACTTTATGAATTTTTTGAGAGCACCAATAGTGGCTCTAGTTGGGGATGTGTGCCCCTTGTGGGCATGCAAAGAATTCATGAATCTTTGATACAGCAGACCACTCAAAAATGAAAATCAACTTCTTGCTCTCTCTCAAAAATGAGAAACCTTGCTGAAAGAAACACACCACACAACTAAAAGAAAGCAACTGTACAAAATATACATTACTTACAAATGGCCAACAACCATCAAATTTAAATCACCACTTTCCTCTATCATATATATGGTTTTCATCCCCATATGAGACCAGCCATCTGAAAATATCATGATAATTCCGCTACCTACATATATGATGAATTTTGAGCTGAAAGGTAATCATGTACTTGCCATAACCCAAACTCTTCCTGCCACAACCAACCTTATGTTCACATTCCAAAAAATATGGAGGATCCTTTATCTCATGTTGAGGACTAGAGGTATAAAACTTATCTATTAATGCATCAAAATATAAGCTATAATGACCATCATGCATTACTAAAAACTCACCCGGCTGAAAATGAAATGGATCCCCTGCTTTATCTGTATAGGATACTTCATCCATTAAGTGACTTGTTTCCTCTAGGATGTACTCACAATATGAATCATGAACCAAATGCAAAATTTTCTCATAATCATTCTGACATAAGGACGATAGATCAATACCATCATTTTTATTCATAAACTTGTTGTCCTCAACACTGTCACAATCGCTGTCATATTCATCAAAAGAAAGGAAAGAAACTGAACAAGAAACTTGTTCATTACTTTGTGAAGAAACAATTTGGTCAGTTACAAGATTGGTTTGCAAGTTAAGGGGAAAACTCTCCTCATGAAATGACTGAAAACCAAAACCTTTCTCACAACTTTTATTAATATCCTCAGTATCCTGACTTATATAATGATCCTTGACACTAGGCTCATCAAAATCTGAATCCATACTATCATATGAATCCTCATACTCATCATACATGACATTCCTATATTCCTTACATTCATATGCATTGTAATTGTGCAAAGTGTCTAATCTCTAAAAATCAGCTTCTAAGAGGTCTGAGATTTCCTCACTGCTTAGTAAGCACTGGATTTCATTTTCATTCTCTTTGGCTTCATGATTGATGCTGCAAACTTCTTCTTTGTTTAGAATAGGGGCTGCAAAATCTTGGCTCATATCATCTAATGCACAACCATCACTATGGAAACTTTCATCTGCATCATATCTATCCCTTTTTTGTTCACAGAAATATCTTTTATATTGAGACAATAATGTTGTCCTCTTATGTTGATAAAAGGGAAGACCTACAAACTTATCGGAGACACCATCAACTGTAGACTCTTCTTTATCATCTTCATATCCACTAAACTCACTATCAGCATCATAACCAACATCATCAGCACCAAAGGAAAAAGCATCATCATTTTTATTTGCATAAGGGTGCTCACAAGGAAACCTTACTGTCATATTCCCACGATCTGATTTTGTATCTGCAAACAGTCCATGATCATCACCAGAAGTCATACCCTGCTCATTCTAATCAAAGGATTCACACTCATATAAATCCTCTGCAATATTTTTAGTATCAAAACAAAAATCAGTGGGACCTAACATTTGCTGATCAGATAGATGTGTACACTTATTACATTCAACTATCAACAAGTCAGAGATCTCATCAATACTGAGAGAAAGAGAACTTGACTCATTTGTATGCATTGTCTCTTTATGAGAAAAAGTACTTGCACAATCAATATCAGAATCCTCATCCTTTTTACTAGCAAAAGAACACACTTCCTTATCCAACACACAATCATAATCAATGTGAATTTTGGAAACATGAGAAATGTTGTCCTAATTTTCTAGCACTGGTTCAGACAAGTCTGGACATAACTCATCCTTGGTATCCATATCAAAATCTTCACTCAAAAGTTTTTATTTTCAAATTTAGACATCCCTAAACGAGTGGAGGACCTTGTATACAATGATTTTGATTTTTTATCACTACTACAATCTGAATATTCTTCTGACATAACTTCATCATTTTGAGAAACTTTCTCATCTTTAAACATAGGAGGCTCTATGATACTATTAGTATTATTTCTTCATAGATGATCCTTTTGTAGCTTATCCCATTCATCATCATCAGTAAAATCTTCTAAGAACAACCACTTAAAGTCAACCAATGAAGATATATGTTTTGGGGGTAAACTTAAATACCAATCAGCTGCAACTCCTTTAAGGGATCTCCCAGAAAACATCATGCTAACATCTTCATCATAAATTTGATATTTTACAACAAATCTGAAGAATGCTAGGACATGTCCTAGTGCTGAATCTGACTAATCATCAAAGAGTGGGATTAAATCAATGAGATCTCTTGGAAAAGAATTGGGGAATCCTAGAACATGAGCACAATTTAAAACTCTATCCAGCCTACTGAAACATAGCCTTCTAGGCTGGCCTTCTTGCTGATTATCCATTTGATTTGAAACAAGATGAGAACTATTCATCTTGTTATATCCTTACAAGAGGTATACCAAAATATTCAAACCTCTATGACAGTAAATTTAAAGTTTCATGACAAGATATTCAACATGGAAACATGAAACTGTCTAAGTCACTCTTCCCTTCTTATTGGTGCTGAAACACTTAATAGGGAACAAAATATTGTACAGCTAATCTTATGAAAAAAAACACATGAAGATAAAAAATACCTGGAAGTGTTGAAATTGAAACTCAACTTTCTGAATGGAAAGCCTCTAAATCTAAAGCTTCCTTTGCTGAAACAATTGTAGAGCTGCCACCTCCTTGAAAAGGACAAACATCTTAACCACCGAAAACTCCTTTTGTATCTCTTTCCATCAACACAAAAAACTTGAACAGGGTATAGAAACTGTTTATCAAGATTGAAAATATATCATTATATGCACTGATCAAACAAAGAACTTAGAGTCACCACTCACAACTTGGTGAGATGATTTGAAACTTTTAAAATTGACTCTTTACATCAATGGAAACCACTAGATAGATAAATAAGATGGCCAAGAGTCTAGCTCTACTCGTACCCACATTATTTATAACTAATTTATAACATTAGAGGTATCAACTGATTGAAATAGGTAGGTCAGAAGTCTAGCTCAACTTGGAACCTACACTATTTACTCATGATTATAATCTCCCCAACGGAGTCACCATTTTGTTGGTTCCTAGATAGGATTTTACACTCCATGAGACACCAATATACCTAAGACTGATTTTGGGAATGGTCAATTCCAAATATGGGAAATCTATAGGTAACTGGACCAACTATAGGGACAAGACTGCCCTCTTCACTTCTAGCTCTGCAGAACCAAGGTGAGTGCACCTAATCCAGTATATTAGAACACTTCTTTACAACACCAAGACTGGATTGAACAAAGTAGATAATAGCAAGAAAGTACTAAATACTGACCAGTCATTCATTGACTCTCCATTTCTATGAAATAACTGAGGCCTAAATACATAAAACTGAAAGGATTGAAAGGATTTTAACTTGATTTCTTGCAGAATGTAAACAACCATGCCAAACTAGCATCACTATAGGAGATAATGATTTCTTATCAGTGCCTTGTCCGTTGGGCAATATAGATGAGATAGATACATAATACAAGAACACAGATTCCAAGCCATAAACATAATGAACCAAATTCATACACTACTTACAAACATCCTTTTAGTTGAACCAAATGAATCTATGTTTCATTTAGAGACATTTAACTTGACCCTAGATCAAGGCTAAAAATAAAACACATACACATATGAAATCCAAGCAATGAATTAGAAAACTCAAAACTCAAGAAGCACAACCAAAGTAGAGATCTAAAAACTGAAAACTGCATTAAGTATAAGGATTCAAGTTCCTATATTACAAACTATTCCAGAATACACCTCTTAGAAAATATGCAAAATATTTTGAAGGTTTTCCGCTTCTACTGATACAACTAGCAAACATATTACAATCTGGACTGAGGATACACACTTAGCTTTTCAGCTTCCTGTGTCAAGAATTTCCAGCTAGCCCTTCTAAATGATTAGAAAAATCCTTTTATAGAGACAAGGATACAATAAGGAAAAGATCATTTAGGTTGAAAACCCTAAACCTAACCAATCAAAACCCAAAATTTGCAAGAGAATGAAATCTGTTCTATTTGTACTCTGTAAGATATTCCCAGGAATAATCAGCTACTTCCTCTAAAAAAGATCAAATCAACAATGAATGCCTTGGAAGAAACAACAAATCTGATCTTATCCATGAATCAAAATAAAGTATCTGTAGAGAAAGCCAAGTTGCTAAAAATATGATCTTCCCCCCTTTCCCGGATTTGCATATCAATCTGATCTGAAATGAAAAAACTTCACCAAACTTTGATCCCAAAAATACCAGTCATTACTGCTTCTACGAATTTTGTCAAAACTGAAAGCAAACATTGTCATTGGATTCCTGGTCTTCTGGCATTTCTGAAAACATATTATATGCCCATATTTTGATAAAAAAAATTGAGTCCTACAAACATTTTTTCATGAGCAGACAACATCATTTAAATTTTTGATTTGTTTATTTAGTGCTAACTATATAAATTCGGATTTTAATATTTTTGCAGACCTCAAATTTTGAGGTGGGTCCCATGTGACACATGGCATGATCTAATTCACTCGCTGATCCACCTCATCACCTAGTTAGACCTATCAACACAACCTCTGCCACATGGAGCTCTCTGATTCGCCTATATTGTTGATTGGGCATCAATCTCCAACCTTACCCGCCAGCTCATCGGATGACACATGGTGCTCTATCACTAATCCACAAGCATAACCATCATGCATCTTCATATCTCCAGATTAACAACCACCATTGGATCGACATGCATCTCAGGGCAGCCGACCAACTATCCACCTTCTACTTCATCACTGGTCCCCCGCCACATGTCACATTTCTATTCACCCACAAAGTCCACTAGGTGCCAAACTGCATCCTGGTTGCCACATCATCGGGCTGACAGGTGTCATCTTATCGCTATATCACCAATGTATCTCACATGCATCTCCATCCATCTGCTACAGCAATGACCGTTGGATGTTGGCACGCATCTTGATGCACATGACCTACTCATCAACACATGTTTTGTGAAAATATACTTTACCTTACGTATCAGGTCCGCTGGTGAAGTCACCATCCACATCATCATTCTTGGCTCACGTGTGTGCATAGCAACCTCCAACTTGGGCGTCCACTTTAGACAACTTCATACTGTGTGTTTTGGCTTATAAATATCTAATCTCCTTCCGGCAGCATGAATGTGGGATAAATCCCTTTGATTTGTTATAATACTTTATTCAAAATTTATTTCCTCATGACAAGTGCCCAACTGGGCCCACATGAAATCAAGTGGACCACCTCCTCTCTTCCTTTCTTCATTACCTCTTATCGAAGTCTTGTTCCTTTTAAACATTTGCATACATGGCTAAATGGTGCATGTGGGATAAAGGCTTTACATGTACACAGATCAATTCCAGCCACTCCCCATGCGATTCTCGCTCAAAACAATACACAAGACATACATGATGGTGTGTAGGTCTACAAAAAAGGTGTATATGACAAAGGATTGAATGGCACGTGTGTCACCGATGCCCACAAACATAATATTCAAAGTGCAATACCGTGAACACCAAACTGTTTATTATACAACATCCTTTCCTTTTTGTCTGCAAACGATGCCTGAATGGAGGGCACACATAGGCTATTGGAAATGTGAGTAGGTATACATACTCAATGTGCAACATCCATAATAAACATGCACTCCTCCTCTTTATGTAAACAATACCCCACATAGTGCGCAACATCCTCACATTGAAACTTATACATCCTTGCAACCTGCTGACAACAAGTTAAAAATGGAGGAAGAAAGCTTGTTGCAAGCCTCACATAAAAATTATGCAAGCCTCCCTCCTCCTTGGGCTACAAAAAACATATTCTTAGAGGCTCATGCAAGTTTTATGGTCTACGCAACACCATACTAAAAATAATAGTCCCCACCCAACTGCGTGAGGAGAACTTTGCTTGGCTGGAGTGTGAGGCATTGGCAAAGTGTGCTCAACTCCATGAAAACATATGTTGCCTCCACCTTACTGGAAGCTTCCCCCTTTCATCATTTTTTTTGGGAATTGTGTGCATATAATGGAGGAGGCTCACATGAGTTCCTAAAACTCAAGGCCCTAAAGTAGCCACCCATAAAATTGAACTGTGCACTTCTGGATAAACTAAGAAATTGCAAACAGGATGGCTTAGGTAAACATGTCAAACAGGCACATGGGGAGTTGAAAATTGGTGTGGTACTTCTTTCTCATACCTACAACATGATGCAATGTTTCATTTGTCATGACCATCAGCCATGTGTCAGATGTAAACCTCCAAAATAGGCTATTTAGTTAAAACCGAACAGAATGTAAAGTGTAGATTTGCAGAAAGCCCCTCAAATGGGTATCTCTAAAACTTGTCGAAACTGAATTCTAAAAGTTGTGACCAATTACATATGCCAAATGAAATGTGAGGAGCACATGTCCCAAGAATTATGCCATGAAATTCATCAAGGCTATCTTTGCATGCACTTGAACTTAGGTCTTTTCACAATGTTTTTGAAGCACTAAACTTTGCCTTAGGAAAAATCTCTGAATATAGGCTCAAAACTTTATGGATTTTTTGAGAGTACCAACATAGAGTATGTGTGTTATTCATTGGAACTGATCTAGACAGCAGGTCAAAGTGCAGTTCACCAAGATCAAGATATAGTGTGTATCTGTTATTCAGAGGGTTGTCGCCTTCGCCCCTTTCAGCAGTGAACTCTCGGATAGTGCGTCCTCTCCCCTAACAGGGACAATTGTAAAAGACTCCTAACAAGGTTTCACCCTTGACCAGGTCTACTGTATTTCATATATTGTAAAGCTACTCCTAATAGGGTAAATGATATTCTAACAAGGATCATTATACACTAGTACAAAATATTAGTGGGTATCAAGTCCCACCAGGGTTTTTACCTATTTGGGTTTCCCCATAACCAAAATATTGGTGTTGTCTCTTGGGACTATTCCTAACAACATTAAGCCCCCACTTTAGCAAGAGTATGGACTCGATGCAAACTCTTGGTAAAGGAGATCAAAATGAAAAGATAATTTTATTGTAATCAAAGAGAAACCTTAAGCCCCCAGGAACTCAAGTCTTCGTCGACTCTCAGATCACAATAAGAGAGACATCTCTAGAGAGAGAAAGAAAGGGTGTGATTATCTCACCCAATGAGAACTTGTGTCCCATTGTGAACCACATAAGGAAACAACACAACTGGAAAGATGGAATTGAACCACCTAATGAATATGGATACTCACTAGTCAACCCATCAAGGATTCATCCTTAGGAATATTCTATTCCATAAGAATAAAATGAAAAACAAAAGAGATCTAGTCTTAAGGACACCTCTAACCTTAAGGGACCAAAATATATGTATATTTGAAACTAGAGGGATCAAGAGATCCTAAAATATAAATCCATGCTTTAAGGATTAGTCACTAATCCAAAAAGGGAGAAAATATATCTTGAAAAATAATACACGTGTATCAAAAAGTGTGTGTGTGCAACAGGTGAGTAGAGCATTTTCCCCCACATTAAAGTCATTTCTAACACTTTAACATGAGAAATGGCTTTAACAAAAACATAAACAACTCCATGGATTATGTTTCCACATCGAGATGCCCCTAGATGAAGACACATCAAGGGAAATATCACAGAAACATACAGAGAACATAGAAAGGATCTACCTACTGTGGGGTCAGTATGATCATAAGATAATATATATATGATATTATTGAAAATTAATTGACATCATTCCCCAAAGAAAGTAGAACTATGATCACAAAGGAGGAAAGATCACATAAGATATACGAAGGAGAATCTTTTTGGACCATGACATGGAGGCCAAAAAGAATCAATGCTACCACATCTCGAATCCAAGCAGATTAAACAAGGAAACATTTAGGAACAATATCACAATTATGACATAACATGGAACAACACATAGAACAATAGAGATACATATAGAGGAATTTAAACAACAGTTTTGATTCCTTTATCACCTTGTACCAACTGAGTAACAAGGATCATATAAAAGAATCTAACAACATTTAGCAAACACATTACGGGAGAAGCATAGTACAATAGGAAAACACACAACAAATCTACCATGAAGGAAAAGTTGATCAAGTGTGTTGCCTACTCTCCCCATCTTGTTGTATATCATTTAGGGAAGGTGGGTAACTCATAAGAGGGACTATATCCAACACAGTAGGAATGATAGCCAGTTCCAAACAAGGATCCTCTTGAGAATCATAATGTTCGACACTAGGTGTAAGGGTTAATTGTGATGAAATCATATTAGGTAAATCAATGTCAATATTCATCATTAACATCATCAATATCATCAAGAGTGTCTTCTTCATCCAAATTAATCAAAATAGGATCTAAGATAAAAATAGAATCATCATAATCATGCATCTTAAATCATTATTAGTAACAACTTCTTCTAACACATAATGCATAGATTTATCCGAAGAAGGTAGAGATCTTTGAAGAATAGAATTATGAGCTTTAGCATTAGCACAAAGATTCTTATGATGTTCGTTAGCAGATTGATTACATTTTGATTTACTTGAAATAGGTTGAGAACTAGGAGGAACAATCATAGGATCCTTCACAAGTTCTTTAGGAAGATCAATAGGATTATCAACAATAGGAGAAACTTGATTATCATAACTAGAAGCTATAGTTAAAGGAGGTATGGAAGGTGTAGGAAAAAGACCATGATTAAGATCCATAGGAGGCATGCTTAATTCAAGAATCTTATGATGTTTATAAGCTTGATATGAATGAAAAATATTATCAAGTCAAGGAGGACATGAATTAGGTAATGAAGAACAAAAGAAATCAAGAGCAGCACAATCTCTAGGCCTAGAATGTTGATATAAACTATGATTAACCATCTTCAATTATTCATCATGAATGAATTTAAGACACTTATGGATAGGTGAAGCAACAACATGCATGGCATTCAACCAAGGAAAACCTAGCTTAACTTGAAATTGATCAGAAGTAGGAACAACAACAAAGGTAGTGTTCACAATTTTTCCATAGAGTTCAACCGGTAAGTTAATAGAACCAAATGATGGATAAATAAAACCATTGTAAGTTTGAATCCACACATCCGATGTATCATAAGAATCACATTGTAAGATTTTCATAAAAAGATTTTCTTTAGTAATAACATTGACTAAGGATGTAGGATCAACAAGACAACCACGAGTAGGTTTTTGAGAAATCCTAGCATAAATGTAAAGGGGACCATCAAGAGCTTTAATAGTCTCAAAGTCATCAAAGGTAATCAAAATTTTTTGAGGTATTTTATTCTTAGGTTATTGTCGAGGTTTATGTTGCATTTTCATTTTAGGCTTTGGTTTTGGTTGAGGTTGAGATTGAACTTGAGGTTTAATCTAAAGTTGAGGTTGAGATTGAGGTTGAGGTCGAGATACAGATTGACCAACATGCTCCACTTGATTAACAAAATGATTGAGATCATCCATCTTTGAATCATACACAATTTCCATAGCAGATGGTTGAGAAATGGTATTAGTATCATGCATAGGTAAAGGATTCATATAGATTTGAAGGTTTTGATTAGGAGGAGAGATATATTTGTTCCCACTACCATCAAGATTATCAATAGATAAGGTATTAGAATTGATTAAGTCTTGAACCTTATGTTTTAAAGAATAATATTTCTCAGTATCATGACCATTCTAATGATGATATTGATAAAAAGCATTTTGATCAAAAGATTTAGATGCAATTGTGGTAGGTAAAAGAGGTTGAATAGGAGGTAAATTAATCATATTAGCAATTAACAACCTATTCATAATAGCATGTAAAGATTCAGAAAGAGGAGTAAACGTACGATTTAATCAAAAAGAAGTGGATGCACAAGTGGCATTGTGAGATGCAACAACAACTTGATCAGCAACTGCATTCTCTTGTTTGTTTATCTTGACATAGTTGTTGAATTTTTTAAATTTGTTTGGATTAGGAGGAGCATCACTCTTATCAATTGGAATAGGAGCCATTGGAGTGGTGCTCTCAAATTGACTCAGTTGTAATTGATAATGATGAAGCGCTACACAAAGTTGTTGAAAAGAGGTAAATTTAGTATGCAGAATCTTATCTCTAATATCCTTTTGCAAATTTGAAATAAACATATGTTGAATATCAATATTAGGAACATGATAGGAAATCTGAGCATACAAATGCTTAAATCTACCAATAAATTCAGTTAATTTTTCTTTAGCACTTTGTTTGCAATGCATCAAATCAATCAAAGACACTTGTGGGCCAATGTTGTTTTGAAATTGTTGAATAAAGGCATTAGCAAGTTTTGGAAAGGAATCAATAGAATAAGGAGGCAAGGAACAATACCATTGTAAGGCCTTGTCACGAGAGGTTCTAGCAAACAATTTGGCTAAAACCCTATGGTCATGAGCATAATCACTACAAGGGATTTGGAATGTTTTAACATGATGAATAGGATCTCCTTTTCCATTATAATTCTCAAGATGAGGCATATCAACTTGCTAAGGAACAGGAGTACAAATAATATCCAAGGACAAAGGCCTTCCCATGTCACATGTAGGAACACTAAACTTGTTTTGAGTTAAGGAAGCAAGTTGTTTTTGTAAGGATGACATAGTTTGAGCCAAACTGATGATTGTTGAATCATTAGAGGAAATAGGAGGAATAGAAACATTAGACACACTAGGTAGAGTGTAACAAGCTACAGGAATAGAAGACACAACTGGAGGAACACTAGGAACTATAGTTGGAAGTGGATTGGAATAAGTAAAAGGAACATTATGATATGTAGGTTGTGATGTAGGAAGGGACATAGGAGGAACACTCATAGGAATAGGGGGAACTATCACAGTCACCAAAGAAGGAGTATAGGTAAGAATACTAGGAAAAGGATTAGAAGAGGGTTCTACACTAGTGATAGGAGGAATCAACCCTAAATCTTAAGCTTCTTGAGCTAAAGGTTTAACATGTGAATGCACAAGGTAAGTAATACCACTTAAGAGGTTAACACCTTGATCACTATCACAGAGAACTTTCTTAAGAGCCTCTATAGCTTGAATAGAATCTTGATTATGGTTCTCTTGAATAAGCCAATTACCCATTTTATCAAGTTTAGTTGAAAGTTTTTGGACTTGTTCGAGAGGAACTCTTAAAGTGTCATCCTCATCATGGGATGAGTGAGAAGAGTTTTTCTCCATAATAGGATTGGAATCATGAAGAATCAAATTATCATCCAGGATCCTAAGGAAAGGAGAGGAAGATTCAGGATCAAAGGCACCCATGAGTCTATGACTTCTTCTAACCAGAATGTTATAAGTAGGACTAGTAGTAGTAATGCTCATAAACCAATGCAATGAAAATGAACTAAACTAAGAACACATAAAGCATGAATATTTTTCTATTTTTGAAATCTAATTAGCATTCAAGATTTAACATAAAAGAGAAATCTAATACCAAAGAATAATATAATATCTAACACCAAAAAGAAAGAGAGTAAGCTAGTCGGGTTCACCAAAATGAATAGAATGAAATAGTGTTATTCCCTTCTATGGTGTATAGGGGAAATATGAGATCTACTTCTAAATCCAAATTCCCAAAGGAGAGATCCAAATTGATCAACCAAAAGGTTAATGCACAATCAAATCAATCTATGGAGAATATGAAAGAGGAAGAAAACCTTATATTTACCTGTAGGGGAGTTGTGCTTGAAATTTGAAATAATTGAAAGGAAAATACTAACCTCAAAATAGGGCCAATCTGAAAAATGCCAATTTTTTATGTCTGTGTACAGTTTCGAGCAATTTTGCAACCTGTTTTGGACTAGAAATGTCGAGATGAAGAAAACCTACAAAACTTTTATCTTTCTGATAGCAGGTAGTCTTTGACCCTAATAAAAGGTCAACGGCTACATTAATATTCTAAAGGTCAACTTTGACTTTGTTTCTAGATCTTATAAGTTCATCAAAAAGGGTATCTGAATCTAGGCTTAAATCCATAGTTCTACACCTGTACTTGCAAGAAAAAGAGGTTTTTTGTTGTTTTTATGGGGGGTTTTCCTTGGTCAAACCCCAATTTAGGAATTAACCTAGAAATTGAATTGAAATTGTATTGTGCATAAACAAAGTAAATGAAACAATTCACCTTGCTTATGTTGAAGTCCTTGTAGAGGATTTGAATCCTCAAATCCACAAGTAAGGATGCTCCAATGGATGTATAATTAATGTAGGATGTCTCAAATCAATGGCATTTGATCTTCAACACCAATCTTGAATGGATCTTTGCATATGAGGAGGCTTGGATGAATGTAGAAGGATGGATCTTCAAGGGGGCTCCAAAGAGATTGAATCCTTCAATAGATAAAAATGGATCTCCTTGATGAATGAATGCTTGAACACTTGAGTTCTTGAAGGCTTTATTGAATGCTTGGATTCACTTGCTTTCACTTGAGAGCTTGCTCATGAAATTGCTTGATTCTGGATGTGAAAATAAGAGAGGAAGGCCTCCTTTTATAGTGAACTAGGGAAAAACCTCTAGAGAAGGCCGACATTAGGGAATTAAATCCCAATTAACCTTAACCCCTAGAAATGGACCCATATTAAATGCAATTAAGGATTTAGCATCCTGAAAACCTGAAATGGCTGACTTGGAGGCGGGAAAAAGAATCTTTCCAAAACCTGATACCTGAAAATCAAAAAATCTTGAAATTTGAAATATGGGTCAAGGACGAGGTAGACTCTGCCCTAGGTTAGAGTCAAGGTCAACCCTAACCTAGGTCAGATTCAAGGTCTACTTTGACCTTCAAGGTTGACTTTGACCTTGAGGTCAAAAACCTCAGGACCTTAGTCTAGAATGCTAGGAAATGCAGACAAGAAGTGGAAAATAGGTACATAGGGAAGCAGAACAGGAGGGAAAATCCAAATACATGCAAAGACCCAATCAAGGTTCTTAACATGACCCTAGACCACTTACTCAGAGGGATAAATGCTCTTATCATGGAAGTGCTTCCATTTTAAGATGATACAAGTCCTTCTACCCAATAAGCATTATCACATTTGATTTTATCATTTATCAGTAAAGATCCTTTTCCTCTGACCATACATGGTGTATCATTACCCATTTTTACAGATCCTCTATTATATTGCTCAAGATGATCAAATTTTTCTTCATCACCAATCATGTGGTGTGTACAGCCACTATCAATGATCCATGTATAATTTTTATTAACTTTAGATATGAGTGTTGTCTCTACATACCTTTCTTCTTCCTTAGAATCATCCTTCATTGCAAAAAATACTACTTCAACATCATCATCTGTGTCAGAATCAGTATCATTCTCTTCATCAATGTAACATACCTTTTTTCCCTTATCATTATTGTCTCGGTTATCCCTGTTGTAGTGTCGGTAACTTCTAATGTTTCTCCTTCACCAGATCGATCTTTATTTCTATCATCTTCTTTCCTGTTTGGTCATCTAAAAGCAATATAAACAACTTCTTTGTAGTTAAAACATGCTAAAGGAAATTTACTCCTATATCTACCTTTACCTTTAGGTAACCTCTGGGCCACAAGAGCTTCAAGTTCATCAATCTCATCATCAGTGTTATTGTCACTATTATCATCCTTATTATTTCTACTGCTAGACTTACTGATCTTCAAAGAAGACATAAAAGCAGACTCAATAGATGGTACAACACTATTATCAAAGCTTTTCAGCTCAAAATTTGTTAGCTTACCAATCAGATTATCAAGAGCAAGAGTACTGCCAGGTGAAAACCTCATTTCATGTATTGCAAATATTCTATTTGCATAAATAGGCAATAAGGTCCTTATAATTTTACTTACCATTGTATCTTTATCATTGACACCACCAGATCCTCTGATAGCATTAACTACCTCCTTTATTTAGTTTGTATACTACACAATGTTCTCTCCTTCTTTCAGTTTCATATCATCGAATCTCCCTCTTAAACTTTTAGCTATGGCTCTCTTGACATTAGCATCACCACTATAAACTTGAGCAAGTTTATCCCACATTTCCTTTGAGCTAAGGAAATCCTTGACATCTTCAAATTTGGCATCTGATAGAGCAACAACAATCTCCATCATAATAGCATTATGCTCATGTCTATCTCTTAATTGATCAAGAGTCAAAGGTCATGTAGGTGGTGCTAAGTAGCCATTATCCAATAGGGTGAGGACATAATTCCCAATTCCAGATATATGAAGTCTCATTCGGCTTTGCCATATTATAAATTTGTCCTTATTTAGCTTTGGCACTTCCCTCTTATACATTTTGTGATCTTTCTACTGAAGTCCTTAAAACTCTGTTCCAAGCAACCAATATGCTATGATACCAATCGTTAGAATAACTAAGAGGGGGGTGAATCAGTTATCCACAGTCCCAAATTAAAAAATATATCACTTAAAACAAATTTAGCCAATTCTGTAGCTCGGTAAACAAAAATACTAAATTATCTGTGTCTTTACTAATTACTAGTTAATTACTCAAAGTGATTATTGACCAAATCAAATATGAAACATGTAAAGTATGATAACCAAAAAATCACCACATAAATACATAACACAAAGATTTAATGTGGAAACCCTGTAAAGGGAAAAACCACCTGGGACCGGTAACCCAAAATATTTTCACTCTTCTGAAGTGAGCTCGATGAAGAGACAACCATGTTAAAGGTTACAAAAGAAACGGTAAGGTGTGACCTTGTTAGAGGATTTAAGACTAACAATTATCATCCAACCAGCATTCACTATGGGGTTGACAGGATAACAATGTACATTCTATGAATGACATCAGAAGACTTTCAAGTCCACTCGGTTAAGAGATTTTTTCTATTACAATAGTTAAACTAAAATAGTAGGTGATCTGATTACAATACAACTTGATTTTGTAGATGTTCAGATCTATTCTAAGCCCATAAAAATCCTCTATTCAATATTTCAATTCAGTTCTTCAATATTCAATAACTTACTATCCCTCAATAAAAACCTCTCTAACGCTTAGTACTGCTCTACAATTTAGTTCTTCTTCAACTAGTCTGATCATGCATGCATGAAGCTATGTTCACGTGATATCTCTATAGTCTCCTTCTTCTGGCAAAGTTTCAACAATGAAACCAATGTCTCTTATATAGACAAGTAAACCATTTTCTTTTCATCCATCAAATTTTTCCGCTTAATCTCCTTTGTTGATTTGTCTGCTTAAACCTTCCTCTGTGGATGTGTCAATAACTCATTTCAATTCCATCCTTTAGATCTTCTTCAAATTTTTTTAGTCGTTGATCTCATCACAAACTTTATCTTCAACCTCGAAATCATACACATTCTAGCTCATCAATTTCTGTCAGCTAAACTAAACATTTAGTTCTTTCATCCATACTTAATTAACAAAGAAATACATTGGAAAACACAAGCTCAATTAATACTATCACTCGGTATACACTATAGTCACTCGGTGTATACTGAAGTGCTTCATTTATCGACCGCACTACTTTGTACAATTTTTCTCACTTCATCATAGATGAATGCAACCTAATTAAGTCAACAATATGAAGTCATAGACTCATCAATAAGTTACCAAGAGTATTCCTTATCCTCATCTATCATATCCATCTTCCTCCATGTAGATATCTCAATTCTTCATCTTTTCTTCTCTTTTACAGATGTTTAGATATTTGCAACTATCATGAGAGTTACTATCAAAACTAGTTGACATCAATGACAACATAATGACTGATTTAATTATCTTACATATCAATTCAGTACTCGGTGATCTCTAATCACTAATCTTCAAGTCATTCAAGTATTCAATCAGTTGTAGTTCATCAGGGAGGTATAGTTCAAGGTTTAAGGTTCAAAGCATAGGTTCACCAATTCAAAAGTGCAGTCCAGGATTGAAGTTCAAAGTTCAATGTGCACTTAGTTCAAATTTGATGGTTCCAGTTCATAGATTCAATAATGCTAAATTCCAAAGGTTAAGTTTTCCAAAGGTTTCAAAACAAAAGTTGAAATCTCATATTGCCTAATTCAAAATCTAAAGTACAAAACTTCAAAGTTTTTAGTTTTGTATTACTACAAGGAAGTGTCTAGTGGATATAATGCATTGATGGAGAAATTGATAATATAAAGAAAATATTGGGAGGATTTTTCAAAAATATGCTTCTGCATGAGAATATAGTTATTTGGATAAAATAAGAGCATTGGATTTTATCCAAATACTTTCAGCTGTGTGCTATTGGGGAAAAGCTATTTTGTCATAGTTGCCAAATTTATTTAAAGGAATTGACCATGTTTCAAAAGCTTCCAAGACATTCACATACATTGGCATATGTAGACCAAATGGAAACATCCATGTTTTCTCTATTATGATTTTGTTTGCGAGTAAAGTCATCAGTAAAACAAATGAATTGACAGAGGAACTGATGCAAAGAAAATTTAAGGTATGGCCTTGTAAACCAATTCCCAACCCAAATCATTCTAGTGGATAATTTTTTCATGTAAAATTAAAATGCATTCAAACATTGGCAGCAATGAGTAGTACTTTGGAGAAATTAATATAGTTATGAGAAGAGTGCAGACAATGTCTGCAAACTCTTTGACATAATGTTGATCCAAGCATGGCAGCTAGTCATCCCTTTGGAGGGGTTTGCTATGAAAATATCTTAAGGAAAAAAAACAAATCAGGATATATCAAATCCTTTACAAGCCCATAATACATTATAGAGGTACTCATGCAGGATAACAAATGATAACCTTTTAAAAGGATTTCTTTAGCAAATTGTAGTTGCAGATTTAGAGATGACAAAAAAATAGTCATGTTTATGGGGTGATAACTTTTACCCATGTCGTTGGATATGTCTCAAATTTTTAGATGATTTAGGAAACCTAATTTTCTAAATACTCACCAAAGCAATTTTAAAAATTAGATCTGGTTTGCAAGATATGAATAACAGAGTGCATGACTATCTAAATTGTTAAGTTCCAGTCACGTTTTGTGATTTTGGTTGTCTTCAACAAAGTGTCATGTGCCCTAAATATAACTACATATATAATTAAAATATGTTAAGTTATATTATTATAAACTTTTTAATTCAAAATTTTATAAAGGTATCAAAGGTGAAAGGAAATGAATTTACTTTCAAGAATCAGTTATAGCAACCAAATTTTTTTTGAGAAATGTTATTTATTATGAAACTATTGTCAAAGTGAGGGTTCTTCTTCTTCTTTTATGGGGGTCCTATGGCTACAAGGGAGGGAGGAGAATACATTTTTTTGGACTTACTGTAACATAGAGGAATAGGTAATTTATTTCTATTTTTTGCACTTTGATTGTAATGGCAAGGATAAAGTAATCATATGGTTACTCTGTCATGTATTTTAAATTAGAAGAAATTTACATGTATTATATCTCATGGTCTGAATTTGGGTTTCTTGGATTAAACCTAATCACGTGGTCTTTTCTTTCCTATTTTAAATAAAGTTCTATATTATCATGTTAAGTGCATGAATGCCTGTAAATCATTCGGTTTACATACTTATAGTTTGTAGAATAAGATATCTAATTCCTTTCATTTCCTTTGTAATGTGAATGATTGAATAGGTAATCTTGTGGTTGTTTATTTTTCTTTCTCTCTATTTAAACTAGTAAATATAATAATTGCATTCATTCCATGTTGACGACTAAGTGTTATTGTACCTTCATGTCTTTTGGTTAAAGACATTTTCAATTATTTAATTCATTGTAAATCTGAAGAAGGGAGTTGAGCCTTCTATTGGATATAGCTAATGCATGGGGAGTTGATTGAGACATTTTATATGTTTAAACACCATGTTACTGAATGGGCACTCATACTTTTTTCATTTGTGTTTTGTCAGCGATGTCAACATATGTTTCTGTGAGGAGAACATGATGGTTATCACAGTGTACGGACAGTGTATGGATATTTCAGATGCTACAAATTCTAATGAGAGTTCAGGAAGGTGTTTTGATCTTATATCCAAGATTTCATCATGAAATGTTTCATATTGGATGAGTTACAGATATTTTGGTGAAGATTGGTCACTGGACTGTGACAGTGAGAAATGACAGAGTTAGTCTCTGTGTTTTTGGTATATCTTCCAGATGATATGGATTCAAAGAATGCAAGCTTGAGGAATGATAGACAAGGTATTGAAGGATGTTCATTCATTAGCACAAGATATGGAGTTCTTGGTGATGCCAGTTGTGGCATGTTTTTTGGAGAAGACCTATTTGGAAGCTGACGTAGGAGATGTAGCGTGTATTTTTCTTAGCAAACATAAATTAAGGATGTCGATCCTTAAATATTGTAATGTAATCATTGTATACTTTTTTAGATACCATGTGTATCTTAGAAAGGGTTTATGTAATTATTTGTAATTAGGAAAGGCTTATGGGCCAACCTAATCATGAGAATTGTAATAAGGTATAAATGAGAGGTCTTTTCTTTGGAAAAGATATGGATGAAAAAGGTTATATAAAGAGATTGTGAAAGTTGTGAGCTTGTGTCTGTTGCATGTAGAGTAGAGGTTTACTGGTGGACTTCATTGGAACTAATCAATAAAAGACAATTGCTGCCAAATAGCTCAAAATATTGTGTATTTCTTTATATACACTTGTGTTGTGAACAGTGTGTTCTGAAGGTGGATTTTACCTTCTTTGGGTAGTGGGCCTTGGATAGTGAGCCCTCCCTTTCTTCTTGACTCCTAGCAGGGTCTATCCTCTAACAAGGACTATGTACTGTAATGTTTCAATAAGCTCCTAATAGGGCTAAATCTTCTAACAAGGATATTATACTCTCAGTACATAATTTGTGGGTGCTAATTCCCACCGGGGTTTTTACCTTTTACAGGGTTTCCTTGAGACCAAAATATTGTGTTATTGTGTTCATTGGATTTGATGTTACTGTTACTTAAAGTTTAAAGTTTAATAATCTTCCATACAATGGATTCACCACCCCCTCGCTCTCGGTTGTATTATGGACTGTTATTCCTAACACCTTCAAATCAAAACCTAGAGAGCACTTGCACATAACCATTGTGAGTGACTCAACTATTAGTCTAGTTTGTCTTCTTGTTTTGGTCATTTAAGGGTCATTTGTGAAGTTATGTTCAAGAAGATAAATCTATTTTCTAATAGATACCATCCCCACTGGGTTTTTCCCTTGTCCAGGGTTTCCTCAAGAACAAACATGGTGTTATGATTTCTTTAGTTTTATGGTTGTGTTTTCTATTTAGTTTATTTAGTTTAGTTTCTTATGCAAGTTACAAGCTAATTAAATATATCCATACTTGGGAAAAAGTAAAAGTTTGTGAAATACTGATTCACCCCCCTCTCAGTATTTCCTATTTCTAACAATTGGTGTCAGAGAACAGTTACTCAGAGAAGGCCTAACATCTTGAGTAAGATCTCTATGGATATGGATCAGTTACAAAAAAACCTAGAAGAAGCTCTTGAGCAGATTGATATTCTTATTGAAGAAAGAGATACTCTGAAGAATAAACATGAAAGTGCAAAAGACTACATTGAGAAATTAAAAGACAAGATAGAAGATCTTAAATCAAAGAAATATCCTATAAATTGGATCAAGGATAATGATGAAGTTTCAAAATTGAAAAAAGAGAATGAGATCCTAAAGCATGAGCTAAATATTGTAGATCTAAAGTTAAGCTTGAAAGATGATAACAACAAAATTGAATCAGATCTAAAGTTTGAAAATGCAGATCTAAGGTCTAATCTTACCAAAGTAACATATGAACTTGAGACTACAAAGATGATGTATGGTAAACTTGAAAAGTACAATATAATTGTGAAAGGAGAACTAACTCAATCCAAGAAACATCTTGAGAAACTATATTCTAGCAGTGAAAATATTGATGAAAAGATTTCTTGTTAGAAACCTTCTTATGATAAAACTGGTCTTGGATATTTTGAAGAAAAATTCTCAAAGAAGACTGCACAATGTAAAGAAACAGGTCTGGTAATTCAACAACCTGAGAACAAAAAAGAAAAAAACAAAACAAAGTTGAGTCTAACCAATATAAAGATGTACCTAAGAAAGTTGAGTCACCTAAATAAATGTGAAGTGAATTTGAAGGAAGATTTTATGCATGCAATTCATTTGGACATATGAAAAGGGACTGTACTGGTAAGAAATTCAAACCTATCTCTAGTTATTGTTATAATTGTCATGGTTTTGGTCATAGAGCTACTGAATGTAAAACACCTAGATCTAATAATAAAGATAATAGTAGAATGTTTCAAGGTACTAACCCTATAGATAAAAGACCTATTGGAGAAACAAACAATATAAGAAATGAAGTTATGTGTTATAGATACAATAATTTTGGACATATTTCTAGAAATTACATATCCCAAATTAGTCAGTCAGGACCAAGATATGGAAACAATGTCATAGTTTGTCAGATTTGTAACAACATGGGTCACACAACAAGATATTGAAGAATGAACAATATGAGGAATCATATTCCTAGAAGAAATATGAACTACGCCAGAAGAAATATGGATAATAGCAATAGTCAAAAGGGAAATAGAAGAAACATGGAAGAAGTTATATTTGTCAAAGATACAAATCAAGAAAGTGCATCCACAATATCAAGAAGTCATTCAAGTGAAGCATTTGAAAGTGAGTTGGAATCAATTATGAACCCATCTTAAACTGATTAAGCATCAAATTTCATTAATTAAATGTCTGAATAAGCATGAGAATGACATGGAATTTAGCAGAATTTGTATCAAGACTTGTGAAGTTTATATATAATAGTAAGTGATGTAAGGAACCTATGAATGAGAGAACACAAAGTGAAAGAAGTTTACTAATAGTTAGCTCTTTGGCATGAACACACTTATGCAATTAACGCGACAAAAATGTTTTGAAGGATTTAATGAATAAAAGTGGATTATTGGATTACATTCGACCATTCATGAGATTGCTAGAGTTTTAGAGAGCAAGCCAGTGGAGATTGAAAGTAGTTTGAAGGATTTGGAGATAGATTTTCATCAAATCTATAGAGAAGCCCTAAATTACAACATTACAGTATTTCACTAAGTGCTTACTATTAAAGATACTATTTTTAGTATGATCATGGATAAAACCCTAGTTCACAAAATTAAGGATACTCCTAGACCTAAGGTGAGAAGGGATCCAGTTGAACTTACTAAAAATTATCCTAGTTTAGCCTTATTGTCTACACCATATGAAGTTTTACATTTGGAGGATGTAAAAGGTTATCTAAAATGAAAATTGGAGACTGTAGGAGATAGCCTCATCACTAAGGAGTATGATACAATCTACAACCATGATATGACTTACAAGGAAGGTTATAGTCATTTAGCTCAACTAGATATTGTGAAGTACATGTTTCAATATGAGTTTTAGAATGATGAATGGAACAAGATCATATTGAGTAGAATTCATGATGGGAAATTTTGGTTGGATGATAGAGTGATAGAAATCACATTAGATCTAATTCATGAAGTAATAGTTCTTTCCAACAAAGGTGTTATTCTACTAAATGAGAAAAATGTTAAGAAAAAAATCATAGAAAATACTAAGTCTTTATACAATGGAAGAGGAATTGTAATAAGTAGAATTAAGCAGAATGATGTTAGATATGTTTGAAAGATAATGGCTACTAAGCTATGTGCTAGTTCTAGAGAAGATGATATAGTAGTAGGTATGGTACAAGAAGCCTACCTAATGTGCATTGAGAAATTTGAATTTGATATGAGTGAAATTCTGAGAATTCAACTTATTGAAAACCTTGAGAAGATCAAGAAGACAAAGAACTCACAATTCAGATTTTCATCTTTGATCATCTATATGTTTTTCCATCTTTTGAGAATATTTCCTTATACTATAGGAGCATATTGGAATGATGAAATATGTACAATGGAAATAATTAACAAAATGTATATAATATATCCTATTGATAAAGCCATTGAGAGTGCAAGACTAGTTATCAAGACTTTTCAGAATGAAATGAGGAAAAGATCAAGAATTCCACCCTCTTTCGTTGAAAAGTATAATTTAATGATTTATGCTTTTTAGTTGACAATGATTTTACCTATATTGAAGAAATAGAACCTAGAGTTGAAATCATAGACCCTCTTAATTATGAAGTGTCTGAAGAAGCTATTGAAGGTTATGCAAGAAAAATCATTAAATGTAGATTAGATTCCAAGAGTCCTAGATTTGGAACATCTGAGAAAATATCAGGCACAATACATAAAACTCAATTACGAAAGTCATCAAAGAAAAGAGTGGACACAGCTATTAAGAATATCTTAAAGGAAACATGAATGACTGAAGATGTATTCAATATTGCAAAATAAATAGCATAAACTATGAGAGATATTGGTCAGAAGGAAGTATTAACATTTTCACCATTGGTAATCAAAGAAACCTCTTCACTAGATATTTAGAATATTGGTGAGGATATCATAGAGGCAATTGAAATGAGAATATCATTTTCTAAGCCACCCAAAATAACGACAAGAAAATAAACAAGATCTACTTCCACTACACCTACTAAGAGAGTAAAAGAAATAGATAGTGGACTTGGAAAAAGACAAAAAAAATTTTTTCACTCCTGTGGAAATGAAAAGGGTACAAGAAGAATCCACACCTATCAAGAGAATTAGAGGTTCAGTGCAAAGTCATTCATAAGGATAAGAAGAGGTAGATAGAAGCAAGAAGAAGCAATGGAAGCCTAAGATAGACAAAGTTAATCCTTTAATCATCAATGATGGAGATTTCACCAAGTTAAACAAGTATTATCATATGTCTAACAATTTTGAAAAGATAAATCTTGATAATGTAGTTGTCAAGCACATGATTCTTGCAGACAAGAAATTTAAAAACATAAAAGACAAAATACCAAATGAGCTATATGAAAAACTGATAAACAAGAACAAAAGAGTAATTGAAGAAGATAAAAGTATTAAAGATAATTTTGTAAGAAAAAATTGTGAAGTTAAGGATGAAGAGAACTTCAAGGAAATAATGAAGATCATTGGTACTCATCTGAGGAGAAAAAGAAGAACTATTCTAATCATGGAAGGAAATTATTAGGAAATAAATAGGGAAACAAAGGAAGCAGTTGTAAGAGTAATGAGATTTGTACCTACAGAAGAATCAAGTAAGTCAGAACAAGACACTCTAGTCTTAGAAATAGCTACATAGACAAAGGAGACATCACATACTATAATTACTCCACAAAAAATATTGATTGATGATGAAACTATGTAAGTAGAATGCACAAGCATCAGCATTGATAAAGAAGAAGATCCTTTCAAAGACCAAGGAGAGGATGTTGGCAATTTGGAAGAGATGGTGAATGAGGAAGAAGATAAGGAAGAAGAATCAGAGGCATTGGAGGAGGAATCAATTGAAATTGATGTTGAGTTACAAAAGAAATGGAATTTAGTAGAGCAAGAAATCACTTTAACCATACCAAGGTTGAAGCATGTTGAAACTAAACAAGTACAAGAGGAACAAAGAAAATAAAAAGAAGTGAAGCCTACATAGATTGTACCACAACACATAAAATTGGACACTCCTCAAAAGGACACACCAGAAAGTACATCAAAATCATCTATTAAATCAGTGCTAGCAAATTTGGGAACTGAAGTTGATGATGATTATCAAATAGAGCCGATCTCATCTTTGAACAAGATCATTGGAAAGAACAAGTAAAAAGTTTGGAGGGATCACTACTTGAGGTAACTAATAAGTGAAAAATTTTTATATCTACTCAGATTAGTGCATTTGATCTGCAAGATAAGGAAAAGGAAGTGATTAAAGATATTGATACTAAATTTACTACATTATCAGACATTACAACAGTTAAAGCACAAACACTTCATGATGCATAGTTATTTCACTCAACTTGTCAGAATATTAAGAATGATTTAGAAAACCTTGATATTTGTATTAAGGAGTTGATAAAATTTTTGGAAAGAAGAAGAACATTGTATAAATAGTGTGCCCTTTCACACAATCACATCTCAGACATTATAGAGAAGTTGAAGAGCAAAGAGGCAAAATTATAAGTCACAATGAATGAATTATAGAATCTTAACATGAAGATCAATGATATTGAGAAGAAGATAAGTAAGATACATGATGAGATAAGCCTATTGGAGAATGAAAAGGAAAGGAAGTTGAAGAGATTTGCACTACTTAGAGAGAATTTGGCATTGAAAATTAGTAAGGTGTAGAATCAACTAGAAGAATGTCTTTTGTCAAAGACGTCATATGGTAAATTTTCTTATCCTAATCTTAGAGTAGTTGAGATAGAATCTTATGGGCTATGTGCACCACTGAGTGTCTCAGATTTAGTAAAGGCTACACAGGACAAAGAGATTGTAAACTTGAAGGAAAACTTTACATATTGCATTTGAAGCCTTCCATCTCTATAGAATTGAAGACAAAGAGGTATATCAAAATTTTTGACCTGTATATATATATATATATATATATATATATATATATATATATATATATATATATATATATATAATGAACTACAGCTAATTGAATACTTGAATGACTTGAAGATCAGTGACTAGAGATCACCGAGTACTGAAATGATATGTAAGATAATTAAATTAGTCATTATGGTGTCACTGATGTCAACTAGTTTTGACAGTACTTATCATGTTGGTTGCAAACATCTAAACATTTGTAAAGAGGAGAGAAAAGATGAAGAACTGAGATATCTACATGGAGAAAGATGGATATGATAGATGAGGATAAGGAATAATTTGGGTAACTTATTGATGAGTCTATGACTTCATATTGTTAACTTGATTATGTTGCATTAATCTATTATGAAGATGGAAGCAAAATACACAAGGCAATGTGGTTGGTAAATGAAGCACTTCACTATACACCAAGCCAGTGTAGTGTATACCAAGTGACAGTATTAACTAAGCTTGTGTTCGCTGATGCATTTCTTTGTTAACTGAGTATGGATGAAAGTATCAAATGCTTAAGTTTAGCCGACATAAATTGATGAGCTGGAAATTGTTATGATTTAGAGATTGGGGATAAAGTTTGTTATAAGATCCACGACTGAAATTTTTTGGAGAAGATCTAAAGGATGGAATTGAAACGTGTTATTGACACAACTGTCGAGGAAGGTTTAAGAGATAAAATCAATGAAGGAGAAAATCAGCCAAATCTGATGGTTGATATGAAAATAGTTTATCTGTCTATATAAGAGATATGAGTTTCACTATTGAAACTATGCTAGAAGAAAGAAGACTGTAGAGATTTCACGTGAATATAGTTTCATGCATGCCTTATCAGACTGGTTGAAGGAGAACTAAACTACAGAATAGTATCGAGTGTTAGAGAGCTATTACCGAGTAAAAGTAATTTGAGGAAGTGAATTGATATATTGATCAGAGAATTTGTATGGGCTTAGAATAGATCTGAACATCTACAAATTACATTGTATTGTAATAAGATCAACTATTGTTTCAGTTTAACCATTGATACAAAAAAATCTCTTAACCAAGTGGATTTAACCGTCTTATGTTATGCCCCTATGTCATTCAAGGAATGTACATTGTTATCCTATCAACCCCATAGTGAATGCTGGTTGAATGATAACTATTAGTCTTAAATCCTCTAACAAGGTCACACCTAATAGTGTGTTTGTAGCCTTTAATAGGGTTGGCTCTTCACTGAGCTCACTTTAGAAGATTGAAAATTATTTTGGGTTACTGGTCCTAGGTGGTTTTTCCTTAACAAGGTTTCCATGTTAAGTCATTGTGTTATGTGTTTCTATGATGATATCTTTATTGTCATACTTTACATATTGCATAATTTATTTGGTTGACCTAATCACTGTGAGTTAATTAACTAGTAATTAGTAAAGGCATAGACAATTTAGTAGTTTATGTTACTGAGTTGCAGATTTTGTTGAAATTGTTTAAAGTGTTACATCTTTGTATTTGGGATTGTAGGATAACTGATCTAACTGATTCACCCCCCTACCCTTCTCAATTATTCTAACTATATATATATATATATATATATATATATATATATATATATATATATATATATATATATATATATGTATATATATATATATATATATGTATATATATATATATATATATATATATATATATATATATATATATATATATATATATATATATATACTATATATATATACTATATATATATATATATATATATCCACACCTTTGTCATTACTGTCAATGGGGGAGTAATAGTATGAGAAAGTTGCTAATATATATAAGGTATAGATATATGTGGAAAGTATATAGTATAGTCAAAGGGGGAGTATCTCTATGATGGAATGATGTAAATAAATATGTATGATCCATAGACTTTTGCAAATCTTGTAATGGCCATTGTAACACAATGTTACAAATTATTGCAAGTTTGTTTCTTGAAGTCTTTGTTGTAAAGTTTTTGGGACTTAGCCAATTTTCCGATATATTTCTATCAATGACAAAGGGGAAGATTGTTGGCAATTTGGCTAAGTAGGATATCATGATGTTTTCATTATAGAAACATATATTTAGTATTAAGATAACATAATTCAAGGATAAAGTTTTGGATGAGAACTGAGAAAATTGTCCAAGTATAACAATGTTTATTTGTTAGGACAGAGACTATTTTGATCAACAAAGTTCACAAAAGTATTTCTAGTACAAGAGAACTTGACCACATATTATATGAAGTATAATGAAGCTATAGTTAAGAGCACAAGACTGTATGACATGTATGTACAAAGTTATTAATGTTTTACAGAAACAATGTTGAGCCGACTAGAATAGAGCAATGACTAGTAAATGAATTTTTTGGGTTAGTGGATTATTTTATTTATCAAAATAATGACTTAAATAATTAGGTAAAACATCCTAGATGTTAACCCTAAGGTAACAAGAATTACTATTATGTTTTGGAACATGCAAGCCAACTGGAAAGCTATATTTGTGATAGCTTGTATAAAGGCAAGTATTTTGCAATGTGAAGATGTAAGACTTAATAAACACATATGTAAGACTTATGTAATGCTATGATATTGATGTGAAATATGATGTATGATTAGAATAGTGTGAATTGATAACAAGTTTTGTGAAGAGCCTAAAGCTAGATCAAAATATTGAAGATATTCAGTAACAGTAAAAGGTTTTTGTATTTTATCTTTTGTATTGAATATTATCATTGTATATTTCATGTTTGGGTAGTGAGCTTATCTTGTATACATTCATATTTTGGAATACCAAATCCTCATAGGGTTGAGGCTTCTAACAAGGCCTAAGTCATCTAACAAGGACCGAGACACTATATGAATGTAATAGACTCCTAATAGGGTCAATATCTTTAACAAGATACTTTTGATTAGTGGATCATTTGTGGGTACAATCCCCACTGTGGTTTTCCCTTCACCAATTTTTCCTCAAGAATAAACATGGTGTTATGAGTTCTTTAGTTTTATGGTTGTGTTTTCTATTCAGTTTAGTTTCTTATGTAAGTTACAACTTAATTAAATATATCCATACTTGGGTAAAAGATAAAGTTTTTGAAATACTAATTTACCCCCCCCCCCCCTCTCAGCATTTCCTATTTCTAACAAGATATGGAAATCAACATATCCTTTGATCTTTCTTTTCTTGGAGATTCATTTGATCACAATTCTTCTAGGATGGATTTAAGAATCTATGTTTTCTTTATTTTTCTTCTTTTCTTGAAGGACCCTTGTGTTATCTTTAATATTGGTTTTATTTTTTAGTCACATGTTGATTAGATAGGACATGGTGACCTTTGTATGTGAGTGGATTCTTATATTTCTTATTTTTATGTTGCACATCCAAGTTTCTTTCAGAAGACTAAAGAATTATGAATGAATGAAGTTGATGTGATGGGTTTAGATGGATGGATGAAGGAGAAATGGTCCATTTGTTAATATGATTTAGAACAATAGAGAGGGGGGGTGATCAGTTGTTCTCAAGTCCATATGTATAAAAAAAACTTTATAGCTCTTCAACAAATTAGATCTAACAACCAACAACTACTCAGTCATTACTGATTGCATAATAGAAACATATAACATTTCAATCCACTACCCAACTGTATCTAACTTGTAAAACATAGAAATGTTTAAACCAAAACTTTCACACAAGTATTGACACTAGGATGTATAGTGGAAACCCAATTTGGGAAAAAACACTTTGTAACATCCTACTATTATTTTCACTCTTCTAAAGTGAGCTCGGTTAAAAGCCAACCCTATCAAAGGTTACAAACACATTTTCATGTGTGACTTGGTTAAAGGATTTAAACCACTCTGTTAAAAGTGCACCTTGTTATAGGACTTACATACACTCCATTAGAATGCAACCTTGTTCAAAGGATTTAACATATGACTGTTATGTCAACCTTTGTTAAAAGGATTTTGATTGTTACAATGATTAGAAAGTAGTAGTAGTAATGATCTGAAAACATACAACTCACTTTGCAAATATCAGATCCAATTCTGTACACATATATTGGTTTACTGACTGTGATCCTTTTCCATCCCCATCACTGATCTACTTGGTATTCTCCTCAAGCAATCATAACTCTTCTCCTTTAGCCTTCTCTGCTTATACAGTCAATAACACCACCAACATCCTCTATCTTCTATCTATTGTGTCTCTTTCAGCCTTCTACTTAGGTTTCCTAAATCCAACTTCATTTAGGTCAATACATCTTTTTCTGCTTGATCTCCTTCGTAGATCTTAGGGTTAGGTCAGATTCATCGAATCTACCTTCTTTATGTTCTTCATCTTCTTTTCTAGAAACATCTCAAATCTCTTAAAGATTTACAATAAAACATTTTACAGTGCATTATATGCTTCCATACAATCAATAAATAAAGTCAACACATTTTACATAATTCAAGAATTCAACGATGTCAGCCAGAAATCTGAATTCCCTTCAAATATAAAAATACTGACACTCGGTCAATATTGTGTTCAACTTCTCGGTCTATACTAGAAAGCTCGGTCAATACTAAAATTGTTTCCTTGGCTAACACTATCTTCCTCAGCAATTAACTGATGTTTGGTCAACACTAGATTTTCTCAGCATACACTAACTCAATCGACACTAACATCACTCGGCTTAAACTAGATATCTCCTTTTTGGCTTGATTAAGCCTACCAGTTTAGTCTTCATTCTTACTAAGATAAAAAATACATTATCTTATCATAGTGCAACATAATCAAGTACTCATTATAGTATCAAGATAACTCAACCTTTCCTTAGGTGCTATTGTTACCAACCTTGCTTGTCCCCATCTCATCAATCAAATAGATATAGTACTTTCCTATGTAGCAAAAGTCTTACTAGTTAAGGTTTGACATCAATGACAATACAACAATTGCTTCAATTGAAATTTCCAACACCATCCACTTAACTCACAAAGGAAGAGAGATAAATGTTCAATAGGTTCAAGTGAAAATATATAGGTATCATCCTCATCATTCATGAATGTATCAGATAGATCCAAAAAGTTATCCTCCATAAAGTGTTATTGATCATGAGTTGTCCTAGAAGAGTTAGAGGAGTTTAGAGAAGTAGTTTTTGAATCTAACCATGATGAAATAGCCCTAGAAATGTGTCCTCATTCTTGAGTAGACATTTGTTCCAAAATTGTAAGAATAGGAACCATCTTAATTCGAGACCTCCTTAAATTCCATGTTGTTGTCTTATGATGAGGTATGATGTATCCATGGTTAATTTGATCAGTTGGACTAGAATTATATGACCTAGAAACTATAGGCATGAACTCCATAGTAGGGTGAGAGAGATCCTCATCATCTAGTTGTGCTTGATAAATAGAATTTTCTCCCCTTTCAAAATTTGTGACATTAGCATACTTGTGCACAACATCAACTTGAATCTCCATTGTAGTATTTGATAGCGAGTCACATTCATAATCATTTGAGTCTATTTCATTGTTTTTATATTATCTAACATAATCAACTAGAGTGATTGTAGGAGTGAGATCTGCATCATCATCATTTCCTTTCTTAGGAGGTGAGTCTTTGGCAGGGCCTTGTGACTGTGTAGCAGTAGGAGCCTATATTGTAGTAGCAGTATTAGTACCATCTTCAATAGCAAGAACATAGTCTATAGTAGGTAGAAATATACTTGAGATATGGGGGATGTCAACAAGTTGCCCCCAATTCAAATGCATGTGATCAGATTCAACAATGTGCTCAACAACAAGAGAAATAGTAGAGGATCTACTTATAGTAGTAGGATATTTCTTAGTAGATGGGATAGGATCTCTCTAATTAGGACCATGATCATGTTCTTGAGATAGTTGTGATGGAATATAGGGTTCCCCTTGATAACCTCTATTAGTGATTTGAATTTTCAAGAGTCTTTCATAGGTCATTGGTTGAATCTTTTCTTCTTCTTCCTCGGATGAGTCCTCACATGTAGGAGTGCTTCTTCTAGGTTAGTCAGCTTCATGTTTATGATAACTTGCACCAATTTTGTCTTTGGGAGCTCTAAATTCAACATGAAGAGGTTTTAGGATACCTTTTCCTTTGCCAAGTTGAATATGTCCATCATATCCCATTTTGTGCATAAGTTGGTAATCCATACCATATTTTTTAGACAAGATATCAACATTTTTTATTTGTTCAACCTATTTATGTAACACAACACTCTCTTCCCTTTCTAGTTCTAAGGGAACTTTAGCCTTGACCATGCCAGTATCATCATGTATAAATGGCCTATCATTAGATCTAGGGAGAACTGAAAGAGTTTTCACTTGATATCCTCCCATGCCATTATGTCTAACTAGGATTCCCTTCCCACAAGGTTATTTTCCCTTAGCTTGATTAGACATCTCTTCTTCAAAAGAAGTGTGTTGTATGGTAGTTTCTTGTGAAATAGGGGTTGGAAAATTAGTCATCCCTCCCCTCAGGATTAGTGACATGGCTTAACTGCCTCCTATGTCTTCTATAATTCTAGTGGTTGTATCGAGCATTAACAGGTTGATCTTTTTGTGTAATGACAACCACTACTTGTAACAAGTGGTATCAGAGCTTGGTCATAGGTTTTAATCCCCTCGAGTAATGCAGAGGGAGATATTGTTGGAAAAATAGTTAGCGCTCCCCTTGGGATTTTTCACATGGCTTAACCGCCTCCTATGTCTTCTATAAGTCTAATGGTTGTATCAGGCATTAACAAGTCAATCTTTTGGTGTAATGACAACCACTAATTGTAAAAATAGGATGAACATATTCATTTAGTGGGAAATAGTTTGATTTCTTTCATTCCAGCCTCTTGCAATACTAGAAGGGTTCATGATCTCCTAGGATGGTGATTTCAGCTCCATCAAGTGGGAATTTTAAACATTAGTGAAATGTGGATGGGACACCTGAGATAGCACGTATCCATGGTCTACCCAAAAGGATATTATAGGGTAGATCTAGATCAAGCACCTGACAGACTGTTTCAATAAGGGTTGGGCCCACTTGTAAGGGGAGTGAAATGAGGCCTTTACTCACCCTTTATCTATCATCATATTCCTTTATAGTTATTCTTTTATTTAAATCAATGAGGTCCTCAGAAAGACTGATATTGTGGATCATACTTAATGTACACAAGTTCAAATCAGATCCATTGTCTATAAGGACTCTTTTAATTTGGGTATTATGGATGGTGACTTGGATGTACAAGGGTTTATTCTGATGAGGATCAGGAACTTGGAAATCTTTGCCAGTGAATACTAGATTTTTTTGGGAAGCTAAGTTTCTTATCATCTCTTGGAACTGAGAGGCATTGATATTTTTCGAGACACGAGACTCAGTCAAGGCATTTTCAAGGACCTCTTTGTGAATGGGGGATGTGTGTAGAAGATCTATTATTAATATATGTGCATGAGTCTTCTTCAATTGAGAAAGCAAGTCAAAACATGATGCAGGTTGTGTTGAAGTAGATGGTTCAGTGGGTGGATCTATAGCAGGTGCATTTGTGATAGCTTGTATAGTCACTTGAGGGTGCAGGTGGTAAGATTGCAGTCCACACTCTTTAAAGTCAATGTATTTACATGAGATTTGGATTGTTCGATATGGCCACATAGTGATTCAAAGTCACATACATCATTTTCATCTAGTCTACCACAAGTGTGTTCATCTCTTGAGATTTTGTTTGTAGAGTAATCATAAGAAAAGCATTTGGAGGAGGATGCATTATTTTGATTATGCTCTGGAAAAGACTTGGAATACATATTAGTTGGGCATTAGAGGTACGTGCATTTTGTTCTTCCAGCTTGATTTTACCATCATCAATCAAATCTTGTGCAAAATGATAAAATTTTATGCATTTTTTGATTTTGTGCCCTTTAATGTGATGATAATCACAATATTCATTATCCTTATATAGTTTGGTTTTGGTTGATTGTCATTGAAAGGCCTAGTGTTAGGGTAAACCATCATCCCTTGATCAACTAGACATCACAAGATGACATCAAGAGAGTTCACCAACTATGTAAATTGTCATCATTGTTGTTGTCTATTGTTGTTGTTGTTGTTGTTTCCATTATAACGTGAAAATAGGGAACCATGATAACTAGATCCTTGATTCTAATTTTAGTTGTTCGAATTATTCTGATTGTTGTTCTGATTGCAATTTCTCTGATCATTGTTGTTATGATTACCCTGGTTATTTTTGTTATATGATTAAAAATTTTGGACATGTTTAGCATTTTTCACTCCATCATTAACAACACCTTTAGTCTTAGACCAGAACTTGGGTTTATAATAGTATTTTTAGATGAATTAGGGGTATAATGTTTAATGGCTCCTTTCATTAGAATTCTATCTTTGATAGAGTTCCCCTTTTTAATGAGTACCTCGAATGAGTTTGGGCAAACCATTTTAATCTAGAATGACATCTCTATAACTATATTCTTAGTGAAAATATTAACAAGATGTGAATTTGGGATTTTCCAAGGCTTGTAATTGGAAAGATGTTGCCATCTTTTGAGAAAATTAGCAAAGGTTTCTCCATTTCTTTTTTTCATTTTGCACAAGTAACTAAGTGATGCTTGATGTTCAATATTATAAGAGTAATGTGTAACAAACTTCTCGATGAGATCGTGGAAGGTAGATATGGAACTGGGAGGAAGACTTAGTAGCCACTCTAAGGCAGGTCCGCCAAGACTCCTAGTGAAGAGTCTTAGAAGAAAATGATCATTGTAGGAAACTTCTTGAGCCACTCTATACAATTTTTTGACATGTTGCATAGGGCATGAGTCTCCCTTGTATTTATCAAATTTTTATTTTAAAAATTGGCAAGGAACGGCTCAAGAGTGATTGATTTGTCAAAGGGATAAGGACATATCTCCATGAAAGAGAATTCCTTCTTCCTACATTTTTGCATAACCATCATCATACCTTTGAGCTCATCGATTTGTTGGACTAGTTCAGGAGGATTATTATTAGTGTTTGTATGAGCTTGATGTGTTCCTCCTCATGATAATGCATTATGTCTTCTAAGAAGGGAGAGGATTCATGTTGTGTCTTTGGTTGGTGTTTTTCATATGTGCATAATTTTGATTTTTTAGGACTCCACTAGGCTTCAAGAAAATAGAAGTAGAGCATTGTCCTGAGGACCCTGGTTGTTGCAGAAAATATGAAGGAGACACATGCACAAGTGACAAAGACATTGCAACAATAGATAGAGAAATATAAGGCCCAAGCAGAAAAAAACAAGAAAAGATGTTCAACATAAAGTGGGTGATTTAGTCATGACATATTTGAAGAAAGAGATATTGTTGAAGGGATAGCCTAGTAAATTGCTCATGAAGACTATATCACCCCTTAGGACTGTGTACAAGTATGGAAAAAATGCATATAAAGTGGAATTGCCACCCAACCTAGGCATTTTACCTATTTTCAATATTAGAGATTTGTTTCCTTACAAAGGATCTCTTTTAGTTCTAGATCATCAGGATACTATTTTTTCTAAAGTTGTAGATTGAGCACAAGATCTTTCTTCTAGACAACCTCTAAAGTTGGAATGCATTATAGACTCTAAGGTCATCAAGAAAACTAGAAAAGGTGTTTATGGGGATTACTTGGTCAAAAGGAAAATGTTTCCTAAATTTGAAGCTACTTGGATGACCAAAGCTGATATACTAAAGCATGGAACCAATGGACATGATCTCTCAACTAAAGGGACTTGAGTATCTCCCACCCCATGAGTATGGTGCAGGGGAACTTGGCCTCTCAAGGAAATTTTGGTTTGTCTTTTTAATCAGGTTGTTGACTCCTAGTTAAGGTTTTTCATAAGACCTAATGGTCATTAGTTAAGTGTTACAATGGGGAATCTTATATTGTAAGGACCCTTAAGGGTGATGCCCAACCAATTGTGGCTTAGAGCTCCTACGATTACCATAATTGAAATTTTTTTTACTTTGAAGTATAATTGGTCAAATATAAATATTGCTTCAATGTTGCAACTTTTGAAAATGTTGCTCTTCAAAAGTTTCTCACCAATGACTAGTTGGTTGCAAAATGGTTTCTAGCTACTGTAACCAAACCAAGGCATCTATAAGGCCTTGAAATTTGAAATAGTGTTGTTTGTTGATGGATAAATGTAGAAATAGGATTTACTCCATTAATTTCTTATGTTGTTGTTTATTATTTTACTATTTTCTTACCTTTTAATGTGGGTGTATGACTCTGTATGGATGTTGAAGACTCCATACGTGTCAAGGTCTTTTGGGAGATTGAGTCACCTTGAACCTGCAAGTGTTTTAGAGGTCTCTTGTTTTGTGGTGTAAAAGATCTATGATTTTGAAGTCTATTAGGTTTGAAATCCTATCAACTAGGGTTTTGAGACCAAAATGGCTCTACCCTAGTATTCTACTATGGGAATCTCATAAGCCTTCTTAGAATGCTAGGATAGAATGTCTATTAGGGTTTAGAGAAAGTATTGGGGTTCCAAAGATAAGGTCTCTATCTTTTTGGTGAATTTGTAGGTTGATCATAGTGAGGTGGTGAGCTAGGAAGCTGAGAAGAAAATAAGGTGTAGAACCACCAAGGATGGGTGAGTGAAAATAAATAATGGATTAGATTTATATGGAGTTGTAAAAACCCTAAACTAATTGCATAATGAGTAGGTAAGTTGAATGATGAAGCCTTACTCAACAATTTGTGTTCCTAGGTCTGAATAATTATAAATTAGGCCCAATTAGCCCTATAAGAGTTAGGGATGTTGGAGGCAGAACCTAGATCTAAATTTGAAGTATTATTTGGAGAGCCCAAACGTGTGTTAAAAACCATAATTTTTTCTATGGATTTTTTGACTTGATTGAAAGAGATATAGGGAAAACTTGATTAGGAGGGCTACAAGGATTAGAACTCCTATTAGGCCAAATTAAGACCTGTAGTATGTTAGGGTGGTAAGGAAGATCACAAGGACTCTAAGGGAATATGTTGACTAGGAAACAAGATCAACATTCATCCATCCATGTGTAGTTAAGGAAGTGTGAAATATCCTAGGAAGTAGAGGGTTTGAATCATAGGATAGGTGTGTGGTGTTAATTAGAATCAAGATAAGCTTGATTAGGGGTTTGGAACTCTAGGTAGGATAGAGTATTAATGTTTGGAAGGTTAGTAGTTGGAATCATGGGATGTTTTAAGGTTTGACCTTGGTAGGATTTTAAGGCAACAATTCAACTTAATAAAGGTTGAGTGAAAACCCTCTACATCACCTATTTGAAGAGAAGTTTTGACAAGAAGCCTTTGTATCTATGAGATGACTACACATAGTAAGAAACTTCCAAAGGCTGAGACTACATTAAAATCCAATGTGACTAAGTATGATCAAGGAGAATATTCTACAAAGATGAAATTCAAACCCTATTCTAAGGATTGAGAAGGGATCATGAAAGAAGAAATGAATATTGATGAGCTTGAAGCCTTGATTGAAAGAAGACTACCTAAGAGTTCTAGTAATTATGAAGGAAGGTTACCTTCAAAATGCTTAAATTATAATAAGATTTGTCATTTAACAACATTAGATTTCCACAATCCATTAGTAATGCAATGAATTTCTGGATTCGATTGTGTTTGTATTTTTAGTATCAACGTTTCAGATCACACTCAGTGATCCATCATCAAGATAGAGAAAATCCCAGGATGAATAGTAAAAATGTAGACTCAACCTCTTCCAAGAGAAATATGAAGAGAAAGGGGGAGATATGACACGCTAACCAATGAACAAAAGAAAAGAAACACATGGAAAAAAAGAACAAAAAAATAGAAAGGAACACCTAAAAAATCATAGTGGAGCTACGAGAGAATAATGAAATAAAAAAGATAACACTTCATAACAAATATAAAATAAATTGAAACAAATATACAAATGTGCATATATATACATACATGCAAGTGCACATGTGTATGCCCAAATCTATAAGTAGACCAACCAACCTAACGAAAGACATATATATATATATATTTATATATATATATATATATATATATATATATATATATATATATATATATATATATATATATATATATATATATATATATATATATATATATATATATATATATATATATATATATATATAATAGTAACAAAATAAATCTATCTACGAAAAAATATAAAAAAATATAAGAACATATATATATTTAGAAATCTATATAAGAAAATATTATTAGAAATATAAAAAAACCTACAAATATAAGCACAAGACTACAAATAGGTGTCCAAACAAAAACTACAAGGGTGTTAGAGATAAATCTAAGAAATATTATCTTAAGGGTCATTAAATTTTTTATGCTACTGAAGAAGGTGTGAATGATAATGAGTCTATTTCTAGTGATGAATAAATTGTGCTTATTGCTATTAAAGAAGATAATTGTAATGAAGAAAGAAAATTCTTTCACTAGGTGTTAAGAGATATGAATGGGTCATTGATAATGGATAATCACATCATATGACTGGTGATAAGGATAAGTTTGTGAAGCTCAATTACTATGATGATGTTGTTTTTAGACTCAGTAATAATGCTCCCCATTTGATTAAAGGAAAATGATCTATTACTATTGATGGTAAAAGCAATATTGATGATGTCTTATATTTTTAAGGTTTAAGTCATAATTTTTTGAATGTTAGATGTCTATTGGTTAAAGGTTACAAATAAGAATCCATGCATAGAATCTGGAAGATCATTGGAAGTACTGGAAAGCTTATTATGTCACGTACACAGACTACTAGTAATCTATTCAATTTAAGAACTATTAAAAATAAATGTTTGATTTCTAAGATTGATGATAGTTGGTTGTGGTATAGAAGATTTTGTCATGTGAATTTTAATAATATGCTGAAATTTAGCACTACTCGTGTTGTAAGAGATTTTCCTAAACTAATGAAGCCTAACAATATGTGTAAAGAATGTCAATTAGGTAAGCTGACTAGATCTACTTTTAAGAATAAGTCATATTTTTCAAATGGATTATTGGATTTAGTACATATAAATATTTGTGGTCCTACTAAGACAAGAAGCTATTACAGTGATAGATATTTTATGTTACTTTTTGATGATTATTCAAGGATGATATAGTTTACATTATTGAAAGAAAAATTAGAAGATTTTCTAGAAACTTCAGATATTCAAGATAGTGGTGGGAACTAAATCTAGAAGAAGATTGAACTGCCTAAGATTAAATAGAGGTAGAGAACTTACATCTAATAAGTTTTATGCATTTTATGAGGAACATGGGATAAAGAGATAGACTTCTTCTCCACGAACCCCACAACAAAATGGTGTTGTTGAGAAAAGGAATAGGATTATCCTAGACACACCTAGGACTATGATGATTGAAGGAAAGGTTCTATAGATCTATAAAAAGAATATGTGTGCATTGTAGTATATACGCTTAACCGAGTATAGATTAAGAAAGGAACCCATAAGAATCCTTATGAACTATGGTACGGTCATATTCCTAAAGTACAATATTTTAATTTTTTTTGAAGTAAATGATACTTTAAGAGAGATGTGGATATTGGAAAGTTTGATCCTAGAAGTGATGAAGTAATATTTCCTAGGTATTTTTCAAAGATAAAAGCATATAAATGTTTTAACTATAGGTTGAAGAAGACTATTGAAAGTGTAAATGTTAGAGTTGATGAGAATATGGAGATATCATAAATAACTTGCAAGTATGACATGACTGAAGTAGACAATCAGATTATGGAAGTGAAAAATTAGAATCGGGATGAACCGAAAGAGAAAAAAGAACCCGAAGAAAATGAAGGGGATATTAATGACAAAGGGTCTTCTACATATCCTACACTGAAATATCCATGATATGTAAGGACTAATCATTCTAAGTATGTCATTATTGGTGATAAGAATAAAGGTGTTAAGACTAAGGGAATAACTGCTATAGATGAAACATGTTTTCTATCTCTATTTGAGCCTAGAGATGTAGAAGAAGCATGTAATGATGAGAGTTGGATGAAATAAATGAGAGAGGAACTTGATCAAATTGAAAATAATAAGACTTGGATTCGTATTCCCATACCTATTGAAAAAAATCTGATTAGTACTAAATGGGTATTTAGAAACAAGTTGAATAAAGATGGTAAAGAGGTTTGGAATAAAGCATGAGTACTGGTGTGAAAAGGATATTCACAAATGGAAGGTATTGATTCTACAGAGACATTTTCTCCTATAGCTATACTTAAAGCTGTTAGATTACTTCTTGCACATGCATCTTATATAAAATTTAAATTCTATCAGATGGATGAGAAGTCTGCATTCTTAAATGGTGAACTAGAGGAAGATGTTTATATTGAGCAGCCTGATGGTTTTACTCTAATCAATGAAAGGGATATGGTATATAAATTACATAAAGATTTGTATGGATTAAATAAATCTCCTAGAGCCTGATATGCTACATTGGATAGGTATTTTATAAAGATTGGTTTTAACAAGGTTAGTGCAGATAGTAAGTTATATTTTAGAAAAATTGATGATAGTGTATTGATTGCTAAAGTGTTTATTGATGATATCATATTTGATGGTAATGATGAGTTGAGTAGAGGTTTTGGTGATGAAATGCAAAAATAATTTGAGATGTCTATGATAGGTGAAATGAGAATATTTCTTAGATTATAAATTACATAGCTGGATAAATGAATGTTTATTACACACTCCAAGTATGTCAAAGAATTGTTGAAGGAATTTAGAATAAAAGATTCAAAATTGGTAGGAACTCATATGGTTACTGGTTGCAAGTTAACTAAGGATGATGATTCACCTTGTACTAATTAGACACTATATAGATCTATGATTAGTAGATTACAATATCTAACTCATTCTAGACTAGACATATCAAACACTGTTGGAATTGATGCAAGATTTCAAGTTGAACCGAAGGAATCTCGTATAGTTGTTGTTAACAGAATTTTTAGATATTTGAAGGGTAAAGTTGACTATGGATTATGATATGTAAAAAGTGATGAATTTACTCTATATGCATACATTGATGCTTATTAGGTAGGTAATTTGGATGATAGAAAAAGTACTGGTGGAGGTGCATTCTGTATGGATAAGAGACTAGTTTCTCGGACTAGTAAGAAGCAAGATTGTATTTCTCAATCTACCACTGAGGCCGAGTATGTTGTTTCTGCAATAAAATACAATCAAGGTGTTTAGATGAAGAAAATGATGAAGGATATAATGATAAGCATTGATGAAACTATTTTTATTCACTATGATAACTCTAGCTCTATAAATATCTCAAAGACTCCTATATTACATTCAATTACAAAGCATATTTCTACTAAGGAACATATTGTCAATATCTTTACAAAGCCTTTTCCAAAGGATACATTTGAGTATCTTAGGGAGAATCTTGGGGTGATAGTACCTCCTAATCCAAGCTAGTCATGCTAAGGATGGCATCAGTCCATAAAATCTATCAAAACATCATTCAATGGATCGATGAGTCTGGGGAGTACTCCATATGGGAATCAGTCTTATGGCTATTATGGTTTTCCATTGAGATTTTTTCTATCTTGTCCTTTTGAGGTAATTTTAGTTCTTTTGATGTCTTTGGTCATTTTCCATTGATGTCAAATGGGGAGAGACTGTGAGACGAATGGAGGGAATTATGCTTGGGAGAGATTATGTTGAAGCTAGATATTCAGAGTGATCAGACAGATATATATTATGAATATAATTTAAGAATGATCAGGTGGATATAGTAATTTCTTTTTCTATTGATTAGTTTTTCACCCAAAGGAGGAGATTATTGATCATGTCAGAGTTTGATACTTTGGTATGCTGACATTAATTTTTTGTCAGTGATATCAACATATTTGTTGTTTCACATAGTGTGTTCGATATAGATGATTTCAATTGATCAGGTGCTATGTTTAAGATCTTGAGTTGCAATCATGAGATGTTTAGAGGTTTCTTTAGATTGTCTACAAAGATTTGCAAAAGTTTGGATGCCAATTTTAGTGAGGAATGATCGAGTTGCTAGTTGTTGGTTGCTAGTTTTTGATGTTATAAAATTCCTATATAGTAGATGACGATTTGTTTCAGAGGTTTCTTTAGATGGTCTAAAAAGGTTTGCAAAATTTTGGATTCCAATTTGAGTGAGGAATGATTGAGTTTCTAGTTGTTGGTTGCTGATATTATAGCATTTATGTGTATAGTAGATGACTATTTGACTATTTACTTATCATTGTTTTTAAAACTAGTGTTCTTTATGATTCAAAGTATAACGAGCTATTTTTTTTTATGATATGATTCAATATTTTAGTGTTCTTATTGATTAGAGATAAGGATGAGTTTTAATTTCATATTGAAGATGATGCGAAGGTTTTGGATTATACTCATGCTTCTTGTTGGTGTTGTTGGATCATGTGATGATAATGATATTAGTTCACATTGATTGAGGTGATCGAATTTTCTACTTTGGTAGTGTGTTGGAATTTCTTCATTTAGGTCTAATCCAACTTGATGGAGTAGTGTGTTGCATTTCTTGATGGCATCTTGGAAACATGTAATTGAGTTCATGGTTGAAGGTTTGGGTCCTATCGAAGTTTTAGCTAACTTGATTTGAATCACATTGGAGATTGAGCATAATATTTATATATTTTATTATGATAGGTTTTAGCCAACCTAGTGGTTGATTATTCTTTATAATCGCTATAAATGAGAAATTATTTTTTAATTGAGAGAGTGAGAGGAGAGTGTATTTTTATTTTACACTTAAGGCAGAGTTTGTACTTCATTGGAAGTATTTTGGCATAGGAGATACTATTTTTTACTTTGGTTGTAGTGGACTATATGTCCATCATATTGCAATCAAAGTATATTGGTGAACCCAACTGAGGGTTGTGTGGTGAAATATTGGTATTCAATTGGAATGCAACCAACACTCAATAAACCATTAACTCAAGAATTTATCTACAAGAGTTCACATAAAATGAACAACTAAACCCTCAAAAGAGGCTCATTACTTCCTATTTAAAGCAAGTTTAATCCTTTTGCAATGCTCATCATGTTGGCATGAAGGATTAGTGACTTAACTACTCCAAAATGGAAGATTCAAATGCAATACAAAGCTACAATGAAACCAAAATGCAAGAATATTCTAACAACAATGATGCTAATATGAAATAAAACTGGATAACAATGCAAGATTATACTAGAAAATGATTTAATGCAACAATGAAAGAGAGCTATGAGTGTAGAAACTAAGAAATCAAAATAAAAAGATTACTCTAGAAGGCAAGAATGAAAGAAATACAAATGAACCAAGATGGAACCTAGAATGCAAGAGAAGTGGAGCCTTGAGCCAAGGGAGAGCTTCCTTTTAAAGGAATTGCCTCAAGAATGCAGGGTGGAGATTAAGAGGCAAAAAATGCTAGGTAGAGATGAGTGGTAAGGGAGATCAATCCATGTGAGAGGATTTAAGGAAATTGATTGGCCAAGCTTGAGGGAAGAATCATACAAAATAGAAAATCCCCTTGTAATTGTCAATTAATCACAATTAAGTTGCACATAGTTATCTTTTGGTAAAAGTGCTAGGACTTTATATTAAAATGAAGTTTTGACAGTTAAATGAATTTTAAAGTTTTAAATATTAGAAATAATTTAATTTAATTATGGAAGGGGGATTATCCAGGTTGCTTATATAATTATGTCTAGTAAATTATGCCTTTGATATTTATAATTTTATTTGAGGCAAATTGATCGAATTAGGGGCTTAGGTTCTACTAGAAATTTTTTAGATGATTACAAGGGCCAGACCTGAGATTGCATTGTTAGTGTGCTCTAAGAACTAAGCCTTGTTACCCAAAATTACATCATACATAAGAATGAATACAAATAGGAAAAGATTGCATTTTAGGGTCCAATTAACACTATCTTTCAGGTGATGTTAAATAACATTTCATTATTGCATTCAATATCAAAAAAATTTAATTTTACTCTAAGTATTGATCACATTTCAAATTCAAAAATTCAAAAATTGATCATTACATTGTACATTCAAATTGAATGTAATATACAAGTGTTCTTTCATATTTCATATTTCATGTCAATAAAAAGAGTACAATTTGCATAATAGAAATCATGATAGAAGTATGAGTAGGGTCCCATGTATTGCCTTTGTTATCTGCATGTTGTCAGTTGGTTGTCCATCAGGTCCTCAGGTTCATTGTCCAGGTCTTCATTCTAGGTGTCTTTTGGGATATCCTGCATCATGAGAGAGAAAATGATATTAGATCTAGTTGGATCTAACCAATGCATGAAACTGAAATATCACACAACATTCAATCTTTCAAGGCTGCATGTCAATCTGGTATTCCAATGCAATAAGAAAATGTGCATTCACATGAAAGATAGTATTAAAGGGACTTGTTTTAACATGACACCTTTTACTATTAATGGTCATTCTTATGCATGTTGTTCTTATATTTAAACTAGATATCTGAATAAAGGGGCTTAGTACTTGTGACTGAGAAACCTTTTTCAGAATTAACAAGATCTTGTTAGATTAGTGAACACAATAATCTGAATATTAATTCATAAATGTCACCATTTTTGGCATTTTTCATAAATAATGTGTTTATTATGTTCACTAATCTAACAAGTTTAGTTTGATGTTGTTCATGTAAGCTTGACAGAATAAAAATGCAGTGTTCAAAATGACTAGTTTTCACATCATAGGCAGAAGAAATTGATGCAGTACCAAGTGCAATAAAAGATTCTACAGTATGTGCTTCAGAAATAGAGAAATCACAAGTACCAAAAACAGGGACAGTCATGTTCAAATGCCAAAGATCTAACAAGATAAGTCACTGGTAAAAAATGATATTAAAATTCCATATTCATATGATATTGTTGAATTCAGAGTGCTACAAGAATTAATCACTATATTATGATATTGTTGTTTGAAAAAAGAAAGAATGCTAAAGAATTGTATCTCAAAGTATTAGGAGTGTTTACAGAATGTCTTCATGGGTGTCACGAGCCCCTGCTCGAACTCCATCATGTTACATTCTTGTATTTGTGATTGTCATGAGCCTGTGCTCGAACTTCACAAGAAAATTAACAAAACACTCTACAACTTAGCATTTCCTATTTAATGAAGTATATCATGCATTATTCATTGTTTACATTACAAAGTAATAAAACCAGTCATTCACTGGTTGAATTGGTAGAGATTCATGTTCATATAATAGACTGAATATAAAGAAGAATCTTTTGCAAAGTTACTGATTACAGAAAGTAGCATGTTCATCCAAGTTCTACAGCCAATATCAACTGAGTATAATTTAAACCAGATGGTAGTACATAGAAAACTGACAGCATGACATCTTAGTTATCTTTTGCATTCGGGTTTTTGTGCACATATATGTTTCTCTATTCCAAATCTTATGTATATAGCATTATCAAAATATGGTGGTCATAGTGAGCTTATGATATATGAACATTCAAGCTGAAAAATGGAGTGGTGGTTATGTATCAAGAAAAATCCTATGGTATTCACTATAATTCATTGTGTGATCACAATAATGGACTCATCATAATGGCTGATGAAAAGCTTAGGTTAAGATCATAGGCCAAGCTAAAAGTGGATTCCAATAAATACTGGTGTATTATCAAGTCAAGCATGGATAGTATCAAGGGCACAGTGTCCACCAAACAGTGAGCTCAATAGAATGAGCTGAATGTGAGTCCAGATAGTAGTTGGTGTATATCAAATACAACAACAATGATGAATATAAAAAAAGACAAAAGAACATTATAACTAGTGTATATTTTTAAGACATAACAGTAGACAACATTTATTTCCAAATACAAGTTACTGTTTGTAGAGAGGCTAAAAATATTTACATCTAGTTCATGATATGCAGTATTTAGCTCACCGTCAACAAGGAAAAAGAAAATTAGTGAATTTAAAGACAAGTGTACACCAGATGTATTTACGCTAAGCTTTATCTACATTTATAGTATGCTCTTCGCATATAAAGCTCTGGTTTAAAGCTATGAAGTGGAGATTTCAAATAGTTTGCTAAGCCATGAGAGAAAGCTTGAAAACAAACAAAACATCACTATTTACTTTCAAACAGGGGTCAATGTCACTAGTAAAGCCAAGATGAGGATATATTACAATAATTAGTGTATATGTAAAGTCATGACAGAGCTATAGATAAATGTTAAAAAATCCATCTACTTCATTACTATATGATCAAAAGCCCTAAGTTTAATGCAAAAAGGAGGGAAGAAAGATTACTTATCTACAAGAAAAAGCCAAGAGTCAAGCTCCTAATTTAAAGCTGAAGTTAAGATCACAAAGGGAGAGCTCATTTTTAAGTCTGAGTTCAAGCTTAACACTAGTTTCAGCTATCATGGCTTAGTCTAAAGCTGTGGCTAAAATATGCCAAGCTTTTAGGATGAGTTTACATCTTGACTAAGTTTCACATCTTTCGGTCATAGGCTAAACTAAGCCTTATGTTGTAAGCAAGTCAAAACCCATTCATGAGCTGAGTTCATAGTCTGTGAATTGTCAATTCAAAGCCCGTGCTTCAGAAACACAAAATCATGCAACAAATGTAGCCTGAGCTCACAAACTAGACATAGTCATAGGTCGAGCCCCAAACTCCAGTCACAAGTCATGACTTAGTAAATGCAGCTCAAGTTGTTTCCATCAGTCAAAGCCATAAATCATGCTAGTGATCTCCAAGATCACAGAGAAGAAGATAGGCCTGAGATTGAGAGCATAAACAAGTGTAATGTCATCTCGTAGGAAGAGCTCGAGCCCTTATTTTTTTAAGCACTTAAACACACAGTGAGCCTTCATAATGCTAGTTTCAACAAGAAAAATGGACCAATTCCAGCATAATTTTTTGTAGAGCTTCATCACATCTTAGGGTTTTTTCCCTATTTTTTTCCCAAATCAAGCATTAGAAATGCAAAATCCAAGAATGAACTGAGTTTTGAGAAAATTGAAGTCCACTACCACCGCATTGAATACCATAAATCTAGCAGTACATCATGCCAGAGCTTGGATCCCCAACAATGCCACCTCATTGCCGAGATTTTTGTATTATCTAGCAATTTTCTTGAGTGGTTATTTCGACCCTCTTGTACTTAGCAATAGATTTGAACTTAGGAAGTTTTTATAAGTTTAGATTTTTACATAGGCTAGGTGGTGTATGTTACTGTAAGATTTATTTTAATTTGATAAATGTTGGTAAATATTGTAAAAAGGATTTTTACCCTTATTTAAACCAACATTTAGAATTAGATGTTAGGCATTATTCTAGGCTAGATTCTAGGGTTTTGGCATGAATCAAGGCCAAAATTGGAGTCATTTTAGAGCTAGAGTCAAGGGCTATGATTTTTGAATTGGAGGCTTAGGGGGGTTATTAAACTATTTTTTTTGAATCAGTTTAAGGGGTTCCAAATTCTTGAGAGAAGGCTAAAAGTGAGCGATTTTGTTCCTTGATACTTTCAGCTCTTATTTTGTAACCTACATGTCAGATTTTGGAGGATAATAAAGTAGATGATTCATTTCTCCTCATATTTTGAGTATTGATTCTAATTCTCGTTCATCATTCTTCATAATTGTTTATTTGTTGGTAGAAAAGATTATTGAGTTATTTCCATTCCTCCTCTAAGTGAACAAAATCCAAATCTTATGTGGAAAATGTATGTTTGTTAACAAATTGAGCTATTTTTGGTCTATACCCTAGTAGTAAAATCCAATTTAACCTATATGTTAATTAGTGATTCAAAGTGTCAGTCTTTTGATAAATGAATTATGGTTGCTATTTTAGATTCCAAGAAAAGTTTGAGTTTAATTTTGGTGTATCACCCCATTTCCCATTTAGTTTTCAATCCCTTTTCCCTTTTCCCAATTAAGTCTTCATGCAGGAGATGATATTTCCAGATCAAAAAGGAACTAGCCTAGAATCCGGAGACTCCTTCTTAATCAAAGTCCACCCACAACTCAAGAAGGTTTCCATTGTTAGGATAGGATATCATTAAGCCCTAGTGCCTAAGTTGGGGTGGTATTTTAAAACCTAAACAAGCCTATAGATTGGGTTGTAAGCCCATGGTTTTAATTGCATCCTTTGTTATCTATTTTCTCTTAACCATGTAATAATTTTAGCAGAGTACACTCATCTAGCGATTTTGACTCCCACCGTGGTTTTCCCTTAACTAGGTTTCCTTGAGAACAAATCTTGGTTTTTTGTGTTATATGTTATGGATCTTGAATTACTACTTATCCTTTAGAGTGGATATAGTAGAATTAAAATTAAAAGGTGTACACAAATGATTTAGCCACCCTCTCACTTGTGCTTGTCTCCTTTTGATCCTCACAAAATCTCCTATAGAGGTGGGAATTATCTTGTGGATGGAAGATGATGGTTATTCTATGTGGTATTTTTTTTACTATGGTGGTTGATGTAGGTTTATAGTTGATGCATCTCATGGTTGGTGATGTTATGGTTTGTCTTTCTTCATCTATGAGACATGGATATGGGGTCCTATTGATAATCTTGGAACTTTTCAATGATCTCTATTGTTAGGAATTTTTCTATTTTGGTCTCCTCTGTGGTGGTTTTCATCAACTCCACTAGTTTTTGTTTTGTTTTTTTGGTTATACTATCTAGTTTTTCTTTTATAGAAAATGGGTTTTTTCCTAATATTCAAACATTTTCTACTATTTTCCAAGGGTTTTTTATGGTATTTTTTTGTTTTTAGTTAGGTATCTTTTCATCTATTGATATTCACCTTTCCCTTGTTAATGTCATTGATTTCACATGCTCTATTATGGAGGCTGATGGTAATTTTAAGTGGTCTTCTCCTTTTGGTGGTCACTTGGATGTAAGATGGATTCTACCCAACTCTTTGGGTAGTTTAATGGCCTCTTTTGGCCTAGGTTCTGTAAGTGGCCAATTGTGGTCTCTTGTCCTCTAAGAAGACTATTTTGGGAATATTTTTAATCTTATGAAAATGTGCCACTTATGGCCTTGATTTATAACATGCAACACCCTTGTTTACGTTATGTTGATTTCTTGAAAACCTCTAGGTTGTGATGTTGTAAGGGTCATCCCCCTACTTAGGTTGTTGAACTTAATCACAACTTATGAGTTACAACTATTGATGTAATGTCAAAAATATTGGACATTAAAGAAACAAGTGTGGGTATTAAATCAACAACTACTATCAAGTCCATTAGAATGCACTCAAGTACTAAAAGAAAGTAAAAAGAAGAAAATACCCAAAGGAGATAAGAGAGATAACAAGGGGGAAAACAATGAAACAGAGACACCATATAAAGGATAAAAACACCACAAAGAAAGAAAAAGGAGGGAATGGGAAAGATTAGTAAAGGGAGAAGAAAAAGAGGAAAAAAAGAGAGGAAAGAGAGGGAATGGGAGCGAGAGAGAAAATTTTGCATAGTTCTACCATTTTCCATTTGTTTTATGTTTAATTTGGTGGAATATCCTAAATTTAATAACATATTTGCACTCACTTCCACATGATTACTACATGTCCTTGAATGGTGGTTTATTATTGGGGTAAAAGCACAATAAGTTGTCACCCTTTTACAAAGGAAAAGACTAACAAAATCAAAGTTGTTCAACTTCAACAATATAAAAATGGCATTTATGCTTGGAATTTGAAGATGATGTAAACTAATTAAATGTGATAAAATAGATGAAGTTTATGATTAATATTTTTAATAATTTTTTTGAATAAGAATTTATATGTTTTTTTAATTTTTAAAGATGATTTTTCAGTCGCTGAAATATGCTAAAAATTAGGGGTCTAGTTCCCACCAAAAAATTATATGTAAATAAACATATTTTCCCCTAATTTAAAAATATGTCATAAATGAAAAATATAGCTAGTGCATGAAGAAATAAAAATTGGTTTGTGACCTATATTTTCTCTTTTATAATAATTCAAATTCCAACTCACTGAAATCGACAATTTTCATCTCACAACATATTTTTCATAACAAATCTATCCCAATAAAAAAAAGAAATATATAGTCTTGAAGATGACTCTCTCCTCTAGTGCACCACATATTTTTCAAATTTATTTAATATGATTTACTATTTTTTTCTTTCTCTGAATCAACATCTCCTTGACTATTAAAATACCTATTTGCAATATTTTTTAATTACAATAAACTATGTCTAATTAAAACTCTATAAAATCTATATGAGGATATTCTTGACTCTGATCTCTACAAAAGGGTATTTTTTTTTATCTTTTTAAAAATATCATTAAAAATATTAGGAGTTATTGAAATGCCACTTTTCTAAAATAATTTTATTTTTATGGTAATTGGACCCAAAGTTGTATAAAACATGCATTTAATAGACATTTCCAATTGGAAAAGTTAAATCACTTATCTAACTTAGCTAGAATGAATCTAGCTAGACCATATGTTTGACCAAAATTAATTTTTAGTTAGAAATACTAAAATTCAGCTGTGTTGATAAGTTAGCCTAAAAGGTGACACCTGATTGTTCTTTTACCCATTGAGGATTATTTATATGCTACTTAAAATTATCCTAGCTTAATCATAAGATATGTGGAATTGAACTAAAATTTCTAACTTTTAAATTGAAACTTTAGATATATTGCCCCTTCCAACTAATCATTATGAGATAACTCAACATATGTTTATGTGGTATCTTGATATTTCATGGTACTTAAAGACATAAAAATCTCCATAAATGTATATGGAAGGGATTAACATAGGATAACATCTTCCCTATGACACATCCCTAGGATACAAATCAATGCATAAATGAGAAATTTGATGGGAAATTTGAATAAAAGGGGAAAAATCATAAAGACAACATTCCTATAGAATGGGTTCCTTGATGAGGGAAGGTCTCTTCCCATGTCCTTGTGAGGGCATGATGTCCCTTCTCTACCATGTCTTATCTAGAGATTTCTCCATCAAAATTATTGATGGATAAATCCATGCTTTTCATTATTTCTTAGGCTCTAGTTTTGAAATCTATGAGCCAACTCTTATTTTCTCCAGTTAATATTTATATATTTCCATATGATATGTAACTTAGATTGAAATTTTTTACTAAATATATTTCCAAGTATTTTTATTTTTTATGATTAATGAATGTTAGCGACCAAATTCTACATTTGAGACATAACTAGTGAGTCAATTATTTACTTGATAGTCATGTTTTTCTAGAAAGACTAAAAAAGGGACTAGGGGCTAGCTTACATAGCTAGAAAGAAAATAAGGAGGAAAATTAAATCATAGTAACAAAGTTGACATGGTTTTTATTTATAATCAAGAGAGGTTAATAGATCACCTCTAGGTTCTGTCCCCTATACTTTGTGTGGGCATTATCATAATGTTACTTCTCGCTTCTACATTTTTACAACTATGATGTGCAAGTTCTTCCAAATGATTCTATGAGATCAATCATCATCATGATGTGGAAATGTGGTGAGTTAGTAGCCTTTGGTGATAGAAAAACTCCAGTCCATGACTTCCTCTCCTTTTGGTTCTACTCTTCTTCAATATCACATCTAAATCTAAATACATTCCCTTGTAATTACTTCCCAAAGATAGTGAATTTTTTTGCATAATAAAACTATAATTAAATGATACAATGTAGGTGAATAAATTGCACAATAATTCATTTTTTAGAGGTTTGAATTAACTTAAAATATTATAACTAATAGTGGTATAGGTATCTTGTGTAATCAATTTGTTTATTGGTTCATGATCAAGAAAAGTGACCTAATCATCAATTATTTTTATAATAGATTATATTGTATATGGTGAATAATTCCTATCATTCTTGACATTAAGTGAAATTTTATTTATGAGATATGGTCATGTGGACCTTTTAGAGGAATTACTTATTTTTCATTATATTTATTAATGTTAATTCCTTGAATAAAATCATGGTTTGTAAAGCTAACATTTTTAAGACATCTATCTAGCCTTGGTTACTTGAGATTTAATAGAATTAAATAATAATTACATCTTATCCTTATCAATGATTAGGATGTTTAAATTAAACTTAAAATGTTTCTATGCCCCTACCTATGTAATATCTATTTATAGGCTCTCTTTTTAAACAAGTTATTATAAGAATAAGAGATTGTAGAAGGTAAAAAATTAGAAGGTTAAGAATATTATTGCTACTATACAATACAAAAAGGAAGGAGGGGAGAGATGCAATTTGAAAAGGGTATCGTCCTCCTTTTCATAATGCACAATTGGAAGGAAGATACCACACTAGGCCCAAGTAGGGCTTAAGGACTAAGAGTGTCTCTAACTCCTTCCCAATAATAATTAGGATGACCTATATTTAAGGGTGTATGATAGGCTAATGCAAGATAGAAGGATTAATAGGAAGAAATGACAATTTTCAATATGCGCAAATGGACAAAAAATAGATAGGAATTTGTAGTGGCTTAAAATAGTAATCAAATAATTTACAATTGACCTATGGTATTAATTTGGATCTAATTTGTAGGGTAATCATCTCCTTGGGAATTCTATGTTGGAAATCTATTGCGAAAATGTGATACTGAGAGGGGGGGTGAATCAGATATCATTAATTTATCCATTTCTACATAAATGAAACTTGCATAACATAAGCATAAAACTCAACAGTATAACAGATCTAATAAGCTAAACATCACCCATGAAAATAAGCATAGCACAATGATTTTGGTTACCTAGAAACCCTTGAAAGGTAAAATTGAGGTGGGGATGACACCCACAAATCTTCACTACTGCAGTATAAAGTTTTCCTATTAGTGCTACAAATTTGATCACAAAATATGATCTACCCTATGAGGGGTCTGCCCTATTAAGAGCTTTGAGATTTATACAATCTACCTTGCAAAAGGATTTAAGACTTACAACTAAGTAAGAAATCTGTTAAGAGATTTACTAAGGTCTGTCAAAACCACTCTGTTAAAAGATTTACCCTTATACACCTATTAAAATGTCTCAGTACCTAATCCTTCAGTTTGCACTATGATGCTGATTACAAATCTTCTCCTTCTAGTATAGATTTGATCTCATCTATCAAATATGTCTCTATTCTTCCCTTCACTACTTTGCTTTGTTCTACTTAATCACTGAACTCTATTAGAATACTTCTTTGTTCTGAAGATATTCTCTCTATCGCATTCTTACATCATTTTAGGGTTTAGATCACATCTTATATACACACTTAACTTTCTCCTAGATTTAAGATCTACGATTTGGATTGTCTCTTTTTGTCGCATAACCTTTCCTTAATTCTGATTGGTTCCATGTGTTACATAGGGATCAATGATTACAATACAAGAGTGTAATCACCTTCATGATTTCCTCAATAAATAACAAATAAAATATAAATGTTAGCCAAAATGGTTTACCTAAGTGTTTGTGCCATAAAAAACACATATGTCAATTCTGGCTTGCTCGGCATTAGATATCTCTAGCACTTGACATTCACTGTTCTTTATATTCTGGTGCTCAGCATTGTCTTCTTTTCATAACTCGGCAAAAGCTGACTCGACTAATACAAAAGTACTCGATGACCACTATTTTACTCGACAATGACTACTACTCAGTAAATATACATTATACATGACTCACCCTATATATGATGACTCAATCATAGTGATGAACGATCAACATTGCCTATAAAATGACTAAGTGTAAGACACTAATAGACAACAAAACTTTAGGGATCAACAATCTCCCCGTTTGACATTAGTGGCAAAAATAATTCACGATGACAATTTCATTACATTTACAAGAGTATTTAGTACTAATAGAAGTAAATACAAAATACTCCCCCTAAAACATAACTCGGTCTTGCAAAACAAAAATATTTATATTTATATATATAAGACTTCCTTATTTGACATATACTCGAATACATATACACATTTACAAAATGTAGTATGTCATACCATTCATTTCTTCTTTCTTTTGTCAGATTTTGCTCTCTGATTTTGTGCCCTCTTTGTGACTTAAAATGTCATGTCACTACTATTTCCCCCTTGTTTTTGTCACTTTAAGTTCTTCAAGTGTAGGAAGCTTGAAATAATTGTCTAGAAAATCTTTGTGAAGCTGCATGACCATATGCAGTGCGATGTCCCAACCAAATGTTATAATCTTCAAAACCTCATACTTTACCTCTAGCTCATCAGCTAGGTCAATTAGGCTCTCGGCAATAGAAAGATGGGGATCTTTATGCACTAATTCCTTTATCATAGCCAACTCTCTTTGTATGGCCTCTAGATGAGGTGTTAATATTATTTTTATGAAGATTAAGTGAGCCCTTATCTTACCATCATTAGCGATCAACTTGGCTAACCTCCCTTAAGTATGTAGAAGCCTGGTGTAATGTATAGAGCTGGAAGTTGCATCCAAGCTCAATGAGTGACTAGTAGACCAGATGTCTAGTTGTAGCTTATCTACCAATTCCTGGTTGTCCTTGGTAAACACTTCTATATCACACAATTTCTCATACAAAGATTGGGCATTTAGTACAACTTCTTCTGAATTTGATATTAAGGTTGAAAGTTCTACCTGCTTCACTACTATATCTACAGAGACCTTATTAAGTACCTTGGTCTTGAATTTTCTTTCTGACCACTGCAACAACTTGTCATTGGCCTCATTGTTATCATCGATCACTTTCTTGACAATATGAACAAGTTTTTCCAGAATAGGATCAGAGTCATTTACATTAGTCATTTCAAAAGCATCAATGAATATACCTTTTATTTCATGAAGTACTTGTTTTTGCTGATATTCCCTTCTCATTTATTCCTATTTGATCTTCTTCTTCAGCATATCCTATAGAATTTGCATCTGATCATAGGTCAAGTTATTTGTGTCCCATTTAGGAATCACAATAACTTCATCAAGTGTCACCTGTGGAGTGGGAGATTTATCCTTCTTTTTATGTGACTTATTTCTAGGTGTAGTACAACTCGTCATCTGTATAAGAGCTTCTATTGCCTCTTGCTCCTTAGGCTCTTGAGTGTTTTCTACTTTTTATATCTCTCTCTTTTCTAGTTCCTTTTCCTCTATATGAGGATTTACTATAACTAATGCATACTATTTTGCATGTCCTTTATTTGACTCCTCGGTAGATATAGGCATAGGTGTAATTACCAACTTGTCTTGTTCCTCTATAGTACTATGACTAGCTAGGATATCAACTGTAGCTTTGTGTGGACTGGCAGAGGTAACTATATCAATTGATGTATCCTTAATCTATGGATAATCTATTACTTGTAATAACACAAGATTACCGCTCAGCAAAGATGTATCTTTTGCTGCCTTGGCTTGAATTTCTTCTTGGTTCAATACATGAGTTTTCACTGGGGTGTCCTCAGTGATATCAACAATAGTTATTTCAATTATCTTCTTATGTTCCTCAATCTTCTAAGCTGCTTCCTTCTAAATATGAGGTTCACTAACATCCTCTTTATTATCTAGCTCAACTCCCTTAGATGTGCTAGTAGCATGTTATGTGCTCTTATCAATTATAAGACCAAAATTGATCTTCCATACTTTTAGACTTTGTTGAACAACATCTTCAACCTTGTGTTGAGCAATAGAGTATGCCCGGAGCTTAGGAATGAATCTATTTTTTGTACTACTCCATGTAATGCTAAATCTAAGAGGGGGACAAGTTTGGTGTGACTTGAGAAAGTGTGCTTTCCCTAATTTTATTTTCTTTCATAAGGGCATATTCCCATTTCTATGCTAGTCTTTGGTATAATTCATCAAGAACCAGTTTCCCTAATTGAAGTGGTACCATTTTGAATATGCAGAGCATCTCAATTATTGCTTCTTAAAATTTTTCTTTATCCTCAATATTCATGACACAATTCAAGGATGGTGGATCCAATTAAGGATAGTCCAACCTTGCCGCTAATTAAAAACACAGCAGAATTACACAACACAACAATTGTTTATACAAAATTTCCATTAACATGCCCGGTTGTAAGGCCTTCCAAATTAGGGCCAATTACAATCAGAAACAATTCTGCAAGATCAAAAAAGATCCAAGTCCAACTCCAGCTAGTCCATTTCTGAAAACAATCAGCAACTAATGGAAACCCTAAGGTAGATCTAAACTTGAGCTCACAAGCCTCCAAGAAATCTCCTTGTCTCCAAGCATGCAAACCACTAGCTCTGCTATTACAACTATCAGAAATTAATCTTATCTGTGAGATCTCATAGGATCTTTTCCACAACTTCACTTATCTGATTCCCAGATCTACTTTCATGATCTCTCTAAGTCATGATCATCCTCCTAAACAACTACCACAACACTAGTACATTTGGCCTAGTTTTTCTACCAAAATTTTTGACCAAAAAATAAGAAGGTTTTGCTTGGTTGGATTATAGAAGGAAAACTTTGGTTTTTTTTTAGTTTATGCCTGTGTTTGTCAAAATAGCGACAAGTTCCATGGTGGTTGAAATTTTGAAAAACACAGGCATAACTTAAAAAAAAGGGGGGAATTTCATTTCTCATTTCATTATTTCATTTGTGAAAAAAAGAAGGGCAGTGTGCGCATGAATCTACTTGACATTGTGGGGTAGCAACATGAACTTGAGATCAATATTTACATAAGGTATGTGGTAGAGGATTATTAATTCGTGCATTCTTCTTTGCTTTTGTATGTATTGAACAAGGGCTTCTATGGGTTTATGCATAGGATTATGGCATTTGGCTTTACACCTGCCAACTGCATTTGTTTGAAAGGATTGAATAAAAGAAAAATCAAACATTCTGAGTATGTTTTACTATCATACCCTGACTGTTGCAAAGTAGATAGATGGATTAGTTATTGTTGCAAGTTCATTTTATGCATTGTTTCATTAGAATTCAATTCACTAGTTTGGGACAGTCATTTTTTGTTGTAACTTTGTTAAGATCTTGAACTCTCTGATAGACCGGCTCGAGAAACCTTTTAGTTGGCTCTATCATGGAGTTGGAGCCTTGACCCACATTTCTTTTTCCATTGGGAATCAATGCCAATGGTTGAGAACTAAGGGGAGGCTATGTATTTTAATTTAAATGCTCATATTTTTTAAGTAGTTGCGTTGCTTCAGGATTTATGCCCTATGTTAGATATATTTTATATATTTAGTGAGAGTGAAAGGAAGACATGTTTACCACAGTGTAGCAAAAGGAATTTGAATTTGTTTCACAGTTGAATTCTAGGGTCTCAGTGATAGTGAAGACTTCTTGGTGTTATAACCCACTGTAAGTTCCCATCGATTGATCATTCAAAATTGACCCTAATCTAACTTGATCAATTAGATTAGAGTGTCACTGTGACATTCAATGGTGTTAGAGTAGTGTGGTTAAAATTACTAAGAAGGTCTTTCTTGACAAAGTAGAAGACAATCTATTTTATGAAGAAAGATCTAGACCCAAATTATTTACCAATTGTAAGAAGAAATACTATTGCAAGTTAAAACTAGGAATAGGCAAAACTCAGGATACTTCAAGTTTGAGTGACTGTGAATGTTTTGTTAATTAAGTTATAACCAAAAGTGTAAAATAGATTGTAATGACTTGTTGTCACTTGGTAAAGTTATAATCAAAAATTGTAACAAATTGTGATCTGTTGAAACTTGTGGAAGAGGAGGTGATACTTGGAGACTTTTCCATTCTAGTTAAGGAGATTAGTGGTTGAAAGAGACATTCCATACTTGGAAGCATTCTAGGACTAAGGAGTTGATAGAGTTGGTTGGAACCATTTTTCATGGTTTGAATCGACATTATTATTCAGTTGTGATAGTGGGTTGGGCTTATTCTAGCTTCAGTTGTTACCACTCTGCATCATAGTTTGAGAGATCATTTGTTTGTTAATAATCCTACAGACAAATATAATTAATTCATGTCTTGCACTTAAGTAGGAGAGATCATTACTGAGGCCAAACTTATACCTTACCACCTTGGATGCAAATCAATAGTTTTTCCCTATGTGCTTGCAATCTGGCATTACCTATCCACTAAAACTTTTTAGAATTTTTTTGTAACATGAACTAGAAATTGTAATGGCCAAGTAACACTTAATCTAACATAATTAAAACTTTTCATAGGTTGCAGGACACATCAAAGGCAACAAAGGCCAGACCGTGAAAGATTGGGTAGCATAAACTTGGCTCTGGTGGATATTCCAAAATTAAAGCATGAATTGTAAGTAGCAGTAAATGAATTCTAGAGAAAAATTAATTATTCAACCAAATAATTTTGTTTAATAAAAAAATGCAGGGCTCTAAATTTAATTTAGAGGCCATGGAAAAACACAAAAAAATTGCCTTCAAGGAAGGTTATCAAGTCATGGTTGAACGCCTATGCCAAGCTTCCACTAGCCCAACCCAAGAGTCTCTTGCAACATGTGAATAGGTAAATATGCCAAAAATATATATATTTGAAATTGAATACTTGAGCAACAATCTATTTCATAATAATGTGCATGACGTTGCAATGCAACCTCCTAATCATAACATAGATCCTACGCTGCATGATGAAGCCCCTGATGTGCATCGTAGTGTCGATGGAGGTGTTCATTTTCTATTTAAAATTAATTATGTAATTATTAATACAATTTAACATCTTAAATTGAACTTGGTGTAACCTTTTTTGTGTATATTTTAGAGCATACAGAATGTCATGCTAAATGAGTGGAGGATGTTCAAAGTGATCACTACGTAGATCATGTGGCACATTTAGGTAAAGAAAATCTATGTTTTGTTCTTTTAAAAAAAAAAATTGATTTATAGTTCTTTTACTTAATTAAATACTTGTGACACTAATATAAAATGGTGTGAATTTATCTCATGATGTAGTTGTTATTGCAGTGGACCCCCCTTTGGTGCAGCAGCCTCCTGTTCCTGAATAGATGATTAGGAGACATGCGTTGTCATTAGAATCAGTAGAGGAGGGGAATGATGAGGACATTGATCTTTCTCTTAAAAGTTACCTTAAAAAGCAACAAGAAACCCAAAAAGAAATGATTATAATTAACATTTTTTTCTAATGAAAGAACATTGTCTTCATGGATGTAATTTTGTACTAGTAATGTTGATGAATGACATGTTAATGAATTATTCATGAATGTTGTGTGTTAATGAATTTTATGTGTTAATGAATGTTATCATGTCATTATAATGATTGAATGTTATATTTCAAAAATGAATGAATGTTATTAGATGTTAATGGGGAATTTAGAGTGATGTTAGGGGGGGGGGAGGGGCCAAATGATCTTCCACCTTCACATGGTTGGCCTTGTTAAGTAGAGAATATTAAAATATTCTTAAAACCAAGTGAAGCTCAAACTAAACTATGTGTGCTTTTGAGGAACTGTGTCGTCTTGTTCACATTGACTTCCTTCCTAGGACTGACTTCATAGTGGTTGAACATTCCTTTGTTGTTCAATTGATTCCAGATATCTCAGTTAACAAACTTCTTATCTACTAATATATGATTTTATCTTTACAGGTGTATATTTGATTTATGATCATTCTCAAGATTCCATAGATTCATTTATATCTTTATATCTTTCATACAATTCCATACTTCATCAAGGGTAGGGTAGAATCAAAATGATAATCAAGGGATTAGACACTCTAATCATTGATTCAATCTTTCACTAAATTGGCATTATGAACATTCTGATCTAGCTTAGGGTGGAGTAGAGGTAACTTGTTTCCCTTGTAATGATAGGACTACATATCTTTTGTGATACTAATATCATGTATCTATTATGAATCTTGATGCCAAAATTTGTAATCTTGGCACTCCTATCTTCAACATGTGTGCCCATTCATGCTTTTTTTATCTCCTGGATTTTATAAAAACTTATAGTAATGTCAAATATAAATTAAGTTTTTATGGCATTAAGAAATCTGTTAAGAGTGACCTGATTGTAGATTGAAGATTTTGGTGGCTCGACATTGACTTATGGAGCAGATGTTTCAAAGGAGGCTGACATTGAGGCTATGTTTAAAATAGTAAGAATCAGTTCACTATCTCATTCTGATGCCAAGCTATTTTTCCCAAGCAGATATCCTATTGTACTCAATCATTATTTGTACTTTTTTTTATTTGAGCAGGTAGTTGAGTCATGGGAATACAGTTGACATTTTGATAAACAATGCAGGTATTATTGTCCTTTCATGTCTCTTTCCTATGATTGGACAAGATGCATCAATTACTCCACAAAAAAATTATTATGTGCTTGCTAAGAATTTGTGCCCCTGGTTTTCTTTGTAGGCATGACAAGGGACACACTAATGATGAGGATGAAAAAATCTTAGTGGTAGGATGTCATTGACTTCAATCTTACAGGTGTCTTCCTTTGTACATAGGTACATTTTTATGATATAACTTTATTTTCTAAATAGTAGCATAACTAATGGCAATAGACAAATATCTTTTGTTTACTTTATTTGTGTCATCATGCTAATTATTCAGCATGTAAGTAATTATTTGTTGATTTTCTATACGGACTGCTACCAAAATCATGATGAAGAAGAACAATCTAAGCCTTACTTTTCCAACTGACTATTGTATTATGTAATATGAAAATACAATAATAAGAGCTCCTATATGACACCTACAGATTCATGGCTTTATTCTTTTCAATAATATTAACAGTTAGACATATGTGCATAATAAGCAATTTACTGTGTAACTATAGCAACTAAGCATAAATTTCTTATTTAAAAACATCAGATTTCCACAATCCATTATGATGCAATTAGTTTTTGGATTCGATTGTGTGAGTTTTTTAGCATTGATGTTTCAGATCACACTCCATGATCACAGAGTGTGATCTGAAATGTCGATGCTAAAAAATCACACAATCAAATCCAAAAACTAATTTCATAATTTCTTATTTGTTTTCGTGAGTGCAATTTCTTGATTTACTTGCAACCTAATCTTTCTCACTACATCCTTTAAGAAGAATAGGTATAACCACTTTGACACAAAACTGATATGGCTAATTCCATTTTCTAATGTACACCTATATGCATTTAAAAGAATGTTGTTTCCTAAGTATACTTAAGAAATTGTGCAAAACATAAATGTGTATAGAAACAATTCCAGTGAATACTACTATAAACTTCCATAAATCTACCCTTTTAATGAGAATATGCAAGAAAATAAACATAAAATTTTTGGAAGCAATTAGGATAAAGAAGACAAGGAATGATGCTAGTAAAGGAGGCCAAGGTACTTTGAATACTTGTGGCTTAAAACTTCTTGTCAAGCTTTACATTTTAAGGTTCTATTTATATTAACTCTCTTTATCTTTTATCACACCAATGTTCTAAAATGTTTTCTTTTGATTGTTAATCTAGTTTCTTCATTGTGGTTTATGACCTTGATGTTGGTGAAATTTTATGTCCCCTTGTCTATGATATTTGTAATCATTGATTTTCTTCACTCATGAATTTTAATATGTCGAGGAACTTTCACTACTAGAAGAATTGTTTCTATCAGCTTCTTCTTGGGGAGGCTTGGCCACCAAATTAGATATCCTTGGCCATAATTTGACTGAAAATCCACTACTACTGGTCAAATCCTCTCTTATACTCTCCAAAATCCTCACAACATCTTTCATGGTGGGCCTTTCTTGTGCCAAATCTTTTGAGCAAGCCAAACTGATACCAAACAAGGATTTGTAACACCGCTTTTACAAGACTTTTGCTTCCTTCATGCCATGTTTCATGCCAACAATATCCTGTTCAATACTTCTGTCAAGTATATCTACCAAGTTTTTAGGAAAGGCTGAGCTTACCCACTTGTGCAAGCCAAGACTTCTACAAACATGTCTTATATCAGCCTGCTTCTCATTAGCATTTCTAATGTAGACAATCCCACAAATCTTAAGTTTGAATCCACAACCCTTAACTAGGAAAGAATAGGACTTCTACAAGTAGGATTTCTTAGCAAATGATGTTTTGTTCACCCCATAGCCTCCTTTCCAACTTGATTCATGAATCAACACCCTCCTAACTCCTCCTTAACAATCTCAACTTGAAAGTATAACATTCCCTAGTCGATGATGCTAGGAACCTAGCTAATTTCCTTGTAGCCCTCCTAATTGAGTAATTTGAAATTTTCTAAAAATTTCCCTCACAACCCAATAAAATAGATAATTTTTGGACACCCTTTTCAATGGTTCCTCAAATTTTCAAATGATAGGAGACCACTCTGAGTCTACCCTACCAAAGGATACACACGTCACCTAGGGCTAATAGGGCTAATTAAGGGCCTTAAAGAAGGAACTACTCTCAAATGGATTGATCTCCACTCCTTAATGATTAGAGACTCTTAAGACAGGGTAGGAAACTCCAAATAAATGGTTTGGTGCTTTGATTTATTACCCATAAAAAGTTATGGAGCCTGTTGTAGTTTATTGGTCGGTAGTCACATAGAGATGCCTACCTAGGGCTTCCTATTTCTCCACCCTTCCCTTCATGAAAAATACTCTCCTTATATAATCCTATTGTACATAATCCATCCATACATTCCTCCAAGTTTTATTAGATTCCCATGGTTGAAAGGCAAGAAATGGCCACAAAACCTTAAAACTCTAAGGCCTATCCTGAATTCAGGGAAGTGGCTTTAAAATTCAAATCACACAAAGACCAGATTTATTTAAGACCTCAAACCACTTGGAAAATATAGATGAATACCATAGGTAACTACTCCAATCAATCTACCTTCATCCACTATCTGTACCAGGCCGTACAAATGCTACTTCAGTCTCAATTTTGTAGAAAAATAGGGTATATTTTATTAATTCTTCAACTTTGTTACATTACCATGCACTCACGCATTGGTATGACTGAAATAATTCTTATATAGACTTCTCCTACCTTTTTTAACCATCCTTGGCCAGTTAGAGAGGAAATTCCATCGGTTATAATAGAATTTTTAAAAAGTTGCTAAAGTTGCAAAGCAACTTTTTAGCAACTTTTGCAAGAATTTTGCAACTTTTCAAATTTGTTGCATATCCTTACTTCTTAATGCTAACTAGGTCTATGGTGATGACCTAAGACCTCTCAGGACCTAACAAAGACTCTATACTTGTAATTTAGACTATTTCTAACATAAAACACCTCTTTTTTTATCAATCCCCTCAATCTAAGCATCTTGGGTTTATATGACCACCCAAAGACACTTGATTGAACAATAGGACTCGAATGAGTTTACATAGTCTCTTAGGAACCTAAAGAAGATTTTTTGATTTCCTTAGCATCTTTTTTTTCCTTTGATATAATCTTTTGAGGGTGCTCCTGCACCATACTCCTAGGTTGAATGATTCTCAAGTCCTCTTGAGACTAATTCTTCAAGACTTGTGCTAAGTCTCTTCATCTTTGCCTCATCCATCAACACAACTTCTTCTTCTGGATATCCTTCCCACTAAACCAAATACTTCTTGTAGACATTCTTCCTTGTTTGTTTGACAATCTTGGTGTCAAGTATCTTGTCTAGTTTTCTTGGCTCATGGTGTAGAAGTTCTGCTAGGTCTTGTTGGAGTTCTTCTTCTTGAAAGCTTGCAGGCACATCCAATGGGCCTTTGTATGGGGTTAAGTCACAAACATTGAAGGTAGGTGAGATCTCCAAATCTAAAGGTAAATCAACCTCATAGGCATTCAATCCATGTTTCTTGATGACTTCACAAGGACCAACTTTCCTCATCATCAACTTTGTGTGTTTGCCTTTTGGTAACCTCTCTTTCTTGAGGTATACCCATACCAAATCTCCAATCTAAAACTGTAGGTCCCTCCTCTTTTTGTCTGCACTTTCTTTGTACTTCATTGAACTTCTCTGTAGTGCTTGTTTGACATGTTCATGCATCTCTTGGATGTTGGTTGCAAATTCTTCACCATGGGCACTCACATGACTTCCTTGAGGAAGATCCCTCAACTCGAGGATACCTCTTGGACTCTGCCCATAAACAACTTGGAAAGGACTCTTCCCTGTACTCCTATTGATGGATTCATTAAATGCAAATTTTTCTTGGGCAAGAACAATGTCCCATTTTTCTCCATAATGCTTGGTTAGACATCTCAATAAGTTTCCTAATGACCTATTGACCACTTCAATCTGCCCATCCATTTGGGAATGATAGGCAGTATTGAAATGAAGATTTGTCCCTAACCTTTTCCATACGGTCCTCCAAAAGTGACCTACAAATCTCACATCTTTGTCAAAGATTATTGTTTGGGGTAGACCATGGATTATAACAATCTCCTTGAAGAATAGTTTGGCTACATAAGTTGCATCAATTATGCTCTTAGAAGGAATGAAGTGGGCCATTTTTCTAAACCTATCCACAACATCGTAGATGTTGTCAAATCCTCTTTGTGTCCTAGGCAGACCCATGACAAAATCCATGCTACAACTCTCCCAAGGTCTAGTGGGAATGGGCAATGGTTGGTACAGTCTTGCATTGGTTGAATTACCTTTAGCCTTCTGACATATGGTAAAAGACTCCACAAACTTCCTTACCTCAATGGGCATCTTGGGCCAATGATAGAACCTTCTAACCTATTCCAAGGTCTTATCCATGCCAAAGTGTCCTCCCATGCTTCCTGCATGCTTCTCTCTAATTATGTTCTCTATCATAGAACACCTTGGGATGCACAATTGATGTTTCTTAAAATTAACAAGAGTCCATCCGGAATCAGGAAGTTTGCATATTGGTTTTGATATGCCTCTAAAAACTCACAACAATTTTTCTAGATGTCTTTGAAATCTTCATCAAATAGGTACATGTCCTTCAAAGACTCAATGCCCACACTTTCAAGCCTAATTTCTTGCACTGTCATGGTCCTTCTACTTTGAGCATCTTCCACCTTATTTTCAAATCCCTTCTTATGTTTTATGGAGAAGGTGAAAGCTTGAATAGATTCAACCCATTTCATATGTTTGTGGCCCAACTTTTCTTGACTGTTCAGGAAACTCAAAGCCTGATTATCTGACCAGACCATAAACTCTTTTGGTAGGAGATAATGTCTCCATTTTTTTAGGGCTTCGACTAGTGCATATAGTTCAAATTCATAAGAGGAGTACTTCCTCTTAGCATCATTTAGGGTTTTACTAAAAAAGGCTATTGGCCTTCCTTCCTGGCTTAGTACTGCTCCTAATGTAGTGTTAGAAGCATCACATTCTATGGTGAAAACCTTTTGAAAATTAGGAAATGCCAAGATAGGTCTGTCAGATACATTTTGCTTCAAAAGCTGAAAGGAGTCTTCTACCTCCTTAGTCCACACAAATTTGTGTTTTTGTCCCCCTTTGATAGTCTCCATCATTGGAGCACACAACTGGCTAAAGTTCCTGATGAACTTTCTAAAAAATGATGCAATCCCATGAAAGCTTCTCATTTTTGTCATTGTCCTTGGAGAAGGTGAAGATAAAATAGCCTCTATCTTATCAAGATCCATCTTTATGTTTCCTCTTGCAACCACAAAGCCTAAATACACAAGCTCTTCTTGCATAAAAACACACTTCTCCAAATTTCTGAAAAGTTTCTCCTCTTGTAATCTTTTGAGGACTAGATCTAGATGTCTTAGATGGTCTTCTTTTGTTTTACTCAAAATAAGAATGTCATCTAGATACACAATGACAAATTTTCCCAAGAATGATTTAAGCACTTCATTCATGAGCCTCATGAATGTGCTAGGGGCATTAGATAACCCAAAGGGAATCACCCTCCATTCATACAAGCCTTCATTGGTTTTGAATGATTTTTTCCATTCATCACTAGCCCTAATTCTGATTTGGTGGTATCCACTCTTCAAGTCCACCTTAGAAAAATACCTCGCACCACCTAAATGATCCAATAGGTCTTCAATTCTAGGAATGGGAAACCTATATCTTATAGTGATCCTATTTATGGCTCTGGAGTCAGTGCACAAGCTCCATGTTCCTTCTTTCTTTGGGGCTAGAAGGGAAAGTATTGCACAAGGGCTTAAGCTTTTGGTTATCAACCCTTTGTCTAGAAGTTCTTGTATCTACCTAGCCATTTCTTTATTTTGTTCAAGGGTTAGCTTATATGTGGCTTTATTAGGCAAGGTGGCTCTAGGGATAAGGTCTATGTGATGGCTTATCTCTCTGATTGGAGGCAACTCACTAGGTATGTCTTTTGACAAAATGTCTCTATACCGATAAAGTAGATCAGTCACTTCCTTTGGACCATTTTTCCTCAAGGTCTCTACCTTGACTTCCTTTTCCTTCCTCCTATCATTGTTAGCCAAAACAACAAGAACATAACAAGGATTTGCTTCTTCCTTAATAGTTTTTATAAACTCCTTTTCACCTACAAATAGGAATTTAGATTCACTTTCAACATGATCAGAATGGAGTAGGAATGTTACCTTCTCACCTTTGTGCATGATTGAGTAAGTGTTCAGTCTCCCATCATGATGTGCTTCCACATCATACTGCCATGGCATCCCAAGGAGTAGATGGAAAGCATCCATTGGGACTATGTCATAGAGTACCTTGTCTTTGTATTTCCCAAGTTGGAACTCCACCAGAGCTTGCTCTTCAATGATAGTTTGCTAGCTCTTAGTAAGCCAAGACACTTCATAAGGGGTGGGGTGTGGGACCCTTCTTAGTTTCAGCTTCTCTACTACTTCAACAGATATCATATTGTCAGTAGAACCACTATCAATAACCAACTTACATACCTTGCCTTCAATTTTACATGAGGATCTAAATATATTCTTCCTTTGGGGTGGCTCTTGGGTGATTAGTGTCTTCAGCAAGGTTCTCCTAAGCATCAATTTCTCTCCCTCCTTAGGCATTACATAGGATCCTTGGCCATTATTCCCTTGATCCTCTTCTTCCCTGACAAGGTTAGCTCTCCTCTCCCCTTGCTTTTTCTTTTTCTTAGGGCACTTAGATGCTAAGTGTCCTGTTTGATGGCACCTATCACACTTCACACCTTCTAGGCCTCTTCCCCCATTTCTTCCTCTAGAATTGTTCCCTCTTCCTCTAAAGGTATCTCTAGGACTATTGTCTGCTCTTTGGTTATCTTGGCTAGACTCCCCAAACTCCTTAGAGTTCTTTCTACCTTCATTATGTTGACTTCTACCTCAGAAACCTCTTTTATTGTTTGCACCTCTGCTCTTATTTGAATGGTCTTGTTTCCTTCTCATCTTCTCCTCTACCTTTAATGCCAACTGATAGCATTCTTTGATTGTAGTTATGGTACTCATATTTAATTCATCTTGAATAGACACCTTCAAGCCTTGCATATATCTATCAAGTTTCACACTCTCGGGCTCTACCAATTTGGACTTCATCCCAAGCATCCTGAATTCCTCAGTGTATGTTGAGACATCTTGGTCTCTCTATCTTAGACCCATCCTCTTCTTATGAAGTTGGACTTCATAATCTATAGGGATATATGCTTCCCTTAACATACCCACCATCTTCTTCTAAGTGGTGACTGGTCTCTTTCCTTCCTTCACTCTTTCATCTTGAGTGAAATTCCACCATGTGAGGGAAGACCCCTGCAATTTTGACTTAGCTATTTTTACCTTTTGATTTTTAGGGATGTCCTCATAGTCAAAGAAACTAGAGAGAGCATCAATCTAGTCCAAGGCAACATCAGGGTCTAGTTTTCCATTATAGACAGGCAGGTCCAATCTCACATCCATGGTTCTTCTCTCCATGGACTTTAATGTCTTCAAGAGCATCCTTTGATAAATAGGCACTTGTTCTTCCTCCTACTCAAGGGGTTCTTCATCACTACCCAATGCTTCCTCATCAAATTTTTCAATGCTTCCCTTATCCATCTTCTCAGAAAGCGTCTTCATATCTCTTGCTATCTTCTCCAATTGGGCCTCATATCTTGCCTTTTGCTCTCTAAAGATTTTTGTCAATTCTGCATTAGTTACTCTTCTTGGCACTTCTTCCTCACTATTCTTTGACATGGTTTAGTCTTCCTCCTAAGGACCTTAGGAGATCTGATACCAATTAATGTAGACAATCCCACAAATCCTAAGTTTGAACCCACAAACCTTAACTAGGAAAGAATAGGACTTCTACAAATAGGATTTCTTGGAAAATGATATTTTGTTCACCCCAAAACCTCCTTTCCAACTTGATGCATGAATCAAAACCCTCCTAACTCCTCCTTAACAATCTCAACTTGAAAGTATAACATTCCCCAGTCGGTGATGCTAGGAACCTAGCCAATTTCCTTATAGCCCTCCTAATCGGGTAATTTGAAATTTTCTCAAAACTTTCCCTCACAACCCAAAAAACTAAGATAAGTTTTGGACACCCTTTTCATTGGTTCCTCAAATATTCAAATGATAGGATACCACTCTGATTCTACCCTACCAAAGGATACACACATCACCTAGGGCTAATAGGGCTAATTAAGGGCCTTAAAGAAGGAACTACTCTCAAATGGATTTATCTCCACTCCTCAATGATTGGAGACTCTTAAGATAGGGTAGGACACTCCAAATCCATGGTTTGGTGCTTTGATTCATTACCCATCAAAATTTATGGAGCCTGTTGTAGTTTACTGGTCGGTAGTCACATAGAGATACTACCTAGGGCTTCCTATTTCTCCACCCTTCCCTACATGAAAAATAATATCCTTCTGGATTCCTAATTTAGATAGGCCATCCTTTCATTCCTCCAAGTTTTATCAAATTCCCATGGATGGAAGGCAAGAAATGGCCACAAAACCTTAAAACCCTAAGGCCTATCCTGAAATCAAGGAAGTGGATTTGAAATTCAAATCACACAAAGAATAGATTGGTTTAAGACCTCAAACCACTTGGAAAATGAAGATGAATACCATAGGTAACTACTCCAATCAATCTCCCTTCATCCACTATCGGTACCAAGCCATACAAACACTGCTTCAGTCTCAATTTTGCAAAAAAATGGGGTATATTTTATTAATTCTTCAACTCTGTTACATTACCATGCACTCACACATTGGTATGACCAAAATCATTCTTATATAGACCTCTCCTAACTATTTTAACCATCTTTTTCTGGTTAGAGAGGAAATCCCATCGGTTATAATAGAATTTTTAAAAAGTTGCTAAAGTTGCAAAGCAACTTTTTAGCAACTTTTGCAAGATTTTTGCAACTTTCCAAATTTGTTGCATATCCTTACTTCTTAATGCTAACTAGGTCTATGGTGATGACCTAAGACCTATAAGGACCTAACAAAGACCCTATACTCCTAATTTAGACTATTTCTAACATAAAACACCTCTTTTTTTATCAGTCCCCTCAATCTAAGCATCTTGGGTTTATATGGCCACCCAAAGACACTTAATTGAACAATAGGACTCCAATAAGTTTACATAGTCTCTTAGGAACCTAAAGAAGATTTTGTGATCTCCTTAGAAACTTTGTCTACCTTTTATTTAATCTTTTTAGGGTGCTCCTACACCAATTTCCAGCAACAAAATTCCATAACCATATACATCTACCTCTGTAGTTACTCTCCCTCCTAGTCCATACTCTGCATTCACAATAGTAGATAATGAGATCACAAGTGATTCAATAAATTTAGTCAAAATACCCAATTGATGATGATAATTGTGGAGACATACCTAGGGCAATGTAACCCACTAATCCTTTGATGGAAAGTGTTGAAGTAAGTGAGCCCACAAATTGTGTACCTGAAGTTAACCTTGCAATTCCAAAATCTGTTACATGGCCTATCAGGTCTTCATCCAAAAGGACATTCTCAAGTTTTAAATCACATTGGAAAACTTGGATAGAAGAGTTGTAATGCAGATATTCCATGTAATTTTCTATGTCAATGGTTATGTCCAACCATTTTTTCAAACCAAATTGACAACAACCTTGTTCGGGATACAAATGCTTTTCTAAGCTTCCATTTGACATAAATTCAAAAACCAAGGCTTGGAAGCCAGGGAATGAATGAGAAGTTAAGATCCTAGTTAGATTATGATGTCAAACCTTTCTTGACACCTTGCATTCAACATCAAATCTCTTATGAGATTCTTCATTGTTCAAATTAAGGACCTTTACTGCAATTACTCTACCATCTTTCATATCTCCCCTGTAGACTGATCCAAAGCTGCCTACTCCAACCAACTTGCTCTCATTAAATCCATCAGTTTCACTAAAAAGGTCTTCATAAGAAATTTTCAGGTGCTCCAACTTCAGCATAATATCTCTTGGGAGATCATCTAGTGGTGTGATGCATCTCCACAAGAAACCTAAAACCAAGCAGCATACAACAAGAGCACTGACACTAGAAACTACAATTATCACCCTGTCTTTGTGTGAAAGACCTTTTCAAATTGGACATATAGGTAACAAGAATATTCTTGGTCCATACAGGCTAGCATTCCCAATAAGTGAAACAATATCAGTTGCATTATTGGAAATCCCTTCTCTTGGAACTTCTCCTGTGAGTCTGTTGAAAGATAAATTTAGATAGCGAAGAAAATTAAGTTTCTTCATGGATTTTGGAATCTGGCTAGATAGAGGATTAAAGGAAAGATCTAGGTCTATGAGATATCTCAAATTGTTGAATGCCTCTAGAATTGTACCTTGTGAGGCATTGTTTGATAGATTCAAAGATATCAATCCAAGGCAACTTCCCATTGCCTGTGGAATTCCACCATGAAATTTATTGCCATAAATGTCTATAGATTGAACCATTGGAATATTTCCAACCTCTAGAGGCAAGGACCCTTCTAATGCATTCCTTGAGAGATCTAAATAAAACTAAAGATTTTTTTAAGACCAGTAAGAACTTCTCCAGCTATACTACCCCTCAGCTCATTGGAAGACAAGTCTAGCATCTCTAAATTCTTACAACCCCTTAACCTCAAAGGTATCCCTCCTAATAATTTTAGGTGATTGAGGTAGAGTCTTTTAAGGGCTTCAAGGCTGCCAAGAGAATCAAGAATTATTTCGGATAGCTTGTTTCCTGTAAGAGACAAAAGTCCAAGTCTTTGGAGTCGACCTATCTCACTTGGAATGTTTCCTTCTAATCTTTTCCTTCCCAAATATAGCCACTCCAAATTTTGAAGGGCTCTAAATCTAGGTGGAATGAACCCATCTAGCATATTCATTTTTGAATTATATGGTTTTAGTAAAATATTCATTTTATTTTATGAAATCTGGACATTGCCAAAAAAATACAGTTGTAAGATTGGATTTATTCCTTGAGATTTATACATTGTATTTGTGAGTAATGGAAATAAATTATTCTTGTAGCTTTGATTTGTGTTTCCAATATTTAATGAAGTAGAATAATAAAAATATAAGTTGATATTCATTAATGGATTGAATATTATGCTCTTCTCTAGACTAATGTTTTATGTGATATTTAGGATATGATAAGGAAAGGTAGATTTAGTGATCTATTGAAGGCTACACCTATCTAGATTAATATCTTAGAATGTGTAGAGTGTGTAAATTGGTAGGCCAAGTGAAGGGATTAAGCTTTTTGATGGAGATTTATGATTACTATGTAAACAATTAAAGCATAATATTACTATGCTTAATTTGATAATATTTTTTTTAATTTTTTTTAAAATTAATGTTTTGTCATTTTTTTTACGGATCAATAATAGTTCTTTTGATGATAGTGCTATATATTTGATGACTATTCTGACCAAATTTCATCGAAAGAGAGATGAAACTTCTTTGTCATTTCGATGAGAATGTTGTACACTCGACAATAATTTTGACCCTAATTTGTCTCAATTTTGACGTGTTGGTGCCCAAAAATGATGGATTCACTTTTGGCCAATTGACAGGTTCACACTGATACCTCTACAATTCTGGCTTAATCTAGTGAGGGCTGGTAGGCCTAATTTCACTTTGAACTATTAAATTCTCTATGTTGCACAACTGCGTACATAAATAAACAAAGTTCCTCCAAAGGTAGTGAATGATCCTTTGAGGAAAGAAATTAATCTCCTAAAAATCTCTATTCTATAATACTTGACTAAATGGATTATACTAAAAAATTAAAAGTAATGCTTTTGAAATAATGATTTAATGATCTATAAACTACAAATGTATGAACCAAATGACAATTTCCAAATAATAGTTAGATCAGTGCCTTCTAAATACTTGGGCTATAGAGTCATAAAACTTTCAATCCTACATACAATCAAAGATAGTTTTATGGTAACTCACTCCTGTAAAGCGAGACCATCATCCTACAGGCTTCAGTTGAAACAAAAATTTAAATAACTTATACAATTAGTCCTATGGATTTTAACCCAACTTAAGAGCCCGAAAGGAACAATAACAGGTTCTCAGACCATGCAACTGCTATTCAAATTGTATAAATTAAATTAAATAAATGAATCAATGGAAGAACACAGTAGGAGACCCTGGTTCATAGAGTAATCTGAAAGACTAATTGAAAACATATAACTTATAACCACAAATAAAAAGAAGAGCACTTATCTTTATTAAAGTTGAAAAAATAGTACATTAGAGTTCATATTGTAGTTGTGATCAAATTCTATTGTATGAAAATCTTCATTGTATTTTCCTCCCTCTTTACATTTTACATTATGTATATATACATGTTTGAGTGGCTTTCACACCTCTTTAGGGTGAAAAGACACACCCTTATTACAAATTATTTTGAAAAAATAATAAACTAACTAAAAAATAACTACCTATATTTTGGATTTGGGTCTGGTTGAAAAACCAAAACACCTCATGTAAAGCTAAGATTTTTATTGGTAATAGGAAATTTGATTTCCCAAACTGGGTGTTTTTTAGATTTTTAAAATTTGACCAACTTTATTTGTTGTCGGCATCATCTTTGCAGCAGGTCAAAATTCCAACATTTTTTGAAGGCTTTGATCATAGAATTTTGATTGTTCTTGTCACAGAGATTCCTTCCATAATATCTCAACTTTTTAATTGAAAATTAATGTAATATTTTATCCCATTTCATTTACTCCATCATTAATTATTTAGCATGGAAATTAAGAGGCCATTTTTTAGGGTTTTATCACTATATAGGACTCCAAATTTTGCCCAAAATTTAGAGCTCCAACACAACAGACATTGGTTGTAGAGATGCAAGGTATGATCAATAATTCTTCTAGGTTGAAGCTATTATCTCGACAGCGGGACCATTGATAATTCAACCACTCTAGATGTCGTTATTTCGACGAGGGTTTAGTGTGTCATAAAATTGACCAAAAAACTTTGACAACTGTTATGGTTGTTTGGTCAACCAATTGGTATCAAAAATTTGACTAATCCTCATCGAAAAACAAGCTAAAATTTACTACTGCAAACACCCCTTGAATACTAATCTTCAGCCACAAGTTAGCTTGAAGAAATAATTAACTCCTACAAACAAATGTTAAATGCAACAATAGTCAGCTCTCAATAGCCTTAAAATTATTTAATTCCCCATGTCGACCTCTAGATCGACATAAGAGAATACAACAATAGATACCAACAATAAATGCACCAAGTCGGCCAACCAAATCACCAAGAACACCAGTCGGTAAGACACAACTACTAAGCAACAGTGAAACAACTGAGCACCAGGCTAAGCATGACCAAGCAACACAGGTATTATCGAGCACCAGTTTCACCTAGTACCGGGAGCTTTATAGAGTTCCTTCAGCAACCGAGCTTTCTTCAATAACTGAGACTGTCGGTTAAAGCTTCAACCAAGCACCATAGGACCAAAACAACACACCTCCATTTAGATTCATTGAGTACCCTAGAATTCCCCTGTATTAGACACCCCAGGTTTGAAAAGATGTTCTTATAGGATGGAAGAACATCTTCCAAGATTTAGCACATAAACCTTGAACTAGTTCTTCACATATAAGTCCTCCAATGTTTCAGCTTGCATATTCTTCCACTTTAGCTTCCTCTATCTTTTCAAGTCTTTTCTTGATAACACACAAGCTTGTTCTTCACACTGATCATCCATACCTTCAGGATCTACCAACTCAACTCGACTACCAATACTCAGACTCCTCCTACCTAGTGTTGTATCTATCAAAGGCATTAGGGAAAACCTCTTGTCATCCTTCTCAATAGTGAATACATTCCTAACACAATCATACATAGCTCTACAATCATATTGCCAAGGTCTATCGAGCAATATATGACAACCATTCATCTCCACAATATCACATAACACAAAATCCTTATACTGGCCAATCTGAACATCAACAAAGCACTATTCTCTTACTTCCAGAGCATAATCATCTTGCAACTAGCCAATCCTATAAGGATGTAGATGTTTCATTCTTTTCAAAGAAAGTTTCTAAAACATGTCCTCAGCAACAAGCTTATCAATACTACCACTATCAATAATAACATCATAAAGTTTACCTGCATACTTGCACCAAGTCCTAAACAAGTTACTCCTCTGACAAGGTTCCTCCTTTGTACCAAGAAATGTTCACTGAATCAGCAAGTTCTCATATTCAGGTTCATTTTGAATGTTCTCATTTACCACAGTATTTTGTTGGTCACCAAGCTTCTTTTGTGTACACTCAAAAGAATGGTGTCCTTATTCTCCATAGTTATAGCAAGTAACCTTAACAAAAACTCTACTTGTCTTCTTCTTCGATTCTACAAGTTTCTGTTCATCTTCTACAGTCAGTTTATCCTTCACCGAGTGATCAATCTTTTCCTTTCCTCAGGAATTACTATTTTTTCTCCTTTTCAACTTATCTTCTTCCTTCATAGCATATTGATAAGCATCTTTGATAGAATCAATCTTCAACATCCCAAGCTCATCCTAAATATTGAATCTCAAACCATTCACATACCGAGATACCTTTCCTTACCAAGTTCTCTATGTCCAAACCAAATAGTAATTTTTTAGAACTCATTGATATAATATTCAAAAATTAAATCTTTTTGCTTCAGATTTTGCAACTTCTTAAACAAGTCAAGCTCATAATCAACAGGTATGAACTTAGCTTTCAATTTAGACACCATCAACCTCCACCAATTGATCTTTATTTTACCTTCATCTTCTCTATCTCTTTGTAATTATTTCCACCAAAGACTAGCATGTCCTTTCAACTTAGTTTGAGCTAGCCTCACTCGAAGAGGATCTTCAATTTCTTCAATCTCAAAGAAGTCTTCAAGTTCACCAATCCAATCAATCAAGTCCTTAGGTCTCAAAGTACCAGAGAAAGTAGAAACTTCCATTTAGTAACTAGTACTTAACCGAGCTCCAGATCTATGCAACAGACCAGTTATGTCTTCACCAAATTTGTCTCTCTAGTCATCACCACTAGATCCAATAGCTTCAAAGTCTTTTTTAGCTTCCTCATAACCATCTTCAGTACCAACATTCTGAGGTACGCCAACAACAAATCTCATGATCTCAATGATCATGTCATTCTTCATCAACTCTATCTTAGATCTAATATCTGATCTAACTTTGTCAAAAATATTTGATTCCACAGCATCACAAAGATCTGCAAGTTCTCTAGGGTCTAATCTTCTCAGAGGAATCCTTAAAGATAAGAAAACCCAAAGCAACAAAACCCTACACCAATCACCTTGTGACAATATCCAAGTTGTATGCAAGTTAGATCAGCCTGTCACCTTGCATGAACAACTAGGGAAAGATTCCACAAGTTCACAACCATGGATCCACAACTTAGATCATATGATCTCTTCACAAACTAGGTCAATTTCATGAGATCTACCTTCGCACAAGATCTAACCTTTTCTCAGGAACAACCTTCACTCTAATACCACCTAACATAGTTCAAGGATGGTGGATCAAATTAAGGATAGTCCAACCTTGCAGCTAATTAACAACATAGCAAAATTACACAACATAACAATTGTTTCAACAAAATTTCCATTAATATGCCCATCTATAAGGCCTTCCAGGTTAGGGCCAATTACAATTAGAAACAATTCTGCAAGATCAACAAAGATCCAAGTCCAACTCTGGCTAGTCCAGTTCTAAAAATAATTAGCAACTGATGGAAACCCTAAGGTAGATCTAAACTTGAGCTCACAAGACTCCAAGCAATCTCCTTGTCTCCAACCATGCAAACCACTAGCTCTACTATTACAACTATCAGAAATCAATCTGATCTGCTAGATCTCGTAGGATCTTTTCCACAACTTCACTTATCTACTTCCCAGATCTGCTTTCATGATCTCTCTAAGTCATGATCATCCTCCTAAACAATTACCCAAAACACCCCTTAAATACTAATCTTTATCCATAAGTCAGCTTGAAGAAATAATTAACTCCTATAAACAAATATTAAATGCAACAATAGTCGGCTCTCAATAGCCTTACAATTATTTAATTCTCCATGCCAGCCTCTAGATCTACATAAGAGAATAAAATAATAGATACCAATAATAAATGCACCAAGTCAGCCAACCAAATCACCAAGAACACCAGTCAATAAGACACAACTACCAAGAAATAGTGAAACAACTGAGCACCAGGCTAAGCATGACCAAGCAACATAGGCATTACCAAGCACTAATTTCATCGGGTACCAGGAGCTTTACCGAGTTCCTTCAGTGACTGAGCTTTCTTTAATAACCAAGACTATCAGTTAAAGCTCCAACTGAGTACCATAGGACCAAAAGAAAAGACCTCCATGCAGATTCACCGAGTACCCTAGAATGCCCATGCATCAATTCATCCTTTCAAAGATGATTTGTTTGAAGCCTGTTGGTCTAGCAGTACTTTTCATGTTGTGGCATATTTCATCCACACTCAATGTTCTCTTTTGTAAAGTTACCTTCTTTATTTCCTCATCATTGTCAATTTCATCATCATCCTTCTCCAAAAAGAGTTTCCTTCTTAGTTTCTTCTTCAACTGGCTCAACACTACCATAGGCTGAACATTTTTTCTCTTCCCTAATGTAGGGTTTTTCTTTTGTGGCTCAGTAGCTATAGTTGTAGAGGCTACCCTAGTTCTTAGCCTAATAATAGGTGAGGAGATAGGCTTTGGTTTCTACATTATTTTTCTTACAGGCTTGACAACTGATTCCTTATTACCTTTATTTTCTACTACTTTCTCCTCCTCTTCACTTTCACTAGACTCACTTGATTTATCTTCTCCTAATCCTTGATTCAGTTATAGTGGTGCACCTACCTCTCTTTCTCTTATCATCTTTTCAATGTTTTTCACTATCTTTTTCCTCTTTCTCTCCATGGTAGCAGCCTTTAGTCCCATGGTTATCTTAGCCTTCTCTTCCTCGTAGGTTCTAAAGTATGTAGCCTTCTTATCAACTTCCTCGGCTCACAAGGTTGTGATTTTTGTTGTAGTTTCATCAATTTTTAACTTATAAGGTAATGTCATTAGCCATCATATCCTCGGTATTATAGCTTGAGCATGTGTGAGGTCAGTGTCAACTAGGAAGCATATTTCCTGATTGTATTTCTCTACTAGGGATATAGGAATCCTACTTCTCTTCCTCATTTTATTCTTGAATTCTACAAAGTAATTCTCCATAATGCTTTCAAAGTTATCACCCATTTGACTAACAAACTCATTAATCTAAACTATCACTAGCCTACTCTTATCCCATACTACTCCTCCAACAGCAGGAAAACTTTTCTGAATGTAGAAGAATAAACAAACAAGTAGGGAACTAAACTTATACATTGAATTCTTTTCTTTCTGGATTGATGTAAGATTCTTGGTGAGTTGTGTTAGTTGGAACTTGACAAGGTCATATGTGTGATCCTTCTTAATTATTTTCCAAGCTTGGTCCACTACCATGCATGGGACACTATCCAACTGACTTGACTGATAGAATTTATGTGCTATCATCCTTACTGCAAACTCAATTTTTGAATCGGTGATAGTAGAGATAGTCATGCCTCACTTTTTCCATTCTTACTATGTGTTTTCCTAAATTTACTTCTTTCTTTGACATCTCATAGTTTTCTTCCCAGGGAGTTTAGGGTATCTAGTTACTTGGTGAATCATGTCTTTGGTGATTTGGACTGGTCCATCCTCCATCCATATTTGCATATCATGTACCCTACTCAGTACAATCTTGATCCATTCTACTTTAAAGTTTTGTGGAAAGTCAAGGGCATGAATCAACCCTTTCTTGACAACCTTCTAGTGTTCTAGCTTCAACACTTCATTGCTACATAGTTTCTCGTATGCCTGTCTAAGTTCATAATCGCTAATTTCTCCAATCTTGCACATGTAACATGATCAAATATCATTTATCATTAGAAATTTCTTTAGAATTGATGAAAGGGCTCTAGTTAGATCTCCCATGATCATACTTTCTAGAATGACCTAAAACCTCTTTGGCTTGCACACCTTGTTCCTCACTAATTGAACATTAAAGACCTCCTTTCCTTGTTTCTTCATCGCAACTGATGATGATGACGCCATGTCTCACAACTTAACATTTAAAAGTATTGAAAAGATTTTACTTGGTAAAATACCTTTCAGAAGTGTTCTTCAGATGATTTATCGATGGTACACTATGAAGATTTCTGCAAATTATACTTAACACTAATCGCACTAGTTACTCACCTTTTGAATCACTCTAAAAATTCTCAATTCTCTAGTGAAATGAAATAAATGGTAACTTCCCACTTTATAGACTTCAAACGATCGGATTAGGGCTTTATTAAAGATCCGTACACTTTCTAGGTGAGATACAACTATCTCAGAAATCTTATGTTAAACTTGGTCAACATAAGCTCAATCAATACAACCATTCGGTTACACCTCAGTGCACATCAAATCTTGGCTATCACACGTACTCAGTATACATTAGTGACTCGGTCACTATAGACTAAAATACTGATGCTCGACATCAAATATATAGTGTAGTTCTTTGCTCAAATCTGTCCTAATGCATCTTAATATATATAGATATGGACTTTTTCTCAAGAAATGTTAGGAACTGATGTAAGATTAAAACATTTAGGACTCAGCTCCATACATACCTTCTTTGCTTACTTTGAAGTAGTGTGATCACCTAATCCATCAGATTGGGTGACCTCAGGTGCAGTGGCTTCACTACTACTTCCCTCTTCTTTCTTCTTCCATGTTTTGTTCATCTAATTTCTCATTTTCTCAGTGGTTTCTTCATTCTTTCTTTGCTCATTGCCCGGTATGGGTGTTCTAAAATATTTCTATAGGTGACCTATCTTATTGCATTTATAGCATACCATACTTCCATTCATCCAACTCTTGGATTTACCCCTAAAATGTGTCTTCAGACAATTTTCTCCAATGTGACCATATTTTCCACAATAATGGCAACTATACCAAGTCTTGTAGTCCCAATTGTATGTATTACCCTTCTTAGGTGACTTCATCTATTGATTCGATGACCATTTGGGTTTTGATCTACATTCAAATGCTCTATGTCCATATTTCTGACAGTTGAAACAGTGTTCTTGAAATTTAGGTGAGGTAGGTGGATTACTAACCTTTGTCCTACATTCATGTGTCTGATGTCCATGTTTCTTATAGTTACAACAATGTCCCTTAAATTTTGGTTTAGGATTAGACTTACCATATTTTCTTCAATAGATGTTGGTTGTATGTCCTATCTTTCCACAATGATGGCATGTGGGATTGTTTTTCTTTGGTTTTGCATTCCTTTTCTCTCCACTCTTTGATGATTCCCCTTCCTTAGTGGATGACAATTTCTCATTATGTCCAAGTCCAAATGTATCACTAGATCTTCTAGGTGACCTTAATAGCTCTTCAAAGTATCTTACAACTTCATTAGGCTTGTTCATCCTTTCATTAACTTCCTTTTTAGTTCTCAATTCATTTCTTAGTTGATTATTTTATGATCTCAGATTGGTGAGTTCCACATCTTTCCTAGCCAATTCTTGATTAACTAGTAGTACTTGATTTACCATGTCAAGTTGATTTTGTCAACCTTTGCATGTCACTTGTCTTTTCATCAAGTCTCATTGATATTTTTCTTTTATCTTCTTCGGCCATTCTCTTGTCTTCTACAACTTTCTTTTTTTGTTCAACTACTTTATAGAGTCTCACAAATTGAATTTCTTGTTTTCTCTTTAGATTTCTAATGTCCTCATTCAGTATGTTATTTTTCTCCAGTAGTTCTTTTATCATTTTTTCACTTTCTATAGATTTCCCACTATCAAATAGTCTGGTAGTATCATCTTCTTGATATTGTGTTTCATTTTGTTGAATAGTTATTTCTCTTCTTCTGCTTAGGGATTTCTTCAGTTCTCCTCTGGCTGCTTCAAGTTGTTGTAATGCAAGCTAAATATTAATCTTTTGATTCTCTATGATTTTTCCCAACTTATAAACCTCCATCTCAAGATCTTTATCTCACAAGTGGTTAGAATTCTATAGGAGACCAATGCTCTGATACCAGTTGTTGGAAATCTATTGGGAAAATATGATACTGAGAGGGGGGGGTGAATCAAATATCATTGATTTATCCAGTTTTACATAAATGAAACTTACATAACATAAGCATAAAACTCAATAGTATAACAGATCTAAAAAGATAAACATCACCCATGAAAATAAGCATAACACAATCATTTTGGTTACCCAGAAACCCTTGAAAGGTAAAACTGGGGTGCGGATGACACCCACAAATCTTCACTACTACAGTATAAATTTTGCATGTTAGGGCTACAAATTTGATCACAAAATATGATCTACCCTATGAGGGGTCTTCCCTATTAAGAGCTTTGAGATTTATACAATCTACCTTGCAAAAGGATTTAAGACTTACAATTAAGTAAGCACTTGGTTAAGATATTTACTAAGGTCTGTCAAAACCAATTTGTTAAAATATTTATCTTGATACACCTATTAAAATATCTCAGTACCTCATCCTTCAATTTGCATTGTGATGCTGATTATAGATCTTCTCCTTGTAGTATAGATTTGATCTCATCTATCAAATATGTCCCTTTTCTTCCCTTCTCTACTTTTATCTATTCAACTCAGTCACTGAAATCAATTAGAATACTTCTTTGTTCTGAAAATATTCTCTCTATCATATTCTTACATCATTTTAGGGTTTAAATCACATCTTATATAGACAGTTAACTTTCTCCAAGATTTAAGATCTACAATCTAGATTATCTATTTTTCCCGCTCAACCTTTCCCTAATTTTGATTGGTTTCATGTGTTACATAGGGATTAATGATTACAATACAAGAGTGTAATCACCTTGATTATTTCCTGAACAAATAACAAATAAAATATAAATGTTGGCCAAAATGGTTTACCTAAGTGTTTGTGCCATAACAAATAAATATTTCAATTTTGGCTTGTTCGGCCTTAGATATCTCTGGCACTCAGCATTCACTATTCTTTACCACTATTCTTTATATTTTGGTGCTCAACATTGTCTTCTTTTCATAACTTGACAAAAGTTGACTCAACTAATACAAAAGTACTTGGTGACCATTATTTTACTCGGCAGTGACTACTGCTCGGTAAATGTACATTTTACATCACTCGGCCTATATATGATAAATCAGTTGTAGTGATGACCGGCCAACATTGCCTAGAAAATGATGAAGTGTAAGACACTAATAGACAACAAAACTTTAGGGATCAACATTCTATTCCTGGGTATATATCTCCTCAGTAATTCTACCCTATACTTTTATTTAAAACTTTTACAAATAGTCTGTTAGATCTTGTACTTTCAAGATTTGTAATGGTTGTTGAACCTACAACTAATTTACACAAAAGGAGAGATTGAAGATCTATGATTTGAAGATCATCGAAGTTGTTGATTAGGTATGTAAGATGATTAAATCAGTAATATGTTGTCATTGATGTCAACTAGTTTGACAGTACTTATCTTGTAAGTTACTATACCCAAACATCTGAGAAAGGAGTGAAAGAGATGAAGAACAGAAATATCTACATGAGGAAGATGTATATGAAAAATGAGAATAATGAATACATTGGGTAACTTATTAATGAGTCTATGACCTTATGTTATTGACTTGATTATGTTGCATTCATCTATGATGAGGAAAAGAGCTAAAAGACACAAGACAGTGTTGTCAGTCGATGAAGCATCACAGTATACACCGATGAAGTGTAGTGTATACCGAGCATAGTTATAACTAAGCTTGTATTTACTGACACATTTCTTTGATAACCGAGTAGGATAAAAAGAACTAAATGATTAGTTTAGCTAATAAGATTAATGAGCTGGATACACCTCAATTTTAGTGTTGGAGATAAAGTTTGTTACGGAGATCCATGGCTAACAAAATTCAAGGAAGATCTAATAGAGAAAAATGAAATGTGTTATTGACACATTAGCCAAGGAAGGTCAAAGCAGAAAGATCAATGAAGGAGATTAAGTGGCAAAATCTGATGGATGAGAAGAAAATGGTTTACATGTCTATATAAGAGACTAAGGATTTCATGATGAAAAGAGCTAGAAGAAGAAGGAAACTACAGAATTATCACATGAACAAGTTTTATGCATACCTGATCATACTGGTTAAAGAAGAACCGAACTACAGAGCATTACCGAGTGACAGAGAGAAATTACTGATGGACAGTAAGTTGATATACATTGTTGAAATAGAATTGTTATAAAGATCAAAGGATTTGAATGAGCTAAACATTGATTTGTACATATGCAATTGAAGTTGTATTAAGGAAGATCACCTACTATTAGATTTTAACCATTGTATACAGTCAAATCTCTTAACCGAGTGGACTTGAAAGTCTTTCATGTATCATTCATAGAATGAACATTGTTATCCTGTCAACCCCATAGTGAATGTTGGTTGGACGATAACGGTTAGTCTAAAATCCTCTAACAAGGTCACACCTAACAGTGTGTTTGTAACCTTTAATAGGGCTGGGTCTTCACTGACCTCACTTCAGAAGAGTGAATATTTTTGGGTTGTCGGTCCCAAGTGGTTTTTCCCTTCACAGGGTTTCCACATTGAATCTCTTGTGTTATGTGTTGATTGTGATATTTGTTTGATGTCATATTTACATGCTACATATTGGATTTAATCAGTAATCATTATAATTTAATGACTAGAAATCGGTAAAAGCACAGACAGTATAGTATTTCAAGTTACCTAGTAGCAAAAATTTAAGTAATTTGTTTTGGGATTATACATTTTGAATTGGGACACTGGATAATTGATTCACCCCCCCTCTCAATTATTCTAACAATTGGTATCAGAGAAATTTTTCTTGGAACAGAGTTTTAAGGACTTCAGTACAAAGATCTCAAAATGTATAAAAGGGAAGTGCCAAAGCTGAACAAAGATAACTTCACAGTATGGAAATGCCAAATGATGTTGCACATATCTGGAATTGGGAAGGCTGCACTAGATCTGATGAAGAATGGCTACATTGAACCAACCCCTTGTCCCTTGACCCTTAATCAACTAAGAGACAAGAATAAAGACAATGTTACTATGATGGAGATTGTTGCTTCTTGCATTGATGCCTAATTTGAAGATATTAAAGGATGCACTACTTGCAAAGGTATGTGGGATGAACTTGCTCAAGTTTACAGTGGTGATGCAAATGTCAAAAGAGCCAGAGCTGAAATCTTAAGGGGTAGATTCGATGACATGAAGATGAAAGAAGGTGAAAATATTGTGCAGTACATAAATAGACTAAAAGAGGTAGTACATGCCATTAGAGCATTTGATGGTGTTATTAGTGAAGAAATAGTAGTAAGCAAGGTTCTTAGAATAGTATTATCAGTTTATGCAATCATAATTTTTGCAATTCATGAAACAAGGTCTGTAGCTGGTAATGTTCTTACTCTTGACAATCTGATTGGTAAGCTTACAACCTTTGAACTAAATAACTTTGATAACAGTATTGTACCGACTGTGGAATCTTCTTTTATATCTTCTTTGAAGATTGGTAAGTCTAGTAGTAGGTATAATAAGAATGATGAAAGTGATAGCAATATTGATGATGAGCTTGATGAACTTGAAGCTCTCATGGCCAGAAGGTTACCTAAAGGAAAAGGAAGGTATAAAGGTAAGTTACCTTTAGCATGCTTTAACTGTAAAGAGGTTGGTCACATTGTTGCTAGATGTCCACATAAGAAAGATGATGAAAGAACCAAAGATCGATCTAAAGGAAGCTATGGGAGAAGATTCAATAGGAGCTACCGACACAACAACAGAGACTACCAAGACAATAATGACAAAGGCAAAAAGGTATGTTATATAGATGAAGAAAATGAATCTGATTCTAACTCTGATGATGATGTAGAAGTTGTATTTGTTGATATGAAAGATGATTCAGAGGAAGAAGAAAAACATGTAGAAATAGGACTGATCTCTAAAGTTAACAAAAATGATACATGGATCATAGACAATGGCTGTACACACCACATCACTGGTGATGAAGAGAAATTTGATCAACTTGAAAAATAAAATGGAGGATTTGTTAAGATGGGTAATGATACACATTGTATGGTAAGAGGTAAAGGATCCCTAATGATAAATGATAGGATAAAATGTGAAAATACTTATTGGGTAGATGGACTGAACTATAATTTGTTAAGTGTGGCATAGTTGAAGAATTCAGGTCACCGAGTTGCTTTTGAGATCAAAAGGGTAAAAATATTTGATGATGGAGGAAGACTAGTTGGAACTGGTGCACAAACAAAAGGTAATCTATTTTATCTTGATACTGATGAGTCTTCTTGCTTGATGATGAAAAATGAAGATGCTTGGTTGTGGCATAAGTAGTTATTGTATACACCTAAAAATGGTCATCTAGACTATTAGTCCCTTTTGCTAAATCATAAATTGCTTGTTCTTGATCAAATCCTAGTTCTATCATTTATTTGATTATTTTCTATGGGCTAACCATTTTATCCTAAATCTTTATTTATTTAAAAAGAATATTTCCTCCCCTTTTAATAAATAAAAAGCCCCCACTTTTCTTCTTATCCTAAGTTGCACAAATAAAGCATTATTCTTATTTTATAAAAAGGGAAAAAGCACTTTTTGTCTCATATGGACACAAAAGTCAACTCTTATTTTCCTATTGGAGGATACTTGTGCACATGGATTGCTCCTCTTTTAAGCTCCACCGTTGATTAAATATTTTGCCTCTTAATCTCCATGGTCCATTCCTCCTCATTTCCTATAAAAGAAGAGCTCTCTTCTTCATTCTAGATCCCCAACTTTTTATGCTAACTTTATGCTGCAGGTTTTCTAGGTCACTTTGGAGCTTTTGGAGATTTGGAGCATTCTTAGCATCTACACCTCATTCTTGCATTCTACATCTCATTCCTTGCATTCTTAGCTTAGCTTCATATTTATGCTTTCTTAGATTAGCTTCATTTCTATGCTCTAGATTAGCTCACATAGATTAATTAGCTTGGGTTGTAACACTTGCATATTTCCTTTCATAGCTTAGCTTGCATTTCCATTTCTAGCATAGCATTGCATTGCATTTTCATTCTTGATTCTTGAGGATATTGGCATTCTTGCCCTTGTCTTCATTGAATCTCTCATTGCATGGTTTACTAACAAGGTTATAGGCTAAATAGCTCTAGCTGAGAGCATTCTTAAAACCCTTGCACTCCATGCCTAGGGAGCTATGGACCGATTTGTGAGGGCTCATTCTTGAGTTTTCTTACATGTAATGATCCATAGAAGTGTGACACATTTATAGCACACAGTTATGTCATGTAAATTTTGATAACATGATTAAGATCAGTAAAAAGAAAAGAGTTAGAGGTCTACCTAACTTATCTAAGCCTGATCATGTTATGTGTCATGAATGTTAGAAAGGTAAAATGACTAAGTCTAGTTTCAAAAGAAAATATTATTCAACAAAGAAGATACTTGAGTTAGTGCATACCGACCTATGTGGTCCTATGAGAAATCAGAGTTATTATGGTGATAGATACTTTATTCTTTTTGTTGATGACTATACTAGATTGATGACTCTCATGTTTCTTAAAGAAAAATCTAAAGAATTTAAGATGTTCAAGTGGTATAAAGCAAAAGTAGAAAAAGAGACTGTTAAGGAATTGAAATGCTTAAGATCTGATAGAGGAGGTGAATTTATCTCTGATGAATTTACTAATTTCTTTAATGAGCATGGCATTAAAGGATAGATCTCTGCATTAAGGACACCTCAGCAAAATGGAATTGCTGAAAGAAGGAATAGGTCAATAGTTGACTATACAAGGACACTAATGTTGCAAAATAATGTTGCTCAGACATACTAGAGAGAAGTTGTCAGTACAATAGTTTATGTTCTTAACTGAGTACAACTAAAGAAGGACACTACTAAGACACCCTATGAGTTATGGTTTGGACACAAACCCACTATAAGTTATTTCAGGATTTTTGGAAGTAAATGTTTTATTTTGAAAGATGAAAGAAATGGGAAATTTAACCCAAAAGGTGATGAAGGGATATTTCTGGGATATTCCACTAAAAGTAAAGCATACAAGTGTCTTAACAGGGTTACAAATAAAATGATTAAAAGTACTAATGTTCAAGTTGATGATTTTGATGACAAGAATGCAAAGGAAATCAGAAAGGAACTAGAAGACTATAGTAGATTCACTTACATTGAACAACCTAATCACCTACCAACATAACAGATAGTGACAACCGGTCAACAGGAAAATAATATCGAGGAACAGAACAGAGAAACCAATAAGAAGGATGGACATACTAAGAAAATAAATGAACTTGCCCAAGATGAATAAGAAAGAAGAGACAGAGTATTGGAAAGATTTGTTAGGAGACATCATCCTAAGACACAAATTATTGGAGACAGACAAGTTGGCATGCAAACAAGGAGTAAGACAAGACAAGGTACATGTCTAGTTTGTGAATATGAATCAAAAAATGTAAAATTTGCATTAGAAAATGAGGAATGGGTTAATGCAATGAAAGAGGAAATAGAACAGATAGAGAAGAACAAAACCTAGAGTTTATTACCCAGACCTAAAGACAAGAATGTTAACGATACCAAGTGGATATTCAGGAACAAACTGAATGAAAATGGTGAGGTAACAAAAAATAAAGCTAGATTCGTATGAAAGGGATATGCATAGGAAGAAGGAATTGATTATGGTGAAACATTTTCACCTGTTTCCAAATTAGAAGGTGTTAGAATGCTACTTGCATATGTTGCACACAAGAAATTCAAAGTTTATCAAATGTATGTTAAGTAGTTAGCATTCTTGAATGGAATACTTGAAGAAGAGGTCTACATAGAACAACCAGAAGGGTTCATTGATCCAGACAACAAAGATATGGTATGTAGATTACATAAAGCTTTATATGGTTTAAAGCAAGCACTGAGAGTCTGGTATGAGAGGCTGCATAACTACTTGTTAAGTATTGGATTTGTTAGAACTAGTGAAAACAACAATTTGTATATGAAAGGAGATACTGATGATACTATCTTAATTTTTGAAATATTTGTGGATGATATTATTTTTGGAGGTCAAGATCACATATGTAAAGCCTTTGCTGATGAGATGAGTAAAGATTTTGAAATGTCTATTTTTGGAGAGATTAAATTCTTTCTAGGCTTACAAGTGATTTAGCAAAGTGATGGGATATTCATCACACAATCCAAATATATCAAGGAAGTACTAAGGACATTTGGCATGGAAGATGCTAAACCTGTGGGAACACTGATGGCTACTGGATGTAAACTGACTAAGGAAGATGAAAATACAGAGGTAAATCAGACACTATACTGATTTATGATGGGTAAGTTAATTTATCTAGTTCATAGTAGACCAGATATAGCACATGTTGTGGGAATTATTGCTATATTTCCTACAAAACCCTAGAGAGTCACACATGGTTGCTACAAAGAGAATCCTTAGATACTTGAAGAAAATAGAAGATTATGGATTATGGTATCCTAAAGAAGACAAGTTTGAATTGAAGGTATACACTGATTGTTGACTACAACTGATTTGGAATCTGATTGAAGAATCTATGATTGCAAGATCACTAAGGAGTTACTAATTAGATATGTAATATGATTAAATCAGTATTATGTTGTCATTGATGTCAACTAGTTTGAGAACACTTATCTTGTAAGTTATTATACCGAGACATCTGAAGAAAGGTGAAAGAGATGAAGAATAGAGAAATCTACATGAGGAAAGATGTACATGATAGATGAGGATAAGGAACACATTGAGTAACTTGCTGATGAGTCTATGACTTGATGATATTGACTTTATTATGTTGCATTCATCTATGATGAATTATAGAGCTGAAAGACACAAAGCAGTGTTGTCGGTAAATGAAGCATTTCTAGTATACACCGATGGAGTATAGTGTATACCGATCATAGTATTAACCGAGCAGTGTTCACTGATGCATTTCTTTGTTAACTGAGCATAATAGAATGTATTAAATGATAAGTTTAGCTAATAAGATTGATGCGCTGGCAAAAGTATAACATTGAGGTAACAAATAATGTTTGTTACATAGATTGATGGCTAACAAAATTCAGTGGAGATCTAACGGAAAAGATTGAAACATGTTATTGACACAAGTATCGAGAAAATTTGAAGCAGAAAAATCTATGAATGAGATTAAGCAGCAAAATCTGATGGTGGAGAAGAAAATGATTTACTTGTCTATATAAGAGAATAGTTTTTTCTTTATGAAGATGCTGAGAAGAAGAAGCTACAGGAATATCGCATGAACAAGGATTTCATGTATTCTGATCATACTGGTTAGTAAGAACCGAGTTGTAGAGAAATTACCAAGCTACAAAGAGAAATTATCGACGGACAGTAAGTTGATACAGTATTGAATCTGAAGTGAATTATTGATCAGAAGGATTTGTATGGACTAAATATTGATCTATAATCTGCAATTGAAGTTGTATTAGGGTAGGTCATTTACTGTTACATATTTAACCATTGTATATAATTAAAATCTCTTAACTGAGTGGACTCTGAAAGTCTTATGATGTATCATTCATAGAATGAACATTGTTATCCTGTCAACCCCATAGTGAATGCTGTTTGGATGATAACTTCTAGTCTAAAATCCTCTAACAAGGTCACACCTTATAGTGTGTTTGTAACCTTTAACAGGGTTGCATCTTAACCGACCTCACTTCGGAAGAGTGAACAATTTTGGGTTGCCGGTCCTAAGTGGTTTTTCCCTTTACAAGGTTTCTATGTTAAACCTCTTGTGTTATGTGTTGATTGTGATATTTGTTTGTTATCATTCTTTACATGTTACATGTTAGATTTGATCGGTAATCTATTTTAGCATTAGACTAGTAATTGGTAAAAGCATAAACAGTGAGAGTTATTATTTCTTACCGACGAGTAGAAATTGAAGAAATTGTTTTGAATTATACATTTTGATTTGGGACACTGGATAACTGATTCACCCCCCTCTCAATTATTCTAACAATTGGTATCAGAGCACTGGTTGCTTGGAATAGAGTTTTAAGGACTTAAGCATAAAGGTCTCAAGATGTATAAGAAGGAAGTACCTAAACTGAACAAAGAGAACTTCACAGTATGGCAAAGTAGAATGAAGTTGCACATATCTAGAATTGGGAACTCAGCACTATATCTGATGGAGAATGGCTACATACAACCGCCCACTGGTCCCTTAACTATTGATCAACTGAAGGACAAGCATGAACACAATGTTACTATGATGGAGCTTGTTGCTACCTATACCGATGCTGAATTTGAAGATATCAAGACATGCACAACTGCCAAAGGAATGTGGGATAAATTAGCACAAATATACAGTGGAGATTTGAATGTCAAAAGAGCCTGAGCTGAAAGTCTGAGAGGTAGATTTGATGATATGAGAATGAAAGAAGGTGATAACATTGTCCAATATTCAAATAGAATCAAAGAGGTGGTACATGCTATTAGAGCATCTGATGGAGTGATTGATGATGAAATAGTGATAAGCAAGATTCTCATAACCTTGCTACCAGTTTATGCAATTAGGATTTCTGCAATACATGAAACAAGAGCTACATCCAACCTTAATCTTGACACTTTGATTGGTAAACTTACAACCTTTGAATTAAAAAACTTTGATAACAGTGTTGTTCCTTCTGTTGAATCCACTTTCATGTCTTCTTTGAAGATTGGAAAGTCTAGCAGGAATAATAAGAACTGTGATAGTGATGATAATACCAATGATGAACTTGATGAGCTTGAAGCACTTATGGCTAGAAGATTTCCCAAAGGAAAAGGAAGGTATAGAGGTAAGCTACCTTTATCATGCTTTAATTGTAAAGAAGTCAGTCACATCACTACTAGATGTCCACAAAAGAAAGATGATGATAGATCCAAAGACCAATTGGATGGAAGCTATGGAAGAAGAGTCAACAGAGTCTACTGACACTACAACAGAGACAACTGAGATGAAAAAGGCAAAAAGGTATGTTACATAGCTGAAGATATTGAAACTGAATCTGATTCTGATGATGATATAGAAGTTGTATTTGTTGCTATGAAAAATGACTCAGAAGAAGAAGAGAAACATGAAGAGACAACACTGATCTCTAAAGTAAGCAGAAATGATACATGGATCGTAGACAGTGGCTATACACATCATATGACTGGTGATGTAGAGAAGTTTGATCATCTTGTTGAATATAATGGAGGATCTGTGAGAATGGGAAATGATGCACCTTGTATGGTAAGAGGTAAAGGCTCACTGATGATCAATGACAGACTACAATTTGAAAATGCATACTAGGTAGATGGACTGAACTATAATTTGTTAAGTGTGGCTTAGCTGAACAATTTAGGCCACCAAATGGCTTTTGAGAGAAAAAAGGTGAAGATATATGATGATGGAGGAAGACTTGTCAGAACTGGTACACAATCCAGAGGTAATCTATTCTATCTTGATATGGATCATTCTTCTTGTTTGTTAATAAAGGATGAAGATGCTTGGTTGTGGCACAAAAGGTTATGCCATGTGAACTTTGACAACATGATCAAGATTAGTAGAAAGAGAAGAGTTAGAGGATTGCCTAACTTGACAAAACCTGATCATGCCATGTGCCATGAATCTCAGAAAGGTAAGATGACTAAGTCTAGTTTTAAAAGCAAAGACTATTCAACAAAGAAGATACTTGATTTGGTTCATACCGACCTATGTGGTCCTATGAGAATTCAGAGCTATTCTGGTGATAGATATTTTATTCTTTTTGTTGATGACTATACTAGACTGATGACTGTTATGTTCTTGAAAGAGAAATCTGAAGCTTTCAAAATGTTTAAATGGTATAAAGCTAAGGTAGAGAAAGAAACTAGAAAATAAATAAAATGTTTAAGATTTGATAGAGGAGGTGAATTTATCTCTGATGAATTTACTAATTTTTGTAATGAGCATGGAATCAAAAGGTAGGTATCCGCACTAAGGACACCTCAGCAAAATGGCATTGCTGTAAGGAGGAATGGGTCTATAATTGACTATGCTAGAACATTGATGATATAGAAGAATGTTGCTCAGACATATTGGAGGGAAGCTGTTAGTACAGCTGTGTATGTTCTTAACCGAGTACAACTAAAGAAGGACTCAAACCAAACACCTTATGAACTATGGTTTGGACACAAACCTACTGTAAGTTATTTCAAAATTTTTGGAAGTAAATGCTTTATTTTGAAAGATGAGAGAAATGGGAAATTTGATTCTAAAGGAGATGAAGGGATATTTCTAGGATATTCCACTTCAAGTAAAACATACAAATGTTTGAATAAGGCTACAAATAAGATAGTTGAAAGTACTAATGTTCATGTTGATGAGTTTGATGACAAGTACATAGAGGAAAGTACAAAGGAACTAGAAGACTATGGTAGATTCACTTACATTGAACATCTAGAGTATTTACCGACATCGCAGACTATGTCAACCGGTCAGCAGGGAAACAATGCAAGACAACAAGCAACATAAACCAAGGAACAAGATGGAGCTACCAAGCAAGAAAATGACCCTGAACAGGATGAACAAGAAAGGAGAACTCAAGTTTTGGCTAGTTTTGTTAGAAGACGTCATCTTGAGACACAAATCATTGGAGACAAACATGTCGGAATGCAAACTAGAAGCAAAACAAGACAAGGTACATGCTTAATTTGTGAATTTGAACCTAAAACTATGAAAGCTGCATTAGAGAATGAAGAATGGGTTAGTGCAATGAAGGAGGAAATAGAGAAAATAGAAAAGAACAAAACTTGGTCCTTAGTACCCCGACCAAAAGATAAAAATGTTATCGGTACTAAGTGGATATACATGAATAAATTGAATGAAAATAGTGAAGCCACAAGAAATAAAGCTAGATTGGTATGCAAGGGATATGCACAGGAAGAAGGCATTGACTATGGTGAAACATTTGCACCTGTTGTTAGATTAGAAGGAGTTAGAATGCTACTTTCATATGTTGCACATAAGAAATTCAAAGTTTATCAAATGGATGTGAAGTCAGCATTTTTGAATGGTATACTTGAAGAAGAGGTCTACATTGAAAAACCTGAAGGATTTGTTGATCCTGACAATAAAGACATGGTATGTAGACTACATAAAGCATTATATGGATTGAAGCAAGCACCAAGAGCATGGTATGAAAGACTGCATACTTGTTAAGTATTGGATTTGTAAGAACAAGTGAAAATAGTAATTTGTATGTGAAAGGTGATACTGATGATACTATTATCATTGCTAAAATATTTGTTGATGACATTATCTTTGGAGGCTCAGATCTTGTCTACAAGGCATTTGCTGATGAAATGCAAAAGGAATTTGAACTGTTTATGTTCAGAGAGATTAAATTCTTTCTTGGACTACAAGTGATTCAACAAAGTGATGGCCGGGATATTCATCACACAATCTAAATACATAAAGGAAGTACTAAAGACATTTGGCATGGAAGATGCTAAACCTGTAGGAACACCGATGGCTATTGGATGTGAATTGACAAAGGAGGATGAAACTATCGAGGTAAACTAGACACTTTACCGATCCATGATTGCTAAGTTAATGTACGTAGTTCACAGTAGACCAGATATAGCACATGTTGTGGGAATTGTTGCAAGATTTTCTACTAATCCTAGAGAATCACACATGATAGCTACAAAAAGGATCTTAAGATACTTGAAGAAAATAGAGAATTTTGGATTATGGTATCCTAAGGAAGGCAAGTTTGAACTGAAATTTTACACCGATGCTGATTGGGCTGGAAATGTGGATGATAGAAAAAGCACCACCAAAGGACCATTTTTCTTTGGTGAAAGACTTGTAACCTGGACAAGTAAAAAGCAGGCTTGTATTTCTCCTACAGCTAAAGTAGAATATGTTGCTGCTGCTACTAACTATTCAAATATTGCCTATATCAAACAAGTGTTGGAAGGAATGAATGAGGTAATCACTGATCTGGTGATCATATACTGTGACAACACTAGTGCTATTAATATTTCAAAAAATCATGTGATGCACTCTAAGACAAAGCATATATCTATTAAGTATCATTACTTAAGAGAACAAGTGCAAGAGAAGAAAGTAAAGTTAGAATTTGTTACATCTAAAGAACAACTTGCAGATATTTTTACAAATCCCCTGCCGAAGGACACATTTGAATACTTGAGGACTAGACTTGGGGTCTATCCCCTATCTATTGATCACTAAGGTGATCTGGTTGTTGCATCAGCCTACTTTTATCAGAAGATCAATCATGTTGATGCAACATAGTTCACACTTTGACTCATGTTCAAGCTTGTGATTAAGTTTGAGAACTTGAACCGATTGGAATATCAGTATTCAGAGATACAGAGGAAGACAAAATTGTTTGTTTATTTGTTTCTTTGGCATTGTTGTCAAAGGGAGAGATAAACAATATGAAATGAATATGAAATGAAAAGGGGAGAGATAAACAATATGAAAAGGAACAAGCACCAATGATAATTATCTAAGGGAGAGACAATGAGACAGAGTATTGAAGATCAGTTACAGAGAACAGAAGTAGGAACAGGAGAACTGAAAAGATCACAACTGCAAAATGGTAAAGTTGTATTATTTAATGTTGGTTTAGTAATGTAGTGATTAAACATATTAAGTCTATTCGACTTACAACATTTGTTCACAAAGTTGTAGAATGTATGTTTGGTATGTGTATGGTACATTTCATATTACTTGAGTTGTCATCAATGCCAAAGGGAGAGATTGTTGACTACAACTAATTTGGAATCTGATTGAAGAATCTATGATTGCAAGATCATTGAGGAGTTGCTGATTAGATATGTAATATGATTAAATCATTATTATGTTGTCATTGATGTCAACCAATTTGACAGCACTTATCTTGTAAGTTACTATACTGAGACATCTGAAGAAAGGTGAAAGAGATGAAGAATAGAGAAATCTACATGAGGAAAGATGTACATGACAGATGAAGATAAGGAACACATTGAGTAACTTGTTGATGAGTCTATGACTTAATGATATTGACTTTATTATGTTGCATTCATCTATGATGAAGTATAGAGCTGAAAGACACAAAGCAATGTTGTCAGTAAATGAAGCATTTCTAGTATACACCAATAGAGTATAGTGTATACCAATCACAGTATTAACCAAGCAGTGTTCACCGACGCATTTATTTATTAACCAAGCAGAATAGAATGTATTAAATGATAAGTTTAGCTGATAAGATTGATGAGATGGAAAAATTATAACATCAAGGTAACAGATAATGTTTGTTACACAGATCGACGGCTAACAAAATTCAGTGGAGATCTAATGGAAAAGATTGAAACATGTTATTGACACAAGTACCGAGAAACTTTGAAGCAAAAAAATCTATGAATGAGATTAAGTGGCAAAATATGATGGTGGAGAAGAAAATGATTTACTCGTCTATATAAGAGAATAATTTTTTATTTATGAAGATGCTAGGAAGAAGAAGAAGCTGCAGGAATATCACATGAACAAGGATTTCATGTATTCTCATCATACCAGTTAGTAAGAACTGAGCTGCAGAGCAATTATCGAGCTATAAAGAGCAATTACCGACAGATAGTAAGTTGATACAGTATTGAATCTAAAGTGAATTATTGATCAGAAGGATTTGTATGGACTAAATATTGATTTGTAATCTGCAATTGAAGTTGTATTAGGGCAGGTCATTTACTGTTACATATTTAACCATTGTATACAGTCAAAATCTCTTAATTAAGTGGACTCTAAAAGTCTTATGATGTATCATTCATAGAATGAACATTGTTATCTTGTCAACCCCATAGTGAATGCTAGTTGGATGATAACTTCTAGTCTAAAATCCTCTAACAAGGTCACACCTTACAGTGTGTTTGTAACCTTGAACAGGGTTGGGTCTTAATCAACCTCACTTCAGAAGAGTGAACAATTTTTGGTTGTTAGTCCCAAGTGGTTTTTCCCTTTACAGGGTTTCCACGCTAAATCTCTTGTGTTATGTGTTGATTGTGATATTTTTTTGTTATCATTCGTTACATGTTACATGTTAGATTTGATCGGTAATCTATTTTAGCATTAGACTGGTAATCAGTAAAAGCACAGATAGTGAGAGTTATTATTGCTTACCGATGAGCAAAAATTGAAGAAATTGTTTTGAATTATACATTTTGATTTGGGACACTGGATAACTGATTCACCCCCCTCTCAGTTATTCTAACACTGATGCTGATTGGGTTGGAAATGTGGATGACAGAAAAAGCACCACCAGAGGAGCATTTTTCTTTGGTGAAAGACTTGTAACCTAGACAAGTAAGAAGCGAGCTTGTATTTCTCAATCTATAGTTGAAGCAGAGTATGTTGCTGCTACTACTAATTGTTCAAACATTGCATATATTAAGCATGTGTTGGAAGGTATGGATGAGGTAATCACTGAGCTAGTGATTATATATTGTGACAACACCAGTGCAATAAACATTTCAAAGAATCCAGTGATGCACTATAAAATAAAGCATATATCTATTAAGTATCACTACTTAAGAGAATAGGTACATGAGAAGCAAGTGAAGCTATAATTTGTTACATCTAAAGAACAACTTGCAAACATATTTACAAAGCCTCTACCAAAGGATACATTTGAATACGTAAGGACTAGACTTGGGGTTCGTCCCCTGTCTACCAATCACTAATGTGATCTGGAGGTTGCATCAGCCTAATCTTATTAGAAGATCACACATGTTGATGTAGCAGAGTTCACACTTTGGATCATGTCTAAAGCTATGAAAAGTTTGAAGAACTGAAACTGACTGGCATATTAGTATACAGAGATACAAATGATACAAAATAGGACAATAGAAAGTTACTTGGTTATTACAGAGCAGTGTGTTTATTTGTTTCTTTGGCATTGTTGTCAAAGGGAGAGATAAACAATATGAAACAATATGCACCGATGAGAACTATCAAAGGGAGAGATAATCTGGAAGAAAGGGAGAGCAATTGAAGACTTGTTGCAAAAAACATAGAGAATAGATGGAGCTGTTGTAACGTAGTAATTAAACACATTAAGTATAACTGAGTTATAGAATCAGTTTACAGAGTTGTAGAATACATGTTTGGTATGTGTGTGGTATATTTCATATTACTTGAGTTGCCATCAATTCCAAAGGGAGAGATTGTTGAACCTACAACTGATTTACACAAAAGGAGAGATTGAAGATCTATGATTTGTAGATCACCAAAGTTGCTGATTAGATATGTAAGATGATTAAATCAGTAATATGTTGTCATTGATGTCAACTAGTTTGGCAGTACTTATCTTCTAAGTTACTATACCCAAACATCTAAGAAAGGATTGAAAGAGATGAAGAACATATATATCTACATGAGGAAGATGTATATGAAAAATGAGGATAAGGAATACATTGGGTAACTTATTAATGAGTCTATGACCTTATGTTATTGACTTGATTATGTTGCATTCATCTATGATGAGGAAAAGAGCTGAAAGATACAAGATAGTGTTGTCAGTTGATGAAGCATCACAGTATACACCGATGAAGTGTAGTGTATACCGAGCATAGTTATAAGCAAGCTTGTGTTTACTGACACATTTCTTTGATAACCAAGCAGGAGAAAAAGAACTAAATTATTAGTTTAACCGATAAGATTGATGAGCTAGATACCTCAATTTCAGTGTTGGAGATAAATTTTGTTACGGAGATCCACAGCTAACAAAATTCAAGGAAGATCTAATGGAGAAAAATGAAACATGTTATTGACACATCAACCGAGGAAGGTCAAAGTGACAAAATTAATGAAGGAGATTAAGTAGCAAAATATGATGGATGAGAAGAAAATGGTTTACATGTCTATATAAGAGACTAAGGATTTCATGATGAAAAGAGTCGAAAGAAGAAGGAAACTATAGAATTATCATGTGAACAAGTTTCATACATACTAAATCATACTGGCTAAAGAAGAACCGAACTGCAGAGCATTGCCGAGCGACAAAGAGCAATTACCGATGGACAGTAAGTTGATATACATTGTTGAAACAAAATTGTTATAAAGATCAGAGGATTTGAATGAGCTAAACATTGATCTATACATCTACAATTGAAGTTGTATTAAGGCAGATCACCTACTATTACATTTTAACCATTGTATATAGTCAAATCTCTTAACCAAGTGGACTTGAAAGTCTTTTATGTATCATTCATAGAATGAACATTGTTATCCTATCAACCACATAGTGAATGATGGTTGGATGATAACGGTTGGTCTAAAATCCTCTAACAAGGTCACACCTAACAGTGTGTTTGCAACCTTTAATAGGGTTGGGTCTTCACCAACCTCACTTCAGAAGAGTGAATATTTTTGGGTTGTCGGTCCCAAGTGGTTTTTCCCTTCACAGGGTTTCCATGTTAAATCTCTTGTGTTATGTGTTGATTGTAATATTTGTTTGATGTCATATTTACATACTGTATATTGGATTTAATTGGTAATCATTATAAGTTAATGATTGGTAATTGGTAAAAGCACAGACAGTATAGTATTTCAAGTTACCGAGTAGCAGAAGTTTAAGTAATTTGTTTTGGGATTATACATTTTGAATTGGGACATTGGATAATTGATTCACCCCCCCCCCCCCCCCCTCTTAGTTATTCTAACAAGGTTCACCGCCTATTTATGCACACAAAAAAATGGGGAAAATATTGTGTAAACGACTTTGCCTTGGCCAAACACTAGTTGAGAAATAAAACTTGAAATTAAAAATAAATTGCACAAAAGGAAAGTATGTAAATGTATATACCTTCATAAATAGAGATTGAGATCACACATATTTATGAAGATGCATGTATGTTGCTTGAATTGTAGTTTTTGAACCTTGGAATGCAGTAAGGAATTAAGGATGCTTTCTCAAATGCATAGATCTATGAATACTCCTAATATATCTTTAATGTTGTTATGCTTGATAGACACTTTCTTGGAAGGATGGAAGAAAGAATGCATGTGGATGGTCAAATAATCTTCTTGGTTGTTTGAGACCTCCTCTATTTTTCCATCATGGGAGATAAGCTTGATACAATGGAGAATATTTCCTTCAAAGATGCTCTGAATGCTTGGAGAATGCTTGATCTTGAATTGTATTACAAATATTGGGACCACACACAAAATCTTGTTCTTGGTTACCAAAAAAAGGGGAGATAGGATGATTTTATACCTATTCAACATTTCACATTCAAAAATAAGAGGAGGCCAAAATGAGTTTTAATATCCCTCTATAATACTAAAAAAAGCCACTCATTTTAATTTGGGCCCAAATCTGAAGGAAAATATCACTCAAGGCATTTTATACCTGAGAAAATTGGCCAAAATTTGAATAGGGAGTTAGAAGGAGGAAAACATGTCAAAAATGGAGGAGATGGCTTGTTGGATCAAGAATAATAAACATGAAATATTGAGAATGCAGAAATAGGGCCTAATTGGGCATATAATTGTAGGTTATTAAAATTTAGGATGGTACATTTAGCCCCCACTTTAGTGGGAGTATGAGACTATCTCATGCTCACAATAAAGTAGATCAATGCATTAGAGAAATATTTATAAAGGTCAAGGAGACAAGGAGACACCAATACCTCAAGTGACTTAGGTCCTCACAAAATCCAAAACAAACATGAGAGAGAGAGAGAGAGGCCAAAATTTAATACTCAAAATCTAAGCCAAAACACACAACATTTTTTTTTTAAAGAAGCACATAAACCATCACCTAGGTTACACACTAAGAAATACTCGACATTAAAATGAGGCACAACAACCAACACATACCAGGTCGCAAGGGGAAATCAAGGCATGCGTTGGCATTCCAACACCCCTTGTTTGTTAGACTACATTAGTCAATGAAATCCCTATCTAGGTTTGACCAAAGAAATAAATAAAAGGAAAATATTCACTTAAGTCAAATCCAGATTAGTAATATTAAAGGCCCTTCAATTAGGGCATCAAACCAAGGGGTTCTAATGTGGTGAACGATCAACCTAATCAATTTGTATCCTTGTGGCCCCTAATAGATGCCAGGTAACCTTCCCAAGATAGATGCTAATTCCAATAAGGGGGATAATATTAGATTGACACATGATTACCTCCCTAACACAATACTAGAGATTGTTAAATAATAATGGTTGAAATATAATGATATTTAGTAAATATAGAATACAATGAATATATCCTTTGATTAATATATAATTTAAAATTAGGATTCAATATTCATTAATAATGTTCCAACTAAGGGAATTAAATAATTAAGTAATAAAATTACTATTCAAAATATTATTATTAATATTAGGAACAATAAATTCACCTAGGTCCTTCCTAGGATTTATAAGATTAACTATATCCCTAAAAGTCCAAGTAATAAGCGAAAATAAAAAGGCCATTAATAATAATAACAATAAATTATTTTTTCCTAAACTTTAATAATACAGTGGATTATTCCAAATATTATTAAAATATATTAAATCATAGATCTCAAAACACAATGTTCAAAATATTAATTACATATAATGGGGATTTATTAAATAAAAATTCCAACATAAACAACCTTAGATAATTTAAATTTTTCATCTAATAATAATTAAATAGAAAAGAATCTCACTTGTTAATTAAATTCACCATTACAAATTTCCAATAAGAACATAAAACAAAATAATAATTAAATCTATTTTAATAAATGTGACTTTCTAAAGTCACTTATCATTAATAAACTAAAATATAGATCAAAGGATAAATTAATAAAAGTACAACTTAAACAAAAATAGAAAAGAAAGCAATCCCAATGAGGCAACTGTAACTCTTACTCAAAATTAGGGTTAGACCCAAATTTAAAAGATAAAGAAAACCCTAATTTCATCATTTGTTTGATGCAAGGTTGAGCCAGAGGGATGGAGGATGAAATATCAAGTCTCTTTTGTATACACATGTGTACATGTGTGCATATATACACCTAGGGTGTGTATATACACACATATACACTTATGTGTATATCTCTTCACAAGATTTGCAGAGGGTGGGACTCAGCCCTAATGGGTCAATTAAGGGTTTCATCAAACCCTCATATGAAATCACAATAAGGTGAACAATATATGTTTAATCTAGATTCAAATTTGCATTTAGACTTATTAAAATCTTTACTTTCAGTTTCATTTTAATATGTTACTATGTTCTGTTCTTGTTGCAGATGATATTTGAATCGTTCAGCTAGTTTAAAATCTATTTCCTCTTATATATTTTTATTTTTTATTTGTCTCAATTAGATAAATAAATCTGTATACTATTTAATGATATTTTATGCAAGTAAATAAATTTCAACTTTATGTTGTGTTGGTTCCCCTTCTTCTACTTACAGCTTTACACTATGATTGACAAACTAATGTCACTGACTCTATCACCACTCCAAAGTTTGCAAGGAAAAGGGCCAATTAACAAGGATCAAAGAGATCCTCCTACAATTTGAGCCTAGATGCTCAGGCGGGTGTACCTTTGACTCACTTCTTCAAAGGAGTCACAAAATGTTATACAACTATACCCTTCACAAATTGATCTTAAGATTTATTCATTTATATTTGTGATTGATGATGACAGACTGCTTCCAAAAGATAGACCACTGTCTTCTCCTAGGGCATAGAGTCATAAACAGCATACATCAACTGAAGCCTTAACTTGAATATAATCAGATTCAGAATAAGTGCTTTGCCTATTATTCCTCTCACTCACATACCTGGACATCAAATTCCTATTTCACCTTGAATTCTCTGATATTATCTTTAAGGATTTAATCCTGACTTTGGCAAGAACTCAAAGACAATCTCACAATATACTTTGTATACCATATACTAACTTACTTTGTAACATTAGCATATAAGAACTCAAGATCAAGACAAGAAGACATACACAAATATGAGACTGGAATCCAAGTGTATTCTCATTAAAATTTTCAGAATCAATACATTGCAAGACAACAAAATACTTAAGAAACAATACTAAGTCCAATCCCTCTCTTTAGTTTTCTAGATTAATCATCAACAACCCTCAAAAAGTAAAAACAGTTGCAATATATGCCACTAGTCATCTTGGAATCCCAAAAATTAGGATGCAACAAGCTTTGGATGACTAAAGCAAGGGTTAGGGTTTTTACCCACCATACCAACTAGATTAATCAAAATTTATTGCATGGGAGAAAAACCAAGCAACCTAGAGAGATTAGATCCAAGATTGATCTTCATTTATGATAGTTCTCAGAGAAATGTACCGAAGATCATGAATTCACCATGCTTATCAGTCTGATTAGTCACTTGCAACATACCTCAAGCAACTACCTTATAAATTTTCATGGCACAGACATCCTCCGTAATCAATTACCACCTCTTCGGACCACTCTGTGACAGTAAACAAAATCAAATCCAACAGATCAGCCGCCTAAGCATTGAATACCAGTCCTTTGCATTTACTTTGCATGACACCTTAGGAAAGCAAGATCAGATCATGGAGGCCATCCATATCTTCTTCATCATTTTCCAACAGCAATTACCCCGCAAAAGTCAAATCTGAGCTACCCTTTTGTCTTATATGGCTCCCTGTCACAAACCCTACAAAGAAAACCCTAAAAATATTTGAAATTGAGTAGAAATGGCTATATTACTAGTGTGAGATAGAAGATCGACGGCCAGCATTCAAATCTAGACTCACTTTACATTAGCATTGTCAGATCATCTCACTTTTCCCAGGCTTCATAGCTTAACTCTATAGGAATCCTAGTTTACATTTTTCCCTAGTCACATGATCGCCAACCTTTTTATTTAACCTTAGTTACCTTTAGAGACTCAGTGATAGTAGTCTCGTAATCTCACAGTTATCTCTTTTACCGCCACATTTTCCTAAGATCACACAACTGAAGAAATTCTTAGTCGCGAGACAAAATCACTAACTACATCATTATCAGGAGACTACGTGACTGTAGGGATACTAACCACCATCAAACCCTTCACTTCAATCTAGAGATTATGTGACTGAGGCCCTGCCACTTAGTCACTAAATAGACTTTCCTTTTTTCCCAATCTAGCAACTTCAAGAGACCTCTAATATTTCTGTCTGGCGATCTAGCGATTATAGTTTATTTCAGTCGTGGAAGAAAAATTTATCCTTGCATGATCACATGACTGAGTAGCTACCTGAGATACATACTTTTCATTATGAGATCTGGTGACTATAGTCTCTAAGTCTTGTGAACTTTATTGACCTTCTAAAAATATTCGGCGATCACCCGATCTGGAGATTTAGCGACTAACAAGGAGTCTCTCAATCGCTGAAACATTTTGACTTTTCAAACTTCTTCCTCAGATTAAATATCAGTTGTCGATCTCTTCCTCATTCCATCCTATGGTCCTCATTAAGTCACTAGAGCACATCTTACTTAACTATTCTATCCAGCGACCAAGAGATAACCACGTCACTGAATCGCTGGAGGCTTAGCTCTTAACCATCAGAAACCTAAGATTTTGAGACTATAAAGTCGCTAAGTCACCAAATGAGAACATAACCATCGAGGTCAAACCATGAAGTTAAACTTATTTAACCCATGCATATCTAGAGATTTAGTGACAAAGAGATTTGCTAGGTCTCGTAATCTTTTTCTTAATTGGGGTTAAACCCTGAGAATATCCAACTGAGACAAATCTCCAAGTCATGGAAAGATTTCTTAACCCTGGGTTAGATCCAAAGATTAAATACTTCCTTTAGTCACTGAATTGCTGAATACCTTTATAAACTCTGATCTCACTAACAATCTACCACATCATTGCTCTGCAACTTGTAAAATTTTGACATCTTAACATCTTCTGACATCAGGTCCACCTATATTATCTTTATCATGTGGGCCTACCATCATGAGATTCAGTAACTAAAGAGAAGATATAAGCTACTCGCTAGGTCACCAAATGCCTGGGATTTAACTGCTAAAATCAAGAGATTTCACGATCGCCGTAAAATCCAAGTCACTGAATGAAATCACTAACCGCCTGCATACTCAGAGATCTAGCGACTAACTGCCAATAGAGTTGCTCAATGTTATTCTTAACTACTAAGATCTGGTGACTAACCACTGCATCTAGAGATCTGGTGACTAAGAGCCAATCGTCGAGTCTCTAAAGGATAGAGAATATTCCTATGGCTTAGAGAGATTGGGCGACCAAAGCATTTTGGGAAGTCACCAGATAAAAAGGAATATACTACTTTCATCGGGAGATCAAGTGACTAAAGGGAGAAATAAAAGTGCACATGCATTTAAAGATCACTTAAGTGGCCCAAAAAGGGTAATGAAAGAATAGAACTTGGCCTAGACAATTTAGGGTTTCAACCTTCCAACGGCAAGAAATTTAAATAAAAATCTAGGGTTTAAGGACCAGGGACCTAGAAAAATATGCAGAGACCAGGGAAGAATTTATACAGCCATAAAATTTCTTGCATGTGCTAATAGTTGCTCTGTCTGGGGATGTATGCCTCTTGCAGGCATAGAAAGAATTCAAAATTTTTGGTTAAAGCAGACCACCAACAAGACAAAACTTGGACAAAACCCTACCAACTAGCCAAGAGAAAACCAGATAGAAAGAAACACACTACTATATAAAAACCTAACTACTGTTCATGGAAAGAAAATACCTTCAATTGAAGTATTTTTTCAAGAATTTTCCATGAACTGGAAATTCTTGAATATCACCATTTAGTTCTTTGACAATATAAGAATCTTGTCCCCATCTTTCATGAATCAGATATGGTCCCAGCCAGACTGGATCAAATTTTCCATGTTTCCCTTTATCTTCCAATCTAACATTCCAGATTAATACCAAGTAATCAGGTTCAAACTTCCTTTCAACAGTCCTTTTCTCATATAGATTTTTAACCTGCAATTGTAACTTGGCATTTCTTGAAGCTAATTCTCTTCTAGTTTCATCCAGCCTGATGAGATCTTCAATTCTTAATTGCATTTCATCATCATATAACTAAAAAATTTTATACATTTCCAATAATTTGTTTTGAGGCATCCTTGCATTTATCCCATACACTAGGTCAAACGGTGCACAACCAATTGCCTTCTTCATAGTTACCCTGTCAGCCCATATAGCTAATGGTAACTTTGAATTCCATGCCCTTTTATTCTTTTCAAGAATCCTCTTGAGGATCTTAATCAAACTTTTATTGGTTGATTTTGCCTGTCCATTTCCCTATGGGTGATAAGGTGAGGAGTGTGACATCTGAATTCCTTTGTAGAAATCCTTGTACTCAGCAGACCTAAAGCACATTGCATTATCACTGACAATCCTCTTAGGACAACCAAACCTTGTAACAATATTATTCAATAAGAAATTAGTTACCACCTTGCTTGTTGCATTCCTTGTAGGAATAGCCTCTACCCATTTTGTAAATTAATCAATGGCAACTAAGATCCAAGAGTGTCCCCAACTAGACTTGTTTGGGATTTTTCCTATAAAGTCCATTCCCCATTGTTGGAATGGAGATTGCACTTCAACTGGCCTCAAAGGTACATTTCCAAAAAAATTGAGCTTACCAAAGAATTTTTGACAAGCATCACACTTTCTTACCAATTTCTCTGCATCTTTGAAGATTGTGGGCCACTAGAATCCTACTCTCAAGACCTTTTGAGCAGTATTTCTACCCATATAATGTCCACCACAGATCCCCTCATGCATTTCTTTCAACAACTTGTCAGCTTGATTTTCATCAACACATTTCAAAAGTATGCAATCTAAATTTTTTCTATATAATTTGCATTTTATAATCACATACTTGATGGCTTGTAACTTCAATGTTCTTTTCTTATTTTCATCCATCCCTATTGGACACCTCATGTTTCTTAAGTAAAAGATAATATCTTGATACCAGATACAATCATCCATATCACAAGTATAATCAATCTCAGTCTGGTTTATCTAATTTGCATCAAGATTGGATTGAGCCATTATTTTTTCCAATCCTTGTCCTCTGACCAACTTGGTAATCTGGATGTCAATATTGAATTCTTGAATTCTATTTATCCATCTACATCTCCTCCCAGACACCTCTTGCTATGAAAAAATATCTTTTACCACAGCACTTGGTACAAAAGCAATCACAATTGCTCCCATCAAATAGCATCTAAAAGCCTTGATAGCCTTCACCAGTGCATACACTTTTTTTTCATTGATATCATATTTCAGTTCAGCAGCTTACAAAGATTTACTAAAAAATGCAATAGGCTGCTCATAACCCTCATTATTCTTCTGCAGCAAGACTGCAGCAACAGTATGAAAAGATGCAAAAGAAAAGATGTGCATTGGGATATTGTAATCAGGTGCCTTAAGCATAGGTGCATCTTTGATAGCCTACTTGATATTATTGAAAGCTTCATTAGGCTCACCCTCCCATTTGATAACAGATCCTTTCTTCAACATCTTGGATATTGGCCTAGTGACCTCAGCAAAATTTGTCACAAATCTCCTCAAGAAATTTACCTAGCCAAAGAAAGATTGAATTCCCTTAACATTTTTTGTCTTATGAATTTTTTCAATATTTTCCACCCTTTCTGGATCAATTCTTACTCCTTGCTTCCCAACTAGGTGGCCTAGAAACTTGCCTTTAGTCACACCAAATGCACATTTCCTTGGATTTAATGAAATTCCATATTCCAAAGCTCTCACAAATATTTTCTCCAAATGAAAGTAGTGATCATCTTCCCTTTTGGAATATGCAGTTAAATCATCCTGATAAACAACAAGGAAATCATCTATAAAATCTGCAAAGGCAACATCCATTGCCCTTTGAAAAGTTGCACCAGCATTTGTAAGACCAAAAGGCATCCTCGCATAGACATAAGTCCCCCAAGGTGTAGTAAAAGCTATCTTAAATTGTTTTGATTCTTGTACAATTACCTGATTATAGCCAGAAAAACCATCCATCATAGACATCAAATCAGACCCAATCACTCTTTGCAACATAGCTTCCATATTAGGCAAGCAATAGTTTTCCTTTAGAGAAGAAACATTTAGATTTCTAAAATCCACACATAGTCTGATGTCTCCATTCTTCTTCCTGACAGGAACCAAATTTGACACCCAAGAAGAATGCCTAATAGGCTTTATAATTCCAGCATCTCTCAGCTTCATTAATTCTTCCTACATTTTAGGTGCTAAGGTAGGATTTATAGGCCTTTGTTTTTGCCTAAAGGGTTTGGCATCTTCTTTCAAAGGAATAACATGCTGGAACAAGTCTTCTCTATAAACCTTTAGGTCATCATATGACCATGCAAAAACATGCCTAAATTTTGTCAATAACTCAATCTAGGACTTCCTTACCTTGGGAGACATTTCTCTACCAATGTAGACTTTCTTAGGTGCTTCTTGTGTACCAAGATTTATTTCTTCTAAATCCATTTGGTCTTCCCTTTTAGTACCTATTTGAACTCTATCCTGACCATCAAATGCATTTTCTAGAACAACAAGTCCCTTGGGAACCTTGTTAGTTTTAAGTTGCAAGACTTCATTACCAAGGACAACTTATTTTCCTTCTGTAGTCTCAACCAAGGCTGAACAATATAACTCCTGACCATGATATTGGTCTTCACAATTCATAAATCTCAAGATATCCTGGTCATCTTCAAAAACTTGCTAGTTCTCAACATTATCTAGTATTCTAGGCCTAGTCTGAATTTCAACTTTAGAGAGGCCAGCAAAAGTAATGTCGCCGGGATTGATTTCTATATTGGCTAACAAATCAGCCATCTTGTTATTACTTCTATCCTTCCATGCAATATTGAAGGCATCAAAATGATCAATCATATCCCACAGAGCATTTCTAAATTGTTTCAACCTCTTGTTCTTTGAAGCATACACTAATCTTATTTGGGACACCACTAACTCAGAATCCCCAATAACTTTTATACATTTAATTCCATGCTTGTGTGCCAACCTCAATCCTAGCAATAATGCTTCATATTCTACTATATTATTGGTACAAGAGAAACTCAATGTGAAAGAAAATTTTTAGGTGCTCCCACTAGGAGATATGAGTAGAATACCTACTCCTTCTCCATCTTTGCAACTAGCACCATCAAAGTACATCACCCACAAATCACCCTTCACAGATTTAACATTTACCTCAATAGAGATAGATGGAAATATAGACTCCTTCTCAAGCGTAGGGACCTTAGCTCTAAAAGAATTGACATCAGTATCTACAAAGTAGGTAACCTCATTATCAATATTCTTTTCAATCGTATAGGTTACCCTTGGGTCCCTTTCAATCCTAATGGACTGACCATCAATCTTGAAAGTTGCAAAAGACAAATCACACTGCAAACTTCCACCCATGGCAACACTCCATTTCCTAGATAATAGCATCCCATAATGAGGCGGAATGTCTACCACTAAAACACTCATAGTCAGTTCTTTCTCTGGATAGGCTTTCAATCTGTATGGCATTGCATTTATAGTCCCAAAGACTAGTACTTCTCTTTGATCCATTACACAACATCTGCCTTGGATTGTATCAACTTTGAGGCCTAACTTTTCCATAATTTTGAAAGGCATGACAGTATTGGAAGCACCTGAATCAATCATACAATTTCTTAATTTCATTCCATTCACAATGATACTCAAAAAGAATGGGTCTATGTTTTCAAGGCTAGCATTGACAAAGTTGTCCAAGTATATAGTTGGTATGTGAGATACCAATCCCTAAACCTTGACTTCTTTCAAAACTTTAACCTGAGGTTCATTGCATGCAACATCATTATCATGGACATTATCTAACCATGCAAGAGCCCTATCCTTATGTTCAGGGATCCTCAATAATTCTGACAAAGGAACCTTGACAGTTATTTGAGATAACATAGCCAACATATCAATAGGGACAGAGGGAGGAAACTCAATCTGCACTGCCCTAGTGTACTTTTGTTTATCTGATACATTAGTTGTAGCTATGATTTTTATTTTTTCAGCTTTAGCCATTGTGCTAACTGGCTTTTCCACTTCATTCTAATGATTTTTGTCTCGAACAGTAGAAATATTTTCAGCTTCAACTCCCTTAGGTTCCCACTTTTTACCTTTCACATTTTTGAACCTTAGTAAATGATCATCCTTTGATCTACTTCCACTGGGCTCCCCGGAGTTGGTGTTCTTTATAAACATCCTTGCAACCTTTCCAGTAGTGTCCTTTGCTATCATATTCCTAGTTTGCACTTGGGCTACCATTTCCGCAATAATCCTATCAATTTCTTCCTTTGAAGGTCTTCTCAAATTTACTATTTTTGAGGAGGAGTTCATGTTACATATCTTTTCATCAATGTCATCATTATCAGAAAAAACCTCATGATGGAAAAGTGCTCTATTGTGTCTTTTCAAACACACGTCTACTTCTTCATCAATATCAAAATCATCTTCATATCCCCAATATGAAGTTGTCATATTGCACCCAATGTCATCATGAGTTTCTTCCTAATCTAGCTCTTCAGTACTATCATTTTGGTATGCTGACATGGATTGTGCAACTACACAATGCTCTATAGAATGAGGGGATTGACATGCTATACACCATGGTTTATCCTCTATGACATTTACAGAAGCCTTTTGTAAAGGGTCAAGAATAGACCTATCATTGTTTCCTCTTGTAGCAGGGATAATGGGCTTGCCATCCTTCCATTGGGTATTGTAGGGGTAATTTTGCAGTCTATTCTGCCTATTGAAATTATTGTTGAATTAAAGCTTTTCATTAGTAGGAACATTATTATTCCTATCAGCAAGTGCTTTCAATTCTTTCAATGCATTCAACACCTTATCCAACTTGTCTTCCTCTTGCTTCTTATTTCCAACATTTCTTTCATTATCCCTTTTGTATTTTTTATCTCCAAACAACTTGGATCATCTCTCTTCCCACCCAATTTCCTTGAAATTTTCATATTATTTTCAATGTTGATAGAAATCCTAAAAGCATCTCTAAGAGTTCTTGGTTCTTTGTCTCTCAACAAATATCCCATCTTTCCATCAAAGGCATTGAAGTATGTGGTCAAACAAACATTATCATCTAACCTCATAACTTGAAACAATTTATGCATACCTTTCTGAAATCTCATATTGAACTCAGCTGTAGATTCATTCTGATTTTTTCTTATAGTGTTGAACTCATTCAACATGAAACTAGCATTATGCCTATCACCATATTATTCTTTGAAACATTTCTCAAAAGCATCCCAAGTGTCAATACATCGGTCAAGGAGTCTCTTGAACCAATCTCTAGCATCCTCCACCAAAGATTGAACAAATAATTTCATGACTACATCCTCATGCTCCACCTCATAATCATTTAGCATATCAACAAATAACCTAAGATGTTCCTCACAACTAATGGCATTGTTACCAACAAACTTAGGTACCTTATCTCTTATATCATTTGGGAAAGCATTTGGGTAGCCAGGTATTCTGTCAAAACTAATTTGCCTATAGCCTTCTAATTGCATAGGTCTTCTCTAAAAACTTGAACTAATGTTCCCTTTAGGGTTAATGTTTACATTTACATTTCCATCTACTTGTACATTTGAGTGTTGTTTAGGGTCAATATTTATCTTGGCAGATGAAGAAGGAACTGGATTAATAGCAGTAACATTACCAAGTGAAACAACATTAGAAGTTGTAGATGGCATACCTATTTCACAAGTAATGGATGGTATAAGAGTATTTGCAGATGAGGCCCTCAAGCACTGGATCTTTCTTCTTTTTTCTACAATGGAAGCTTCAATTTCAACCCTTTCTAATTATCTTGCTAGGTCATCATCCTCTTTTCTTCTTCTTTCCATCTCTGTATCCTTATTCGAAATGGGTGGTGGGACCTTTGGTATTGCCACTGGCTTGCTTATTTGGAGTCCCACCATTTTTTGCTTTCCTTTCTCTCCTATAGCAATGGCAGGTCTAGTAATCTCATGCCCATCTTTATCCTTAAGTAGAGAAGTATAACTCTGAACCTGTCCAATCGCAGGGCCCTCTTTATCAAATTCATGGTCTTGCAGCAAACGTTCTTGCTCACTTCTCAAAGCATCAAGATCACCAAAGACATCATGCTGCAAAGTTTTATGAGAAGAAGCAAGCATCTTGTCTCTCTTTCAGCTCATTAATCTTTCTAAGAAGAGATTCCCTTTCTATCAAAGCATTCACTTTCTCAACCTCTCTTTCCTTTTGTAATCTCTTGTGTATGGCATCCTGTTCTGCCAACTATAACCTTAGTGCACTCAGGTCATTTGGGTCTATCATGACATCCTCAGAACTTGATGACACATCCATATTAGTAATATACCCATCTTGGCCCCATGGGTTGCCTTCTGAACATTTCCTCATCAAGATCTAAATTTGGTCCAAAACCCATGTCTCTGGCTTGTACATCCTATCCTACAGGTAGTGAATTTTTATCTTGAAATATTGCCTCTGGGGTATCATAAAATTTGTCTCCAAAGCAACCACTATCAGAACTTGAGCTTTTATATTGTGAATCCTCCTCATTAGAGGATGCATGTGGTGCTCTATTTCTGGCATTACTTTGTTCTCTCATGGGAGCACTAGTAGATTCTCCATTTCTCCTGATCCAAATTTTCTTTTCTTCTCTGGGTAACTGTTCCAGACTAACCTCCAGATGCTTCTTGACAAAAGACCTAGTATTCCTTCTTTTGTCCATGGTCTACAGTCTATAACACTGGTTCTAACCCTTTGAGTCACCACCCACCAAATATGGGAAATATTTTAATTTTTTCAAGAAAACAACTGAGTACAACAACAGAAACACAAGAGTCCTCTAATAACTTTTATCTTTAGACTCTCCCTAGCAAAGTTGCCATTTTGTTGGTTCCCCTTCTCTTTCTACTTATAGGTTTACACTATGATTGACATACTAATGTCACTGACTCTATCACCACTCCAAAGTCTGCAAGGAAAAGCGCCAATTAACAAGGATCAAAGAGATCCTCCCACAATTTGAGCCTAGATGCTCAGGTGGGTGTACCTTTGACTCACTTCTTCAAAGGAGTCACAAAATTTTATACAACTATACCCTTAACAAATTGATCTTAAGATTTATTCATTTATATTTGTGATTGATGATGACAGACTGCTTCCAAAAGATAGACCACTGTCTTCTCCTATGGCATAGAGTCATAAACAACATACATCAATTGAAGCCTTCACTTGAATATAATCAGATTCAGAATAAATGCTTTGCCTATTATTCCTCTCACTCACATACCTGGACATCAAATTCCTATTTCACCCTGAATTCTCTGATATTATCTTTAAGGATTTAATCCTCACTTTGGCAAGAACTCAAAGACAATCTCACAATATACTTTGTATACCATATACTAACTTACTTTGTAACATTAGCATATAAGAACTCAATATCAAGACAAGAAGACATACACAAATATGAGACTGGAATCCAAGTGTATTCTGATTAAAATTTGCAGAATCAATACATTGCAAGACAACAAAATACTCAAGAAACAATACTAAGTCCAATCCCTCTCTTTACTTTTCTAGATTAATCATCAACAACCCTCAAAAAGTAAAAATAGTTGCAATATATACCACTAGTCATCTTGGAATCCCAAAAATTAGGATGCAACAAGCTTCGGACGACTAGGACAAGGGTTAGGGTTTTGACCCACCATACTAACTAGATTCAATCAAAATTTACTACATGGGGGAAAAACCAAGCAACCTAGAGAGATCAGATCCAAGATTGATCTTCATTTATGATAATTCTTAGAGAAATGTACCAAAGATCATGAATTCACCATGCTTATCAGTTTGATCAGTCATCTGCAACATACCTCGAGCAACTGCCTCATAAATTTTCATGGCACAGACATCCTCCGTAATCAATTACCACCTTTTTGGACCACTTTGTGACAGTAGACAAAATCAAATCCAACAGATCGGCTGCCTAAGCATTGAATACCAGTCCTTTGCATTTACTTGGCATGACACCTTAGGAAAGCAAGATCAGATCACGGAGGCCATCCATATCTTCTTCATCATTTTCCAACAGCAATTACCCCGCAAAAGTCAAATCTAAGCTACCCTTTTGTCTTATACGGCTCCCTATCACAAACCCTACAGAGAAAACCCTAAAAATATTTGCAATTAAGCAAAAATGACTATATTACTGGTGCGAGATAGAAGATTGATGGCCAACATTCAAATCTAGACTCACTTTATATTAGCACTGTCAAATCATCTCACTTTTCCCAAGCTTCATAGCTTAACTCTATAGGAATCCTAGTTTACATTTTTCCCTAGTCACGTGATCGCCAGCCTTTTTATTTAACCTTAGTTAACTTTAGAGACTCAGTGATAGTAGTCTCGTAATCTCACAGTTATCTCTTTAACAGCCACATTTTCTTGAGATCACACGACTGAAGAAATTCTCAATCGCGAGTCAAAATATCTAACTGCATCATTATTGGGAGACTACGTGACTATAGGGATACTAACCACCATCAAACCCTTCACTTTAATCTAGAGATTACGTGACTGAGGCCCTACCACTTATTCATTGAATAGACTTTCCTTTTTTCCCGATCTAGTGACTTCAAGAGACCTCTAATATTTCTATCTGGCAATCCGGCGATTATAGTTTATTTCAGTTGTGGAAGAAAAATTTATCCTTGCACGATCACATGACTGAGAAGCTACCTAAGATACATACTTTTCATTATGAGATCTGGTGACTATAGTCTATGAGTCTCGTCAACTTTATTGACCTTCTAAAAATATTTGGCGATCACCTGATTTGTAGATTTAGTGACTAACAAGGAGTCTCTCAATCGTTGAAACATTTTGAATTTTCAAACTTCTTCCTGAGATTAAATATCAGCCATCGATCTCTTCCTCATTCCATCCTATGGTCCTCATTAAGTCACTAGAGAAATTCCTACTTAACTATTCTATCCAGCGACCAATAGATAACTGCGTCGTTGAATTGCTGGAGGCTTAACTCTTAACCGTCATAAACCTAAGATTCTGAGACTATACAGTCACTGAGTCACTGAATGAGAACATAACCATCAAGGTCAAACCATGAAGTTAACCTTATTTAACCCATGCATATCTAGAGATTTAGCGACAAAGAGATTCCCTGGGTCTCGTAATCTTTTTCTTAACTGAGGTTAAACCCTGAGAATATCCGATTGAGATAAATTTCCAAGTCGCAGAAAGATTTCTTAACCTTGGGTTAGATCCAGAGATTAAATACTTCCTTTAGTCATTGAATCACTGAATACTGATGAGACAATATTATGGAGTGTTTTTTTTATGATTTTCTAGACACAAACTTGAATATCTTATGGTTTTCATGAACATTATATAGTCTTTCATGTTTCTAAGTTTTAGTTATATGTATATTTGACACTTATGAAACTTAAGGACAAGAATGGATATATATATATATATATATATATATATATATATATATATATATATATATATATATATATATATATATATATATATAGATTAATGAATGTCATGATAAAATTTGGTATCTTTCTTCTCTAGCTTTAATGGGTAGATCTCCTATAGCTATATGACAAGGCCACATTAAAATAGGGAAATTTATTATAATCTCTGCCTTGGATTTGTGTCTTGGATTCTGTTGTGTTAACCTTTTGTAGGAAGAATAAGTCAGCAAGGTGTGTGTACTCAAGGATGAGTGGGTCTTTTAAGGTAGATAACTATTTTAGATGATCAATCATAGCTCCACTCCTTCCATCACTTTGCAATTGCTGATTCAGTCCAAGTTAATCTAGTTGCCGCTATTCCTATATTCTTGCAACATTAAAAGTGGCTTATCTTCTTGCGTGAATGGTGTTGTCATTCATATAACTAAAGTTGTTATGATCTATAATGAAGGATCTAGTTTATAGGAGTTATGTTTTCCTAGTTTCTTTTAAATAAGTTGGAAGTGTTGATTCCAAGTTAGTTAGTCATTTTGAGAATTTCATATTGTAACTAGCGATAAAGTAAAGGATACTTTGATAATATATTGTACTTATGTTTTATTGAATGAATATATGACAGTTCTTCATTTCAATCTCTGAGTTATAATTCATTCATACTTCTGTGGGGGCCCACATGGGAGATGAATTGTCTGTTTGTGTTTTAGTAGGATTCAATTCAATTTCTTCAAGTTGTTAAGTATTGTTGTTCCTACAGCCACTGATAGCAGAACCATTGACTATTTCCTATAGCATAGGTTTACTTCTAAAGAATTATCTATTTACTGTTAAGTTTGTTTCCTACAAGATGAGGTTAATCAGTAGTTTCAGTTTCTAGTATAAGCTTCATGTAGCAATAGCTTTACTTTAGTAGTGATGACTATTGAGAAGAACTAAAGCATAAACTTTGCAGCCATCATCTCAAGTTCACGCTCCCGGATTGATAAAATTAAATGAAGTCTAGCATAATGTTCCAAGAAAAAACATGATGATCTGTAACAATGAATCACTGTTAAAGGATGTCCAATCCTTAGGTTTCTAGGATATTATTCTGACCAGTCATTTTTGGTGCCACTGCCGGGGATGGTGTCAATTTTGTTTGACCCTAAAAGTCATTAAGTTCATTTTCATTCTGCATAATTTTTCATGCATAGGCATAGGGATCATCTTGGGTGATTCCTACCTAATCTTAATTAGGAAGAACCATTTGAGGTCTTAGACCTAACATTTGAGGAAACCCAATTAGAAATCCCACATCAAGAAGAACCATTTGAGAACGTGTTTGCTGATGCTTTTGATCACTTGCCTTCACCACCATCATTTGAGGAGTCTTACCATTTAAATGCCCTCTTTTCTTTCCTTGAATATTTAGATAACATAATGGCTCATCCTACCTTCCCTTTTCCTATTCCTACTCAGCAAGGTAACCAGAATCTAAAGAACATTCCTACAGCCACACTTCCTAAATTCTATCTTCTCATCACAGAGGATCTGGAGACATTCCTCTTTGAATTTGATGTCATCTATAGAAGCTATGATTACACCACTAATGGCCATAAGCTCAAATTATTTCCTTCCACCTTAAAGGAGGCTGCTCTATAATGGTTTATGATTTTGGGAGCTGATGTTGTAGTAGATTGGAATGCAATGTGCACCCTGTTTCTTGAGAAGTATAAAGATTATTACCGAGGAGGAGACTTAAAGGGAGATAAAATATTTAAAATGTCACAGAAAAAGGATGAAACCCTGGAAGACTATGTCTCCAAGTTTATGTTCAGCCTGCAATGAAACACACAACATGTGCTAAATGAAGAGTCTTAAAAGCATTTGTTTTTGAGGGGTGTGAGTGATGGGAGTATAGAAGCCCTTGACCTTATGGCAAGGGGGACATTACTTAGAAATCATGGGATGACATAAAAAATAGATGTCTGAACTATTCAAGAGCCACTGTCAAGAAAGGTAAAGGTTTGAGAGCCTTGCCTCACAAGTCTAATGGTGTAGGGGTGTCCAAAATGGAGTTATCCAATCTTTTATCAGATTTCAAGCAGGACATCATTAATGATGTCACCACTCAATTGGACACAATGTAAGCAAGGAGAAAGAAGGATGAAGCTGATGCAATGCTAGCAGAGTACTATCCACACTGTTAGGAAAAGAAAAAAAATTGTCGATGTAAGTCTGTTGCAAGCTTGGAGTCCCAACCAATGCCTACCGAGCTCAAAGCCATAGATGAGAATGAAGAGGTGCTCTACATTTCCCAATGAAGGCCATGGGCTTAGAGACCAAGTATTCCCCAAGATCCTCTTTAAAATTTTAATAATACTAATGCATGGAAAAATCAACAACATGGTGGACTTAGTGGGTATAATAGTTGGCAGTAGCCTCAGCAAGGTTGGAAACAACCTTAGCAAGGCTGGCAGCCACATCAATAGAATTGGAAACAACCTCAGCAAGGTTGGCAACAACCCCAACAAGGTTGGCAGCAGCATCAGCCAAGATGGCAACAATCTCAATAGAGTTGGTCACAACTTCAGCAATCATGGCAGCAACCCCAGGAGGGGTGGCAACAACCACACAATTGGATGAACCAATCCAATCAGCCAGCTTTAATGCCACCACCTCAGTAGCTAGCTTTGATGCCCCCTCCTACAACCAATACTACCTCCCCTAAATAGACTCAATTGCCTGCTTAGCCTACTCCAAATCCCAACAATGCTAAACCAACAACGCAACAGCAAAGCTATGCAATTTCCTTGAATAACATTCATTTAAGATCAGGCACAACTCTTCCTCCTCCTCAACAGCTTATTATTACCGAAGTTGAGGATGCCTTAGCAGACCCAAGTGAAGTATCAGTTCAACCTTCTGTTCCTACTGCTCCTCCAACACAGGCACCTCTATTTCCTCATAGGTTGGAGGAACAAGTGAAGCCAGCAGAAAATCAAGCAGTGTTGGATTTACTTGCCCAATTAAAGCAAATAACAGTAAATATTCCCCTGTTGGATACCATAAAAGAAGTGTCTGCCTATACTAAAGCCATCAAGGAAGCTTATATCAAGTAGCCTAGGAGGAAGAAAAAGGATCCTAAAACCATCCATGTCCTAGGCCAATTGTCTGATCTAATATTAGAAAAATTGATAGTTCCCAAGTATTTTGATCCTGGTAGCCCTGTGGTTATAGTCACTATTCAAGGGATGCAAGTCCAAAATGCTCTAGTTGACTTAGGTGCATCCATAAATGTCATGACCAAGGAAGTAATGTCTCAGTTACATATCATCAGTCTTAGGGAAACCCCAATCATACTTCAGCTTGTTGATAGTTCCACCATTACACCAGATGGGATGGTAGAGGATGTAATAGTCACTTTGAATTCTTGGGAATATTTGGTTGACTTTGTTGTCCTTTCTCCAAAGGCTAACATGGGAGGATATCTAATAATTTTAGGCTGGCCTTGGTTAGCCATTGTAGATGCCTATATGGCTTGTCAGTCAGGGAAAATGACTATATCCAATGGAGTCAACACTAAAAATATGACTCTATATTCCCCAACTCAACCTCTATTGCAAGATGACCAAATAATCTATCCAGATTTGGATGATATTGAACCTAAGTTTAATTCCATTCATCAGTTAATGATGATATCCTAGGAACCTTTTGTAGCCTCCCGAGAGGAAGATGAAATAATTTTCTCCATCATTTTGAATGAATATGGGGTGTAACCCAAAGTGTGTTCCCAGGAAGACTGTGTCCTTGTCACCTTGTTACAACCTATTGATGCCCTGTAATATTCAGAAACTTCTAAATTTCTTCATACATTACTACTGAAATGGAGTCTTTCCCAATTGCTTAGCTATCCATGGCAGAAAAGGTCACTAAGCTAGAGGTTAGCTCAGGGTGGGAGTTAAATGTAAATAATGCCTTAACTCTCTCTCAGTAGGCAGATGTCCTGCAACTTCTAAAAGAACATTAATCAACCTTTTCTTGGGATTATAATGACATGAAAGTTTTAGACCCTAAGCTCTGCACTCACAAAATTTATATCAGCCCTGATTTTAGACCTATTCAACAACCTCAGCGAAGGGTAAAACTAGTTCTAAGGGATATAGTAAAGAATAAGTTGCAGAAGTTACTAAATGTTGGATTTATTTATCCCATTTCTGATAGTCAGTGGGTCTCCCCTCTTATTATAGTGACTAAAAAAGGAGGAAAATAGAAAGTTTGTGTTGATTATAAAGAGCTAAACACAGCCACTAAGAAAGACCACTTTCCATTTCCATTCATAGATCAAGTCCTTGATAACTTGGCTGGGAAGACATACTTCTCTTTTTTGGATGGATTCAATGGTTATAATCAAATACAAATTTCCCCTAAGGATCAAGAGAAGACAACATTCACCTGCCCATGGGGTATATTTGCCTATTCCGTGCTACCTTTTGGGTTGTGTAATGCCCCTGCTACATTCCAGCGAGCTGTCATCAGTATATTCTCAGATATCTCTACTGATTGCATGGAGATTTACATGGATGACTTTACAACATATGGGCATACTTTTGATGAGGCCAAGGCAAATTTGGAGAAAGATCTTCAGAGATGTCATGATTATAACCTTTCTCTCAATAGTGAAAAGTGCTTCATGATGATGGAAGAGGGGGTTGTCTTAGGACATTTCATTTCTTCAAAAGGTATTCAAGTGGACCTACCAAGATTGAAGTAATTAGCACATTACCTATTCCAACAAAACAAAAAGATATGCGTAGTTTTCTTGGTCATGCTAGGTATTATAGAAGGTTTATCAAAGATTTCAGTCAACTTGCAGCACCACTGTATAACTTGCTCAAGAACGATGTTGAATTTGCTTGGGATTCTGAGTGTACAAAGTCTTTCCTACAGCTTAAAGAAGTTCTCACTACCGCACTAGTGTTGTGAGGACCCAATTGGGGCTTACCCTTTCACATCCATACTAATGCCTCAGACTATGCTATTGGAGTTGTGCTTGGCCAGAAGGTGGACTCTGTTGAACATGCAATTTACTTTATCAGTAAGAATTTACAAGGTGCTGAGTTTAACTATACTGTTACTGAAAAAGAACTTCTTGCAGTCATTTATGCACTGAATAAATTCAAACACTACATTACTAGGTATGAGATCTATGTGCATACTAACCATTCTGCTATTAAATATCTCATGAACAAGCCTACAATCTCTGGTACATTGGCTCATTGGTTGTTGCTTATGCAAGAGTTTGACATTACCATCATTGATAAACCTAGTAAAACCAATGTGGTTGCTAATTTTCTTTCTCGGTTGCATGTCCCTGATTATCCTACAGCTATTGATGATAGTTTTCCCAATGAACATCTTTTCTTGCTGACTACACACAATCCTTGGTATGCCAATATTGCCAATTATCTCACAACTGGTAAGACACCAGCTCATTTCTCTACTAAAGAAAGAAGGTTGTTAACTAAAAAGAGCTTTAATTATTCCTAGATTTCTAGATTCATGTTTTATACTGGTACTGACCAAGTCACTAGAAGATGCTTACGAGAGGATGAAACCTACGATATCCTCAGGGCCTGTCATGATGAACCTTGTGGTGGACATTTTGCTACCAAAAGAACAACACTGAAGATTTTGACTATAGGTTATTATTGGCCTAGTCTCCACAAGGATGCTACTCAGTACACCAAAAAGTGTGATAAATGCCAATGCATGGGCCACCCTACAAAGACTGATGAAATGCCCCTACAGCCATAGGTAGTTGTTGCACCCTTTGACAAATGGGGGATTGACTTTGTTGGTCCTATTGAGCCCTCTTCCCAAGGTAAATCTTATATCTTTTTTTGCACTAACTATGTTACCAAATGGGCTGAGGCTAAGCCTATGAAGCACCCTAGCGATAAAAATGTTGCCAAGTTCCTTTATGAATTCATCTTCACTAGATTTGGAGTACCAAGGGAGATTCAATCTGATCAAGGTCCTCAGTTTACTTCCAATTTGATTACTACTCGGATGGAAGAATATAATATTAGGCATGGTAAATCTTCACCCTATCACCCCCAAGCTAATGGGTAGGTGGAAGTTACCAATAGGGAGTTGGAAGCTATTCTCACTAAAATAGTTGTCATTCATAAGAAAGATTGGGCTATCCAACTTCTTGAAGCACTTTGGGCATACTGAACTACATGGAAGTCTACCACAGGTTTCACACCATTTGAACTTGTCTATGGTCACTCTACAATCATGCCTATTGAATTCAAACATAAGACACTTCGGATAGCTCTTGATCTTGAGATGGATCTCACTGCTGCACAGCAAGCCAGGATCTTGAGTTTGAATGGTCTTGATGAGTGGAGAAAATTTTCCCTACATAACACAGAATTGATCCAAACCCAATGCAAGCAATGGCATGAAAATTTTGTCAAGGATAAAACATTCTCAATTGGCATGGTTCAGCTCTCCACAGTTGATCTAGTACATTTCAAATTGCTAGTTAATGGTCATAGATTGAAGTTGTATCGCAAACCCCAGAGCAAGGATGAGTTCTTGCAGCAATTCTCTTCTGTCATTGGTGAAACCCTTCCTACAGCCACTCGTAATGAGCTTTATGCTCATTTACCTTCCTCACTCTAAAATGGTCTTTTCACATTCATAATAAACACTTTCTTCAAGAAAGTTCCTTCTCCATAATAAATTTTTGCTTCATTTTTAAGTCTACCACCCATCCACCTCATCTTTTTCTTTCATTCTTAGATAATTAACAACTGCCACCTCACCAGTACTTCAAGTTAACACACAAGTCAAGGTATGCCACTTTAATTTGTTTTCCATTTTAGCATATGCCTTGTCATTACTGCAAGTGAGGGCCCACTTGCCAAATCTTAAGCTGGGGGGGGAAGTTTATTAGTTTTTTTTATCAGTATGTTCATGCAATCTTTATATTTATTCTTTTCTCCTTTCGCACTTGTATTTTTCTACCATGATTAGACATTTTTGAAAATCATTGATCATTGAGCTGTGTGTTATCTTTCACATGTATAAAACTAAGGTGGCAAGTTATTTTGAGTACAAGTTCTGCGGAGTGTACTAATGAGTAATTATGAAATGATAACATAGTACTTTGCATTTATATTACTCATAAGCTCATTTCTCAAGCTACTTTGCTAGAAATTTCTAAATTTGAATCATCCTACAATTGCCTTTTCTAACTTTCTTGTTTGAAATTCTACTTGTTTGTTTTATTTCCTACAACTCTATCTGGGTATCTCACAAACAAGACAATGGGTGGTGACCTCATCAGAAGAGAGCCTACTGTGCATGGGCTTTTTCTTGAAGATCAGACTTGTAGGCTGTATTTCCAAGCAAGGGGTTGGATGGATTATGTTCAGAAATTGACCAGCTGGGTTGATGAGGTTGTACTTCAATTTCTTAGCTCCTTGAAAGGAGTGGCTACAGTTAAAGGGTTGAAGGTTCCATTTTTGCAGTCAATTTTAGCAGAGGTCATGGGATTACCACTTGAGGGTGAGGAATTTTCAGAGAACTTTGACCCAACTACTTCCAAAGCTCAATTCACTCTTCATACAGACCCGTCGCTTGAAGTGAATAAAAAAAAGGTACATTTCGGTATCTCTTCCTGAGCTGTTTAAACAATGTGTGGTTTATATCATTAGGTATTTCACTTGTGAAGGGAGACATTCATTTCTACATGTTGTACATTTTAAATTCTTAAGCTGCTTGAGGCATGATAATCGGCCTATCAATGTCCCTAGTTTTATGTTTGGAATTCTATCAAAACAAGTTGTTCTAGTCCAAGAGGGTAAGCAGAATTTTGTCTCTCACCACTATTTGATCAAGATGGTAGTGGAAAAATTCTTAAGAGAACAGTCAGATATTTCTTCAGAGGAATTTCTATTACATGGGTTTAAGGAACATACCCCTGAACCAATTGGGTGTAGAGTTGGACAAAGGGTTAAAACTGCTAAGGGGGTTCAGAAATTTTTTATTGAAATCGGACAGTGTTCTTCTTCCAAGAAGAAATCTAGGGTTAGGACCCCTAATTCCCCTAGTTCCACTAATTCTTTTACTTCAAGAACAGCTCCTGAAGAGGAATTGGAGACTCCTGCAGAAAAGGTTGAGGTTACTCTTGCAGTGGAAATAGTTTCCCCAATGGAAGGGAAAAACAAAATTAACCCTAGTACTAGTCGGTGAACTAAAGCATCTCCTACAGCCACGGGCACAACTAGAAAGAGAAAAGCTCCAACAAAGAAGAAGGAAACTCTGTTAAGAAGAAGTGCTAGGAAAAGGTCAAAAAAAATTGAGGAGATTCCAGTTAATGAGCCAAATATAACACAAGATTCTGGGTAGAAGGAAGAAGAGGATGAAAACATTTAGCAAGAAGCTGAATTATAGCCTGAGACTTCTCAACAGGAAGGAAAATGGACTGAAATTATGGAAGAAGATACATTTGAGGAATGTCCTAATGATAAAATAGAATAGGTTCCTGACAAGTTAGCTAATGCAGAGGTTGTCATCATTGGAGATGATTCCAGTTTGGAAGAATAGGATTATGTGTTTCAAAGGAGAAGACCAACTTCTAGGAAATTTTAGGAAGTGATGATTCTGATAGTTACATCAGGGAAGTAGATGAAACAGCGTTCTCCCCTATAGTTGAGTCTCCTATAGTAGAAAGGGATCCTTATGAAGAAAATCCAAATATTGACATAGACCTAGTCAATAAGGTTGTGGAGAAAATTTTTAATGAAGGATTAGATACATTAGCTTCAATGGCTCAACAATGTTCTAACACTAAGAGGGCTATGATCATCTAGATAGATCCATTGAAGAGGATGATTATTAATAATGGTAAGTCATCTATTCCTACAGCAGCAAACAATTCTAGCCCTAGTACAGTAACAGGTCAATCTAGTTCAAATTCTTTGTTGTCTGTTATATTCCAATTGTCTAAGTAATTAAATTCTAAGAGAGAGCACTGGAAATAGTAACGTAAAGAATTAAATAGGGTAGTAGACCTTCATTATCAGGAAACACTTGTTCAGGAGGAAAAAATAGAACAATTGAGTGAGAAACTTGACAAAATTACATCTTTAATTCCTGACTTGATGGGTTGTAGATCTCCATCACCTGTCTATGCTTTGTTTCTAAAGGAATAGCTGTTAAAATATCAAATGACCTATATTATGTACGACAGGTCTTCCTCATTACAAGAGCCTACCCAATTTTCTCAAGCATTCCATAACTCTCCTACAGCCACTCAAAATCTGTTATGTGAACTTTATCTCCATAACCTAGTAGTCCCTAATGACCAAGTTTGGAATCCCTTGCTTTATGTTGGGGATATTCAACTCAAAGCCCTCATGTCCTGGGGACAAAATGAAATAAGTTGGGACACTCAAGCTAGGGTGTATAGGGATTTGGAATCAGATACTCCCTTGTTTCTAGGCCTAAAGCTAAAGATCCTAAGACTTACTAATATAACTGGTTAAGGATAGCTCCTTCTGACTCGGGTAGTAAGATTATTTATCCAATGAGGAAGGAAGCATTCCATGCATATGAGTAGATGATGGATTTCGATCTGCCTGAGGCCAGAAATGCCATTCAGTGGTGCTGGAATAGTTTATCAAGAGAGATGAGAAATAGAGAACCACATTCACCTCTCAATTTTGCTATGGCAACATAGTGCACCCCTTGGTACATTGCATTAGGAAGGGAAAGAGAGAGATTTTGGATCCCGTTAACTTTTCAGCCTCCATTGTTATTGTCTCCTTTGCTTGCAAATTCAAAAAATTTGGACAATTTTGATATGCAGAGGGAAAAGGACAGATGGAAGAAGCACAAGGAAACAAAGGGATTCTAGTGGAGCCGTGCAGAGGTGGTACTAGATAGAGAACAACAGCTGACTACAGGTTTATAGCTAGGTTAAAAAATTTATTTGCTGGAGGATCAACAAATAGTTAAGCTGGGGGGAATGATGAGACAATATTATGGAGTGTTTTTTTTATGATTTTCTAGACACAAACTTGAATATCTTATGGTTTTCATGAACATTATACAGTCTTTCATGTTTCTAAGTTTTAGTTATCTGTATAGTTGACACTTATGAAACTTAAGGACAAGAATGGATATATATATATATATATATATATATATATATATATATATAGATTAAGGAATGTCATGATAAAATCTGGTATCTTTCTTCTCTAGCTTTAATTGGTAGATCTCTTGCAGCTATATGACAAGGCCACGTTAAAATAGGGAAACTTATTATAATCTCTGCCTTGGATTTGTGTCTTGGATTCTATTGTGTTAACCTTTTGTAGGAAGAATAAGTCAGCAAGGTGTGCATACTAAAGGATGAGTGGGTCTTTTAAGGTAGATAATTGTTTCAGATGATCAATCATAGCTCCACTCCTTCCATCACTTTGTGGTTGCTGATTCAGTCCAAGTTAATCTAGTTGTTGCTGTTCCTATATTCTTGCAGCATTAAAAGTGGTTTATCTTCTTGCGTGAATGGTGTTTTCATTCATATAACTAAAGTTGTTATGATCTATAGTGAAGGATCTAGTTTATAGGAGTTATGTTTTCCTAGTTGCTTTTAAATAAGTTGGAAGTGTTGATTCCAAGTTAGTTAGTCATTTTGAGAATTTCATATTGTAACCAGCGATAGAGTAAAGGATAATTTGATAATCTATTGTACTTATGTTTTATTGAATGAATATATGATAGTTCTTCATTTCAATCTCTGAGTTATAATTCATTCATACTTCTGTGGGGGCCCACATGGGAGATGAATTACCTGTTCATGTTTTAGTAGGATTCAGTTTAGTTTCTTCAAGTTGTTAAGTACTGTTGTTCCTGCAGCCACTAGTAGCAGAACCATTGACTATTTCCTGCAACATAGGTTTACTTCTAAAGCATTATCTATTTACTGTTAAGTTTGTTTCCTACAAGATGAGGTTAATCAGTAGTTTTAGTTTCTAGTATAAGCTTCCTATAGCAATAGCTTTACTTTAGTAGTGATGACTATTGAGAAGAACTAAAGCATAAACTTTGCAGCCATCATCTCAAGTTCATGCTCGTGGATTAATACAATTAAATGAATTCTAGCATAATGTTCCAAGAAAAAACATGATGATTTGTAACAATGAATCACTGTTAAAGGATGTCCAATCCTTAGGTTTCTAGGATATTATTCTGACCAATCAAATACCTTTATAAACTCTGAGCTCACTAACAATCTACCACATCACTGCTTTGCAACCCATAAAATTTTGACACCTCAGCATCTTCTGACATCAGGTCCACCTGTATTATCTTTATCATGTGGGCCCACCATCACAAGATTCAGTGACTAAAGAGAAGATATAAGTTGCTCGCTAGGTCACCGAATGCCTGGGATTTAACTGCTAAAATCAAGAGATCTCATGACTGCCATAAAATCCAAGTCATTGAATGAAATCACTAACTGCCTGCATACTCAGAGATCTGGTGACTAACCACCAACAGAGTCGCTCAATGTCATTCTTAACTGCTGAGAACTAGTGACTAACCACCGCATCTGGAGATCTGATGACTAAGAGCAAATCATCAAGTCTCTGAAGGATAGAGAATATTCCCGTGGCTTAGAGAGACTATGCGACCAAAGCATTTCAGGAAGTCGCTAGATAAAAAGGAATATACCACTTTCATCGGGAGATCAAGGGACTAAAGGGAGAAATAAAAGTGCACATGCATTTAAAGTTCACTTAAGTGGCCTGAAAAAGGTAATGAAAGAATAGAACCTGGCCTAGACAATTTAGGGTTTCAACCTTCCAATGGCTAGAAATTTAAATAAAAACCTAGGGTTTAAGGATCAGGGACCTAGAAAAATATGCAGAGACCAGGGAAGAATTTATACAGCCATAAAATTTCTTGCAGGTGCTAACATGTTGCAATATAGTTCTAACAAAATCATTTTCTTATTTAAGAAAATACTCCAATACCCTTTTGTTAGATTTATCATGTGTGTATAAATATATTTAGTTATATTTTTTTTAGAGAAAAATTTTTATGTAAAAAAAAACTTGTTTGGGGAAGATTACTAGCTATCGTGCACAGTTCAGTAGCCTCATACCCGTCGACGGTGGGGGTTGAGCCTCCTACATCACTGATGGGCTGCAAGGGGTGTTTATCCCCCTTCTGCACCCCACTAGTGGTGGCAGTGCTCTCTTGTTCACCTCCCCCAAGGGGACGGTGGCAGGGGTAGAACCTTTGCACCCAAAGATGGGTGACATCAGTGCGTCCCTCTACTGCGAAGGAAGGGCTTCAACCCAACCCTAAAAAAAAACTATTAAGATTTTTTTTTATGTAGTTTTTTAAAAAATGTTTATGATGGTTTAGAAAGTATAAAGCATTAAGTGTATATTGTATGTGGTATAAATTTTAATATAGTATGTATATTATATATTTATATATATGCTATTGTATATATATTAAATAGTACCTCAGAGAGAGAGAGAGAGAGACTAGCCTAGTAAGGTTATCTCTTATTATGGGTCATGCAAAGAGAAGGCACTGCTACAAAAGGTATAATTGATAGTCTAGAAAGATGTGAGATGCTAGTCAACCCATTGAAAAAGGATAATAAGTGAAGCATAGTCCAATAGGAAATCTATAAAAAAGAGGATTAGTCCTTAAAGAAAGAATTGTCTTCATTAAGATAACCAAAAAAATATATTAGTCCTAAGGAAAGAATAGAAACTGGTGCCAATGTAAAAGTACAAAGTTGTGTCACGTTTGAGGCTAGCTTATCAGCACAGCTGAATTTGAGTATTTCTAACTAAAAATTAATTTTTGTCAAACATATGGTCTAGCTAGATTCACTCTAGCTAAGTTAGATAAGTTCTTCAACTTTCACATTGGAAATGTCTATTAAATGCACGTTTTATACCAATTTGGGTCTAATTACCAAAGAAATAAAATTATTTGAGAAAAGAAATGTTTCATAACTCATATTCTTTTTAATGATATTATTTTAAAATTATTAAAATGTCCTTTTGTAAAGATCAGAGTCAAGATTATCATCATATAAGTTTTATAGTATTTTTATTAGATCTAATATATTATAATTTTAAAATACTACAAGTAGGTATTTTAACATTCGAGAAGATACTGCTTCAAAAAGAAGAAAAAATAATAAATCATATTAGAAAAATTTAAATTTTATATTTAACACTAGAGGAGAGAGTCCTCTTCAAGAAGATGTTATTTCTTTTCTAAATGGTGTAGATTTGATAGGGGAAATTTGATGGGAGACGAAAATAATTGATTTTGGATATTTCGACTTTGAGTAGTTATATGAGAGAAAATATACATTTAAAAAACCAATATTTCTTCTTTTTTGCACTAGCTATACATGTCATCTATAACATATTTTTCAATCAAAGGAAAAAAAATATTATTTGCATATATTTTTTTTGTGGGAACTAGACCCTAGATTTTTGGCATTTTTCAGCAATTAAAAATGGACTTAAAAAATTAAAATATTGTGTCAATTCTTGTTCAATTTTTTTATAAAAAAATTATAGGCATAAACTTTATCCCATTTTACACATTTCATCATTTTAATTCATCTTCAAATTCTAAATAAAAATACCACTTCTATTTTGTTAAAGTTGAATAGTTTGTGTGTTGTTGACTTTTTCCTTTATAAAAGTGTGACACGAGTTTGTACTTTTACCAACCAAAGGAATCTAAAAAAGGAGGATCAATCTAAGGATCCATTAAATAATGCATAAGGAATGATAATGAAATGATATGTTAAGCCCAAGGAAAGCACTGTCTCCTTATCCAACCACATAAGAGATTTCATTAAATTATTGTGTGTCTGTGCGAAATGTGAAACAAGAAGTAAAGTGTATTCTCGCATGTTAAAGTAATTGAAAATTCTGTAATGAAAGTAATGGTTATAATGGAGGATACATGATACAACAAGAGACATATTCCCCTAAGAGAGGAAAAACAAAGGGAAAGCAAACACATTACAAAGAGAGAACAAAAGGGATCAACTATCTTTGGGGTTAGTATCAGTATATGATAACTCATGTATTTCAAGAATTATATAAAAATGAATTGATATTGTCCCTTAAAGGTAGTAGAACTAAAATAACAATAGAATAATATCACAAAAGAGATACAAAGAAGAGTCTTTTTAGGCTGAAATTGTAGATACTGAAAATAATAATAGCTACTACTTTGCATCATCCCTGATCAAACAATATAAAGGCACATTTATGAAAAATATCCCATGTACAAAATAACATGTATATAACATATATAATAAATAAGATACAAATGGAAGAATCACATAATAGGGGAAGCACAACACAATAGGAAAACACATAAAATAATCTACCATACTAGAGGATCTTTTCAAGCATATCATCTTCCTACCATCTCAGTTTAGGAGAATTAGACAAGTGATCCATAATCAAGTTTGTATCCAATCCAGGCATATCTAAGGAAGACCAAGAAAATTTGATCTTCTTTTCTTTGAAGAAACTAGTGAATTGCATATTTTCCTCTTATGTCAATGACTGAGCAATGTGAACTAGCTGAGGAGCTTCTGTTGTTCCCAAATTAATGGGTTGTGTTAGTTCAATCAACACTAAGTATATTTCTTGAAAAATGATCTGGGAGGATATCAAGAATCCCATCCTTTGGTTCCTCTAGGAGGTTTTCACCATCGAATGCATCTTTTTCTTTTTTTCTTTTTGAATCTGACACTGCCACTAGGTAGTTTTCACCATCCAATTTATTGTTCTTTTTGTTTTTCATTTTGAGACTTAGAAACTTGATATCCTCCTCAGTCATGGTTTTTCTCTTTACACTGGTGGAAGAAAGGAAAGGTGCACAAGCATTTAGATAACATGCTAGGGAATAGTCATTGTCAAAAGATAACAGGCTTGTGGTTGTAGGCTCATTCCAGTCTATCGTTTTAGGATTAATAACTCTCTCCTTCTTCAATTAAGACTCTATAAGGATCATATTTATGTATCACATCCACCTCTATATCCATTATAGCATCAGAAAGGATATCCCATTCATATTCATGTGAGTCTACCTGACTATAATCTAAAAATCCTAAGAAGTGGGCAATAGTCATCGGTATTTCAGCTTCTTCATTCATTAGCATTGTTCTCTTCTTCTTGCAATGGTTCTTTTAAAGTTATCATGTTTTTTTATTCATCAAAGTGAGGTATATCAAAAATAGGAAGTCCTTGTTCTTGTTCTCTTTTAGGTTCTTCTGTTTGTTCTTCTTCTAGTTCTTGTTCAAGATTTGTGCCAATTTCTAATAATGGATCTCCTTGTAAGAGAAACAACCTTTCATAGGAAATAGGTTTTCCTTCCACTTCTTCTTCATCATATGAGTCTCCTGATCTATCAAATACAAGACCATTTTCCACTACAGGGTGAGATGATGTTGCTTCCTTGAAGCCTAATCTAGTTTTGTCCTTCGGGTTTCTGAAATCCATATGTATAGGTTCCACAAGTCCTTGTTTTCTTTGTCCCAATGGTCCTTTTCCTTTGTAACCCATTTGTTTCATGATCTCATATCCTTTTCCATATTTTTTAGTAGCTATCTCAACATGTTTGATATTTCTATCTTCTTCATTTTCCTTACACAGCCATTTCAAGATATCTTTCTCTTTTTTTTCTTGTTCAAGGGACACCTTTTCTTTGACCATTGTTGTTCCTTCATGTATTGTTAGAGAACTACTAGTAGAAGGGGTAAATGTATTTCATGGTCATCCTTGAGACTTAGGAGATATGGGGAGATCTATTAGAGACATTGTAGGATCTATCTTGTATTCACCCATACGCATTTCTTGAATGTTGACCTTTTTAGCGAAGCTTCGTAGAACCATTTCCTTGGATGTCTCTACTTTAATGGAACTTTATTTATTGTATGGAACCATGCTCTTTATTTTTTTAAGACTATTACAAGGATATGTTGTGTCAGCTGGAATAGTCACCTCCACTCCATTATGAAGAAAATTTATACATTGGTGGTACATAGAAGGCATGGCTTTCATTGAGTGTATCCACGACCTTCCAAGAAGAATGTTGTATTCAATTGGTAAATAAAGGACTTAACATATGGCATCTCTTTCTACTGGTCCCACTCTGATAGGTAAGACAACCAATCCTTTGGAGGATCTTTCTTCTTCATCGTAAGCTTTGATGGTTATCTTTCTTTTGCCTGATCAGTTGCATGTTCGAAAAATCCCAATTGTTTTACCAAATTATATGTGCATAGGTTCAATCCAATGCCTCCATCTATCAAGACACACTTGACATGATGTTTATGAATAAGAACCTCTAGATGCAACAGTTGATTATGTGGTTGGTTCACTGATTTTTCATCTTCCTCAGAGAAAGATAGGTAATGTGGGGAATTCAGGTGACCAACCATAGTTTGAAATCTATCCACATCTAGGTCCTTTGGTATAGTAGTATTAAGAAAGGCATCATCAAGGACCTCCCTATGACTAGGAGATATTTTTAATAGCTCTAGAATGGATATTTGAGCTAGCATGCATTGCAACTGGTCTACTAGATTAAACTTTGGAGGTAATGCTAGTTGTTTAGATGTTGTTGTTGTAGTTGGTGTGTCTAATGTTAAAGCTCCTTTGAGAGTGAGCTTAGCTTGATTTATTATTATAGCATTAGAGGAATTAGTTTGGTTTTTGAATTCTTTTAGAGTGATCACATGGATGGAGGGTTTGCATGGTTCCACCATATGAATTACATTATCATTATCAGTGTATGTATAATTAATCTTGTCAATATTGGAAGTTTATCCTTTTTCATAGCTAGGCAATGGAGTTTGGAATGCTTTATGATCTTTGTTTGTATGATTCCCATCCACCTTAACTTTTACTTCTTCAATTAGATCTTCAACAATATGTCTTAATTTCATATGATTGTTAGTTTTGTGTCCTTTATTGCGATGAAAATTATAGTAATTATTATCATTCCACCACCTTGGTTTTAATTCTGGCTCCCAAGGTTTGGAGTCAAGAATTATGATGATTTTATTGTCCAATAGTGACTTCAAGACCAGTTCTAATGTATCTCCCAATGGTGTGAATGTTCTCTTTGGTCTTGCTACCCAAGACTCTATTCGAGTAGTAGGTTTATTGAAAGTCTTGTTAGCCATTAGCGTCATTATCAAATTCAAAGTCTTGCTCACTTGGAGACTTGTTGTAAGATTAAAAACTTCCAGTTTTGGTTTGGTATTAGGAGTATCCACAACTCCATCATTGACCATATTCTTGTATTTGTACTTGTCTTTGGAGGGATAGTATTTTTCCTTATTTTCTTTGTTGATAGTGATCTCCCCTTTCTTGATCAAGACCTTATCAATCTTGATGGCCTATATATCATTTTGTCAAAACTTGGTGGATCTTGTAGTTGTATTGGAAAATTCATCTTGGGAACCATGTTATTAGTAACAATGTCCATCTTTTCACTTTCGGGTATTTGTCTAGCATATTGTGAAAATATTTTCCTCCATCATTGCAAGAAAGTTAAGAATGATTCTCCAATTTTCGGTTTGGTATTGCATAGATCCAACACTATCATAGTGTGTTGGATGTTATAGGAATATTGTTGGATAAAATTTTTAACCAATTCTTCAAATTATTTGATTCCTATAGGTAATTTCAAGAACTAGTGCATTTCTTGTCCACCTAAAATTCATGGAAATAACCTCATACAGTATGTTTGTTCATGCATGAATTCCATATTGGATGTACAAAATTCCCTCACATGGTCTTGAGGGTCATAATTTCTAGTGTATTTGTCATATTTCAGAATTGTGACATGTTGAGGAAACAGTATCATCTTCAATCCCTTATCAAAGGGGAAAGGAAAAATGTGTTCCAAAGAATATTGTTTTGTTGGTTTTTCCTTTTCTTTCTTGATTTCTTGTATTTCTTCTCGCATAGCAAGTAGTTATCATATTAGGATAGACATACGACTAAGATCCTCCTTTTGTTTGAGCTGATTTATGTCATAGTCCTTAGGTAGCTTCACCCATTGAGATGGGAGTCCTAGGAAGTACTTTTCCTTGTTTTTTTCCAAAGTTCTCTCAAGGATTTTGTGGAATCTCTTACTTTTCATATCCCTTTGATATTCTAGTTTTGTAGGGTCTTCATAGTCGTCATAGTCATAACATGCTTCTTGGTGTCTTTCTTCTTCTTGGTTATTTTGTTCTTCTTGTTCGTTTTATTCTTCTTGTCTTTCATCCCAGCGGAAGTCATCTTGATTATTCATGTTTGTCACATTAGGTGTTGTTGTGTGAGTAGTGCTAGGTGTTGCTCCAAATAGAGGATTAAGTCTGGAAGTTTGTCCTCTTTCAAATGTGATTAATGGTACCTCATTTGAGAATGGATTCCTTTAAAATTTGTAAGATTTGTGTCTTGTATTAACCATGAAAGTAATTAGATTAAGGAATTTTGAGTGTCTTATGTGAAACTAGGTCTAAAAGTATGCAAGTATTCAATTGTGAGTCCAAGGATGCAAAAGTGGATTTGAAATGTCTTAAGGATCTAATGTCAAAGGTTGTTAGAGTGCCCTGATAGTGAGTGGGGAACCCAATGCAAGTGGATTTGTGTGATTTGTTTGAAATTTCTAGTGTCAAAGGGTGTTAGAGTGTCATGATAGTGAGCTGAGAACTTGGTTTGAATCTGATGTTGACAAGGAGACTCCACAATTTTGAACAATGTAGGATAGATCAATAGGATGACAAGACATGCTCAATAATAACTCTTTTAGGTACACTTGTTTTGATAATAGAATCTAACTAAACAGCAAAAAGGGTATCCAAAAATGCAAAAATCTAATTTGTGGGAGGTATAGAAGTGCTCTCAGCTCTAGATGTGATAGTCTAGATGTGACTGACAGTGAAAAAGTTCCCAACTGTGACCTTGGAATACGAGATGTGACTCCTAATTTGGTTTTGGTCCTAGACCTGACTTAGGAAATCTAGGGTCTACTGGATGCGATCCTAAAATGACCAGATGCAATTTGGAATGTGGGGTGCGACTCAGGATACTAGATGCGACATTATGATGACTAGTCTAATGAAAAGTTTAGTCAATTTCGTAAAAATTTGTCTTCTCTATTTGTTTCCAGGGACTTGTAAGTGTCTGAAAATGCTTGGTTTTTTTTCATTTGAGGGATTTATCTGAGGTTTGTAATTAAAACACATCAAGCAATCATTTTTATAGAAAACATGCCTAACCTTCCTTATGCTAGGTAGATATTGGAAATACTTTTTCACTATCTTAGGAACACACTTAATGACTCCTCAGAATATGATAGTCCAACAATGTGTAATAGATGTTGGAGCCTATATTAGATGAGTTCAAGCATCAAGGAGGGCTCAATATGGTGAATCTCATGGGGTAATTACTATTTTCCTTATACAAGCCTTACCAACCTTTTGGAGGTGATTCAGGTAGCATCTAACTTAGTAATGAAGGCATCTATTCATAAACATCTCCCATAGTCTTGCAAACAGGATTGAGTCCTATATCCCTATGAGTACTCAAAATTGTGTAGTCTCGCAAGAGAGATTGAAGTGGCTCTGCTCTACACAAGATCCAAGCATGTCATTGGAAAAGATCATCAATATTCCAATGCCAAAATGAATTATGTCTTCTAAAATTTTCACCCCAAGGAAGCGTCAAATTTTATAGTTAGGTGGAAGAGTCGACTTAAGACTTGTCCCCACTTGGGTCATTCTCAGGAGCTTTTTTCCTCAACTGGAAGACCCTCTAAAGGTATACAATAAAAAAAGATAGATCCATAATCAAGGTCTAGATTTATGATTCTCCATGAAGGAGAAGAGCATAATCTCCTAACTCAAATTACTTCTCCAAGATACATCATGCAAGCTTTACTTAAATTACCCCAATTTGACCCCAAATTGCAAACTAACTTTTGAGTTTCTGATTTTCCTCAAAGGAAAAGAGCATAATCCTCTAATTAGTTTGCAAATTGACCTCAAATTGTAATTAAGTTCTTATGAAAGAAAAAATGAAGTCTAGTTGATTTTTTTAGGCAGCCTGCAAATAACCATTAGTAGTCTCATATGTTGATATCTCCAACAATTCATCCTGCAAACCACTGTTAGGCTGTTAAAAATCCACAGAAAATATAAAATCAATCCATTAGACATTAGAAAAATTAAATTTGAATAAAATATCCCTAGATGCAACCCAAATTTTTTACCAAATGTGATCCCCATTCCCACATGTGATTAAGGATTCTAAATGTGATCCAAAAATGACTAAATGCAATACCTTACTAGATGTGATCTAGGAAATCTCAGATGTGATTCCAGAAATATTGTGTGTGATCTTTCTTCCCAGGTGTGATACAATTATCCAGATGTGATTCTCTGCAGTCAGAAACATGGCAAAAATTAGTTTTAAAAGGCAAAAATCTGGGGTTGTTCCCCACGACAGTGCTAGAAATGTGTGTCTGAATTGTGGTAGTTGTTATCTTGCAACACAATACTTCAATAATTCATTATATTAATTATTAGCACAAGAAAATTAGTTTAAAAAAATAACCATTGAAATCAAATTATTTCTCTCTAACAAACACAAGTATGAAAATGATCCAAAATAACTCTCAGATTAGGATCCTAAATAGTGACAATGCATGTTAGAATGAGAGATTCAAAGGAAATATGAAGCTAAAACATCAAATTCATTACTATTAGCCATGGATTCATTAACCTTTAAGAAATTGAAATGTGAATGTGTTCTAATTAAGCTATGAAAATCAAATGAGCAGTATGCATGTATGAATTCAAATTAACTATTTCTTTTGAAGTTTGAAAATTCTCTTTTATAGAATCTTGAGATTTTGAATGGCCAGGATGCATCCATGAGGAGTGGTTGAGATGCCTCCTTGCTTTATCCATTAGAGTGATCCATGTGATTAGCTCTCATTGGTTTAAAGTGTCTTTGTTGTCCCCTTCAAGGGTGATATGTCATTTTTCGAGTGTTTTATTCATTTCTTTTAATTAATTACTCTAGCCATGTATTTAAAGGGTTTGATTTAATTAATTAGGCTTAGAGGTAATTAAAGTGATTTTTGCTCAATTATTGATAAAAAAATGCTTGAATTATGGAATTTATTGATATTATCAAATTTAATGAATAATGTTAATAATCAAGAATCAACTTAACACAATTAGGATTTTTATCCCAAATTAGGGAAAATAGGGCCTTAGGTTCTATTAGCCCAATTTTAGGTGATTACAAAGATAACCTCATCACTCTTTGCTACTATTAAATCTGAAAACACTTTATCCAAAATAGAGGTACAAGATGGATCGATGCCTGGAGTTTTCACAAGAGCAATTCTTTCTTTGATGTTTGGAAAGAACTGAGGTATTACTTCTTTGTCACGACATGGGGTGTTTTCTCAAACTTTTAATGGTTCTTGGGACTGTAATAGTTTGACAACTCGATCCTCTCCTTGTTCCATATTCATTTCAAAATTCTTCATTCCAAGAGAAGAAAGGGAATTTTCATAACTTGATGGGAAAACATAGAGCTGAAAAAGAGGATTTTCCCTAATTGTTGTATCTTCACAAAATCCAGTAGGTAAATACAATGCATTAATCTCACCCCAAGCAATCTTATTTCCTAGATTTTTAAACTCTTTATCTGTGTCATTTTATGTTGTTCTATTTTGTTTAAATGTGATTGTTTCACTTTGACATGCAAGAGGAGTACCTTCTTGGAAATCATTAATGTCATAAGTGAATACCTCTTCCCCTATTTCAACAATGTTTTCATTATAGGTTACAACATCATGCTAAAACTTACCCAAGTCCTTCAAGAACTTGCTTGGGGTGTAGACACTCTCATGTCCAACAAGTGGTCCCTCTACTTCTAAGGGAGTGGATGGCCTTTCTTCTTGCTTAGCCTTAATGCATGGAGAAAAATATCCAAGCTTTATATTTTCAGCTTGATACAAGTCACTTTTCTCTTGATTGTGATCCCAAGGTACATAAGCCCCAATCAAGGTTGTCCCAAGATCTTTTCTTAGAATTTAGAAAACATAAGATGAGGATTCTTTTATTTCAAATCTTTCTCTTATAGTCCTAACTTTGTCATGAGTTCCTTGTTTGAGTCTCCTGAGGCCATAGTATCTTTTATAGACACATTTCAATAGCATAGAGGAGTGGTGATCTTCATAGTGGTGGATCTTATTCTTTTCAACTTCACATATGCTCCCCTTAAAGGTGTTCCACAAGTATTGGAGTGTTTGATCCTCCTCTTCATTTAAATCTTCAGTAGTAGGTCATTTTCTAGGTTGTTTCCTTTGTCATACCTCATACTCACTTAAGACTGAAAAATTGCAAGAAATGAAATTGGATGAGATCATCAAAGCTTCTTCATCATTAATCTCCAATTCTTTTTCAAGTTGTTGCACTCTTTTCTTGTTTTCTTAGAGGTTGTTTAACTTGTGAAATCTGAAGCATGGTATTCTCCACAACAAGTTGGAGGTGTGGTCATCTTCAATGTTGACGTTGATCTTTACTGCATGAGAGATTCTTTCTTTATAGTGCTTGAAGAAATATTGTAGCACTTTATCATTTATCTGAATGATCTCCAAAATGGTTGGGTTAGGTCTCATTTTTATTGATATCTTTCTATTTAGCATGGTCATTCCATAGAGCTATCAGTCTCCTGCATACAGAGATAAAATAAAAACTAAGGAACCAAATGTCAAGCACCAATCTTTGTTTCCCACATCCCCAGTAGAGTTGCCAAAAATCTATTAGCAAAAAGATTTATCTTCTTGAAAATAACGTCACAAATGACCCTTAAATGCCCAAAACAAGAAGACAAACTAGACTAACAGTTGAGTCACTCACAATGGGTATGTGCAAGTTCTCTCTGAGTTTTGATGTGAAGGCTCAGCTCCCTTCTTCAGATTTACAATGAATTAAATAACTAAAAATGTCTTTAACCATAAGACACGAAGGCACACTAACATTCACCCATCAACATGGCATGAATGCGGTTATTAGATTAGATTTACTAATTTAAATAGAGAGAAAGACAAATCAACAACCACAAGACTTCCTATTCAATCATTCACGTTACAGAGGAAATGAAAGGAATTAGATATCTTAACTGCAAACTATAAGTATGTAAACCAAATGATTTACAAACATACATGCACTTAACATGATAATATAGAACTATATTAAAATAGGAAAGAAAAGACCGCATGACCAGTTTCAATCCAAGAAAGCCACATTCAGACCTCAAGATCTGATACATGTAAATTCCTTCTCATTTTAAATATATGATAGAATAATCGTATGATTACTTTATCCCTTCTATTACAATCAAAGTGCTGAAAATAGAAATAAATTCCCTATTCCTCTCTATTACAATCAGTCCAAAAAAATGTATTCTCCTCCCTCCCTTGCATCCATGGGAAGCCTAGAAAAGAAGAAGAAGAACCCTCACTTTAACAATAGTTTCATAATAAATAACATTTCTCAATAGCTTTTTGGTTTCTATAACTGATTCTAGAAAGTAAATTCATTTCCTTTCACCTTCTATTGCCGATGATTTTCTCCTTGTGCATTTGATACCTTTATAAACTTTGACTTAAAAGTTTATAATAATATAACTTAACATATATTAATGATATGAGTAGTTATATTTAGGACACATGACACTTTGTTGAAGACAACCAAAGTCACAAAACATGACTGGCATTAACAGTTTAGATAGTTACATACTATGTTACTCATATCTTGCAAACCAAATCGAATTTTTAAAATCGCTCTAGTGAGGATGTAGAAAACTAGGTTTCTAAATCATATAAAAGTTTGAGACAAATCCAATAGTGCAATTAAAAGCTAACCCCCCCCCCCCCCCCCTGAAATGGGACTATTTTTCTGTGATCTGTAAATCCACAACTACAAGTTGCTGAAGAAATCCTTTTAAAAGGTTATCATCTATTATCCTGCATGAGTGCCTCTGTAATGTATTATGGGCTTGTAAAGGATTTGATATATCCTGATTTGTTTTTTTCCTTAAGATATTTGGACAGCAAACCCTTCCAAAAGGATGACTAGCTGCCATGCTCATATCAACATTATGTCAAACAATTTACATGCATTGCCTGCACTCTTCTCATAACTATATTAATTTCTCCAAAGTGATACCCATTGCTACCAATGTTTGAATTCATTTTCATTTTACAAGACAACATTATCCACTAGAATGCTCTAGGTTGGGAATTGTTTTACGAGGCCATACCTTTGCATCAGTGCCTCTATCAATTCATTTGTTTTACTGATGAATTAACCTACAAACACAATCAGAACAGAGAAAACATGGATGTTTCTATTCGGTTTTCTTATGCCAATGTATGTGACTGTCATGGAAGCTTTTGAAACATGGTCAATTCCTTTAAAGAAATTTGGCAACCATGAAAAAATACCTTTTCCCCAATAGCACATAGCTGAGAGTATTCGGATAAAAGCCAGTGCTCTTATTTTTCACCAAATAATTGTATGCAGAATCATATTTATGAAAAATCCTCCCAATATTTTTTTTATATTATTAATTTCTCCATCAATGCATTATATCCACTAGACACTTCCTTGTAGTAATACAAAACTAAAAACTTGAAGTTTTTTACTTTAGATTTTGAATTAGGCAAGATGAGATTTCAACTTTTATTTTGAAACCTTTGGACTTTAGCATTGTTGAATCTATGAACTGGAACCATCAAATTTGAACTAAGTGCACATTACACTTCGAACTTCAATCCTGGACTGCACTTTTGAACTGGCAAACCTACGCTTTGAACCTTGAACCTTGAACTGTATCTCCCCACCAGTGGACTTGAACTTTGAACCTCGAACTTTGCGGTTGGAGGTTCAAGTTCAATGACTTCTTGCAACACTACCCCTTTACAAAGCATAACTTTACAAGAACACTATTAATAAAAATCATTATAAAAGGTGGGAAAATTTTGAGGAAACTATCTGTAGGGATCAACTTTTAAAAGTTTAAAACTTGGGTATTAAAAGGATACTGACAATACCCACAAATGATCCACTAATCAAAAGTATCTTGTTAAAGATATTGACCCCATTAGGAGTCTATTACATTTGTATAGTGTCTTGGTCCTTGTTAGAGGACTTATGCCTTGTTAGAAGCCTCAACCCTATTAGGAGTTGGTATTAAAAAACATGAATGTATGCACGATGAGCTCACTACCCAAACATGCAATATACAATGATAATCTTCAATACAAAATATAGAATACAAAAACCTTTTAGTGTTGTTGAATATCTTCAATATTATGATCTAGCTTTAGGCTCTTTAAAAAAATTGTTATCAATTCGTATTGTTCTGATCATACATCATATTTCACCTCAATATCATAGCCTTACATAAGTCTTACATATGTCTTTCTTAAGTCTTACATATTTGCATTACAAAACACTTTCCTTTATACAAGCCATCACAAATATAGCTTTCCATTCGGGTTGCATGTTTCCAAAACATAATATTAATTCTTGTTGCCTTAGGGTTAACATCTAGGATGTTGTCCCTAATTAGTTAAGTCATTATTTTGATAAACAAAATAATCCCTTAACCCAAAACATTCATTTACTAGTTGGTTCTATGTTCTGGTTAGCTCAATGTTATTTCTCTAAAACATTAATAACTTTGTTCGTACATGTCGTATAGTCTTGTGCTCTTAACTGTAGCTTCACTATACTTCATATAATTTGTGCTCAAGTTTGTTTGTACTGGAAATACTTCTGTGAACTTCTCTGATCAAAATAGTCTCTCTACTGATAGATAAATACTATTATACATAGATAATTTCCTTAAGTTCTCATCCAAAACTTTATCCTTGAATTATGTTGTCTTAATACTGAATATATTTTACTATAATGACAACATCATGATATCCTACTTAGCCAAATTGCCAACATATCTTTCTTAAAATACTTGGACATAAAAGAAAACTCAATATTGACATTCAAGATCCCTTTTCATGACTCACCTCACTCCCACATTCTATGCACCATCATTACCTCTGCTACTCCTCACTACAATTACCACTCCCTCTAAAATCCAATCACCCATGCAAGATCCTCTAAAATCCAAAGTGTATCCTTGTATCTCCTCATCACTAATAGATTGTTCAAGAGAAATCTAGAAGGTACTTTCCTTAGGTGTCTATAATGTGAGGAATATGAAAAGGCATTACGAGTGGTCTAGGAGAGTATTAGTGGCTCTCTATGGAATAGTCCTTCCTTGAATATGATACCTTCACATAGGGTGTCTCTACAAATGTTCCTTACTAATGATGACAATAGAATCTTAAAACTACAAGCACTAGCGCTACTTGGTGAACACAAGAACAACTCCATGTGCCTATTTGGGGCATATCAAATTGCTACACCTAAGGGAGATCTGCTCCCTAATCCTATAAATATTCTACATTTAATTCACTTTTATGCATAGATCAGGATTCAGTCCCTATATAGTGTTCCTTCAGCAAAATTCCTAAAAATTCAAAAAAGTCCTAAAAAATCATAAAAATATTAAAAAGATCCTTAAAACCCCATAAAAATATAAAAATTAGAAAATCCTAAATAGTAGAAAATGTTCTTGAAAAAATCATTATCTTGGTGAAAACTTGGTAAACAGACACCTTGCAATACAAAAAAGAGCAAAAAAAAAAAAGAAAAAAAGTGAAAATTTGGCAAACAAGCACTCTGGACAAGTATCATGATGAAAAACCTATTTCAAGAACTATGGTAGTAGATTTGGATCTATTGTCTTCTCCTACCAACTGTACATATGCATCATCATCCTAGTCCCAGTTTCTAGTCATTGCTTCCGACATCACAATAAAGATCCAAGTGCAATTCCCAACAAATTGAGCTTAACCCTATTACACTGAGATTTTCCCAAACACAGTGATCACAAAAGTGCTTATCAAAATCAACATTGAAATCAAATCTCTGAGTTATTGTTCCTTTCATATCTATTTCCAGTGAATGTCCATCTCAATCAATCAATCTTTTCCCTATAGGATGTGTCCTTCCTCAGTCGACTCAAATCAAACTCATCAATCCTACCCTATTCATAGAAATAATTATGGACCAAATGACTACTTGGTCAAGAGGTCTTCTTTGTTGATTTAATTTTTTTGTGTCAGAGGATCCTACTTATTATTGCCTAGATCCTTCATATCTTGGTACATTGTGAATGGTGAGATTTGATACATGTGTCGATTGCGGTATGATCTATTTGTTAATACTTTAAGAAAATTCTTGTTGGTTTCTTAGTTATGATATGCATATCTTACTGGGGGCAATGGGTTAGCATACTTGCATCCTTTAAAAAATACATAAGTATGTCCATAACTCTCCAATAGGTATATGTCATAGGTTCCGTCATAATTAGGAAATCTACATTTCTATTCCTAAAGATAACTACTGTGTGTGTGAAAATTGTACCTGATCTGTAAACACAACACTCAGTAAAACATTAGAGGTTAGCTATAATCAAAATCGTGCAAAATTCAAAATCTAATCTAACCAAGCGATTTACTGCCTTCTAGTAGGTGCGAGATTAATGTTCTCAGATTGTTATCGAGATCAGTGACCTAGATGACACCTAAATGAAGGATTTGAATGCAATTGATCTAGATATGAATTGAATGCAATTAATCTATATTTTTGATATTTTCTATGCAATAAGAATGATAAAAACTTATATGAATCTATGCTAATCTAACAATGATATGCAATATGAATGCAAAAATAAGATTGATCTCACAAAGATGTCGATTCGCAAGAGCTTTGATTCTTCAATTCCAATTCTCCAGCGTGATTGTGCAAATTTGTGGATGAATTATGAAGAGTTGAGCCTTGATTTTATAGAAATCTAGGGCTTTGGAGGTGCATGAAAAAAAAGCCATAAATCACTCAAATAACTCAGGTTGATTTTTGAGTTATTTTTAAATAACAGATAATTAACTCACAAAAACATGCAAAAGCTAAGTTTTAACTCAAAATAGAGTTTAGCTTTAATTGATAATTGATAGTTGTCTGCTTTTATGATTGTGCATGTTTTATTTATGAATTAATTTAATAATAAAGTGATTTATTTCCAACTTAACTGCTTTTTGAAATAAAATAATTAATTTATGGGTTAATTAACTATTTTACCAAACTTTTATTAAAAACTATATTATTAAATAATGACAACTTGCTTTAATCAATTAAATAAGAATTTAATCAATTATTCATAAGATATTAGATTTATTGTCAAAATTAAATAATACAATTAATAATAGATAGAATTAAATTTAATTACACAATTAAGTGGCAAGATATTAAATCTAATTAATTAAATATGAAAATATTCAATTAATCAAACTTAGGATAATTGTGATTTATTGCCAAATAATTATAAAATTAAAGATAATTATGATGATTAGGAATATTACAAGGAATATTCCTCGATGCAGAATTTAAGATAATCAATTAGGATTCGATGATGTTTAGATGTGCCTTAGATTAGGACTTCGATGTCAATTTCGTTCAATTTGTAGATGTAGGAGATTAATGAACTTATAGCCCATTTTTTGGGTATTACATTTTGCCCCTCTTTGAATTACTGTGGGAAGTGTAGTGGTTCAAAGATAGTCTATGTTTGATAGAGATATGAAACTGATGCAAAAGATAAACTGATCTCAAGATAGAAACCGATTGAAAGATATTGAGATAGGAGGTCCTGAATGACCAGAGATAATGTTTACTATAGCAGCAATGAACCGATGATTGTGAAAAAGTGTCAAAATGCTTGATTCTGAACATTAGGATTGATAAGAAGTGAGTGACCCGTTCTAGACTCAATTGTCTTAGAAGAACTAGCAGGTATCACATCCGAACCCTTCAGTTGCCGAAGAACCAAGGAAAGAACACTATGATCTGATGGTTGTAAAAACTGATACAGTTTACAAGATTAAGAGAATACCAGATTGATATGGATCAATGAATCTGATATGCCCCAAGTGATGATAGATTTGCCCCGAGTGATGAGGTCTTTTGATGAATTAGTAACTAGACATGGTTATTATCTTGATTACTGAGGAAGATATGATTTCCATAAAGATATGATTTCAAATTTGATTATAGACTTTGAATGATATGCAATACCATGCCCCCTTCGGGATTAAAATTGAAATCTGACAAGAAAAGTCAGCGTTGAGAGTTTAGAAGCATGTTAATTGATTTGAGAAGTGGTTAAACATGTCCGAGAATGCATTCTACATCGTTTAGAGGTCCTGGAGACTAAGTTTGACTAGGTTTGACCATGAGTTGACCATGGTTGACCAAGTTGAAATTTTGATAGTTTGATGTTAGATAATTAGTTAAGTTGAATACTAGATTTATGTGATGATTGAAGGTTGAATATGCAAGTAGTTAATAATATGAATGATCTCATATTTGAATTTTGATCCTGAAAAAGGATTCTACTTGCTGTTTCGTTGGAGGAACCTTCATGTGAGGTTCAGCTCTTGTTAGATTTGAAGATGTGATTGGTGAATTGTTTAGGCATTGAAGTTCGTTTCGCCATTGTGAGATCATGCAAACATGAAAAATGCAAAGAAGCATGCAAAATGAAATGCAACCTAAGACCTAGGACCTAGTCACTGATCATGTGTCGATTTGTTATCATCATTGAACTTTTAGGTAACCGGATAAATCAATACAATGCCCACTAGCTATGAAACCATAGACATATGAATATTGATTTGTATGCGCAAGAATCAATACAACACCCATCAGTCAACAACCATGGATATATGAATATTGATTTTATTTTTGGAATGTCAGATTAGATATAAGCACCAAGGCACAAACGCCAGGATGACCTGAATATCGTGTCCATTTTGATATAGCAATTTGTAGAAGCATCAAAACATAAACATCATGATGACCTGAATACGCCTTGCATTTAACATACACATCAAACAATCAAAAGATCATTCTAAATCTAGTGTGAATTACCCGTAGTGACCCTTTATCGTTCACCTCCTTAGGCAAGATCGCGTTGCACAGTAGGAGAAAGAATTTACTTTTAAAAGATAATAGTTAGATCAAATGTCCTTGAATTTTTTGGGTATCAATGGTTGAGGTACGCATGGCCATCCAATTCAAGATAGAGGCTCTTACAGTTGGACACCATTTCAATCCAAAATTTCCAAAGTTATTAGATTTCACATACAAGAAGAAAACCAAGAAAAGATTATGCCCCCAGTCATCACTCTCTAAATCCTATAAAGGACATCATTGAGGAGCTCGAAGGGACACAATATGCAAAAATCTCAATGCGAATCAGTAAGCATACAAGGAGATAAAAGCATGAAAAGCACAAATCATTTTCAGTTTGATGTTTGATTGCATTGTTGTTGATGCAAAATCCTTTCTGGAGACAAGACAGACTTGACTGACTCAAATGAAGCTTCAAAGGACTCTGACTGGATATGATCCATCTAAGATACATGAGAGACCATAGGATATGACATTGATTGCCCCCAAGTGTTAAACATTGATAGGATATAGACACTTGAGTAGATTGGTGTACAAACTGACTTATTGAAAACTGAAAATGTTGAAACAAACCAGGAGATATGTACAAACTAAAGCAAGACTGAAAGCGAGGAAAGACCAAGATTGCACTGATAGATGGAGCATTAGAACAAGTGGCACCCATTTGCTGGGTTTTCACCATCTTGTCAGAGATTCTATTTTTGCTACCAAGGCGCCTGTTTCCAAGTTTTCACCAAGGTACTTTTTCTTTTTTTTCTTTTTTTTTGTATTTTTCATTTTTTCAATTTTTTTGTTCTTTTTATATTTTTTTATTTTTTTGTGAATCATCAAGGTGCCTATTGCTAGGTTTTCACCAAGATGTTCATTTTTTTCAAGACTTTTTATGATTTTTAAGATTTTTTCAGGACATTTACCAAGCACTGAATGCCTTAGGCATAGAATTTCTTCAGATGGAGAACGTTGATTGGTTCTCAGAGCTGTTCTCCTTTAGTCATTGAGAGTTGATAGGCACCAAAGCCAAAAGTAGTAGTGATAACAAAGGGACCCAGCCAATTGGGTTCGAACTTCCCCTTGCATTCTCGATGTGATTGATTTTTAGGATTTTCTCTCAACACTAGATCACCAACCTGAAATTCTCTATGTCTGACTTTCTTGTTGTAGCCTCTAGACATTCTTTTCTGATACACTCTGAGATGATCATACACTTCTTGTCTACGCTCATCTAGTAGTTCCAGTTCTTGCAACCTAGACACTCTATAGTCATTATCAGTTACTAGATCATGCATTCTAATTCTAAGTGATGGGATTTCAACCTCAATAGGCAGTACCGCTTCAGACCCATAAACTAAAGTGAATGGTGTAGCCCCAGTAGGTGTTTTGATACTAGGTCTATAGGCCCAGAGAGCTGGATTGATCATCAGATGCTAGTCTCTTCCTTTTTTATTAACTGTTCTGTGTAAGATCTTTAGGAGATTTTTGTTTGAAACCTCAGCTTGTCCATTCCCTTGAGGATAGTAAATAGAAGACCAATGTTGTGTAATCTTGAATTTAGCACATAAGTCATCTAGATCCTTGTTTTTGAATTGTCCCCTATTATCTATGATTATAGAGTGAGGGATCCCATATCTACAAATGATGTAGTTCAGGATGAACATAGAGATATGTTTCCCCGTTGCTTGTGTTAGAGGAACTACTTCTACCCATTTTGTAAAATAATCTGTAGCTGTGATTATATGGGTATGTCCATTAGAAGAGTGCAGATGGATAGCGCCTATGAGATCAAATGCCCATTGTTTAAAAGGCCATTGTGTAGTAAAGGGAATTAGATCTCTCCCTGGAGCATGAATCAAGTTGCCATGTACTTGACACTGTTGACAGTTTTTAGCAAATTTAATAGCCTCTTTCTCCATTTCAGGCCAATAGTACCCAGCCCTAATAAGTTTTTGAGCTAACGTTAAACCATTTGAGTGTGATCCACATATACCCTCATGGAATTCCTCTAATGCACGTTGAGACTCTTCCCATTCTAAACATCTAAGCAGTGTATCATCTAGACTTCATTTGTACAGATCATTACCAATGATGACATATCGGGATGCGGATCAGATAAGGTTTCATTTCTCAAAATGGTTAAAGGACTCAGGGATGATTTGGTCGTGGAGATAGGAGAATAGATTTTTGTAGCGAGATGAGTCATAACCTACAACAGTGTAGATCATGCGGGTTTCAGGGGAGTCATATGCAGGATAGGATAGGGCTTCAACCAGGAACTCGTAGCGTAGCTCATGTTCGGGCTGCTTTAAGAGAGTAGATAGTGTCACCATTGCATCGGCAGCCTTATTCTCCATTCTGGGTATTTGCTCAAATGTGATAGAGATGAAGTATTTATTTAAATCATCTACCATTCTCTTGTAAGGAATGAGCTTTTCATCTTTGGTTTGGTACACATCATTGACTTGGTGGATAACCAATTGTGAGTCTCCATGGATGTGCATCTCTATAACTCTCCACTGTATTGCCATTTTCATACCATTGAGAAGTGCCTCATATTCAGCAATATTGTTTGTGCAAGGAAACTTTAGTCTGAATGCTTTGGGTATCGAGTATCCTTGAGGAGTGATGAACAATATGCCTGCTCCAGATCCATTCTATGTGTAGGAGCCATCAAAGAATAACCACCATGCTCTAGAAGAGAGGTGCATGATAGAGGAATCGGGAAATTCCATTTGCATGGGTGTATCATCAAACAGTGGTGCTTCAGCTAATTGATCAGCAATGACTTGTCCTTTGATAGCTTTTCTTTCAACATATTCAATGTCAAATTTTCTCAAGAGCATGACCCATTTAGCTAGTCTACCTGTGAGGGCAGCTTTGCTTAGGAGATATTTCAGTGGATCAATTTTAGCTACCAAATGAGTAGTATGAGCTAACATGTAGTGTCTCAGTTTCTATGATGCAAAGATCACAGCTAGACATGCCTTCTCTATCATTGAGTAGTTCTTCTCATAGGCCACTAAAGTTCTGCTGATATAATAGATGGCTCTTTCTTTCTTGTTCTCATCATGCTGTGCTAGTAATGCCCCCAGTGATGTGGCTGTTGCAGAGACATACAAGATCAATGGCTTCCCATGAATAGGAGGCATCAAGATAGGTGGATTTGATAGATACTTCTTGATATGGTTAAAGTTGTTCTCGCATTCTTCATTCCATGCAAAGGTCACACCTTTATGTAATATTTTTGTAAAAGGTTGTGATATGTTCGCTAGCTGTGATATGAATCTTCTGATAGATTGAACTCTGCCTTGCAACATCCTCATTTGACTGATATTTGTGGGAGGTTACATCTCTATTATAGCCTTGACTTTAGCCGGATCAAATTCAATGCCTTTCTTTGAAACTATGTATCCTAAGAGCTTTCCAGAAGTGACACCAAAAGCACACTTCATAGGATTTAGTCAGAGACTAAATTTTTCCATTCTATCAAGGATCATGCTCAAGTCTGTTAGATGTTCAGTTCTAATCATGGATTTTGCCAAGGTATCATCCACGTAATCCTCCATTGTTCTATGCATCATATCATGAAAAATAGATGTCATTGCTCTTTGATATGTAGCTCCAGCATTTTCGAGTCCGAATGGCATAACATTCCAATAGAAGGTTCCCCACGCACATGTGAAAGCTATTTTCTCTTGATCTTTTGGAGCAATTTTGATTTGGTTGTACCTAGAAAAGCCATCCATTAAGGAATACATTTCATAGCCCACAGTCATGTCCACTATCATATCAATGTTAGGCAATGGAAAATCATCCTTAGGGCATGCTCTGTTCACATCTCTAAAGTCCGTGCACACTCTGATTGAACCATCTGGTTTTGAAATAGGTACAATGTTAGAGATCCACTCAGCATAGTCTATGACACAAATGAATCTAGCTTTGAGGAGTTTTTATAGCTCTGCTTTGACTAAGAGTGCCACATGAGGATGCATCTTTCTCAATTTTTGTTTGACCAGTTTTACTCCAGGAGCAATGGATAGATGGTGCATGATGAGATTGGGATCCAATCCTGGCATATCTGAATATTTCCATGCAAAATTGATCTTTTTTTCTGATAAGAATGTAGTGAATTTCTATTTCTCTTCTTCTGATAGAGATTGTGCTACATGTACCAATTGTGGTTCCTCTGTTGTACCCAAATTGATGGATTGAGTGGGCTCAATCAGAACTAGAGATCTATCCTGTAAATGACTCGGAAGGACATCAAATATCTCATCCTTAGGTACCTTAGAGAGGTTTTCACCTTCAGATACGTCTTTTCTTTTTACTTTACTAGTTTCTGAGACTGCCACAAAGTGGTTTTCACCCTCAGAACTCTTTTTCCTTTTATTTTTATTCTTTTGACTAAGATATTTCATATTCGACTCGGTCATGCTGACGCTTGATTTGCTAATGGAAGTCCTCATAGGCTCAACTGCATTGAGGTAGAAAGCAAGGGCATAGTCATTTGGAAAGGTGTAGATACCATGACTCAGGTTTGTGGAAGTTTGGTCAATAAGATCAGGGCGTTGGATAGTTAAAGCAGGAAAGGCTTGGGATATGGTGTTTACGGATATTGATCTATCATCATTGGTCCTAACCCGATGCTCAAGTTCCAAGGTGATATTACAGCTCAAAATGTTCAATTCATGAATAGGCTCAACATCATCATGGGAGTCCTCTTCAGCCATAGGTGGATCAGACACGTTAAGTTCATTGTTTTTCTCTAGACCTACGTTGGGTTGAGATACATATTGGTGAATAACATCAATATATTTCTCTGTTATAAGCTCATCTTCTTCTGGAATGGCACCCCATTCATAATCATTTGACTCAGCTTCTGATTCAGGATCTCTAGGAAATCTTAGAAAATTTGTGAAATCAGGATGAATACCCCAAGAAGGATTACCCTCAGTCTCTGACTTGAATTCATATTCATGGGAATCAATGTCAGAATAACTACCCCCTTCTTCTTGATCAGTTTGATTGCCGTCGAGATTAGCTGGTTCTTGTGGTGCAACCATCTCTTGCGCTATAGTAGGTTCTTGTGTTTCTACTACATTAATTCTTTTGATAGGATCATCTTTATCATCAAGAAGATCTTTGATCTCTTTAGGCAATTTTTCATAGGGGATGAGTTCTGAACTATCTAAATCATCATCAGAGGGTTCTGTTTCTTCTTTCTTAAGAAGGGGTTCTCCTGGTGCAATTTGTTCTATGACATGAGAACAACCACCTTTGAGATGATAGGGTTTCTTCTTAAAGCCTAAGCCACCAGTATCTTTGTTGGCTCTACCAATATGTGAAATGGGTGTCACAAGACCCTTTCCTCTGATTCCTGGAGGTCCTTGACCAGAATATCCCATCTTGGCTATCAATTTGTTCCCTGGACCATATGAATTAGAAGGGATTGTAGGTGCTATAGATTCACTAGGTTGAACAATTTTAGATTCAGAATCCTCTTTGTATAGCCATGCCAGCACAGCTTCATCCTCTTCAAATTCTTGTTTGGATACTTGCTCCACCACAAAATTTCTTTTATAGGCCTCAAGAGGTTCCTGAGGTTTGGGCTTGGATTGTTTCAAAGATTGCCCATATCACTTAGGTGAGATAGGGAGAGATGTCAGAGATAAGACTGGCTCTATAGTGTATTCTCCCATCCCATTTTCTTTGATATTGATCTTTTTAGCAATGTCATCCATCTTAGATGTGGAAGCAACATTTAGCTGCTTGATGGAAGATTCTTTGTTATTGGGAACAAGCTTATCGGCACTTTCCTTCAATGTATTGCAAGTTGTACTCAGATCTGCTGGGATAGTAACCTCCACTCCTTCATAGGGAAATTTCAAACATTGATGGTACATAGAAGGAATGGCTTGCCTTTCATGGATCCAAGGTCTCCCTAAAAGGATATTGTAAGCCAATGGTAGATCAAGCACCTGACATGTGGTATCTTTGATGACCAGACCCACTCAAATGGGTAAGATAATGGTGCCTTTAGAAGCTCTTTCTTGTTCATCATAGGCTTTTATGGTGATCTTCTTTTGAGGATCAATAGCCATCTCTAAGAATCCCAACTATGTGATTAAGCTGTAAGAACAAATGTTGAGGCCTGCTCCCCCATCTATCAACACACGTTTGACTCGACGGTTCTGGATCAAGACTTCTATGTGTAAGGGCTGATTATGTGGGTGACTCAAAGAGTTGTCATCTTCCTCTGAAAAGGAGATATATTGCGGAGATGTTAGATGACCAACCATAGTCTGGAACCTGTCTAGATCTAGATCATCAAGAACATTAGAGCCGAGCAAAGCTTTGTCTAGGATATCTCTATGAGCTGGAGATATTCGAAGTAACTCAAACATAGAGATTTTGGCATTGGTATGCTAGAGTTGTTGGATGATGATGTAAGATGTAGGTCTTGTATCCTTTGTATTGGAAGATTTCGAGGTGGCCTTTTGTTTAGAAGCAGATGTGAGATTGAAAGGTATCTTAGGAACATGAGATGAACTTGGTGTTTGTCCTTTCAGATGAGCCTGAGCTTGTGATCTGGTAACCGCATTAGCTAAGGAATGATTTTTATCTCTTCATACAATCATGATGACATTGCAGCTCTTAGAGAGACATGGTTCAACCATATTGATGACAGCATTATTTCCAGGGTAGGCATAGTTGACTTTTGCCCCCATGTTAGGCTGAGAAGTGGAAACTCCCTTGCCATGTTGTGGAAATGGTTCTGTAAATGCTGTGTGATCATTATTGCTGGTAGGATTATCGATCATGATGTCCCCTTGATCTAGCAAGTCTTGAATGGTATGCTTCAAGTGGAAGCATCCATTAGTTTTGTGGCCTTTAGTCCGATGGAAAGCACAGAATTCATTATCTTTCCACCAATATGGTTTTGGATCCGGATCAGGGTTTCAGATTAGTGGTAAAGAGATGATGTTATTAGCTATCAAAGTTCTCAGGGCAGCTTCCAAAGATTCTCCCAGGGGAGTAAACTTTCATTTATTATCCCATCATTTGATTGGCTTCTTTGGAGATGGTTCAGCAGATTTTTTCTCTGAAGCTTCAATGGCTTTGGTGCCAAGGGTGAGATTGTAGGCCGGTGCCTTTGATGGGGTGTGGATAGTGTCAAAAACACCATCAGAGACGATACCTTTGTTTCTATTCCAGCTCTTGTTTTTATCTTTTGAGCTAGATCCAGATTCAGACTTGTCCTTTTGAAGTGTGATTTCTCCTTTCTTGACAAGTACTTTCTCAATCTTGATTGCATTATCCACCATTTTATCAAAAGATACATGATCTTGCATTTGTAATGGATAGTTGAGCTTTACAACAAGGTTATTGATAAAGATTTCAAGTTTCTCCATTTCGGGAATTGGTCTAGCATATAGAGAAAACTTCTTTCGCCACCTCTTGATAAAAGTTAGGAATGATTCCCCTGGATATTGCTTGAGGTTATAGATATCGAGCATGGTAATCGAATGTTGAATATTGTAGGAATATTGTTGATAAAACAATTTAATCAATTCCTCAAAAGTTTTGATTGTAGAAGGTAATCTCGAAAACCATTGAATGGATGCTCCTCCCAAGGATCTAGGAAAAAGATGCATCAGATAGGTTGGTTCATGCATGAATTCCATGGAGTGCATACAGGAATCTCTGACATGATCTTGAGGATCAGAGTGTCCATCATATTTGTCATACTTTGGTATCTCCACTTTCTTTGGAAATGGAGGCATATACAAGTCTTTGTCAAAAGGGAAAGGACAAAGGGCCTCCATGGAGAATTCCTTGGGTTCCTTCTCTTTCTCAATTTTATTCATTTTGACCTGCATAGCGTGCAGCTGGTTTATTATGGCCGTCATCAGAGTTTCTTCCTCATGCATGATGATATCTTCAACATTGAAGTGAGGAGGAAGTTTAGCTCCTTCTTGGGCTAATTGCAAAAAGTATTCCTCTCTATCCACTTTCAAGAAATGCCTCATCATTCTCTTGAATTCATCGTCATTTTGACATCGATGGATTTCAGAGGGTGTAGGTTCTTGGTCGGCATTATGTTGAGAATGGTGTCCCTGGGATCCTCCTCCTAGAGAACCATGGTTTGTCCCTACTTGAGACATGGTAGGAGTTTTTGGGCTCCCTAGAATAGATTGAGGAGGAGTTTGCTGATTACCTCTGTGAGTTGATAGAGGAGGTATGTAACCATTTTTCAATCGAAAGTTACCGAGACCGTCATCTTCGTAGATACCTGACTTGATGAGTTGTTCAAGAGTTGGACCTGGGGTATTGGTCAAAAGTAAGTTCTGAGATGTTTCTTCTGATTTCTTGTGTGAAGAAGCTCTGGTCTCCACCATTAACTTTGAATGAAACAAAAGAAAAGGATGAAGACAATTGAAGAACAATTTGATTCAAGAAAATTGGATGACACAACCTTGTCAAGATTATGATAGTTTTGAAGATCTAATGAGATGTGGGTGAAGGATACTGTGCCCTAGATGTATGGGATAGATCACCCAAAAGATAGCAAACACGAGTTCTCAACACTTAGTCTATTTTTGAAGATTGATTGAAGATTGATAGTTATGACAAGGTTTTGACACGAGATAAAAAGGATTCAAATTGATCAAACAGAAGGCTAGATCAGATTCAAAAGATCAATCTCAAAAAATGGTAGAATGCTCAAAAGCTACTGCTTTATTCCTGACACAATGATATTTTTGACAAATTCTGGAACTAGGCTGGAAACATTGGATATCTTGCAATTTGACAATTTCTGACAACTCTCTCAAATTTTCCCAAATGACACTCTGCAGACTCGTATGACACTGGGTAGTCTATGAAACGATAGTTGCTAAACTCGTATGAAAGTTGGGTAGCACTGAAACGATAGTTGACAAAACTTGTATGACAGTTGCTAACAGGGTTTTGACTTTCTTGAATTTGCTGGTTTGAAAACTCGTACGACACTGGGTTCTCAATCATACGACAGATGGGCAATACTAAAATGAAACTTGACAAAACTCGTACGACTTTTGACTTCCTGAAATGACTTTTGACTCCAGAAAAGATTTTACATCAATTTTTGCAAAATTTAAGGTTTTCAGTTTTGGATTGTTTGCAAATTGTACTATCTAGATTTTGAAGGTTATACTAGATTTGATTGTTTTTAATAGCCAAGTAGATAAACAAGCATGCAGAATAGCAAGCAAGTGATTCCAAGCATGTCTGAAAATAATGAACAAGGGCAAAAGCAACCTTGCACATGAACAATCAAGTGACCAAATTGTGCTAATCCCTGAGAGTACTAATTGTGTATGTTCCAAAAATGTTTTGCAATAACACACATATACCCTATAAAATGAAAATTTGGCCTCGCTAGGATTTTTAGTAATGGTTTGACTCTGCAACTTTTATGATTCAAAGGGGTGAACTCCAATCCTAGCACACCAAGGTTTTGACACAGTCCGAGAACTTAATCTTCAAGAGCTGCTAGGGAGATCTGACAACCCAACAATGAACCATACCCATGGAGATTTCTTCCACAAGGACATTTATATAGCGGTTGTCACTACCATGGTGAAAATGGCTATTACCGCTTGAGGTTCTATCAACATAGTTTGCCTTGTGAAGGGATTGTCCACTACGGTTAACCCTCTCTAAAGGTGACTCACAGATTTATACCACAAGGGGACTTGGCTCCAGATTCCAGGTTTTGACACCTCTTCACTTTTAACCCAAACAAAGCAAGCAGATGAATCCGACACGCTAAGACAAAGTTTGTTTCACCAAGGTCTGTGATATCAACTCCACGTGATCTATCAACCTCTCCAAGGAAAGAATGTATCAATCAATAAGAGAAGATGCACTAACCAATTTTGATTCACCAAAGCTCATGATATCAACCCTACGTGATCTATCAACCTCTCTGGAGAGAGAATGTGTGATCAATAAGAGAAGACGCACTAACCAAGTTGAATGTGAAACACACTAAGTATCCTCCCTACCTACAAGGATTCTGTCGTCAAGAAAGATTTCTCTAGGAATCCAATCTCTCAAGAATCACAAATAGTGTTCATAGGGCCTAATTACTATGTGAGCACAGATATATTCCTGAAAGCAAATCTACCAAAAGTACCTGAAAAGCAGAAAGAGGAACACTTAACACTTAAAGCGAATATGAGATGATTCCATAAGGTGGAACACTTAACACCTCACACAAGCTGAAAACAAGTCCCCAACTTAGAAAACAAGTGAGTTCCTAAAAGCACAAAAGGGTTGCCAAGTGGAACACTTAACACTTCTGTCCTGCTGACCCCTCCCCTTTATGGCGCTGAGATTGCAACCACGGGGCAAAAATGAGGGGCCGGCAGATTAGCGAGTCCAATAACCCAAGATAGTAATCAAGATCAATCACAAGTATTCTAAGACTACTTAATGAATCCTTAAGGGATCACAACCTAGTATCAAATTATGCAAGTGTGTAGAAATAGATCAAAAGCATGAAAAGATGCACACAAGCTTGACACGTGAGAGATTTACTTTAAGTCCAAATTGAAATGTTTTCAGAACAAGGAGAATACCTCGTGATCCTCGCAACGTGCTTAGTAGATTTTACCTGATTTTTAGCAATTCTTGCACTTTTCCCAATCAAAATCAGTAGAAATCAATCAGAAACAGTAAATATCAATTGTTAGAGTTAGCTGTCAGTCAAAATCTGAAAATCAAATCTAACAAACTGTCTGCAAAAATGAAATGACAATTGAAATCTGGTACCAAAACTCGTACGACAGTGGGTATGCTCCCAGACGACAGTCGAGAAACCCGTACGACACTAGGTATGATACCATATGACAATTGAGCTCCCAAATGATAGTGGGTATGTGATGAAATGAGTCTCGATTTGATAAACTGTCATACGACAGTGGGTCCAGTATCATACAATAGTGGGTATGCTCCCATACGACATTTGTCAAAAACTCGTATGACAGATGTACGGACAAAAATTAAAAATCACAGTTTTGCACAGATCCTGAGAAGAAAAAGATAGAAATTGATAGAATTGAATTGGAAACCTATTTTAGGGCCCCACGGTGGGCGCCAAAAATGTGTGTGTGAAAATTGTACCTGATCTATAAACACAACACTTAGTAAAACATTAGAGGTTAGCTATAATCAAAATCGTGCAAAATTGAAATCTAATCTAACCAAGTGATTTACTGCCTTCTAGTAGGTGCGAGATTAATGTTCTCAGATTGTTATCAAGATCAGTGACCTAGACGACACCTAAACAAAGGATTTGAATGCAATTGATCTAGATATGAATTGAATGCAATTAATCTATATTTTTGATATTTTCTATGCAATAAGAATGATAAAAACTTATATGAATCTATGCTAATCTAACAATGATATGCAATATGAATGCAAAAATAAGATTGATCTCACAAAGATGTCGATTCGCAAGAGCTTTGATTCTTCAATTCCAATTCTCCAGCGTGATTGTGCAAATTTGTGGATGAATTATGAAGAGCTGAGCCTTGATTTTATAGAAATCCAGGGCTTTGGAGGTGCATGAAAAAAAAGCCATAAATCACTCAAATAACTCAGGTTGATTTTTGAGTTATTTTTAAATAACAGATCATTAACTCACAAAAACATGCAAAAGCTAAGTTTTAACTCAAAATAGAGTATAGCTTTAATTGATAATTGATAGTTGTCTACTTTTATGATTGTGCATGTTTTATTTATGAATTAATTTAATAATAAAGTGATTTATTTCCAACTTAACTGCTTTTTGAAATAAAATAATTAATTTATGGGTTAATTAACTATTTTACCAAACTTTTATTAAAAACTATATTATTAAATAATGACAACTTGCTTTAATCAATTAAATAAGAATTTAATCAATTATTCATAAGATATTAGATTTATTGTCAAAATTAAATAATACAATTAATAATAGATAGAATTAAATTTAATTACATAATTAAGTGGCAAGATATTAAATTCAATTAATTAAATATGAAAATATTCAATTAATCAAACTTAGGATAAATGTGATTTATTGCCAAATAATTATAAAATTAAAGATAATTATGATGATTAGGAATATTACAAGGAATATTCCTCGATGCAGAATTTAAGATAATCAATTAGGATTCGATGATGTTTAGATGTGCCTTAGATTAGGACTTCAATGTTGATTTCGTTCAATTTGTAGATGTAGGAGATTAATGAACTTATAGCCCATTTTTGGGGTATTACAACTACGAGTCTAGTCCACACAACATAACAATGTCATATGTTCTTTTATAACACATGATGCATACCTCTTGTTGGAAAATCAAACTAGGGTGTGCTCTCTGACATAAACACAATATAATCCTGCGAAATTCATGTAGTTAGGATGCATGTTTTTCGGTCAAGATTCCATGTTACTCTTGGCAATATTTCTATTTATTCCCCTCCCTACAACTCGTTGAATGCTCGTATCGGTTACATTTGACACACTCACCCCAATTTTTCATCTTCATTAGATTGCATTTTATTTAGTCCATTTAGTTGCATTTAATCATGTAGATGTCTTTTTCACATATCATTATTACATTAATCCATTAATCATTATTTTATCATATTGCATTAATCATTAATCATTATTATATTAATCTATTAATCATTATTTTATCATTAATCATTATTACATTAATCATTAATCATTATTATATAAATCATAAATCATTATTACATTAAAATAATTAATAATTATCATATTAACCTAATCATGTCTACATATAAATCCATACAATCATATAAACCATCATATATATATATATATATATATATATATATATATATATATATATATATATATATATATATATATATATATATATATATATATATATATATATATATATCACAAATATGTTAGCATATATATCACATCCAACATCACACACATCAATCCATGATATAAATCAAATCCACATCTGCATATAGGAATAAAACCACTTACATCATATAGGACCATCATAATCAATGTCTATATAAAATAATCAAGTGTCCAAGTCCATAAAAATTCATCAATCATATACATCTCTATATCACAAAATGTCGATGTACATATATCATATTTGAAGTTTGTACAAGTGTCAAAAATAGTCGAGATAGATCATGAAGCAAGTTGTGTGAATGGCCTGTTAGGAATGAATGCAAAGTGTTTTGGCAGTCATTATGTAGCAGTTGTTGTTGCATTCATGACTTGGATTGTCATTGATGTCAACACAGTGATATTCTAGATATTAGCAGGAAAGCAGGTACAGTTTTGTTTTGCGCACATGATGTATTGCAGATTGGCTTTTGCACAATTGATGGTATGTTCTTTGGTGTGTTATTAACCTATGGTTAATAGCGCAAAAAGAAATTCATTCATTTGTAAGAGTTATGAGCATTTTGGTGAAAGCAGTGTTTAGACAGTGTTTATGTGTAGCGATGTTCAGAAATCGGAGGATATCTCTTAGCTGGGATGGAATCTGATTTTGTGCAATTAAAGGGATGTTGGAGACTCATTAATGATGATGTGGTTCATAGTGCAAACTTTGAGGACATGTTTGGAGAAAGTTACTGTAACTGGAAGCCGATAGTTTTTGTGAATTCTGTGTATAGCGTGTAGAATTTATTATTTTGTAATTGAGGACCGACTCATTTGTAATTATTTGATTTTGGTCTATAAGAAGGAATTTTTTCCTTATTTTAATGTGTACTATGAAGATTTTGATGTGAATATATGCATGAAGTGAAGAAAAGAGCTAATTCAGTGATGAAGGAAGACTTGTGAGTACAGAGATCTGGAATTGTGATCTTGTGTAGCAGAGAGTACAGTTTTGGCATAGTGTGAAGGAGGTAATATTTTTCATATTATTCTATTGAATAATTCTGAGATCTTTTGGACAGTGGGTTCAAAGATCTTGCCTTGAAGCTGTTTGGGCAGTGGGTCCTTCTATCTTCCATAAACTCTTAACCGGGTTAGAATCTTTTAACAGGGATTCAAAATCTCCTAACAGGGATTTATATGTACTAAATGTATTTCATAAGACTCCTAATAGGGTCCATCCTCTAACAAGGAACTTTCATATTAGTGCATCATTTTTTGGGCATCATTCCCACCGGGGTTTACTCTTTTAAAGAGGTTCCCTAGTTAACATATATTGTGTTATTGTGCAATTGTGTATGATTATCTTTCTATGGTTGATCAGTACATTGATTATATTGTTTAAAGCTGTTGAATGGATAAATTATCTGATAACTGATTCACCCCCCCCCCCCCCCCCTCTTAGTTATCTTGGGGATCTTTACTTTCTAACAATTGGTATCAGAGCGGCAGGTCCTTGAAAGAAAATTTTAACAACTTAAGGAGATCCATGGTGAATTTTAAAAAAAAAAAGCCCTAAGTTTGATGGAGTAAATTTTGACAGCTAGAAAGAAAAGATGAAGACACTTCTATTCTGTTTAGGACCAAGTTATTGGTTGATTACAAAGAATGAGAAGACTATCATTGAGGAAGACAATCTAGAGGTAGGAACTAAAGATGAACTAGATCTATTCATGTGTAACATACTTGCAAGAGAAGCACTTTTATCAGCACTACCAGAGAATGAATATAGTCAGGTAAGATGTTTGAAAACATCTCATGCAATTTGGAAAGCTTTACATTCTACTTTTGAAGGTGATGAACATGCAAAGAAGGCTAGATTACATAATTGGATTTGTGCATTTGAAGATATCAAAATGATGGAAGATGAATCTATTAGAAGTTATATTGGTAGGATGTCTAAGATTGTGATAGGAATAAAGTCTTGTGGAGGTGATAAGACAGAGAATGAAGTGATATGGAAAACTATGAGAACTTTGACACCAGTATTCAAGTAGACAACGTAGATGATTGAACAAGTGATACCTTGTACATCAAACTTTTCAAGAGAGACTCTTCTTGGAAGATTAGAAACAGCAGAGATGAACTTGAGATTATCAGGAGAGCTACCTAGAATGGAAATAGCATTCAGTGCTCTTAGCATCGGACCTACAAGAAGTACTAGTGTGAATGGAGATTATGCCAGCAGTAGCAGATCTGAGGAAGATAAGAAGATTGAAGAAGGTATTGCATTACTTGTAAAAAGAGAACCAAATGGTAAGAAAATCTTTAAATGTTGGACTTGTCAAGAATACGATCATTTTGCATCTAAATGTCCTAAAAGAGTTAAGAAGTATAGAAGAAACTTTAAACCTAGGAGATCTAAAGAATGTTATTATGCAAATGATGAAGATTTTGAAGCAGGAATTGAAAAACATTTAAGTGACAGTGATAATGATAACTTTGAGGAAATAGGATTTGTAGCAATTAAAGATGAAAGTTCTGAATCGGATAAAAGGGAAGAAAAAGCATTAGTTTCACAAGTTGAAAAGAAATCTGATTGGATTATAGATAGTGGTTGTTTACATCATATGACTGGAGATAAAAGAAAGTTTGTTAAGTTAGATAATTATGATGGAGGAATTGTTAGGGTTGGTAACAATGCACCTTGTTTGATTAAGGGTATAGGATCTATTATTCTTGATGGAAAGACTAACACTGATGATGTTTACTTTGTTGATGGACTAAGACATAATCTATTAAGCATTGGACAATTGGCTGATAAGGGTTATCAAGTTTGGTTTTCTGAGAAAACTTGTGTGATAAAAGATAAAGATGGAAATCTGATTGGAAAAGGATCCAGAACTAGAGGTAATGTATTTCAGTTGAATCCTACTGAGATGACATGTTTGATAACTAGGATTGATGACAGTTGGTTATGGCATAAAAGGTTTTCTCATATAAACTTTGATAATATTGTCAAGGTGAGCACTACACATGCGGTAAGAGATTTACCTAGAATTGTGAAACCTACTAACATGATTTGCAAAGAATGTATGATGGCAAAGTAGAAAAGGAGTTCATTTCCTAATAAGAAGTTCACATCGGCAGAGAAGTTGGAGATTGTTCATATAGACTTGAGTGGTCCTACTAGGACTAGAGGATTCTATGGTGAAAGGTATTTTATGGTTCTTGTTGATAATTTTACAAGAATGATGTGGATTGCATTTTTGAAAGAAAAATCTGAAGCATTTGATAAGTTTAAGATCATGAAAATCAAAATTGAGAATGAATCTGGAATGAAGATTAAGTGTCTAAGATCTGATAGAGGTGGTAAATTTACATCTAGAGAGTTTAACACTTTTTGTGAAATGAATGGTATTAAGAGACAACTTTCAGCCCCTAGAATACTAGAACAAAATGGTATTGCAGAAAGAAGAAATAGGTCAATAACTGAAGCAGCAAGAGCTATGTTGTTTGAAAATTATTTGGCTAAAACTTTTTGGAGAGAAGTAGTGAACACAGCAGTATACACTATGAACAGAGTACAAATCAGAGCAGATACAAAAAAGACACCTTATGAATAGTACGTCTCCCAGGGAAATATAATCAGATTTGGAGCCTTCATGGCTTAGTGGAGTTGCAAGTGCATTGGTAAGTCTGGGTTGCTTTTCTATAGGCTGATTATAAGTACGGAGGGGGGGGCACTCAAAGAAATATCTGATCGGCTGTGATTTTGTAGAGATATATTTATGATTAGACTTGAATGAACTAGGGTTTATTGTTATTTTAATGAAAATCTCTTGTAACCCTAGTTAGGTTTTTGACTCCTGCCGGCGTGCAGTTGAGTATGTATATATTGTATTTTTGGAGCTTTAGTGCTCAGAGTTGGACAATTGTAGAAGATTTTCACTTTTCTTAAGGGTCATCTATGGTATCATTTCTACCCTCTGGCTTATATAGTTGTAAATCTCCCATTGATTATTCAAACATTGCAGAGGTATTTTGTGACAATTCTTCATGTCCCTATGCTTCCTTGTCTGAACTATCTCTTATTGGATTAAAGTATATCATGTTTTCAGTGATATCTTAGGGTTCCTGATCCCTCTTACTTTCTGTAATTATGTGTGTTATTGTGTTTGATCTAATTTAGATGTTTTTGTGGGTATACTTCAGCCCCCTAACAATCTTGTCTCAATCCTACACCGAGCTACATAAGTGAATGTTTGTTTGTAGGTCATAAGTTGTGTCTTATGTTCAAGCCCTCCTATGAAAATACTTATGCAAGCATATTCAGGAAGTTGTGATCTACTAGACCTAAGCCTTTCATTGATTCCATTCCTCTATACTGAGATCCAAACCCTAATTTCAGTTTATCACCTAGTAGGTAGTTTGCTTTCAAGTCATTTCCCTTTCTAAGCATTCCTTCTATCCCTTTCCCTCAAAGATTTACTTTTCATGTCTAGAAGAAAATTAGGGTGATTATCCAAGAGGAACCAACCTAGAACCTAGAGGTCTCATCTTAGTTAGCATAGGTCCCACAACCTGGAGATGATTCCCATGTTATACTAGGTTATCAAGACTATGAGAGCTTGAGACAAGGGTGAAAACTTAGTGTATAACAATTCTGGCATGCCTGGTGGGACTACAAAAGAAGTTCATTGTTTGAAGATTATGTTATCTCTGATATATAGATTGCATAATACAAGATTTTAGAGGTTGTTCTATCAAGTATATCTGGCGACTTCACTGATTTCAAAGATCCAGGCTAACCTTGTTTAAGGTTTATGAGAAAGATTGAGACTAGAAGCTCAAAGCCCACTAAATTCTCAAAGTTTCCCTCAAAAGGAAGTCATAAAGGTAGGTCAACTCAAAGAACATCCCCTACAAGGAGAGTTCAATCAACACCTCCTGATACTTCAAAAGGGAGACCTTTTCCCTTTCATTCTAGAAGAAGAGGTAGATCTCTAACCAGAGATTTAGAGGAAGATTCAAGTCCAACATCAAATACAACTCATATAGCTGTTAATCTTTAGATTCCAACTCCCACAATGGCAAGACAGTTTGCTTTTGCACTATTCAACCAAGGGAGTCCATTAGCCTTTTCTCAACATCATGATGTGCCCTTGGTGGCACTTAAGAGTATACTTGATTTCATAGGTGAAGGGCAGACAACTACTTTTGAACACATAAGAGATGTGACCACCATATGCAGCATACACAATATTACTCAAGAAGATGTGGCCACAAAATTACTAGCAGCCTCTCTAAAAGGTAAGGCTCTTGAATGGTTTATAAATCTAACTATTAGTTCTATTACTTCATGGGATGAGTTAGGGGATGCATTGAGTAACCATTTTGAGGATAAATTAGATAACTTATCTCTAGTTGAGCAGTTAACAACCATTAAGAGAGACCCTCAAGAGAAAATGATAGATTACAATAGTAGATTCCTCAAAACATGGAATATAATTCTAGTTTTTGTAAGACCATTAGCTGACCATGCTTTTCTATATTACTTACAAAGCCTAAATGGTCAAATTTCTATCATGATCCAGTCTATGGGTGGTACTTCTTTACCCCAAGCTTTTGACATAGCTGTCAGGGCTGAAAATTATTTAATTCAAGTAGGTATGATTGCTAGAAGGCCACCAATGCCCATTTTTCCTAGCCTTCAACCCATTGTACCTACCCAAGTACCCCCATTTACCCCTATTCCTACTATATTAGCACCTCAAGCTAGCACTAGTGGTCAAGAGCTAATAGCTAGTTTCTCTCAAGAGCTACAAGAAATAAAGAATAGCCAACAAAGTAGTCAGCAAGAGATGACAAACTTGTTGCAGACCTTGACTAAAGAGGTTACAAATTTGAAGAAACAAGGTCAAGGAATTAGACCACCCTTTCAGCCACAAGGCCAAGGTCCTAATCAACAATACTAGAATCAAGGACAGCCTTATCAACAAAATAGGCCACCATAGCAAGGAGGCTATCAAGGACAAAGGAATAGTTTTAATCAAAGACCATTCCAACCATACAACCCTGCACCTCTAAATTCTGCAAATCCAGTGAGGGATATGGTTCCTAGCCAAAACAATGTGGCTATGGATAATGAATGGTTTTTTCCTTGTAATCAGCCTCATAATCAGGCTACATGTTTAAATGGATGGATGAACCAAGCTCTAATGGTTCAAAATGCCTCACAAGCTCAATCAGAGGTTTCATCCAGTGGGTTAGTTCCCCAACAAGAATCACAAGATAAAGAGACTGCTCTCTTTAATTGGGAACAACCAGACTTAAATGGGGTCAATGATGAAGTTGCTTTTGTTGCCTATACAAGAGAAAAGAGAAGAGCTCAAGACATGGAGAGAGTAGATTCCAATGCCAAAGCCACTACATCTACAGAGCCATTGCAACAAGCTACTCCCATCACACCTAAGGAGGTTCCTATCATCACAAGCAAAGAAGGCCAACATTCCAAAGAGGTGGAGCCCATCATAGTGAAAGCACAACAAAGAGTACACACTGTGACACCATTTAACATTGTAGACAACATGAAGAAGGTGAATGTCACCATGTCCATGTGGGACTCTTTGGCTCTTCCAAGACAGCTTGAAATTTTGAAGAAGGCCATGACAGAAGTGACAACTCCTCAACCTGCAAAAGAAGCTGCAAAGCCAGTGTTGGTTAACATTGATCAAGAGAAGGAGGCTCCAAGTAGAAACTCCAAGGCCAATGTCACACAAGGTAGGAATTCAAATCCACCTCCCTTTTATGTATCTTTAATAATTGGAAAATCTTTAGTACATAATTGTATGGTAGATAGTGGAGCTACTAGCACTGTAATGCCCAAGAAAGTAGCTAACCAATTAGGATTGAAATATGAGCCCTTTCAAAAGAAGGTCACACAACTTGATGGATCCTTAGTCAATACTATAGGTGTGGCCAAGGATACCAGTCTAATCCTACATGCTAGTCCTAATTTTTTCATCCTCCTTGATATATATATCATAGATCTCCCTGCATTATTTTCTATATGTCTTTCAAGGGATTTTACAGCCAAGATGGGAGGTTACCTATCTTCTAACTATTCTCACATGCTTTTTCATACAAGATATGGTACCAAGGTCACCATTAAGTTAGAACCATTGGAAGCACACCATATAGAACCATGTGTCCAATACCATCAATGTAAATTGCCCTATATTTGATGACAATGACTTCCAAACCATTAGTGAAGCAAGCACAAAGATAGAAAGTATCCCTGCTATTCTTCTAGATGAAATAACTTTAGAGACCCAAGAAAATATTATCTAGGATTTTGGTTTGGGAAGTTATTTGATACAAGAAAGTGGAGTCATAGAGCCAAGCCTTCTCAAAGAAGATACTAATTCAGAGGATCAGAGCAATCAGGTTTGGGAACTATTTTTTGATGGAGCAAGAAGTAGACATGGTTCTGGTGGTGGTGCTATGCTAGTGTCCTGAAAAGGAGAAAGGTATTATACTACCTTTAGATTCAGTTTCTCCTACACTAGCAACACTGCAGAATATGAAAGTCTAGTCAATGGACTAGAGTGGACTAGAAAAAGAGGGCTTAAGGCCTTAAAATTTTATGGTGACAGTGAGTTAGTTGTCAACCAAGTGAGAGGGATAAGTGCAACCAAAAATGACACCTTGAGAGCACACAAGCATAGAGTTTGGGATGCGATTGAAGATTTTTGTGCTTTCAATATTGTTGCTATCCCTAGGAAGCTAAATCAAAATGTAGATAGGTTAGCTGCTGTTGGATCTCAGTATGATATTCCAAATAACATTTCAAAAGAAATAGATCAAGAACATATCAAAGTGATTATCAGACCTTCTATTCCTGATAATGATGTTAATTGGCAAGTGTTTGAAAATGATGAACAAATTCTACAATTCTTGTTTGAAGAAGATGTTTTTCAGAGTACAATCAAGATAGGTTATCACAAAACTACGGTGATCAAGTGATACAACTTAAGTCTAACAAGATGCCTAGAGGTCTTGTCACCTTAGAGACTATCTTCAACAAGGATGATGAAGTTAAGAGAAGCAAAGCTAGCCTGGTAGTTCAACAAGAACATTATGTTGAATTAGAGTTGGAACTAGGTAAGAGCTTACAATTTGGAAAAGTAAACACTGAATGGGAAAAGAAAGCTTATAACCAATTATTCAAAGAATTCAGTGATGTTTTTGCATGGCAATATGAAGACCTCAAGGGTTTTGATCCTACCCTTGCTCAACACACTATTGAATTAGAACCGAATGCCAAACTAGTAAAGAAAAAGCAAAGGCCTATTAATCCCAAGCTTGAGCCACTTATGCATAAAAAAGTACTCAAACTAATAGAAAGTGGTATCATCTACCCCATCAAGCATACTAGTTGGGTTTCCAACCTTGTTCCTATCAGGAAGAAGAATGGGGAGTTGAGGTTATGTGTTGACTTCAAGGATCTTAATAGGGCCTCTCTAAAAGACCGCCATCCATTACCCTCTATGGAACAAATTTTACAATGTGTCTCTAGATCTGAGAGATTTTCATTATTGGATGGCTATTTAGGGTACAATCAGATCTTAGTTAGTGAAGTGGATCAATATAAGACTGCATTTACAACCAAGTGGGGAACCATAGCTTATCAAAAGATGCCCTTTGGTTTGTTAAATGTGGGTGCTACATTTCAAAAGGCAATGGATATGGCCTTTAAAAGCCTCATGTACAAATTTTTACTGGTCTACTTAGATGACATAACTATCTATTCAAAACATGCAGTAGATCACATCAAACATTTGAGGAAGATCTTTGAAAGGTGTAGAGAATTTGGGATATCTCTTAATCCCAAGAAGTGTGTGTTTGTAGTCCATGAAAGAAAATTGTTGGGATATGTGGTATCCAAAGAAGCGATCACAGTAGATCCTATGAGAATTGAAACTATCCTAGAGCTACCCCTACCACATCACAAGAAAAGTCTCCAATCTTTCATAGGAAAGATTAATTTTGTTAGGAGGTTCTTGCCTAACATTGCAGATTTACTCAAGCCCTTGACAGCCATGTTAAAGAAGAGTTCAGCTTTTAGTTGGACCAAATAAGGGAGAGTCAATTTCCAAGCTATCAAAGAGGCCTTAACAGAAGCCCCTGCTCTCCTAAACCCAAATTTTAGCAAAGATTTTATCCTTTATGCTTATGGAGGTCATGATGCTATATCTGCAATGCTGACCCAAGAAAATTCAAATGGATTGGAGAAGCCTATTGCTTTCTTTAGCAAAGGTTTAGAAGAGTATGAACATAGATACTCTTTTGTAGAGAAACATGTACTTGCTATGGTGAAGAGCCTTAAAAATTTTAGATATTTGTTCACTCATAGCAAGGTACACTTGAAAGTTACCCATCCAAGTGTCAAAGAATTTTTGCTTTCCAAGGACCTAAATGAGAAAAGAGTTGGTTGGATCACCAAGGTGATGGAATATGACATAGATATCCAAACCACCAAGCTAGTTAGAGGAAGAGGTCTTTGTGAGCATTTGGCAAAGGATGAAAGTTTTAAAAAATAGAGCAAATAGATGCATCTTTGGTGGTGCATTCTACAGAAGAACAAGCCAAGGCAACTAGTTGGTTGCCTAATATGATCAATTATTTGAAGATGGGACAATGTCCTGCAGGCCTAGATTCAGCAAAAAGGAGGTATTATAGATTGCAATCTATTCCTTTTGTGTTGATAGATGAAGTTCTTTTCAGAAAGGATCACAGTGGTTTCCTTTTAAGATGAATTGATTTAGAAAAGGTAGCAGATGTTCTATTTGAATTTCATGATGGACCTTCTGGAGGTCACTTTTCTCCTAGGACTACTACTTTTAAAATCATGAGGGCTGGATACTATTGGCCATCTATCTTTAAAGATAGTCATGAGCATGTGAGAAAATGCATCAAGTGTGCCATGTTTGTAGGAAAAGAAAGGCTTGCAGCCTTGCCCCTACAACCAGTCACAACAGAGCAACCCTTCATGAAATGGGGTATAGACTTCATTGGCATGATCAATCCTCCATCTAGTGCAGGCCATAAATGGATAATCACTGCAACAGATTACTTCACCATATGGATAGAAGAAATTGCATTAAAAGAAGCCAATGAGAGTGTTGTCTTAAGTTTTTATGATGATATTGTTCATAGGTTTGGCACTCCTGATTCCATCATATCATATAATGCATTGGCATTCACAGGCCTCAAAGTCTCAGAGTGGGTAGTCAAGAATGGAATTTACCTGAATACCAGTTCAAATTACTACCCTCAAGGCAATGGCTTAGCTGAATCAACAAATAAGAACTTGATTAGGATAATCAAGAAGACTCTGCAAGACAACCAGAGAGATTGGCATAACAAAATGAGGTCTGCATTATAGTTAGAGATAATTACTCCAAATAAAATCATTGGTGATTCTCCTTATATGCTAGTATATGGTAAAGAGGCCAAGTTGTCCATCTCAGCTGAATTGCCAGCCCTAGACCTAGCCACTCAATATGTCCTATTTGAAGAGGAGGATCCCTTGCAGATCAGACATGCTCAGCTCATGGAATTGGAAGAGATTAGAGACAAATCAATGCAGGATATGGAATTCCATCAAATCCAAATGAAGAAAAGTTTTGATAAAAGAGCCAGGATCAAAAATTTCAAGGTTGGGGATGTAGTCCTTAAGTAGGATGAATTCAGATCCAAGCCTGGAAAACATACCAAATTTGATTCATTTTGGGGTGGACCATTTGTTATAACAAAGTGCAATGGATCCAATGCTTTCCAGCTATCAAATCTTGAAGGATTTGCCTTGCCAATCTTAGTAAATGATTTCCACTTGAAGCCCTACTTTGAGGTTAATCCCTCTCTATAAATTCTTGTAAATATGTGCTTTTCTACTTTCTTTCCTTGTTTTCTAGGTTAGTTCCCTATTTTCCAAGAAGTTCTTTGAGCACAGTTCCATTTCTACCTCTCTGAGAGAATTTTGAGTTTTGATGACCCCATGCCCAATGAATATGTCAAGGCCACTAGTTTTCCATGTCTAGCAGGCTGACATCTAGTAGAAGTCGCCAAAAATGTTACCCTAATTTTCATGAAGATGAAATTTTGGCCATTTCCCATCTCAAGGTCTACTTTTTTATCCTTCTAAGTGCTTTGCAAAATTTCATGGCTTTACCTACTTCCCTCTAGTCTCTACAACTATTTCTAGGTCCCTAGCTAGGTGAAAAGTACTTTAAAAATTCATAAAACTATCCGTTATAGGCCAAAACCCTAAAAAATTGTAGGCCAGTTTCTATTTCCTTGTTACTTTATTTCAGCCACTTAAGTCCTCAAAAACCCATGTGCGCTTTATTCGCATTGGTCGGTCATAGGTTCTCTAAGGTCTCTAACGGTTACCCCTTCTATTCGATGATTCAGCGATTACATTGGTTCTTTTAGTTGCCAAATGTTTGGCGGTTAAGTCTTAACATCCTGTGACCTAGTGAAATAGCTAACCTTTCCTCAGTCACATATTTGCTAAGTCTTTTGGCGGTCACTTTAGTGGGGTCCCAGTTAGGAAGATCTGATGGTTGTTGTGAATTCGCAAGGGGTTTTTCTGACATGTGATCTTGCGATGGCTGTCGATCTTCCCTTTTTATCAGTGCTTCAAGGCTTTAGTAGGTCCACTACCATGTTGTCCTATGTGGAAGCTTGTCATTGGTCCGTTGGTGATGATTTGGAAGTTCGTCAGACTGGGCCCAGAGGACTGTGTAGGACCCAGAAATTCTTTCAGAACCTCATTCATGAGCCACATGAAAGTTCTTAGTGCATTGGTTAGCCCAAAGGGCATGAATAACCACTCATACAACCCTTCCTTTTTATTTAAGGAAGTCTTCCATTCATCTCCTTATCTGATCTGAATCTAATGATATCCACACTCCAGATCAATCTTTGAGAGATACACAACTCTACTCAAACAGCCCATAATATCATCCATCTAAGACAATGGAAATATGTACTTGATTGTGATATTTTTAATAGCCTTGGAATATGTACACATCCTCCATTCCACCTTCTTCTTTGGTGTGAATATATCTAGTACAGTACAAGGACTTAGACTCTCACAAATCAACCCCTTCTACAATAACTCATGTACTTGTCTGTTCAACTCTTCACTTTCTACTGGTGTCATTTTGTGTGCTGCCTTATTTGGAAAACTGGCTCCTGGAATCAAATCTATCTGATGACTGATCTTCCTTACTAGTGGAATCTATCAGGAATATTATCAGATACAATATCCTAAAACTCATTCAATAGATCTACAAATTCTACAGGTACATCTTCTACTTCCTCTTTACCACCTTTTGGAGTTAAAGAAAAACACATATGATCATGCTTCATACCCTCTAGGAATTTTCTTTCATCAACAAAACTTATTCTTGCAACTCTACATGCCTTTTCTTCGATGTCCTTCAATAGCTTTATCTTATGTCGCACTCCATCCTTTGTTAAGGAATAGGTATTTGCATGACCATCATGTACAACACACTTGTCAAATTTCCATGACCTACCTAACAACATATGACATGCATCCATAGGTATGATATCACATAGTACCTCATCATGGTATCCTCCAATCTTGAATTTCACTAGGTAATGTTCATTGACCATGACCTTGTGGTCATCCTACACCTAGGAAATATGGTATGGATGTGGGTGTTTCTGCCTCTTGATCTTTAACATTGTGACCATCTCTTCTGGCACCAAATTGTCAGTGCTTCCAGTATCAATAATCACATCACAACACTTATCCTCACACTTGCACCTAGTGTGAAACAAGCTCCTCCTTTTCTCAGGTTCATTCTCACCGCTCAGCATGACTCTTTTGTTAACTAGGACTTCTCCTCTTTCAACATCTTCAGAATGTGATGATTTGGCATCTTCATCTACATGTGAAACTCTAGCCTATCCCTTAGTTATCCTATCTGTCCTTCCTTGGTGTAGAGGACATTCAAATGCCCTATGACCTTCTCCATAGTGAAAACATGTTCTACAAAAGCCTCCTCTTTCATATTCTTGTCCTCTTCCTCTTCCTCTCTAATCTCTATTATTCTGATCATGGAAATGATTGAAATTATTTCCTCTCTAATTTTGACTTCTACTAGCATCATCCTTCTTTTTTTTATCATCATTTCAGCCTCCATATGACCGTCCACTAGATCTTCCACCATGACATCTTCCACTTTGTCTTCTCTCAAACTTCTTGTTCAACTTTTCCTCTACTTTTAGGGAAAAATGGTATGCCTCTTCAATACTATTCATTTGGACCAAATTCAAATCGTCCTGAATGCTTGACCTCAACCCATTAAGGTAATGGGCAACTTTTTCCTTGTGAGCTTCCACGTGGCATGTTCTGATGAGGATTCAATAGAACTCCTCCATATACTCCTGAATAGATCTCCCTGCTTGCTTCAAACCTTGCATTTTCTTTCTTAGATCAAGCTCATAATCAACAAAAATGAACTTTCTCTTTAATTTATCTGTCATTTGATCCCATCTTGTGATTTTCTCCTTTCCTCTTCTATTTCTCTCCAACTGAATCTCCTGCCACCAGATTTTCACATGACCCTTCAGTCTAGCCTTCACAAATTTGACCCTATTAGGATCCTTAATATCTTCCTACTTGAAATATTCTTCTAGTTCATTGATCCAATTGATCAACTCCTTTGGGTTAAGATTTCCTAAAAATGTAGGAACTTCAATCTTAGGTCTTTTCCTAATCTTAGAAATGGCCTGAAAAATCCTTTCTTCCTCTTGGTTCAGAATTTCACCTTCTCCTTCCTGATCAAAATTTCATTCTTCTTCAGCTTCATCCTCGCTTTCATCTCTAATTGTAAGATTTATTCCTCTACGAATCTCTTCTTGCAATGCTCATACTTGTCTTTGGAGGGCTCTAACCTCAAGTGACACACCTCCACCTCTTCCACTATGTTCTCTTCATGGAGGCATTTTCATGCTTATCATTAAAACCCTAAACTACGGTCCTGGTGCAAACTACCTCATAGTCGGTGATCTATCTACACACTCAGGAACTCCCACTCTAATACTACTTGATGAAGGATGCTCCCCTTAATACCACAAACACATAATAGAAACATAGAAACAACAACAATTTGCAAGAATAGAAAATGGGCTTTTTATTATCTCCACAAGTGTGGAATTATAAATTTTAGAATTACAATATGCAAAGCCACATGGGCATTTTACTTTACAATATTTTGTAGGACAAAGCCTTGAATCATTATCTAGAACAACTCCAAACTACTCTGAACTACACTACGAGCCTTCCTTATATCTAGGTAATTTTCCACCACCCGAGAAGGTTCCATAATTTTAGCCCTTAAGGCCAACTGCCTTTAGAATTATTTTATTTTTCATTTTTCTACATTAGGGTCAGCTCAAAATAATTACAAATTTTATTTTTAGGTAGCCCAACTTCCGAGGGCCATAACTTTTAAACCGTGCCTCTGTTTGGCTATTATAACCACTTTTCAAAAATGGCAGGACCTGATCTACAATCCTTGACTCGCGCAAGTTCTAATCAATTGGCTTTGAATCATGATCCAGAGTCTCTAAGGCCTTCAAAATTGAGCTCAAATATTTTGTACCTAAAAACCTCAATAACTTCACCAATACAGATGATATGGTAATGAAACCCAACTGGGAGACTGACATGACTAAGATGAACCTTTACCTATGAAATTAGAACATTCCAAGCTTGTATGAACAACTTACTAAAAATAGTAAGTTTCCATAAATACCAGCTCTACACAAGATAACTCTTATTGAAAAGAAACTAGAAATATTTTTGGGTGATACAAGATTTCCCTTACACCTAGGATGCTCTTGCATCACAAAAACTAGAAAAGACTATCCTGGACTTCATCTTGGTTACCTCGCCTATTGTAAAGTAGTTACTATTGATCCCCTTTCTAAGCTCACACCAAAAGAAGGGAAGTTTGGAATTATTGCAAGAGTGGGACAGGGTGCATCCTACCTAACAACCTCTAGGATTTTAGAAGGTGGCTCTTCATGGGTGGTGTTTGGGGAAAAGGAAGGAAACAACCTTTAACAAACAACCTAAGCTAAGGGGAGGCAAGGCACCAGATCAAAGCTTTATTGGACATGCTAAGAATTTTTTAGATGGCATTTGTAGGGGTTCAACCTTTCTAGTTGGATCTTTATGCCTTCATTCACTTACAACATGGTTCACTAGGGTCCCTTCATTATTGGTAGGAGAATGAGAAGCCAAAGTCATTGGATATAGTGCTCACACATTCATATCCAATCGCAGGAGGCATTTATAAGGATGTGAATTAAGGAAAAAGCTCCTAAAGAAATTGCAAGTCTACTCAACAAAGGAAATGGTATAAGACTCTATTTATCAGAAAACATAAATAGTTCTTTTAAGGGTCAAAATAAAAGACCTCACTTCCTAAACACCTTCTTCTTAAGGAGTAAATTGCAAAAAACATAAAAAAAACTAGGTCAAACCTATAAGAGTTTAGCATAGGAAATAGTGATTAATAAAAATGAAAAGGAACTGAGTACATAGTCCCCATAATTTATTAAGAGAAATGTTTCCATGGTGAGAGAGAATGCCCCAAAAAATCAATGTTGCAGTATAAACCCCCAGTCGATAGGCCATAGGTTCTTGTTCTCACAAAAGTAAAATCTCTACAAATAATGTAGTTTATTTCCTCACCTATTAAATAGAGTCCAATATTTCCAACCCTTGGTCGACATGATCACATAATGATTACAATTTTTTAAAATCAATTGACATGCCAAAAAATACAACATGGATTACTCGATTCATTGTATTGTAGGAAAATGCATATATTTTATTGGCTAATCACAGCATGCTTGCTAGTTGGGCTTGAAAGTAAAGTTGTGGTGACTTGATTGGAGATACCATGATTGCACAAGACAATCCAAATGGTTTGAAGAGAATGACTATCTAGAAACATATTAGTCTTGGAAAATCTCATAGGAAAGAATATTCCTCAAATATACATCGGCATGGCCCTTTTCAAGCATAGGTGTCAGGGGGACATGTGGCGAGATGATAGAACTTGGATAGAAGACATCCTCTATGGAGAAAGTATAAACTCTAGTAGCATGACACATTCCATCCTTCATCAAGAACCTTTTTGTTGTGAATGTGTCCCACATGATCACGTGACCAAAGGGAAAACATGGGAAGTGTTTAAGTTGGCAGTGTAGGAGTCTACATTTTGGAAACTTTTAGGGGATCTCAACTTGCTGGGAGTAGACCATAAAAGCTCTTGGTTGCACAGACCTGAGCCATATCCATTGGGTTGGAGAAGTCAACTCATTTCATATCTCTTAGATCGGTTATCTTTGGGATTTTTTTCAATGATCAATCAAGTCACTATAAATACATGTATGCAAAAGAGAACATCAGAGATTTCCTTAAGAAGAAAACAAGACATCAGATAGAAGGAATGTATCAAACCAAAGGACTCAAAGTGTGGAGAAGTTGTGAGGAAGGGCCACAAAGAGAGACATAGAATAAAAGCATTGCAAGGGTTAGCCAAAAACTAACAATAATCACAATTTCAAAATCAAACAAACTAGATTGATAAGCCCAATAATTATAGAGAAAAGGAGTACACCAAGGTCAGAGAGAAAGAAACCATGTTTAATATCAATCATAATGAAACTATATATTTCATAACCTACGATGGAAAAACCATCAATTGAGCATTAGATTAACATGTTAAAAGAGAAATAAGATCATTTGTGTATTTGTATGTGTGTGCAAGGAGTTAAACATTCCCCTTACTAAGAAGATGAAATGGTTTTTGCTTGTTTGCTAGACTACATAGGTGATATTTTTTCCATAGCCAACCAAATAGAGCCTTTCTACTAGTCAAACATTTATAACCCCAACAAGGTGATCACCTTAACAAATGCAAACATTTCTCTACTTCCAGCTAGGCATCCATAGCCCTAGTAGAGTTGATAGTGTAGCCTGAAATTTGCACCTTTTTGCATTTTTCCTTTTTCCTCTTTGGCTTTAGTATGCATGGAAAACTATGACATCATCCTTCCAGGTTAGCTGCCAAGGTGGTAGAAGAACATTCTCTGATTTTTCACCTAGTAGACAGAGGAAGGACATCTCAACATCATTAATATGGGTATTTAAAATGAGGAGCATGTGAAATCTAGAAAGATATCACTAATTTTAGGAAATGATAGATATTAATGCTAAATTATACAAAGAACATGTTCATACATAGGGATATTCAAGATAATATTTCATTTTAAACCAAGAATAAATGTGGTTTCCTCTTCTCAACAACCAAGGAGTATGGATGTTCTTCGAATGAGCTATCAATAGACAAAGATGGGCTCGAAGATCCAAAAATGGATAAATTGCAACCTTTGGAAAATGCACATAGTACTTTTGCAAATTGATGTGGAATTATCTCTATTATGGAGTAAATGCAATATTCTTATGGAGAGTTTTTACTGCTCTATAAAAGGATAACACATTTGAAAAGTGACATATTGTATTTAGCATACTTTGGGAGTCAAGGTATAGGATTCACAATTGTAGCTTAGGGAGATGGATACAAGAGTGAGATTGACCTACCCATTATCTTAGGAGCCATTCCAAGGACTTATAGAAAATGAAATGCTAGCCTCATTCGTAGGCATGGATGATACCCTCATCCTCACTGTCTTGAAATGGGTGTGGGGTGAAGAATTTTTTCATAGTGAGGACCACTATTAGCTCAATACAAACATCTCATCCAGTTTTTTGGGCTCTTTATTGGATTTAGGAAAACCTAAGGAAATGATTAAGTTTCTAATAGTGGACATGTTTGGTAGAATCTATTGAGAAGGGCTTAAGGATGTTCTTTTTATAGTTCAGTATGGTGTTGGCTTGCCATTAGAAATTGAGTTGAAAAAATTTCTTGAGACAAGAGTGGAAGTACTGTGGGCTTTGTTCACCATGGACTTCCACTTCAGTCCCCTCAACATTCATCACTATTATGCATTGCACAGGGTTGAATTTCTAAATAAATACCTAGACCTAGATGTGGAAATGGTCAAGGAGTGGATTGAAGAGATTTCCTTGAGGGTCTTGTTTTATCAAGCCTAAGATACTACCACTAAGTCAAGAAAAAAGGAGATTTTCAACTCACAAGAAAACCTAGATGAGGGTGACAATGACTCAGATAGAAATGGACCCAACTCTGGGGACGCATGACTGGTGTCACTCAAAAATATTTTTCTTTCTTAAACAAAAATTATGATATATAAAATATGTAAATGACATAGAAAAATCATGTCAATTTTTGCAAATTTTGGAATGTAAATAGATACTGAAGATAAATATAATATATATGATTTTTTTAATTTTATTTTGGTGTCTACTTTTGAATTTTTTATCATTTACCATTTTAGACCGTTCATTGCTTCAAAGCCCAAAGAAAAATTTAATTATTGTTTTAAAGCAATGAAATATCATAACAAGAGGCCCCACCACCATGCACAAAATAGTGATAAGACTGAGAATACCTTTTTGAGAATGTGCAAAAAAAATGGGAAAACCTTGTTGCACTAGCATACTTGCTCTTAATAGATAAAAGGGGTTAGTGTAGCAAAAATCACAATCATCATTTAAAATAGAGAAAATTTTGACATGTGATGATAATAATAATGAAAGACCTGCTATAAATTAACAAAGTGGATTGACAACTATGCATGGGACATCAAAAACATGTCAATTACCAACAAAAAAAACCTAACTATTTACACTAATTTAGAACTTAAAATTATAGGAAACCATATATTGGACTTGAGAAATAGCTACCCTTGTGGTCTATCTTATTCTTTGCAATTAATGGCTCTAGAGTATTTTGGAAAAACAAAGATAACATGGGTATTACCCTTCTTGGGTGTGATATGTCAAAGGTGATGACATTATAAATCATGTTGGGTACATCCTCTTACGTCATAGGAGATAACATCTCAAGATATCTAAAAAGATTATTTTCATGCTTTGACATGAGCATGACTTCAATGGAATGACAAGTAGATAGTTCTGAACAATACTTGATTGGGCACCTACGGGCCTTCTTCAAAAGAGTTGTGATAGGGGGTGCATTGATGTACTCTTGAGGCTTGATGATTGGTGTTTTAGTACCTCCATAGTTTGCTTTCAGTTTTGTAGTGCCATACTCTTTTAGGCCACATTGTTGTGTGCAGATCTTATTATTTCAGTGATTGTTGATGATCCAAATTATGATTATGATTATGTTATGATGTTATATGATCTCATATTTAGATGTTAATGTTATTATGATGTGATGCTTATGTTTCAGTTGGATTATGATGTACTTACCCCATACTTGCATGTGTATGGTGTTCATATGTATGTACCTATTTAATGTGTCTATATGGTAGAGGGCAGAGGCGTAGTTACTTTCTTTGTTGAGATCCACATGACTAACCGTACCCTATCATTGTTTTTTATATATCGTATGTACATGCTTTGTTTTGTGATGATAGGTTTGCAGGTACAGGGCATCATCTTCCTTGAATTGGCAGGAGTGAGCATGCACATAAATACTGGTCTCAATGGTAAAGAGGGGAGGTAATAGATAGACCCAAAACCCTATCCTAAAGCCTATTTGTCCTAACTGTTGGATAAGTATCTGTTGACTACCCTACCCGAATATGTTAGGATGATATAGTTCGTGGATCCCTTCTTTGAGTTTGTATGTTTATTTGATGATCTTGATTTATTGTTGTTTGATTATGTGATTTTTCTATAGTTATGGAAATTAATATTATAATTGGAAAGTAATATTAAATTTATTTCTTATGTTTTTGTATGATTATTAATTAATTAAAAATCAAATATTAGGATATTTGGTTTTAATTAATTAATTATGTGAAAATAGGATTTATATTGTCCATTAGATATTAAATTATTAAATTGCATGACTTAATGGTGTTTGGAATATTAAATTATTTAATGAGAGATTTTAATAATAATATGTGCTTTATTAAGTTTGAATATGTCTTGTTTCAAAAAGGAGACAACTTGTCTTTAGGAGACTAAGTTGAGTTGTACATAAAATATGTATTTTTAATTAATAATTAGCAATTTCTCTCAACTTAAGAGGGTGAGTTTGATTAGGAGTTGTATTGTGAGTCATTTAGGGATTGCATGAATGGTGGAGTTGAATCCCTAATAGGGGGAATTAGCATTCAGGATTACTTTTCCTAGTAGTGTATCTTGATTTGGCTTGATTATCTGAGTGGGGTCTGATATTATCTCCTCAGCACAGTGGGGTAGACCTTTGTGGTTCTACATGGACAGGTGGTAGTGGTTCTTTACCATTTGAGATTTGACATCCTGGCGCCAGTGATTGATGGTGTCTTTGCAGTTGGACTCCTTATGATACTTCTTCATTGTTGTTCTTTACTTTTGTTCCTTTATTGTAAATCTTGTATTAGGGTATCACATGTGATACCTAATCTGGATATTGTAGTTTAGATGTTAGAGTGATTGCTACATACCTCATGACATGTGCAGTGGATGTATATCTATTAGGATTCATGTATGTTCATTGGAATGTAATTATTATGATGTAATTGTTGTATTTAATTTATGGAATCATTTGTTGATGTTATTAAATGAGTTATGTTAGTAAGTAATTCTACGTCATGGGACCCATTAGATATGTAACCTATGTTAATGATGTGTTTTATGTGAGTTAATGGTTAATGCTTTCATGTGAATGTTTATCTTCTATGTAAACTTTAGAAAAACAATTATTCACCAAACTTAGTATTATGTTCTAGGTTAGTTTCTTTCGGGTTCCCTAGCGGGGCATTATAGGTGTTAATTCCATACAAGATGAAGGGGATGAATCTATCTGAATAGTTGTAGGCCATTCATCGAGTGTTGCACAAAAAGCTTCTAGATCATCCCAAAAATGCATTTCATCATCTTCTCTTTCATATTGCTTATTGAGAGGGCCAGGAAGAGGTTCTTGTAGTTGTGCCTTTTTTGAAGGAATATCTGAAACCTCCAAAAATTTTAGAATTGGTACCTCATCATCTTCAAAAAAATGGGGGAGCTAGGAAAATATGAGAATTAGATCATCAACCTTCAAATGTTGTAGGTGAAGGCTATCTTCTTTGTGGGTCACGCTCGCTTGTGTTAGTTGTGCATCTTAATGAATTTGTTCATTATTATATTTTGAGCACCAAACCATCTATCCAACCTTGAACAATGAAATCATATCTAGCATCAAGAACTAGAAAGAGTAATGTGAAAAAATTGCTCCAATCAGGTTCACCTCTTGTCAAACATGAACCCTTTGGACCCTCTTCATGTGTGAATTGTTTCTTTATGATAGACTCTTCTAAAAAATATGGTTCCTCAGAAGAGGCCTCAAGCATAGCTAAGGAATTTTAGAGGATACTCTACTACTTTTCAATCTCAATGATCCTCAGATCATGCCGAAGATCAAGAAATATCTCACGTGCACTAAGAACTAGTTCTGCATAATAAGGTTGAGGAGAAACCCAATTAGAAAAATTGTAGTTACTTGGGTCCATACCCTAACTGGACCCTGACCATTTCTCTTTTTTTTTCACTTTCTTTCTTCATTAAAGATGAAACCTAAAATCATGCATTGACTTTAGCACTATATTTAACTTTTTCCTACAAGGCATGCTAGGAAAAAATGTTGATCCCCTTTTTTGGGATCACACAAAAGAAGGAAAACTTGGAAGTTTTGTAGGAATGGAATGGGGTGCATCTTATAGGAAAGTGCAAGTCTCCTCAACAAAGGACATAGTATAAGACCCTATTTATCAATAGACATAAATAGTTCTTATAAGAGTCAAAATAAATGACCTCACTTCCTAAACACCTTCTTGAGTAGCAGGCTATAGAAAACATTAAAAAACTAGGTCAAACCTATAAGAGTCAACACATGACACAATGATTAATAAAAAGGAAAAGGCACTGAATTCATAGTCCCAATGATTTGTTAAGAGCAAACATGTCATGGAAAGATAGAATGCCCTAGAAAATCAATGGTACAATATACACCTTTAGTCAATAGGCCATAGGGCCTTGTTCTCAGAAAAGTAAAACCTCTACAAATAATATAGTCTATTTCCTCACCTATTAAATAGATTCCAATATTTCCAACCTCTTTAATTTTACCATTCATTAGGGCTTTATAGAACAACCCTTGGTCGACATGATCACAAAATGATTATAATTTTGTTACAATCAATCAACATGCTAAAAAAAATGGCACAGATCACTTGATTCCTTATGTTGTGGTAAAATGTTTATATCTAATTTGCTAATTACAACTTGCTTTCCAACTGGGCTTGAAATAAAAACTATGGCGGCTTGATCAAGTTTACCATGATTGTATGGGCTAATCCAAATAGCTTGAAAAGAATAATTTTCTAGAAATTTTTTAGTCATGGAAAACCTCACAAGAAATGATATTCCCTTAATATACATCGATAGGGCCCTTTTCAAGTGTGGGTGTTTGGGAGGAGACATGGTAGACTGGTAGAACTCAGAGAGAAGGCATCCTTCATAGAGTGGCTAGAAACTTTGACAAGATGACACACATCATTGATCATCAGGAAAATTTTTGTTGCAAATATTCCCCGCATGATTACATGACCGAAGGGAAAACACAAGTGGTGTTTAAGATGGTGGTGTAGAAGGAGTCTATAGTTACCAAAGTTATACTAATCTATCAAAAATATTTCTCATCCCAAAAATCTAGTGGGAGGCCCAAAATTCTCACCCACATAGGGGTTATTTTTGTTAGGTCAACTGTGGGGTTGAAGCATAGTTTACATCAGTTGAGAGACAAGTGATATTTTCCACAAGTCCATAAACTGAATAGAACAAAGGTCATATCTTTTGTTGTTATAAAATTGAATAGGAATAAGGATCCAGACATTGTACTAGTTTCCATGCCTTATTTGAGCTTCCACCTCTAAGAAAACCACTTCTTGACCATGTCAATGGTCGGTTGAAAGGAGAAGAAATGAACAACCAGGGTGTTTTTCATGAAGGAAATAATACACTCAACCACAACATCAGGAACCCTAATAGTTGTTCCTTCCATTTGTGTGCACTTTGGTACTACTTCAACACCCCCATCCATTTGGCAATCACCCACTAGGACTTATTTCCAACCCTCTAAAAAAGAACCGCTTCAGGTCTTTTCTTGGTCTCCCTTCTTAGAAAATGCACCCAAGATAACACAATCCTCCTTGGAAATATTACCATCATCTCCATATCATGCAATGATAGTAGAAAGAGTTAGTTCTTGATAAGTAGGTCCATCGGTTCCCTCAAGTTGGCCTTTATTACTCATGCTTGAATAGGGTTAAAGAAAAAATGCATCTTATCCTTATCAATGACTAGATGTTATCCAAATTAAACTTAAATTATTTTTACACCCTTACCTATGTTAGATCTCTTTATAGGCTCTCTTCTCAAATAAACTATTATAAGAGTATGAGATTGTAGAAGGTAAACAATTAGAGGGTTAAGAATATGATTACATTGTACATTATTGAATAATAGTGAATTGGATTCACCATTATGGATAGGGTTATTATCGGAATAGTGGTAGATAAGATAACATGATATGCAAAGGGGGAATATAGGACCTATCCTTAATCCAAATTCCCAAAAGGAAAGATCCAAATGGATTAATCACAAAGAAGTGATCAATGTTCAAATGAATCAAACAAAGGAGAATATGAAGAAAGGAGGAAATCCTATAATCCACTATAAAAAGTATGTACTTGAAAATCTTAAATGAATAGAAGGAAAATACTAACTTCAAAATAGGGAAAATCTGGAAAATATTAATTTCTGATGCTGTGCATAGTTTTGGGAAATTCTGCAATTTGGTCTGAATTGCAAATGCTAAGACAGAGAAAACCCAAAAAAAATTTGTCCTTTTGAGGTCAGATCATCTTTGACCTAGATAGCGGGGCAAGGTCTTACCCCAAGGCAGGATCCTACCCCTCACAGCTCCGATGGAAATTCTTTTCACAGATCTCATAAGTTCACCAAAAAGGGAATCCAGATCTGAACTTCAATTCGTTGTCTTGTACCTGTACCTACAAGAAAAATGGTTTTTTTTTGGACGGGGAGTTTGCCTTGGTCAAACCCCAATTTAGGAATTAACCTTGAAATTGAATTAGAATTGCAATATGTATAAACAAAGTAAATGGAACAATTCACCTTGCTTATGTTGAAGTCCTTGTGGAGGATTTGAATCCTTGAATCCACAAGTAGGGATGCTCCAAATGAATGTAGGATGTCTCAAATCAATGGCACTAGATCTTCAACACCAGTCTTAAATGTATCTTTGCATAGGGAGAGGCTTGGATGAATGCGGAAGGAGAAATCTTCAAGGGGGCTCCAAAGAGATTGAATCCTTCAATAGCTAACAATGGATCTCCTTGATGAATGCTTGCTCCCTTGATTTTCCTTGCTTGATAATGGATTGAATGGATGCTTGATAGTAAAAAGAGATGGAGAAAATGAGAGAGGAAGGATTCCTTTTATAGAGATCTTGGGCACAAATTTTTAGACAAGGCTGACATTAGAGAATTAAATCCCAATTAACCTTAACCCATAGAAATGGACCTAGATTAAATGAAATTTAAGAGTTTACCATTCCGAAACCTAGAATAGCTGACCCAGAAGTGGAAAAATAAAACTTTCTGAAACCCAACATCTTGAAACTCCCAGAATTTGAAATTTGGACCTGGGGTCAGGGATGAGGTAGTCTCTACCCTAGATCAGGGTCGAGGTCATCCTTGACCTAGGTCGTCCTTGACCCTTTAGGTCATCCTTGACCTAGAAAGTCAAGATCTTTAAATTCTCAGAGAAAGTTGCCAGAAATGAGGTTGGAAATAGGGAGAGAGAATCAGAATAGGGGGGAAAGATCCATATCCATGCAAAGACCCAATCAAGGTGCTTGACATGACCCTAGACCACCTACTCGGAGGGCTAAATGCTCTTATCATCGAAGTGCTGCCATTTTAAGATGATACAACTATTATATGATGATTTGATTGGAATACTATGAGGAATTGTCTTGAATGTGGCTCAAGTAATGATCATGTGAAAATAAAGTTAATTACTATTATATGGACTTTTCAAAGTTAGAATTAACCTTATGAGGCATTGTAGGTGCATAGTGTGTTTTTTGACCAACAAGGATGTAGTATTATATAATATGATTATGATATTATTGTATCATAATAGGTAGGAAATCATTACAAACTATATCAAGGCTTTTTTAATTTTGTTACGAAACTAAAAGTTATGTTTATTTAATGGATTTCACGTTCATACCACTAGCAATTTACTGATTGTAATTTTTTTATGTGCTTAGATTGAGCATTTTTTTTATTCTTAGTGTGAATTATACTATTGATCCATACCAAAATTAGGTGCTTTATATGCCTTTATAATTTGAATTTCCATGAATATTTCACTGTATTTGTAGTATTTTGATTATATCTATCGATGCAAAGAGTAGTTAAAATAAAGATCTATATACTCATACATTTGGTCATTTCAAAAAATATTTAAATTTAATATTTCTAGATATTGTTCCTTCTCAACTCATCTTTTTCTTTATTTTATAAAATAGGGATATCACATGAAATTAAAAATTAGATGATATGAAGTGTTCCCAACATTAAAAGATATTCAAGTTTGAGATCCAATCCACAAGGTCTAGGGTTTGGAATATTCTAACATTTCCTTATCATAGATTGATTAAACTTTTTCAACGTGTCCTTTATTTTTTGGCTTTCAAAGGCTATTTAATACCCCTTTTTCATTAACATCACTCCTAATTATTCACCTTATGCATCATATCATAGAACAAATGAAAGTTAGAAAACCAAAATATCTAGAACAAGACATGATATTACTACTCTCTTTAGTTTATTAAAGGCTTATTGAGTCAACTTTGTCCAGACTCCATACAAATGCTCCCTTTTGTAGATAAATTTGTTGATAGAGTGGTTAATTAAGAGAATGCTTTGATAAGTGTTCTATAATGGTTATAAAACCTAAAGAACCCTTATAGTTTATTTAAACTGGTTGATGGGGGCCAATCTGAAATGGCGTCTATCCTTTATTAGTCTATTTTCACATCTTGAGCTCTAATAACATCTCCTGAACAAAGATTATTTGTTAGCCCAAAGTGACATTTGTATTCCTTAGCATAAAAAGGTTGTTTCTCTAATATTTCCAAAATTGCATCCAAATATTTTATGCATTTCTCCCTAATTTGTTGAAGATCAAGATATCATTGAAGAATACAAAAACTTTCTTAATTAATTTTTGAATGTATGGTTCATACATGATTGGAAAGTGGAAAAACATTACTTAAGACAAAGGGTGTAATTGGATATGTGTAGGATCTCAAGGGGCCAAAAAAGTGGCAATGTGAAAAAACTATGTTTTCCATAATGTAAAAATCTATGTTAACAATTTTCTTGGCCTGGGTGTTAGACATGTGGCCATGGGAAAAGCCAAAACTTAGTAGATATCTATAAATATTGGAAATCTAATCATGTTGGAAATTACTAATGCATAGGGAGATGATTGAGACATTTAATATGTTTAATCACTAAGTTACTGAATGGGCACACATACTATTGTCATCTATTTTTTGTCACTAATGTCAACATATGTTTCTATGAGGAGATCAGGCTGGTCATCACAGTGTATGAATACTGTATGGATGTTTCAGATGTTGCAAAGATAGATGAGAGTTCAGGATGGTGTTGTGATCTTATATCCAAGATTAAATCATGTAATGTTTCATATTGGATGAGTTACAGATGTTTTGGTGAAGACTGGTCACTGGACTCTAAGAGTGAGAAATGACAGAGCTACTCTCTAAGTTTCTGGTATATCTTCCAGAGATATGGATTCAAGGTATGTGATATTAAGGGATGATAGTCAAGGTAATAAAGGATGTTCATTGGTCAGTGCAAGGTATGGAATGCTTGCTGACATCAGTTGTGGTGTGTGTTCTGGAGGAGACCTATTTCAAATCCGACTTGGGAGATGTAGTGTGTGTTTTTTTTGGCAAACATAAATTAAGGATGTCGGTCCTTAAATATTGCAATGTAATCATTATATACTTGTTTTAGATACCGTGTGTATCTTAGCAAGGGTTTATGTAATTATTTATAAATAGGAAAGGATTATGGGCCGACCTGATCATGATAATTGTAATAAGGTATAAACGAAAGGGCTTTTCTTTGGAAAAGATATGCATGGAATAAAGGTGATATAAAGAGGTTGTGAAAGCTATGAGATTATGTCTGTTGTATGTAGATTAGAGGTGTACCGTCAAACTTCATTGGAACTGATCAAGAAAATATAGTTGTCGCCGAACATTTCAAAATATTGTGTATTTCTTCATATACACTTGTGTTGCGAACAGTAAGTTCTGAAGGTGGATTTAACCTTCTTTGGGTAGTGATCCCTCCCTTTCTTCTTGACTCCTAATAGGGTATGTCCTCTAACAAGGACTATGTACTATAATGTTTCAACAAGCTCCTATCAGGGCTATATTTTCTAACAAGGATAACTATACTATTAGTACATCATTTGTGGGTGCTAATTCCCACTGGGGTTTTTACCTTTAACAGGGTTTCCCTGATAGCAAAATATTGTGTTATTGTGTTGGGATCTATTATTTTCATTGGATCTGATATTACTGCTACTTAAAGTTTAAAGTTTAATAATCTTCCATACAACTAATTCACCTCCCCCTCCCCTCTTAGTTGTATTGTGGATTGTTATTCATAACATTTGGTATCAAAGCTTGTGGTCCTTAGAGAGAAAGCTTAACAGCTTGAGGTGATCTTGGAGATAGCACTCTATAGGAAGGATGGTCCAAAATTTGATCCTGAAAAATTTGACAGTTGAAAGAACAAGATGCAAACTCATTTTCTATGTTTGGGCATTAACTACTAGATGATCACAAAGAATAAGGTGGTTGTAAAGGCTGAGAGTGATTTGGCATTAGCTACTGATGATGAAAACAAGGTATTCTCACACAACATGGTTGCAAGGGAAGCACTGATAAGCGCACTATCTAAAGGTGAGTTTACTGAAGTTAAAGAATTGGATTCAGCTTATGAGATTTGGAGAAGATTAGAAGAATTATATGAAGGAGACAAATATACCAAGCAAGAAAAGTTACAAAATTGGAAAACCAAGATGGAGAAGCTACAAATGAATGATGATGAAAGCATTAGGGCTTATGTTTAGAGGGTTACAAAATTTGTGGTTGGAATAAAAAATTGTGGAGCCACTTATGATGAAGATTTTTTTTTGAAGATCCTTAGATCATTGACACATGTATACAAGTTCAAGGCTATGTCTATTGAAGAGACTATATCCTTGACGCCAAAATTTATCAAAGAGATGTCGATTGCAAAGCTAACTACTTTTGAGGTAGCTGAAATGGGAGATTCGGTACCTAAAGTGGAATGTACATTCAAGGCATCGACACAGAAGAAAATGTTTGCACTTTCGAGCACCAGCAGTGAAGACCTAAAAGAAGAACTTGGTGAGTATGTTGAGGAATGGGAATAGATAATGGTAGAGGAAAGAAAGATTGATGAACTTTTTGCATTGATTGCTAGAAGAGAAAAGAGAGGTGTTGGTTCTAAAAAATGCTAGTCATTTCAAGGCCAACTAATAGGCACAATAAATGCCTCTGCAATTCTAGTTCAATTGAACCAAGGCTGGCAGGCCTAAACTGAATATATTATCTAACTGCACAAACAACATGCGTAAACAACAAAATTTCTTCCAAAGAGGTTACTGATCCTCAGAAGATAATGTAACTAAATATCCTAATAGGAAGATAGTTATATGTTTAAACTAATGCTATGAACTAATGCTAAACCTAATCTAATGTTTTGTAGATAAAGTAGCAGATTTGAAATATATCCCACAGAAAGAAATAAATGACAATTTCAAAAGAACAGATAGACCAGTGCCTGATACAAATTTGAAAATAGAGTCCAATACATTCAATACCATAAGTAACTGGAGATGGTTTTAAGATAACTTGTTTCTACAAAACAAGACCATCACCCTACAAGCTACTATTAAAACAAAATTTACAACAATTTATACAATAGGTCCTAAGATTTTTAACTCAACTTAAGAGCCCAAAGGAAATAGTAACAGGTTCCCAGACCATGCTACCATTATTCAAATTGTAAAAATTGATCATAAATAAATGCAGAAAATAGAAAGCATAATAGGATACCCTGGTTAGAGAGTAATCCAAGAAATTGCCTGAACATAAGAAGCTGTAAAATCAATAGGTATAAGTACTTATCAGATATCCGTCCCTAAGATCTTGAGACATTAAGTTTCAATCCATGAGAAGGTACATTTTTTTCCATGATATAATTGTCTTGTACTATATTCCCTCTCTTTACATTTTACATTATGTATATATACATGTTTGAGTGGCTTTCACACCTCTTTAGGGTGAAAAGACACACCCTTATTACAAATTGTTTTGAAAAAATGATAAACTAACTAAAAAATAACTACCTAACTTTCAGATTTGGGCTTGGTTGAAAAACCAAAACACCTCATGGAAAGCTAATATTTTTATGGGAGATAGGAAATTTGATTTTCCGAATTGGGTCTTTTTTAGATTTTTAAAAGTCGACCATCTTCTTCCTCTGTCGATCTCATCTTTTCAGTAGGTTGAAATTCCAGCATTTTCTGAAGGCTTTGATCATAGAATTTTGAATGTTCTTGTCACAGAGCTTCCTTCCATAATATCTCAACTTCTTAATTGAAAATTAATGTAATATTTTCTCCCATTTCATGTACTCCATCATTAATTATTTGGCATGTAAATTAAGAGGCCATATTTTAGGGTTTTATCACTATATAGGACTCCAAATTTTGCCCAAAATTTAGAGCTCTAACAGGCTCTTTCTAGGGACGTATGCTCCATGTGAGCATAGAAAGATTCCAGCTATCTCTAGAGAATCAGACCAAGTATCCATACTAATCTGATGCGAAGTAAAATTGGGTGGCCCCAGGCCCCCCAAAATTGAACATTGATCCTTTCCTCTATCAAACACTTGATTTTGATCACGTAACACTTTTAACCTTGCTACATTACACATGTCATCCTTATAGACAATTCTCATCACTTCATCAATATTGTCTTTGGCATCCAATCTATATTCAACCCTTGAGAAATCATTAGGTCCATTGTAATCCTTGATGAATAGAAGATTTTGGTTAATCATACAAACCTCTAGGTTAGTCTTCTTTTTTCGGATACCTTCTTGTTCACAATCTGCCCCATCTCTATATTTTGGATATTTTTTCTCCTCACCAAAAGGCTTTGAGAATAGCTTATCTTCAAGAAGTACAAACTCTCTCTCACCAAGAGTTTGATCAGCTGGGACATTTCTAAATTTTTTAGAACTATGCTTCAACACATTCTCTTCATCATGTCTAGTTGATTCCATCTCATCTTCATATGTTTGGTGTATCTCTGGCTCAAAGGATGAACTCCAAGATATCTCACCCTCTGAATGCACTTCATGAGTTTCATCAAATTTAAAATTAGGACTGTTATCTTCATTATGATGTTGATGGATTCCATTGCATAAAGGATCCTCTTCAAACAATGGATTCGATAACATAGAGAAATCAGACGTATCTTCATCTATTTCCTCTTCAAAGAATGGATTCAGGAACATGGAGAATTCAAACATACATTCATGAGAATTTTCATTTGGATCATCAAGTTTTTCATCAACAAGACTAACATCTTCATTGACATTATCTCCTGAAACTTCCTCCTGTTCATGCAATTCTATTTCATCTCCACAATTTGATTTCTCTTTAATATGGGCTGATCCCTCTACCTCCTTACCATGGTGGATTGAGAAAAAATTTGGACCATTCTTCTCAGTGTGTCTTTGGTATTCTATGTCTAATAAAGCTAAAATTTCTCTTGTATTGACAAGGTTTTCTTCCTCATCATCATGGTCATTGATAAATGTTTCCATACACATCTCATCATGTACAAATTCTTCTTCAATCTGATCCAAGTTTTTATCCTCCATGTCATCACAAGGATTATATGGTTAACATTTTCCTCAAACTGTCCATCAAAATATGAAACCTCACTTGACTCATATGTTATTTCAGTTTTGCACTCTTTTTCCTCTTCAACTAGTTCATTATTCATAAGTTTGAGAAAGGTAAGGAACTAATGATCATATAAAAGACCTAGTTCTTGCATTTTCTTTAAAAGATCAGAAGATGGAGGTCTACATTCTGAAGGTATTTCATGATAGATATGAAACATCCTTAGGAAGAATTGTACTACAGATTCTTCCTCTTGTTTCTTTAAGTTCAAAAATGCATCCAAAGGGGATATATAATTTGGGTCTTCTTCATCATTGCTGAGATTTCCATCAAACACAAGGCCTTGTTCAATTTGATCATAAGACTCCTCTTCTCTATCCTCACTATCTTCTTCTAATATCTTAACAAGAATCTTTAGATCATGATCATCTAGCGATATTCTCAAGTTTTTGACCTTTCTCATTAATTCTTTTCATGAAGGTATAATTGTTACATGTATCATTCGATCAATATCAGCCATCCTCAAGAATAAGTGTGCACAAGACTCCCCTTCAAATCTCTCCAAACTAAAAAATGCATCAAGTAGAGACATACTATGATCCTCCTCCATGATGAAACTTTGATCTTCACACTATTCATAACACATGTTATCTTCATTGCTTGCATCATGGAATTCATATAGAAACCATTGTTCAAATTCTTTCCAAGATGAAATACTTTGTGTAGGTAATGATTCATATGCCTCTCTTTCATTATCTTCTAATGTCCTAAAAAATAGTTTCATTGCCTGATCTTCTACAAAAATCTCATAGTTCTCTATAAATGCATAAGATGCATCCAAATGTTCAACTGTTGATTCATCCCATTCTCCATGGAACTTTGGTACAAGCTGCGAAAACTTAGGCAGTAACTTAAAAGGAATACATTGGAAACCCCTGAGATCCAATGGCCTGATACCATATGGAATAAATGGTTTTCTTTGAAATGGTTGTTTATTCTGATACATTTTGAATATCTAAATTGGTCATAACTTGTTTCTTTATACATTAGGTTCTTGACAATAGAGCCACCACCTCTTTCAAAGAGGAAAACTTTACTTATCTCCTTTTGGGTATTCTTCCTTAGTAGAGTCACTGATTGAAATGCTTTATTGAATATAGTCACCACCTCATTTGAGGAATATCTTGCTTCTGGGTTCTTTATTATAGTAGAGTGTGCTTCCAAACAAACTACTATAACTACTATAACTACTTTCTGATTTTGATCTACGAAATATGAAATTCTAGGTAACTTCACAATATATATTGTGAGCAACTCTCCCCAGTAGAGTCACCAATTTTTTGGTGCTCAAAAATGATGGATCACTTTTGGCCAACTGACAGGTACACACTAATACCTATGTAATTTTGGCTTAATCAAGCCAAGGCTGGTAGGCCTAAATTCACTTTAAACTATCAAATTCTCTATGTTGCACAACTGCGTACATAAATAACAAAGTTCCTCCCAAGGTGGTGAATGATCCTTGGAGGAAAGAAATAAATCCTCTAATAATCTCTATTCTATAAATCTTGACTAAAGTGGATTAAACTAACGACTCAAAAGTAATATTTTTGAAATAATGATTATATAATCTACAAACCACAAAGTATGAACCTAATGACAATTTCCAAATTATAGTTAGATCAGTTCCTTCTAAATACTTGGGCTATAGAGTCATAAAACTTTCAATCTTACATACAATCAAAGATGATTTTAAGGTAACTCGCTCTTGTAAAGTGATACCATCACCCTACAAGCTTCTATTGAAACAAAATTTAAAATAACTTATATAATAGGTCCTATGATTTTTAACCCAACTTAAGAGCCCAAAGAAAACAATAACAAGTTCCCAGACCATGCTACCATTATTCAAATTGTAAAAATTGATCATAAATAAATGCATAAAATAGAAAGCATAATAGGATACCCTAGTTAGAGAGTAATCCAAGAAATTGACTGAACATAAGAAACTATAAAATCAATAGGTATAAGTACTTATCAGATATACGTCCCTGAGATCTTGAGACATTAAGTTTCAATCCATGCGAAGGTACATTTTTTTCCATGATAGAATTGTCTTGTACTATATTCCCTCTCTTTACATTTTACATTATCTATATATACATGTTTGAGTAGATTTCACACCTCTTTAGGGTGAAAAGACACACCCTTATTACAAATTGTTTTGAAAAAATGATAAACTAACTAAAAAATAACTACCTAACTTTCGGATTTGGGCTTGGTTGAAAAACCAAAACATTTTATGGAAAGCTAAGATTCTTATGGGAGATAGGAAATTTGATTTCCTGAACTGGGTCTTTTTTAGATTTTGAAAATTCGACCATCTTCTACCTCTGTCGACATCGTATTTGCAGCAGGTCGAAATTCCAGCATTTTTTGAATGCTTTGATCATAGAATTTTGATTGTTCTTGTCACAGAGCTTCCTTCCATAATATCTCAAATTTTTAATTGAAAATTAATTTAATATTTTATACCATTTCATGCACTCCATCATTAATTATTTGGCATAGAAATTAAGAGGCCATTTTTTAGGGTTTTATCACTACATAGGACTCCAAATTTTGCCCAAAATTTAGAGCTCTAACAAGAGGTAAGGGAAAATTTGAAGGCAAGTTATCCTTGAAAGGTTTTTCATGCAATAAGGTAGGTCATTTTTCATCTAGATGTCCTACAATTGTCCCTAAGTACAAACCTAATTTTTCCAAGTTTAAAAGAGATAAATAATGTTATTATGCTAGTGAAGGCATTTCTGATGATGATGACATAGATTATGAAGAGATTTTATTTGTTTCTATTAGAGATGAACCAGTACATGAAGAAAAGGCTTTAGTATCTCACGTTGACAAGAAAACTAAATGGATTATAGACAATGGTTGTTCACATCATATGACTAGTGATAGGAACAAGTTTCTTAAATTAGTGAACTATGATGGTGGTGTTGTGAGATTCAGAGACAATCTTCCTAAACGTATCATAGGAGTAGGATCCATTACTTTGGATGGAAAGACTAATACAAACAATGTGTTGCTTGTTGAATGATTGAAACATAACTTGTTGAGTGTTGGACAGCTAATAGATAAAGAGTTTCAATTAAGTTTTGTTAATGGTAGATTTTTTATCAGAAGTAAGGCAAGTAAACTAATTGCAACTGGTACTAAATCTAGGGGTAATGTATTTGAATTAAATACATCTGGAGCCTCTTGTTTTTTTTTTAAGGTAGATGATAGTTGGTTATGGCATAGAATATTTTGTCATGTTAATTTTGACAACATTGTGAAGGCAAGTATGACTAATACAGTAAGAGATCTGCCAAAGATTGTGAAACCATCTAACACTGTATGCAGAGAATGTGTTATGGGAAAATAGACTAGAAGCAGTTATAAAAGAAAAGCATATACATCAAAAGGAAAGTTGGATTTGGTACATATAGATCTATGCGGACCTACAAGGACAAGATCATACTATGGTGAAAGGTATTTCATACTTTTTGTTGATGACTTTTCTAGAATGATGTGGGTTACTTATTTAGGAGAATAATCAGAAGCATTTGATAAATTCAAGTTGTTCAAAGCAAAAGTAGAGAATGAATCAATTTTAAAGATTAAATGGGTATGTGCAGGATCATGGTATGCCAAACTAAGCCCTTAAGTGGCAATGAAAATTCAAAAAATCAAGTTTAGGAAAGTTGACATAAAAAATTGAACAAGTTATAAATATTATATAAAAAATATGTAAGAAGAGAATCTATAGAAAATTGAATTTAGTTTCTAAGATACTAGGACTTTTTTGAAAAAAAAAAATCTATATGTTGAAAATTTCAAATTTCAATGTAGTAGTATGAAAAAATTTCAAGAAAAAATAAGTAGGTGTATGTCTGACCACCTTAAACACAATCAAATGATAATTTTTTTTACAAGATTCTAGATATATGTAGTAGACTCATGTCTAGATGTGACACATAATTTTTTGTAATTAATTTCCAAGTAAATAAATAATTATGATTTTTCTTCTACAACTTTTCCAGAATACAAAAAATCTAATGTCTGGCCAAGTTAACTTAGACTAAACTTTATCAAATTGAAAACTTTTCCATGCCTTATTTGTGCTTCCACCTCTAAGAAAACCACTTCTTGACCATGTCAATGGTCGGTTGAAAGGAGAAGAAATGAACAACCAAGGTGTTTTTCATGGAGGAAACAATACACTCAACCACAACATCAGGAACCCTAATAGTTGTTCCCTCCATTTGTGTGCACTTTGGTACCACTTCAACACCCCCATCTGTTTGGAAATCACCCACTAGGACTTATTTCCAACCCTCTAAAAAAGAACCACTTCGGGTCTTTTCTTGGTCTCCCTTCTTAGAAAATGTACCCAAGATAACACAGTCCTCCTTGGAAATATTACCATCATCTCCATATCATGCAATGATAGTAGAAAGAGTTAGTTCTTGATAAGTAGGTCCATCGGTTCCCTCAAGTTGGCCTTTATTACTCATGCTTGAATAGGGTTAAAGAAAAAATGCATCTTATCCTTATCAATGTCTAGATGTTATGTAAATTAAACTTAAATTATTTTTACACCCTTACCTATGTTAGATCTCTTTATAGGCTCTCTTCTCAAATAAACTATTAAAAGAGTATGAGATTGTAGAAGGTAAACAATTAGAGGGTTAAGAATATGATTACATTGTACATTATTGAATAATAGTGAATTGGATTCACCATTATGGATAGGGTTATTGTGGGAATAGTGCTAGATAAGATAACCTGATATGCAAAGGGGGAATATAGGACCTATCCTTAATCCAAATTCCCAAAAGGAAAGATCCAAATGGATTAATCACAAAGAAGTGATCAATGCTCAAATGAATCAAACAAAGGAGAATGTGAAGAAAGGAGGAAATCCTATAATCCACTATAGAAAGTATGTACTTGAAAATAATAAATGAATAGAAGGAAAATACTAACCTCAAAATAGGGAAAATCTAGAAAATGCTAATTTCTAATGTTGTGCACAATTTTGGGAAATTCTACAACCTGGTCTGGACCCAAAATGCCGAGATAGAGAAAACCCAAAAAAATTTTGTCCTTCTAAGGTCAGGTCATCTTTGACCCAAATAGCAAGGCAAGGTCTTACCCAAGGGTAGGATTCTACCCCTCATAGCTACGATGGAAATTTTATTTGCGAATCTCAGAAGTTCATTGAAAAGGGTATTCAGATCTGAACTTTAATTCACTATCTTGTACCTGTACCTACAATAAAAATGGTTTTTTTTTTTTGGATGGAGGGTTTTTCTTGGTCAAACCCCAATTTAGGAATTAACCTTGAAATTGAATTAGAATTGCAATATATATAAACAAATTAAATGGAACAATTCACCTTGCTTATGTTGAAGTCCTTGTGGAGGATTTCAATCCTTGAATCCACAAGTAGGCATGGTCCAAATGAATGTAGGATGTCTCAAATCAATGGAACTAGATCTTCAACACCAATCTTGAATGTATCTTTTCATAGGGAGAGGCTTGGATGAATGCAGAAGGAGAAATCTTCAAGGGGGCTCCAAAGAGATTGAATCCTTCAATAGCTAACAATGGATCTCCTTGATGAATGCTTGAAGGCTTGAATGCTTGAATGCTTGAATGCTTTCTCACTTTATTTCCCTTGCTTGATAATGGATTGAATGGATGTTTGATAGCAAAAGAGATGGAGAAAATGAGAGAGGAAGGCTTCCTTTTATAGTGATCTAGGGCACAAACTTCTAGATAAGTCTGACATTGGAGAATTAAATCCCAATTAACCTTAACCCATAGAAATGGACCTAGATTAAATGAAATTTAAGAGTTTACCATTCTAAAACCCAAAACAGCTAACTCGGAAGTGGGAAAATAAAACTTTCTGAAACCCAACATCCCGAAACTCCTGAAATTTGAAATTTGGACCTGGGGTCAGGGACGAGGTAGTCTCTACCCTAGGTCATGGTCGAGGTTGTCCTTGACCTATGTCAAGGACTAGGTCGTCCATGACCCTTCAGGTCATCCTTGACCCAGAAAGTCAAGATCTTTAAATTCTCAGAGAAAGTTGCCAGAAATGAGGTTGGAAACAGGGAGAGAAAATCAGAACAGGGGGGAAACAGCCATATCCATGCAAAAACCCAATCAAGGCACTTGACATGACCCCAAACCACTTACTCAAATGGATAAATGCTCTTATCATGGAATTGCTTCCATTTTAAGATGATACAATTATTGTATGATGATTTGATAGGAATACTATGAGGAATTGACTTGAATGTGACTCAAGTAATGATCATGTGAAAATAAAGTTAATTACTATTATATGGACTTTTCAAAGTTAGAATTAACCTTATGAGGCATTGTAGTTGCATAGTGTGTTTTTTGACCAACAAGGATGTAGTATTATATAATATGATTATGATATTATTGTATCATAATAGGTAGAAAATCAATACAAACTATATCGAGGCTTTTTTAATTTTGTTAGGAAACTAAAATTTGTGTTTATTTGATGGCTTTCACATTCATACCACTAGCAATTTACTGATTGTAATTTTTTTATGTTCTTAGATTGAGCATTTGTTTTATTCTTAGTGTGAATTATACTATTGATCCATACCAAAATTAGGTGCTTTAAATGCCTTTATAATTTGAATTTCCATGAATATTGCACTAAATTTGTAGTATTTAAATTATATCTATAGATGCAAAGAGTAGTTAAAATAAAGATCTATATACTCATACATTTGGTCATTTCAAAAAATATTTAAAATTAATATTTCTAGATCTTGTTCCTTCTCAACCCATCTTTTTCTTTACTTTCTAAAATAGGGATATCACATGAAATTAAAAATTAGATGATATGAAGTGTTCCCAACATTAAAAGATATTCAAGTTTGAGATCCAATCCATAAGGTCTAGGGTTTGGAATATTCTAACATTTCCTTATCATAGATTGATTAAACTTTTTCAACATGTCCTTTATTTTTTCGCTTTCAAAGGCTATTTAACACCCCTTTTTCATTAACATCACTCCTAATTATTCACCTTATGCATCATATCATAGAACAAATGAAAGTTAGAAAACCAAAATATCTAGAACAAGACATGATATTACTACTCTCTTCAGTTTATTAAAGGCTTATTGAGTCAACTTTGTCTAGACTCCATACAAATGCTCCCTTTTGTAGATAAGTTTGTTGATAGAATGGTTAATTAAGAGAATCCTTTGATAAGTCTTCTATAATGGTTATAAAACCTAAAGAACCCTCATAGTTTATTTAAATTGGTTGATGGGGCAAATCTGAAATGGTTTGTATTCTTTATTAGTCTATTTTCACCTCATGAGCTCTAATAACATCTCCTGAACAAAGATTATTTGTTAACTCAAAGTGAAATTTTTATTCCTTAGCATAAAAAGCTTGTTTCTCTAATATTTTCAAAATTAGATCCAAATATTTTATGCATTTTTCCCTAATTTTTTGTAGATCAAGATATCATTGAAGAATACAAAAACTTTCTTAATTAATTTTTGAATGTATGGTTCATACATGATTGGAAAGTGGCAAAGCATTAGTTACGACAAAGGGTGTAATTGGGTATGTGTAGGATCACAAGGGGCCAAAAAAGTGAAAATGTGAAAAAAATGTGTTTTTCGTAATGTAAAAATCTATGTTAACAATTTTCTTGGCCTAGGTGTTAGACATGTGGCCATGGGAAAAGCCAAACTTAGTAGATATCTATAAATATTGGAAATATAATCATGTTAGATATTGCTAATGCATGGGGAGATGATTGAGACATTTAATATGTTTAATCACTACATTACTGAATGGGAACTCATACTTTTGTCATCTATGTTTACTCACTGATGTCAACATATGTTTCTATGAGGAGATCAGGCTGGTTATCACAGTGTACAGACATTGTATAGATGTTTCAGATGCTACAAAGATAGATGAGAGTTCAGGACGATGTTGTGATCTTATATCCAAGATCACATCATGTAATTTTTCATATTGGATGAGTTACAAATGTTTTGGTGAAGACTAGTCATTGGACTCTAACAGTGAGAAATGCCAGAGTTAGTCTCTAAGTTTCTGGTATATCTTCCAAAGATATGGATTCAAGGTATGTGAGCTTAAGGGATGATAGTCAAGGTACTAAAGGATGTTCATTGGTCAGCGCAAGGTATGGAATGCTTGGTGACATCAATTGTGGTTTGTGTTCTTGAGGAGACCTATTTGGAAGCCGACTTGGGAGATGTAGTGTGTGTTTTTCATGGAAAACATAAATTAAGGTTGTCGGTCCTTAAATATTTTAATGTAATCATTGCATACTTGTTTTAGATACCGTGTGTATCTTAGAAGGGTTTTATGTAATTTTTTATAAATAGGAAAGGCTTATGGGCTGACCTGATCATGATAATTGTAATAAGGTAAAAATGAAAGTTATTTTCCTTAGAAAAGATATGGATGGGAAAAAGGTGATATAAAGAGGTTGTGAAAGTTGCACACTTGTGTCTGTTGTATGTAGATCAGAGGTGTAATGGTGGACTTCATTGGAACTGATCAAGAAAAGAAATTTGTTGTAGGACATTTCAAAAGATTGTGTATTTCTTCATATACACTTGTGTTGCAAACAGTAAGTTCTAAAGGTAGATTTAACCTTCTTTGGGTAGTGAGCCTTAGGCAATGATCCCTCCCTTTCTTCTTGAATCCTGATAGGGTATGTCCTCTAACAAGGACTATGTACTATAATGTTTCAATAAGCTCCTAATAGAGCTATATCTTCTAACAAGGATAACTATACTATCAGTACATCATTTGTGGGTGCTAATTCCCACTGGGGTTTTTACCTTTAACAAGATTTCCCTGACAAAAAAATATTGTGTTATTGTGTTGGGATCTATTATGTTCATTGGATCTGATATTGTTACTACTTAAATTTTAAAGTTTAATAATCTTCCATACAACTGATTCACCTCCCCCTCCCCTCTTAGTTTTATTATGTACTGTTATTCCTAAAAATTGGTATCAAAGCTTGTGGTCCTCAGAGAGAAAGCTTAACAACTTGAGGTGATCTTGGAGATAGCACTCTATAGGAAGGATGGTCCAAAATTTGATCCTAAAAAATTTGATAGCTGGAAGAACAAGATGCAAACTCATTTTCTATGTTTAGGCATTAACTACTGGATGATCACAAAGAATAAGGTGGATGTAAAGACTGAGAATGATTTGGAATTAGCTACTGATGATGAAAAGAAGGTATTCTCACACAACACAGTCGCAAGGGAAGCACTGATAAGAACACTATCTGAAGGTGAGTTTATTGAAGTTAAAGACTTGGATTCAACTTATGAGATTTGGAGAAGATTAGAAGAATTATATGAAGGAGACAAATATACCAAGAAAGCAAAGTTACAGAACTTGAAAACCAAGATGGAGAAGCTACAAATGAATGATGATGAAAGCATTAGGGCTTATTTTTAGAGGGTTACAAAATTTATGGTTGGAATCATAAATTGTGGAGGCACTTATGATGAAGAAGAATTTTTTGCGAAGATCCTTAGATCATTGACACCTGTGTACAAGTTCAAGGCTATGTCTATTGAAGAGACTATATCCTTGACTCTGAACTTTAGCAGAGAGATGTTGATTGCAAAGCTAACTACTTTTGAGGCTGCTGAAATGGGAGATTCAGTACCTAAAATGGAATCTGCATTCAAGGCATCGACACACAATAAAATGTATGCACTTCCTAGCACCAACAGTGAAGACCTAAAAGAAGAGGTTGGTGAGTATGCTGAGGAATGGGAACAGATAATGGCAGAGGAAAGAAGATGGATGAACTTTTTGCACTAATTGCTAGAAGAGAAAAGAGAGGTAAGGGAAAATTTCAAGGCAAGTTACCCTTGAAATTTTTTTCATCCAATAAGGTAGCTCATTTTGCATCTAGATTTCCTACAAGAGTTCCTAAGTACAAACCTAATTTTTCCAAGTTTAAAAGAGATAAAGAATGTTATTATGCTAGTGAAGGCATTTCTGATGATGATGACTTAGATTATGAAGAGATTTGATTTGTTGCTATTAGAGATGAACTAATACATGAAGAAAAGGCTTTATTATCTCATGTTGACAAGAAAATTGAATGGATTATAGACAGTGGTTGATCACATCATATGACTAGTGATAGGAACAAGTTTCTTAAATTAGTGTAGTATAATGGTGTTGTTGTGAGATTTGGAGACAATCTTCCTAAACGTATCATAGATGTAGGATCTATTACTTTGGATGGAAAGACTAATACAAACAATGTACTTCTTGTTGAAGGATTGAAACATAACTTGTTGAGTGTTGGACAACTAATAGATAAAGAGTTTCAATTAAGTTTTGTTAATGGTATATTTTTTATCAGAAGTAAGGCAGGTAAGCTGACTGCAACTAGTACTAAATCTAGGGGTAATGTATTTGAATTAAATACATATGGAGCCTCTTGTTTTTTTTAAGGTATTTGATATTTGGTTATGGCATAAAATATTTTGTCATGTTAATTTTGACAACATTGTGAAGGCAAGTATGGCTAATACAGTAAGAGATCTGCCAAAGATTGTGAAACCATCTAACACTATATGCAAAGAACATGTTATGGGAAAATAGACTAGAAGTAGTTACAAAAGAAAATCATATACATCAAAAGGAAAGTTGGATTAGGTACATATAGATCTATGCGGACCTACAAGGACAAGATCATACTATGGTGAAAGGTATTTCATACTTTTTGTTGATGACTTTTCTAGAATGATGTGGGTTAGTTATTTAAGAGAAAAATCAGAAGCATTTGATAAATTCAAGTTGTTCAAAGAAAAAGTAGAGAATGAATCAGTTTTAAAGATTAAATGGGTATGTGTAGGATCATGATATGCCAAACTAGGCCCTTAAGTGGCAATGAAAATTCAAAAAATCGGGTTTAGGAAAGTTGACATAAAAAATCAAACAAGTTATAAATATTATATAAAAAATATGTAAGAAGAGAATCTGTAGAAAATTGAATTTAGTTTCTAAGATACTAGGACTTTTTTGAAAAAAAAAATTCTATATGTTGAAAATTTCAAATTTCAATGTAGTAGTACGAAAAAATTTCAGAAAAAAATAAGTAGGTGTATGTCTGACCACCTTAAACACAATCAAATGATAAAAAAAATTTACAAGATTCTAGATATAAGTTGTAGACTCATGTCCAAATGTGACACATATTTTTTTGTAATTTATTTCCAAGTAAATAAATAATTATGATTTTTCTTCTACAAATTTTCCAGAATACAAAAAATCTCGTGTCTGACCACGTTAACTTAGTCTAAACTTTATCAAATTGAAATTTTTTTTTATTTTCTTGCAGTAGGAGAATCATAGAATGTGACACATATTTTGGATTTCAAGAATGTTATAGACTTTGAAAGTTATAGCTACTTTTCAATAAGTCTATCAATCAGTACTAGAAAGATAACAAGTAGGTGTCTGTCTGACCACATTAAACAAAATCAAATGATAATATTTTTTTATAAGATTCTAGATAAAAGTAGTAGACTCATGTCTGAATGTGATGTATATTTTTTTATATTTTTTTTCCAAGTAAATAATTAATTATGATTTTTCTGCTACAAATTTTCCTGAATATAAAAACTGACATGTCTTACCACCTTAACTTAGTCTTAACTTCATCAAATTGAAAGAATTGTTTATTACTATTGTACTTGGTGAAGAATAGAATGTGATGTATATTTTAGATTTCAAAAATGTTATATTTAAAAAAATTTATAGTTGTTTTTCAAAGAGTCTATCAATCAAGACTTCTTTTTCACATCGCCACTTTTTGGCATACCATGATCTTGCACATACCCAAATGTCTAAGGTTAGACAAAGGTGGAGAGTTTACTTCAGATTTATTCAATTCGTATTGTGAAGAAAATAGAATAAAGAGATAGACATCTACTCCTAGGACTCCACAACAGAATGGGATAGCAGAGCGAAGGAACAAGACTATACTTGATGCTACTAGGACAATGTTGCTTGAAGGAAATGTATCTCATGTACATTGGAGAGAGGTTGTTGGGATAGTAGTGTACACACTGAACAAAATTTAGATCAGAAAAGATACAAGTAAGACTCCTTATGAATTATGGTTTGATCATACTCCTACTATAAAATACTTCAGAATATTTGGTAGTAAGTGTTATATCAAGAGAGATGATGAGATAGGAAAGTTTGATGCTAGAAGTGATGAAGGAGTTTTTCTTGGTTACTCTACCAAGAGAAAGGCTTACAAATGTTTCAATCTGATATTAAGAAAGATGATTGAAAGTAACAATGTAAGGATAGATGACAAGTTTCATATACAAGAAAGAATGTATGACAGTAATCAGATTGCAGAGATCAAAGAGGCTACTGCTATTGCAAAAGAAGAAGAACTTGTTGAGGCATAATGTGAAAAGGAGACTTGTAATGTTGACACAAGTGAGGCTACTGACGTTCCTAAGACTCCGAGGTGTGTAAAGAATAACCATCCTGAAAATTAAATTATTGGTGATTCTAATCAAGGAGTAATGACTAGATCAAAATCTAGAGAAGAAATTTGTTTGCTTTCTCAAGTTGAACCAAAGACTACAGATGAAGCATGCAGAGATGAATCTTGGATAAGTGCTATGAAGGAAGAGTTAGATTAAATAAAGAATAATAACACTTGGGAATTGGTTTCTAAACCTAAAAACAAAAATGTAATAGGAACAAAATGGGTTTTTAGAAACAAAATGAATGAAGAAGGGGATGTTGTAAGAAACAAAGAAAGACTAGTATGTAAGGGATATTCACAACAAGAAGGCATAGACTTTGAAGAAATATTTTCTCATGTTGCTAGAATAGAGGCATTAAGATTGTTCTTAGATTATGTTGCACATAAGGACTTCAAGGTGTATCAAATGGATGTGAAATCTTCATTTCTAAATAGGGATCTTGAAGAAGTATATATAGAACAACCTGATGAATTTCCTCTATGTGAAGATAGAGACATGGTATAAAATTTTAAGAAAGCTCTGTATGGGCTGAAGCAAGCTCCAAGGGCTTGGTATGCAAGGTTAGACAAGTACCTACTTTGGCTTGGATTTAGAAAAGGTAATGTTGATAGTAATTTGTATTTGAGAACTAGTGAAGATGGAATCTTAATAATAGAAGTCTGTGTTGATGATATTATCTTTGGAGGTAATGATGATCTATGTAAGAAATTTTCTAAGGAAATGGAAAGTGAATTTGAGATGTCCATGATAGGTGAAATGAAATTCTTTCTTGGACTACAAATAACTCAGAATTAGAATGGTATCTTTATTTCTCTGACTAAGTATCTCAAAGAAATGCTAAAGAAGTTTGGACTAGAAGACTATAAACCAATAGGAACACCCATGGTGACTGGTAATAATCTAACAATTGATGATGAATCAAAGTGTGTTTTTCATACCTTGTACAGATCAATGGTTGGAGGATTACAATATCTAACCCACACCAGACTAGATATTGCTAATGTTCTTGGAATTGTGGCTAGATATCAGGTAGAACCCAAAGAAATACACCTAGCTACTGTGAAAAGGATACCGAGATATCTAAAAGGAACCATAGACTGTGGCTTATGGTATGATAGAAATGATAGCTTTGAACTTCATGCTTATATTGATGTTGATTGGGCAGGAAACATTGATGATAGAAAGATTACTAGTGGTGGTGCATTTTTCTTTGGGAAAAAGTTGGTTTCTTGGCTAAGTAAGAAGCAAGATTGTATACCACAATCTACTGTTGAATTAGAGTATGTTGCTGCTGCTATAAATTGCACTCAAATTATTTGGATTAAAAAAATATTGATAGATATTGGAATAACTTTTGATGAGCCTGCGGTTATCCATTGTGATAACACCAGTACAATGAATATGTTAAAAAATCCAGTGATGCACTCCAAAACTAAACATATTTCTATCAAGTATCACTTCTTGAGAGACAAGGTGGTAGAGAAGGAAATCAAATTAGAATATATTAGTATAAAAGAGAAAATTGCAGATATCTTCACAAAGCCACTACCAAAAGATACCTTTGAATATCTCAGAGGTATGCTAGGAGTTCATGCCCCTCCTAGTTAGAATTAAATGATGTGAAGATGCATCATTCCAGAGGTTTTCAGAGCCTTATCATAATTTGGAGTGTATGTAGGGATCTACTCCTTAGGAGTGATCATGGAAGAAATATGTTGGAAAGTAGTTGATAACTCATGGCACCCTTTTCAATTATTTTCAAAGAGGGAGTGTTTCTATGAGAAAATCCCTACTGTGTGGGGAGATTGTTTTGTTGTAGAACTTTGGATTGATTTAACTTTGGGATGATGGATTTTCCCATATGTTAACATCAATGCCAAAGGGGGAGATTGTTGGATATTTCTAATGCATGGGGAGATGATTGAGACATTTAATATGTTTAATCACTACATTACTGAATGGGCACTCATACTGCTGTCATCTATGTTTTGTCACTGATGTCAACATATGTTTCAATGAGGAGATCAGGCTAGTTATCACAATGTATGGACACTATATAGATATTTTAGATGCTGTAAAGATAGATGAGAGTTTAGGAAGGTGTTGTGATCTTATATCCAAGATTGCATCATGTAATGTTTCATATTGGATGAGTTATAGATGTTTTGGTGAAGACTGGTCACTGGACTGTGACAGTGAGAAATGCCAAAGTTAGTCTCTGAGTTTCTGGTAGATCTTCTAGATGATATGGATTCAAGGTATGCGAGCTTAAGGGATGATAGTCAAAGTACTGAAGGATGTTCATTGGTCAGTGCAAGGTAAAAAATTATTGGTGGCATCAGCTGTGGTGTGTGTTCTAGAGGAGACCTATTTGGAAGCTGACTTGGGAGATGTAGCGCATATTTTTCTTGGAAAACATAAATTAAGGATGTCAGTCCTTAAATATTGTAATGTAATCATTATATAGTTATTTTAGATATTGTGTGTATCTTAGCAAGGGTTTATGTAATTATTTGTAATTAGGAAAGGCTTATGGGCCGACCTGATGATGATAATTGTAATAAGGTATAAATGAAATGTATTTTCTTTGGAAAAGATATGGATGGGAAAAAGGTGATATAAAGAGGTTGTGAAAGTTGTGAGCTTGTGTCTTCTATATGTAGAGAAGAGGTGTACTGGTGGACTTCATTGGAACTGATCAAGAAAAGATATTTTTTGTCGAACAGTTCAAAAGATTATGTATTTCTTCATATACACTTGTGTTGTGAATAATGAGTTTTGAAGGTGGATTTAACCTTCTTTGGGCATGATCCTCCCTTTCTTCTTGACTCCTAACAACGTCTGTCCTCTAACAAGGACTATGTACTATAATGTTTCAATAAGCTCCTAACAGGGCTATATCTTCTAACAAGGATAACTATACTCTCAGTACATCATTTGTCAGTGCTAATTCCCACCGAGGTTTTTACCTTTAACAAGGTTTCCCCGACACCAAAATATTGTGTTATTGTGTTGGGATTTGTTGTATTCATTGGATCTAATATTGCTTTTACTTAAAGTTTAAAGTTTAATAATCTTCCATACAACTGATTCACCCCCCCCCCCCCCAACTCTCAGTTGTATTGTGGACTGTTATTCCTAACAAATCATAATAGATATATGATATGTGGAATAATATCATATATTCAATATTTTTAAAAATATCAGATATCTGACATGTCTAGAAATATCAGATAACCAATATGTGAAAATATCATATATATGATATTCAAAACTATGGAATTTATGAATAAAGATTACATTAATATATATTAATGTATTAATACTATATACTTATATTAATATTTATATTAATATTTTAATATATTAGTATATTTATAATCATTATATATTTCTATTAATATAGTTTTAATAACTTACAAATATAGTGAAATAACTCTGCTTTGATTGGGAATAGCAAAAATACCCAATCTACAAACAAGTGACAGGGTCCCACATGATAGTTGAGGCAAGCTTAACATAAATGGAATAGCAAGATTTTGATAGGTTGGCAACATTCACTGGGTAGTAATACTAACAAAATGCATGAGGTGGATCCTCCCTCATTTTCCACTAGTGTGAACAAGATAAAAGTTGGTAGAGTTGGGTGGAACACAAGTAAGAAGGTTTTCACAAAACCAATAGATGGAAGAAACTCTAATTCCTAGGGAAATGGGGGGTTTTCATGGGAAATTCATTTTTGGGAAAGGGTTTGTTTCAAGTTTCTTAAACACAAAAAGAGATAGCGACAAAGGGAAAATAGGTCTACTATTAGACCATATGAGTAAGAATTTAGAATATAAAACCCAAACATGTCAAAAAGTTGTAGATTAAAAGGAGAATGAGAATAAAACCCTAGAGGAAGAGGAATGTGAAGAAGATAACATTAAAATAGCCTCAAATGGGTTCAAAGAAATGGCCCATAAATTAGAAAATATAAGGGAGTAGCAATCATATTGTTGCATAGAAAAATAAAGGATAGGCTAGAAGAGGCTAAGGTTACAAGCCAAGAAAATCTTTCTCATCTTCTAGATGATATTGAGGCACCACATAGGGAAGTCAAATTGTAGCTAGAAATACTATACTCTACAAATGAAATAGGAAACAATGAAAACCAAACTCGTCTAAGGAACATGAGGCCAATAATAAGTTTCTTAGACTCAAGCAAAAATGATGAAAATTAAGTTATTGATTCATATCACACACAAAACCTATCCATGAAAAGGAAACTCCTACATGATGGGTGAGAATAGACATCTAGCCCATAGGAAGATTTTAATAAAAATTCAAGGAAGAATAGTCAAGGAAAAGAGGAGGAAACAATAGAAACTAAGGCTACATTAGCCAAAAATATCATACCAATAGAAATGGAAGAAATGTGAAAAATTTTGGGACTTTCATCATCACAAGAAGGAGATGATGAAGCAGTATAGAAAGAGAAGCCATTTTTAATACAAAAAATCATGGAGATGGAGGAGATGGATGAGGCAAAACAAGATATACTTTTTGGAGAGGAAGATATCTCAAGAGGAGATCAATTTTTGAAAATTGGTGAGGACCTAGGGATTTGTCAAAACCTCTCAAAAATGGACAATCCAGATTTTGGAAAGATACCAGGTCAAAGGAATGGTAGGAAATACCTTACAAAACTTATATCTAAAAGATGGGAAAGAAAAATACCATACAAAGATCAGAACATTATTGAAACCAAAGAAGGGAAACAACCTTACCTAGAAGAAATGATTCTCCTAACATAGAATTTTAGGATCCTAAATGGCCCTAACAAGTAGTACATTCTATTCTTGGCTAAAGATAAATTAGTCTCACTACAAGAGATCAAATTGAACAAAGAGGAACTAGTGGGATTTAGCAAGAAGATTGGGTATTGGAAAGTGGAATTGGTTCAATCTGATGGCTCTTTGAGCTAGTTAGCAATCATATGACATTTGAGAAGGGTCTCATTTGAGAAAATTATTCACAAAAAGAAGTGGATTGTGTAAATAGTAAAAAGTGTCAACTCAAATCTTTATTTTGAATTGGTAAATGTATACAAACCTACTCCCAACATAAAGAAAAATAATTATTAGGGAGTTAGATAAATTTTTGTTGACTGTATCACCTACCCACACAATCATTGGGGGAGATGTTAATGCCATATTGCATCTCTCAAAAAAAATTAATTTCATTTAGACAATGGCTCAATCCCAGATAGACTTCAAAGATTAGGTCAATTGAAGTAATCTTTTACAAATTGAGTTAGAGGATTATTCACATGGAACAATACAAGAATAGGTTTCAGTCACATTACAAAGAAGATGTATAGTTTTTCTTTTCAGGGACCTAACCACCTTCCTCTTTGGTCTCAAATCTTCCATTTGCCTTGCCCCAAGTTAAATTATTATCCAATACAATTGATCTTGAATGTGGACATGAAGCCCCAATATTGTCCTTTTAAGTTTGAAAACATGTGGATGAAGGATAAGATTATTTTTGAGCTGGTTGATCTTGGTGGAAGTTTTAATGGAAGGGAAAAATTATCAATCGCAAGATTGAAGATGAAGGAGGAGTAGGATTTTTCATAAATCCATGTTTAATCTTGTTGTAGGTTGAAAGTTAAGAAGCCTTTTTTGCAGCGGGATGAATGAGATGCATAAGTGATTTTAGTTTGTATTTCTTTCTTGTTATGTGCTAATATTTTGGAGTTTTATTTGAATCCTATAAGTCTTCCATATAATTAATTTGCAAATTTAATATGTAATTTGTTCATTTCTTGAACATTTGGATAAGATTAATGAAGTGGTTGTTGATTTTCTATATTTACTTGCATATTTGAGTTGTGTTTTGGGTTAGATGAATACACATTTTAAGTCAAATTAATATTGATTTCATGTGTGGCTTGAGGATTTATAGTCCTTACATTAATGGTATTATAGTAGGTCTTCCTGAGTGTGCAAGTAGAAGCGTCGATGGAGGCAGTTTGCACTAGGAACTGAGGGTGGAATATTTGATTTTTTCTGCATGTGTCTCTGCAAACTTACAAGAATAAATTTTTTAAGGGTTTGAGGAGATGAGATTACTGTGATAATAAAGAACACTAAAGGAGGCAATTTACTATAATATTTGTGAATGATATAAGAGAGATTTGTAAATAGAATGTTGTATGTAAAGCAATATACATGTGTTGTAAAAGGTTTTTGTAAACAAATTGTTGAATGTGAGGTAGTTTACATGTGCAATAAAAGAATTTTGTAAGCATGTCACTGAATGTAGAGAAAATTACATGTGTTGTTATAGGGTTTTGTAAATAGATCACCAAATGTGAGGCAATTTACATGTGCAGTAAGAGAATTTTTTAAACAAATCATTGAATATGAGGAAATTTACCTAAGGGTTTTATAAAAAATATTTTATGGAGGATTTATAAAGTCTTAAAATTATTTATAAGTTTAACTCATAAAACATTTCAAATTACCATTAGTGTTTTATGCAAGAGCATCCATGGTGAATAGAAGTTTAATTTGAAATTGGTATTTTCAAGTAGAAAATATGAAATATTCCCTCTTGAGTGTGGGAAATGTGAGTTACAACTTGAATTAAGCCAAAGATACTTTCTTTAATGCTATAAATTCAAGATTGGGTGCCTAAGTGTGAGTTATTTGACAATGTTTATTTGAGGATCATGTTAATTGGAGTGGGTGGCCTAATTGACTTATATTATTGGTAAGTTTGGAGGTGGAGTTGAAAAAAAATCTAATGGAATTAAATAAAGTTTCTAAGATAAGAATAGTTCCTTCTTAGTTTTGACGTAGACTTTTGGGAAGGTTACCAAATATGAGTTTTGGTAACTATGGTGGTTAAAAGGCAAGCTTCAACATTTATTTTAGGATACCCATTTTTAATATTTTTTGGGGAAGTTTGAAGGGGAAAATAATTTTTTTAGCTGCAAGTTTGAGGATGAAGGAGGAGGAGGGGGAGGTTTTTTCATGAACCCATGCTAAATATCGTTGCATGTAGAAGTTTAAGAATTCATTTTTATAGCGAGATACATGAGATGAACAAGTGATTTTGGCTGGTAGTTTTTTATTGTTACATGTGCTAAGATATTGGAGTGTTATTTGAAGCCTTTAAGGCATCCATGTAATGTATTTTCATATTTACTATGTCATTTGTTTATTTTTTGACATTTTATAAGATTAATAAGGATTGGTTGTTGTTTTTATATGTTTAATTTCACATTTAAGTTGCATTTTGTATGTGTTCTAGGTTAGGAGAATGCCCATTTTAAGTTAAATTAATAGTGATTTATATCTGTGGTTTGAGGAGGGTTTCTAGTCCCTATATCATTTTCTTGGATCCATATTATTTTTATTGCACACGTTATCCCTTAGTTGCACTTAAGGGGGGGAGGGGTGTTGGTATGATTAGGTGTTGTAACTAGTAAGGTCTCCTCCTATGTCCTAAACACACATGCTTCTCAAATTTACCAGTTAGCACATAGGAACATTCCCACTTTTGGTGTTGTTACCACATTATAACTTTTCCACCTTTGGTAGAGTTACCACTTCATCAATTTTCCACCTTTAGTTGATGTGTTGCACTATCATTTTTCACCTTTGGAGGGTGATACACCTTTAGTGGATATGTGAAACTTTCACTTTATATATTGCACTAGATCACTTAACCACCTTATTTGGGGTGATAATATATCACTTTATGTATCTGTACAATAAGAAAAAATATGAAGGGTAGATTGTTCCCCTTTTCATAATGCACAATAAAAAGGAAGATGACCCAAAAGGCTCAAGTAGGAATTAAGAACTAAGGGATTCAACTATCATGTATTGATAATGAAATGGAATGAGTTGGATTTGATGAGATAGGATTGACTAATGTAATACAGATGACTAAATAAGATAAGTGATAACTTTTGGCAGAAATAGATAGACAAAAATTAGACAGGAACCTGAATGAACAAAAATGGAAACTATTCTACATCACTGACCTCTGATTAAAATATAAGGCTATTTCAAAGGATACAGGTCACCTAGGCATCTTGTACCTAGGTATAGGAAATCTTCCCACCATATACCTTACACTTTTCCCAAAAAATTTAGAGATCACATGTCAAATCTTGTACTTTCCAAGTAGGTTCGCCATCTATTCCTACACATAGAAAAACAAGGAAGAAGGTTGAATACATGGTTTTTCCTTAGTCAAAATCATGTTTAGAATCAACCTTGAAATGAAATAAGATAAATGAAGGCATGTTATCATATAGAAGAGGATAGATCTTGGAAATAAACTATACCATACCTTGGAAATGCAAATGCTTCTTTGAATGTGATAAAATATATTGGTGCAATAGCTTTGACTAAACTTAAAATACCAAAAGGAAATCATGAAAGACAAACCTTGTATGGTAGATGGTGTAGTTTGTGACAATGCTTGATTGGAGAGAGAGAGAGAGAGAGAGAGAGAGAGAGAGAGAGCATGAATCCAATAGTCTAGTAAATTGTGTTATGCTAGGTGATCCATGGGAGAAAGAGGAGAAAGAGGATTAAGAGTATAAAATGGTATGTAATTTATTTTATGATAGTTACACTCATCCCAAAGAGAGAGAGGAGGGAATTGATGGTCTAGCAAGTTGGGTTATGTTAGTCAATTCTATCTTGAAAATTTTGTGCACAAGGTGGCTTATGAAATTTTGTGCATGGGGTGGCTTATAAATTTTTGCACATGAGATATCTTACAGGATAAATCCTACATAAAACATAGTCCTGTTGGCATTAAGTATGTTTGTCATTAGTGACAACACTTATTCAGATTTTGTGTGCTTACCGAGCTTCACAGTGTTTACCGAGCAATCTGAGCAGGCCGAGCTTCACAGTGCTTACCGAGTTATCATTACCGAGTGATGAGATGAGCAGTGTTTACCGAGTGCCAGCATAGTAAACAGGGAATTCAATTTCTACCGAGTGACACTGTATACTGAGTTCAAAACTATGACCGAGTGGTTAGTATGGACTGAGCCTCCACTCCTACCGAGAGCATGACGATGCCAAGTATTGCAGTGGATGCCAAGTATCAAAAAGTCACTGAGTTAGTTTGCAGGAACTTTGTAACTATATTTGGGCCGACTCAGTAATATTTGTGTTAGGGCCGACATTGTAATTATTTTGGATTGATATATAAGCAATGTTTTGTATCATATCAAAAGTGTAGTAATGTGTGAAAAAGAGAAGAAAGGCAGAGATAGGTGAATTACAAAGGGTTACAAAAGTATAAGGAGCAACAGAGACATATCTATCACATAAGGTGATCAGTACATCAAAGAATCTCAATCAGCAAGTACAGTTGCAAGTAAGAGATCTACTGTTTCATCCTAACAGGTGAATCAGCTTGAAATCCTTTAACAGGGTAGACTTAATAGTCTTTTGTAAAATCTCTTAACTGAGTGCATACTTCATTGTATGTTTGTAAATCCTCTAACAAGGTGGACCTAGCAGTCCTAATTGCTCCTAATAGGGAAGATCATCATAAGTGATTATTGTAAGCCTTAACTGGCCAACTTTATACTGCAGTATTGAAGTTTTGTGGGTATCATCCCCACCCCAGTTTTACTTTCTATTTGGAAGGTTTCTGGGTAACCAAATCTCTATGTTCAAAGTGTTATGAATGTTTTATTCTTTCTGTTACTCATGCATGCAGTTAGCTTATTGATCTAAATGTTATTTGGAATATTGTCAAGATTAGCAATTTGTAAAAAGTTTTGAAGTTACTGATTCACCCCTCCCCTCTCAGTAACTTGGCTAGTCTTGAATATTTCCAACAATTGGTATCAGAGCTTTGTGGTTCTCAAGATAAAGCTTGACAGCTTGAGAAAAGATTCAGGACAATGGAGATATTCAAACTTAACAAAGTAATTGAAAATGAAAAGCTAGATCTGGAAATGGCCATAGCTCAACTCAAGGAAGCAAAAGAGCATCTTTCCCAATCCCTAAAAAGAAGGAAGGAACTTGCAAATCAGATGAATGACCACCAGTATGTTGAAGAAAAGATTGAAGATTTTTTCCCTTCAAGCAGCTCAGATGAAGCAAACAATGCAATCAAAGAACTCCTAGAAAAGAATGGATATCTGCAAGAAGTAAGAAAATTGAAAAGAGAACAAGAAATTCAGTCAACAATATTTTGTGAAATCTTGGAACAAAGAAATAAGATGAAAGATGAAATAGATGGAAAGAATAATGAAATCTAGAATCAAACTCTTTAGCTAGAAAACCTTATTGATCAAGTCTCCAATACAAATGAAGAAATCTTGACTCTGAGATTAGAAAATGAAAGGATAATAGAGGAGCTGAGATTTGAAAAGCAAATTAGTTTAAGATTGGTGAATGACCTAAACACTGAAAGGAAAATCAATGAGAGAATGATGAAATCTCAAGAAGATATGAATCAACTGCATAAGAAAAAAGGAAAAGCGGGACTTGGATACAAAGAGGAAGGTGAATCCTCCAATTAGGGTACTCAAAAGAATCAGAAACCCACTTGTAATCACTATGGAAAATTAGGTCATACTTCAAACAAATGTTGGAGCAATGGAAAAGCAAAATTCAATGGAAAATGCTACAATTGCAATTAGCATGGTCATAAAGAAAATGAATGCAAGGAGAAACCAAGATTTGAAGGCAAATGTCACAAATGTAACAAACAAGGTCACAAGGCATCAGAATGCAGATCTAAAACATCCAATCCAGCAAAATAGATTGTGAAAGCAATATTTGGTTGGGATTACAACACTTGGTGTAGGTGTCATTACTGTGGAGAATATGGACACATTGGCATAAATTGTGTAAGGCATCACTTCATAAAAAGGGATACTACCATAAGATGTTATACATGCACTGAACTTGGTCATATAGCTAAAAATTGCATGAATATAGGCAGAGTTGAAGATGAAAAGAAAGCTAAAGTAGATAGCATCAGGAAGCAGATGAGACAACAGTGGATTCCTAAACCTACCAAGCAAACCAGTCCAAGTAATGAAGTCACTCATGAAGTGGGTGGCTCTATCAATTCCAACTAAGTCTCCAAGAAAGCACTGGAACTGTATCTTCATAGACATATTCCAAAACAGTTCCAGAATTGAAAGGAAGAAAGATCCAAATCTGTATGCAAGATACAATAGGATCACTAAGAAGGTCAGTATCAGTTACCACTGAGCAAGGTCGAGAGTAACCAAATTTCATGTGGTTACCGAGTATAGTTGGAGTAGTATGAATTCTTATATTCACCGAGTTGTGGAGTCTTCACCGAGCAATCAATGCAATAGTGGATGACAACCTATCCTATACAATGCCAAACCTACCTACTTCTATACTAAGCATTAATGGCAAATTTTTAACAAAAAGCATGAAATCAAGTTCATTCTTCACCATGAATTTTAGCATATTGAGAGCAGAGAGAATTTTGTGAGCATAATGGATAACTATTTTGAATCCTTTAAAGAGAAGATGAATAATAGATTCTGGATTCCATAAAAGTTGGTGGAAGATTATAAGGATGATATTTTTTTATGGTTGCTTGTGACAGAGTGTACATTCAGGCAGTAAGGCCAAGAACTGTATGGGTGAAACCTCTTCCCTTGAGGTAAATATTGATGAAACCAAGGACATAATTAAAGCCCTAATAAATCAACCTATTGATCCAAAGGCTCCATACTTTGGAACATATGATGAAGCAAAGATAAGAATAAGAACTAAGCATAAAGCTTCCACAGGCGGTTAACAAAGGTAGAAAGAGGATGGCCAAGATGCAATCTAGCACACCTCTAATGTTAACCAAGGGAAAAGGAGAGGACATTGAAGAAGAAGAAGAAAAGAATGAGAGTGAAGAAGAACAAGTACCTATGAAAAAGAAAGGGAAGGTGACCATCACCAAGGCACATAAACAATCTACTGCAGTCTTCACAAGAAAAACAAGGGACAAGGTAGGTAAAAATAGTGGTGATGTAGTATTTAAAAGGCCTCCTCCCACATTTGAAGAAGACATTAAGAGTTTGAGAGAAGGGTCTGGAATGGAAAACTTCAAATCTCTCAAGTATAAAATTAGAACAGAGATAGAGCAGAAGGAGATTGAAGATGTTGTTATTGAGAAAATGGGGCAATGGAAGTACTCACCTGATGATATGGCTTCACAAATTCTAGATGTTCTATTGGATAAAGTCAGGATGAGATGGGAGAATGCAAGGCAAACTGTCAAGGATATATATGCTCAAACCTTAAGACAGTTAATGCCAAATTTGAAAAATGATGAAGTTAACAAGGCATTGAAAGAAAATGAGAATAAGATGACACTTAGATTCAACACTTGTATGATTATAATAAAAAATGTAGAATCGGTTGTAAAGAGTGCCACTACTACATGGAAAAACATCTATCATCTTCACCAACTGAGTGTTGAAACTATTGTGATAAAAGATATTGAAGATGACAGTGATGAAGATAAAGAAGAAGATGTTTCCATAGAAATAGTTCAGCTAGATAGTGTTGAAATAGATGAAGTAGCAGAGGAAGAAGCTACTGAGGAAGCCAAGTAGAATGATGAGGAAGATGATATAGTTCGGATAGCTATAGAATTAATTGCCTCACTTCCTCACTCTCTAGCAAAAATTGCTACATCTAGCTCGGAGATAGCTTCAGCAAGTGTGATTTTGACAAAACCAATAGATACATCAAATGTCCAATCATCCTCAGCACAACTCAATGTATCAATGACAAAAGTGGCTACCACTTCATCCAATGAGCTTCAGCTTCCTTCTTCTACCGAGTTGTAGCTTCTAGCAAGTACTTCAGCACCCTCTACAATTTTGAGTCCTACTTTAGTAAGTACTTCAATTTTCTATTCTACAATTGTAAATACTTCAGTTTTGGGTTTATCAAGTCTTCTAGTGAGCATTCCATTAGTTGGAAGTTTATCATTTTTCACTGCAAGTCCTACTATGTCTACAATAACTTCTACTTCAAAGGCATTAAGTACAATGACACTTGGACCTAAGGTTCAACTGAGCATGAGATTTTTGAGCAGGAGTAAAGATATAGAAGAAGATATAGATTTGGATGAGCAGATAGAAATTCCACAATTAGATTTTGCAAATCTTTCTGTAGATCAAATGCAATTGGTTGGTGAACTCCTCCAGAAGAAAGCAAAGCAGAAGAAACTAAAAGAGGAAAGAGATAAGGAATATAAGATCATTGAGGATGCCAAGAATATTTTGACAGAAATAATAGATATTGAAGTTGATTCCTCTCAACACATTTTGTTACAGTTGGCAGAGGCAGTCACTAAGTTCAATGAGGACTCTTCTAGTCAAGAAAAGTTGCTTGAAAAGGCTGAGAAGAAGTTTGACAATAAAGTGCTTGAGCATATTGCTCAGCAAATAGCTATAAATCAAGCTGAGTTATCTTCAGTTTTGACTAACATTGAATCCTCCTATTCCAAGGTAACATCATTTTTTGTCAAGGTATGTAATGTTGTCGAGTTCTCTAAGGAAGTTAAGGACAAATTTAATAAAATTGATGAGGATCTGAAAGTCAGTGCACAAAAGTTGCAACTTGAACCTAGTTCAAGCTCTGCACATCATATGAAAGTCAGATTCCTATCTGATAAGTAGTCAGAGTTATTGAGAGAAGATGCAAGGATTAGGTCAACATTAATAGATATTCAGAACATGATCCTTCCCATCATGGATACAATGCAGAAGCATATTGCACACTCAAAAACATTGATCCATGACAATCAGTTTTCAATTGTAGATCACATGATTGAACTCTCTGCAGAAGTCCAAGTTGCACTCCATACATGCAAGATTCTGCAAGAGAATTGGGATAGAACTCTAGCATTGATTGGCAAGGTACATTTTGATTTTCTCTCACATTTTGGCATCTCCATGTAAAATATTTGTATATACACCTTCGGCATTATTGTCAAAAAGGGGGAGAGTATGTGGTGAATGGGGGAGATATGAGAAGAGGTGATATAGGAGATATAAGATACTTTTATATATGTATACTATATGGGGGAAACATAAAATGTATATACAACAGATTGACAAAGACAAATTTTGAAAAATCAAAAATAGATTCAGCATGATTTTTGTATATAAGTTTTGGGCAATAAGTGTTTTTGTCACTAATGCCCAAGGGGGAGATTGTTGGCATTAAGTATGTTTGTCATTAGTGACAACACTTATTCAAATTCTATGTGCTTACCGAGCTTTGCAGTGTTTACCGAGCAATCTGAGTAGACTGAGCTTCGTAGAGCTTATCGAGTTATCATTACCGAGTGATGAGATGAGCAGTGTTTACCGACTGCCAACATAGTAAATAGGGAATTCAATTTCTACCGAGTGACACTGTATCTACCGAGTCTCCAGTGTATACCAAGTTTGAAACTATGACCGAGTGGTTAGTATGGACTGAGCCTCCATTCCTACCAAGAGCATGATGATGTCGAGTATTGTAGTGGATGCTGAGTATTAGAAAGTCACTGAGTTAGTTTGCAAGAACTTTGTAACTATATTTGGGCCGACTCAGTAATATTTGTGTTAGGGCCAACGTTGTAATTATTTTTTAATTATTTTGGATTGATATATAAGCAATGTTTTGTATCATATCAAAAGTGTAGTAATGTATGAAAAAGAGAAGAAAGGAAAAGATAGGCGAATTACAAAGGGCTACAGTAGTATAAGGAGCAACAGAGACATATCTATCATAGAAGGTGATCAGTACATCAAAGAATCTCAATCAACAAGTACAATTGCAAGTAAGAGATCTACTGTTTCATCCTAACAGGTGAATCAGCTTGAAATCCTTTAACAGGGTAGACTTAACAGTCTTTTGTAAAATCTCTTAACTGAGTGCATACTTCATTGTATGTTTGTAAATCCTCTAACAAGGTGGACCTAGCAGTCCTAATTGCTCCTAATAGGGTAGATCATCAGAAGTGATCATTGTAAGCCTTAACCGGCCAACTTTATACTGCAGTAGTGAAGTTTTGTGTATCATCCCCACCCCAGTTTACTTTCTATTTGGAAGGTTTCTGGGTAACCAAATCTCTGTGTTCAAAGTGTTATGAATGTTTTATTCTTTCTGTTACTCATGCATGCAGTTAGCTTATTGATCTAAATGTTATTTGGAATATTGTCAAGATCAGCAATTTGTAAAAAGTTTTGAAGTTACTGATTCACCCCTCCCCTCTCAGTAACTTGGCTAGTCTTGAATATTTCCAACAAGTCCATGTATGGATCCATAAATGTGAATAGTTTGAAGATCAATAAAATCAGTCAGTGTTAAGGATCAATAAAAATGGTCAGTCTAAGGACCAATAAAATTGATCAATCTAAGGACCAATAAAATTGATCAGTCTAAGGACCAATAAAGTTTCATAATGTACAAGGAGGCCACATATATTCCCCCTCCTTACGATAATGAAATATGACTATGGTGACATCATAAGGAAAAACAAACAAAGATATCTACTTCCAATAATAAGGAGATATCCTTAAACAAAAATATATAATATAACCTTAGTAAAGAGAGAGACTCTTGTTTTCCAAGGAATATATAATCATGAAATGATATTCATAAGTGGGAAGAGACCCTTAAAATAAAGAGATCTTGGATACAATACATATACCTTTAATATGAGTTCTTGAACAAAGATAAAATCTTCAAGAAAAAGAGGGGGAGAACAAGAATACACTATTTTAGGGCCCCTATTGCTAGGTGAAAATGAGATTCTTAATGAAGGATAACACACTCTAAGCCCCCTAGTAAGGTTATTTTTTTAGGATGAACATAATAAATTTATAAATAAGGAAGAGGTTGTCACATGATAGACAAAATCCACTACACCAAGAAAAGTGGATCCTTAGAAAAAGAATAAAAAGGAAGAATGATAAATGAAACCTCCCCCCCCCCAAATTAGGGTGAATGAAAAGGAAAATATAATACAATATATACCTTAAGTCATAAATATTTCATAATAGACATGCCCTTTCAAGAAACAATAAGTTGTGAACAAGGATGTCTCAAGAAAGAGAAGATCCTAATGTAAAACAAATCGTTATATAAAAAATATCATGTTATAAAAGAAACAAGTCAAAATAATAATAATGTATGAATAAAAAAGGAAGAGAAACACAATACTCTCCCTAAGTGAAAGATTATTTGTAATATACATGCTCTTTGAAACATGAAAAGGATTATTAACAAAGATGATAATACATTGCATAAAAAAAAGAACCTCATGCTAGAAAGTATTACAACTAATATAAAAGACACAAGTCCAAAAAGAGAAAATGGGGTCTATGAAGGAGAAAGAGAAAGGATGTCACATTATACAAACTTAGTGGAAAAAATCAAATACAATAGATATACACTTCCAAGAAAGGAAGAGGTTGCAAAGAAGGATATCAATCCCCTAAAGATAAATATCCTTAACAAACAAGTCCATGCATGGAAGGATTTCATAGTATAAGAGACTTAACTAACAAATAAATAATGGATACTTTGAGAGGAAAATTAATAAGATAGAGAGACCTTGCCCCCCAAGTGGAAACACAAGGGAAATAACCTATTATGCTACTCACAATGGACTCCATGTAGAACAAAGAGCCTCTAGTAAGATACTAAGATTACATGATGGAGAATGCCATAATAAAAAAGAGAGATGATAAGGTATATTTTTATATCAAGAAAAAGTATAAGATTTATTGATAAAAAATGAGACATTGATCTACTAAACCTTGAACAAATTGTCTAAATAAAATATAACCAGCAAGAGAATGTTTATTGCTATGATGAAAAAGACATAGAAAATCACCATCATGATATCTCCAATTATTTGGGAAATATATAAAAGGAAAAAAAAGTAGTATCATATTTAAGTCTCGAAAAGATTCTCTCAGCCAAAGTCAAATGGTCATTAAAAGGAGGTGTAACAACAAATGGTGTTGGAAAATGACTGCATAGAGGAGGTTTTTGTTGTGATGAAATAGGACTGGAGGTGGAAGAAGAAGGAAATATAATGGTTTGAGGTATAAATCCTAGACCACATGTAGGAGGATCTATAGGAACTTTTATACCTTATTCATTAATACCAATTAGACCTTGTCCACTATAACCTCATTGAGTATTAATATCATAACCCACATTGTAATCATCTTTTGATGTTAAGGGGGAAAGAGATTCATCTTGAGACTTATGGAAAAGTGTAGTATAAGGAGGAATAGGACATGAAATAGGATTTTCTTTAAGGAGATTATGGTTCCTATCACTATTATACTACCACAAATGGTAACATGGTTCCTATCCAAGGTATGATATACTTCAAATCTGAGATCTAGCCACAAATGGTAACATGGGGCCCATCTAGGCTAATAAATGATTGAAGAGGACAACAATAAAAGAGCATGCCTATAAATAAAGTCTCACATTGATTTTTGATGAAATTGAAATAACATTGGACCCATATTTTATTTTAGGTGTACAATAAGTGTCATATGAAGTCCTATTATGCATGTTGAAATGAACACTAATGTGATTGCTAAATAATCATGAAATTGTTCACACCTAGAGGGTACTTACAATTTACAATTCTACAATATCATATCATAATATTAGGATACTTGTAATCTTATATATTCCTATGTCTTACCTTGGCTTATTTAAACAAGGGATCTGCTATGTGCTATTCAATTCAATTCAATTCAATTATTTCAATTGATTCCATTGATCTACTCTATAGCATTCTTGATGAGGATATAGTTTATTATTATTATTATATTGATTCTCTCTTATTATTATGCTTTCCATTAGGCCTCTAGATCTTGGGTGACTATCTCCATAGAAAAATCTTAGACTCTCCTATATTGCAACCCATTTCTCTCTCTTCATCCTTAGTTCTTAATTAAATAAGTAATTATTTTGCACAACTTCTCCATATAGTACATTGTTGTTGAAGTTTGACTTTTTGGCACTTACTTTAACTTGATTGATAAAATTTTATAAGTAAAAGTCTCTTTTAACATCTAAGTCCATTTTGTATGGTTGAAATATATGATATATGTATTCCAACCCATCCTTGTAGGTGATTGTAATATCAAAAAATTATAGAAGGGGAAAAATTCTCTTATGATTTTACAAATGAGTTTTATTAGACTCATTGAACTACAAAATGATTTCCAATTATGTCATGCTTTTTGATAATACCTTGGAAGGATATGTATCCTAACTAGAGATCCTTATACTCTTCTACACAGTGGTATTTGAGTGGAGATACCAATATCTACAATTATGTGAAGAATTCCCAACTCAGGTACTCTATCTTTTGGGCTCAATAGGTACATTATTTCCTTCAACAACCTATCTAATTATGCACCTAGAGACCTCAAAACAATTATCACAAAACATTTTTCAAACACCACATAATCTGAATTTGGGCCACACATATCAAGAATGTAAGTCCAACATTGCACAAGGAATAAGAAATTCTTATCATCACAAAGCATTACTTGTAAAGTCTCCCAAATATTCCTTCCTCCATGAATAATGTTACTTTTTAATTGCAATAACATTGAAAAATTCAAACTCCTTGTTAATCATTATTCTAAATATTTGAAACCATCATCATATTGTGCACTAGAATCTTGTTCTTACATCAACCCATAAATATTAGCAAAAAACATGGTAGTTTTTGGGCCACTCACCATCACATTAATAATCAAAATCATAATATTTTTTCTCATTTATATAATTTAAAAAAATAATGATTTACATAAACTAATTCACCTCTTTTCTATAGTATAATAATGATTCCAATTAATTTACATATATAAATATTTTAATCATTAACCATTTTTTCTTTATTTTAACCATTGTTTAATCTGTACAATATATTACTACTTCCAATATATCATCTATATAAAATAAAATAAAAACCTAGTATATCAACAAAATATTAAGATCTAAGATAATAACAATATACTCGAAAACTAATATAAGAATGATGTTATATGTGTGTGTAAGCAAATATATATTTATGATTTAAATTCATTTCTAAAAAAATAGAATGAACAAATGTAGCAACACTACATATTCTCCAAAGGAAAGGCGGTCAGGTTTCATACTTATTTTTCACAATTTTGAACATAGCCCGAGGAGTGTTTCTACCTTGTTGTCATGTGCAGGTGACTAAATCTAAATCAGGGACCCCCAATTTTAGGTTTTTTGGTGTCCTGCTCAAATGGAATTAGTGTTTCTTTTTTGCCATCATTTCGAACTTAGTGCTTCAGACTTCTACGTAATTCTGCAATTTGCATTGATGATTCTCATTTTGAGTAGTAATATGGGGCTATTAACAATGTATATATATCAATCGATGTTATCTCACTGATGGGATTGGGTATAATTTATAAGGATGATAACTCTAGGTTGTAAATGGACAATGACTCAAAGTTTTCTTTCTAGTTCTTTCTCTGAGGATTCCTTTGAACTAGTTATTTATTATAATAAAATATAATCGCTCTATCACTTTTAGATTTTTTTTAAAAATACTACATATTCAATCCACTAGTATAGAAACACTAAATATTTAATCCAAACAACTTGAAGATGCTCAAATAATTAGTACATGTATGGTGTAAACTCATTCCTAACATGGAAAATCCTTATTTTAGAAGCAATTATTTTCTCAATGATATTTTCACCTATAAATAATATATTTAGTCAACATAAAAAGGGTGACAAATACAATTAAATAGGAAGGATGGGTGATTGTTAATAATGTTGTGAGAGTTTGATTAGACTCCAAATAATTCCAAATATATAATACATGAAAAAATATATTTAGATCATAACATATTAACAACAAGAAACATTAGACTAAAAAGAGTGATCGTGTGACCATTCCTTCCAATCTTAAGAAGGGGCAAAGTCAACCTCCCCCAAATTAAAAATTTATATTTAAAAACAAATACAGTTACATACCAGCTTACAAATTAGTCAATCAATATTTATAAAAATCAATTTACATATCAAATTCAACTTCTAATTCAAAAATACAACACCAAAATTAACATTTATAAATTTTTCTTTGCATTGACTACATGACACATAAGATGCTTGAACTAGTTCCAGATATTGTCTAGAATCCCATGTTTCCAAATATTGTTAAAATAGATCTGCATACTTGATCAATATTAGACTCCTCTCCTAAAATCATAAGAATAATTATTGAATTGTGTAATTTATTACTAAAAATAGTATAAAAAAAAATTCCCGATGATGAGTCAGAGGGCTCACAAAGAAGTTAGATACCATAGAATGCTTGACTATTAAAACCCATCGAGTTTTCCAAAGAGAACTCAAATTGTAAGAATTCTTGATTGTTTAAGCCATATAGTTATCTAAGGAGAACCTAAATAGCATACAATGTTTGTAAAATTATACTGAAGAGACAATAACAGATGGAAACTTTAGTTGGTTGACTCCATTAGGAAATACTCAAGTTTCCATGAACAATATTTCATGCTTATTGTAAATAACATCTCCTTTAATTATGTATAACTCTATACCAGATGCATTGATCCACAAATTAAGAACCTGTGAAACAAAAGGATCTTTAATTTTGAAAGCATGTTTCAAATCATCCTTGGTTTCACTACAATTAAGGACATAACTATGGTCATATCTTCTACCACAAATATATTGAATTTTTACTATTCAAAACCTTTGGAATTCCTTCCATGTCCAAATTGTTGCAGTCTACTCAACGATTTTTCCTAACTAGTGTCATGAAATACTATGATTGTGCTAGGGAGGGGTAAAGGGATCATGAGGAGAAAAGGGAGAGAAAGTGGGTTTTTTCTATAGAAAATAGATGGAAAGGGAGAATAAGACACAATTTTTAGTGTGGAATGACATTAGAAGGTGCACATGTATTAACCATTATTTCATGGGGACATGTTGCCCCCAAAATCATGATGTTTCCAAGATGAGGACATTTCATGGATGGGGAGATGCCTCCAAAATGTCTCTCTACTACACCCCACATCTGGAAAATTTCTCCACTGACTTTGGGACATTTTCCTTGATTTTAAGCCAATAAGAGATGTTTCCTTTAGAGGGGATTCTATTTGGGGATGTAGGGAAGTCTCTAAGATGCCTAAAAGTCCCCTCAACAACAAAGAAACATCTAGGCATTTCATTTTGAAAAGGTCACAAAAATTTTAAGGACAAAAAATAACTTAAATTAACCATAGTAGTATAACCCTAAATTATTTGTAAAGATTATAAAATATTAAAGTAGACTTCAAAAGTTCAAAGAATCGAAAGTAATGTTACTTTATTAATTTTTTTGAGGGCTTTCATTGTTCAAGTTTCACTGTGTTGGTCCACTTTTAAAACATAGCCAAATTTGAACTTTTAAATCCTATCCATGTCCCATGGATGATGATTCATATAATTTGGTTAACCCTCATATATCCTTGAAAAGATTGTAATTATCATCATTTGTACCATTGAAAGAAAGGTGAAGTACAAATTCCACATACATAGCTAAGGTTTTATATATATTACAACATATGCTAGAGATTCCATAGTATCTAGTCTATTTGCAGATCCTTGGGTTGTCATAAATGTGACCTCCAAACGGGAATGAGTATAAGTGGGTTTATAAAGAAGGTTGTGCTATTTTAGTTATCTCTTCCAAATCATGGTGATGTACAAGTAATTTTTCTATTGGCTTAAGTCCACCAATGGGATGAATGTTTGTATTGTAGATATTCATGTATTAAAGATATATTAGAATGTGCTCAAGACAACCATCAAGGGGGAAGAAGCCATTTATTCTTTCTAACCAAATTACAATGTATTCAAAGAATGTTAGAGCACTTGAAACAAACCATAGAATACATAATCAGGGGGTTAATAATTCTTCAACAATTGGCACTGGATGGATCGGTTGAACTACATGGGGAAAACCCATACGTGGTCAAGGTGTTGGGTTCATGAAAACATCTAACTCCCTAATGAAAGCATTTGAAAGTTTAGATCATGCATTTTCAATACTTTTGAAACAAGATACGTCATAAATATAGTTTAGAAAATTATCCGACCTGTCGACTAAAAAGATAAATCTTTTTGTAACATAATTGAAGAAGCCACCATGTGATAAGGTGAATGTTAAAATTTAGAAGAAGCTAGTCAGGAGTCATACAATAGCTCTCAAATCATCCTAGAATTTCATTTGAAGTTCCCGACCTTACCTTTTAAACTCTCAAATATCTTAAGTGTGCTCAAGTTCCTTTTTTTGTTGCATTCCAACAAGATATATTGAACTCACATGTGTTTTTTCTTCTCACAAATCTCTAAGTCAACAAGCATTCCATCTTTGTTCATGTGTGGGATTAAAATGTTTAATGTAGTACTCCTTCTTCCTTCCAAGATGTCCCATCCACATACTTTCCTTGAATTCACCTTGAACATACTTTTTTATTTCCTTGTTGGTTCTTGGGCACTCACTTATTTTAATACCCCACTTATCCATCCATTTTTTGTTTTGTTTCATCTATGTACTCTTTCCTCTATCTACTTTCTCTTCTGCTACTATTTTTGGCCATCTATGTTTATCCATGTTTTTTAATCTCCTTAAGTAGATTAACAATTGGCACATAGTTAGTGTTTCAATAGGAAAATCCCCTACCTCCACCAAGACAATCTCATGCAGAATAAATGATTTAATTTAAGGCTACTTGTGATTAAATATTTTGGGAGTCTTTATATCTATCTCTATTGGCTTGATGAAGTATTACTGCCCCATACCTCGTAGCCATATAGAACAACTGGCACTAGTTCTATAGTCCCATAATGTGGGATGGAGAGATAGGGTACTGAGAGGGGAGGGGTGAATTAGTGCCCACAAAAACTTTAAGCTCTCAAACCTTAAATAGAAAAAAAGTACTAACTTTGCATATAACTTCACTCCATTGTTTGTATCATTCATGTAGTTAACTTGTAAAAGTAAATAACATGAAATCAACAAGATAACCATCACTTAACACAAGTATTTTTGTAACGCAAAAACCCTTGTTATAAGGTAAAAACTGTGGTGGGGATGACACCCGCAAATTCTTTACTAGTGTAGATAGAAAAGGTTTGCCTGTTAGGGCTACAATTTGTGATCACTTCTGGTGATCTTACCCTGTTAGGAGTAACATGTCAGATCAATTAGATCTACCTAGTTATAGGATTTTAACAACACTACTTGAGTGTGCACTCGATAAAGAGATTTACATAAAAGACTGTTAGGTCTACTCTGCTAAGAGATTTTAGGTTTCTCTATTACAATGATTAGAAAATAACAGAAGGTATCTGCAAATTGACAACTCTATCTTGTCTGATATAAATTTTTGAAATAATGAATATATATCACCTTATTATGTGAAGTTCTCAACTCTGAACTGCTTGGTAGCCTGATCTGATTTTGCTTAATCTGAATATCCATGTATTCTATTCTGATCTATCTAATAACTAGTAATCTTGAAGTTGGCTAATGCTTCAAGTACTTCTTCACTCATCCATACATCAAATGATGCAAATTACAATAATATAGCATACTACTTATGTCACTTACAAAATTAGGTTACAATATCTTAGAGAAAAACCCTAAGATCTACGATGTACAAAAATAACCTAGATCTACCAATTACATAAAGATCTTCATCGCAATTAATGAATATATTTATAATAAATGATCCTCGATCTTGGTAAAATGTTTTGTGATTTTTTTGTAACTGTTTGCATAGATAAATGTGACATTCTTGATTCCTATGTCATTTTTTGTGATGCTTGGTAAACACTATATATATTGCTCGGTAATTACACTAGTGTCCGGTGTCCAATCTACTTGGTGTTTACTATCACTCAGTATCAGTGTACACTGATGCTCAGTATAACTACTCTGGTGCTTGGTATAAAGACTTAATTGACTAGCTTTAAGTGCTTGCATATACCGACTAGAGTAATATAGGTAACCGACCAATGTCTTTGATACTAATGACAATCTTTAACACTCAAATAGAGATAACAATCTCCCCCTTTGGCATTAGTATCAAAAATTTGCATGTATATAGACCTTATGTCTCAAAATATTTGCATGCACTCCCCCTCGGTGCATGATCCCGGTAATGTGTAGTATACTTAGCATTTATTTACATATTTGGCATATACACATATTCCCCTTTTATATACATGTTTTCCCCCTTTTTGGTATTAATGCAAAATAGGAAAATGTATACTTACAGCTTATCAAAAATGTGCTTATGGGTTTTCTTCAATGACTCCAAGAGGTTTTCCCATTCATGTTTCAAGTTGGTGAGAGCAAGGTTCTCAAGACCGACTTGTGCATGCATGTTAAAAATGTTGTCCAATACAAAGATTTCTGGTGTTACAACAAGCGTTTGTGCCTTGACAATGTGCTTCTCAAAGATTTTCAAGTATGGAAGCAACTCGGTTTAAATTTCTGTGAATTGATCACTCATTATCTCTTCTTGTTTTCTAAGGTCTACTCTTAACCATCGGAGTTCTTGAACTTTCAAGATGTGCTTTGCAAATGCTTGAGGCTTGGTTAAGGCTGCCTATGCACTAGCTTGGATTTCTGTATCAAGTTATTTTATCTTTACACTGACCTCAGTAGTGAAATTATCCATAGTGCATAGCTTGATCAAAATTTGACTGATTAACTGAGTAATAGACTGAATGTCAATTATTACCTCATATAGCTTTACCTTATTTATTACCACTTTTTGGCTAATCCTTTCTACAAGTTTATGCTGAATTTTTTATTCTACCCTTTCTTCTATCCTCTTTTCTACTTCAACATCAGGGGTATTGATTTCTTTGGTAAGTGTAGCAAGTTGGTCCATTATAGGAGTATCTTCATTTATATGTACCTCGAGTACTACTGTAAGATATCCCTTACATTCTCAACTATTTCTTTGCTTTTTCACTCTTATCTCTAATTTTTCTTGTGGTGCCTTCCTTGTACACAATTCCCCATATTTTCTTAATTCCTCAGGGATTAGGGTCTTGGGCTCACATTCCAGTATAACAATAATTTCTTCTAAGGTGACCAGCCCTTTTCCTTGTTTCTTTTTCTTCTTCTTCTTCACAGGTTCGATAAGTGAACTTTTTACAAATGGTACAAGTGCCTTTACCTTTGAACTTTGTGTAACCTACCCGGTTGACACTATATCATCCTTCTGCTACTCCTTGGTGGTCTTGGTGTCAGTTGACTATATCAGAGCCTCTGATGTAGTGTCTAGTGGGGTAGCCTCAGTTGCATTAGGATTCTCTTGATCCTTTGATTTTGTCTCTATTGCCTCTTTCTCTTCAGGATTGTTTGCTTTAGCTGGTATCTCTGTGTGTTCTTCCCCTATTTTATCCTTTGGTTGCTTGGGGCCTGTGTCTTTGGCTTTCTCTTGTGATAAAATTTCAACTGCTTCCACAAGAATATGAAGCTCTCCCGATAACGATGTGATAACGAGATCAGTAACTTGACCTTCATCCTATGCATTGTCTAGTGCAATGTTCACATATTCATCTTCATCTCTGTCATCAAGATCCCCATTAGTAATGTCCTCAATGAGTACATCCTCATAATTTTTATCCTTTATTTGGATCTCTACTCGGTCTAGTGAATCCTGTGAAATTGTTATGACTTCATTTACAAGTGTTGTATCAATCACATCGGTAAATGATACATCTGTTTCTTTTGTCTTCTTTTTCAAATCAGCATCATCTATATGTATACCTTTCCCTTTTTACCTTTGTCTCTTCTTAGATAGATTTAGAAATGCATTTTTCTCAGCTTGCTCTTTTGTTGTAATTATTAATGTCCAAATGAGTTGGCTAGACTCATCAATATCTACCAAATTTTCATCTAATACTTTCATGGCCTGAATTTTTACTCTAAATCTCCTATCATAAGTATCCATATAATCCTTAATTTCATCAAGAGATAAATTTGGTGCTGCCTGAACTAGGGATCATTCCCTCATCTTCTTCTCGGTATCCAAGGCATAGGACCACTTCTGGTTTATTATTTCTTCTAATGCCTTGGGCTGTGGTTTTCCAAATTCCAATGGATTGCATTTAAAGCTTATCATCATTTGGATGATTGCTTCCTCAATTTTATTCTAATCCTTGGTAGACATGTTGTCAAACTGACTAAGTTCCAGATCTGTGAGTTCTCCATGCTCAATTATATCAGTAGCAACTTCATCAATTGTCTTGTTCTTATTACTAACAACCTCGAATTGATTTGTATCATTTTCTTTGTCCTCAAGGTCTTCCTTACCTCTAATTAATTTTCTTCTTTTATTTGATGCCTCAACTACAACCTTGGTTCCTCTTTTTGCATAAGTCTTGGTCGGTGTAGCTGCCTTAGGTTTTGTTACCTTTACAACTCCCTTTTTCTGAGGTGGTAAAGCTCTGATTGCTGACCTTGTTCATGCTCCAGATTGCACTGGCAACTACTTCTTTGGAGTTGGAGTGGGAGAAACTGGTATTGTATATTTTTTATTGTCAGACTTAGTTTCCTTACTGTCATGTGGTTTTTAAGTCAATAGTAACTGACCTTCGGTTGTAGGTTCAACTGGTGACTCGTCAGATGAGTCAGATTCATCTCCAAATTGTATTTTAGTGTCTTCATCATTTTCCTAGATTTTCTAGTCATTTTACCTATGACAAGATCAGTTTTGATTCTTGTTTTTTCTTCTTCATAGGTTCCAAACCTTTTAGCCTTCTTATCCTTTGGTAAAGCCAGTAATGCCTTGATTGATTTTAAACTGAAATTAAGATCCATTTCATATCCCATAGGGGCAAGCCATTTGGTTCTTGGCTCAAAATATTTAATCAAAGTATGGTCAGTGTCTACTAGAAAACACATATCCATTTCATACTTCTCAACTAGCGAGCTTGGAATTTTGCTTCTAAGATTCATCTTAATCTTAAACTGTTCATATTAATCATCTACAACTTTGTTCAAATTATCTCCCAAACTTGTCATTAAATTAGTAATTTGTGAAATAATTGGTCTATTGGTAGGCCAATCTATGTGACCGACAGAAGGAAAGAATTTCTAGAGATAGAAAAATAAACACACTAGTAGTGATCTGAACTTACAGGTGTTAGACTTCACTAACCGGATTGTTTTCATATTCTCTTCAACTTATCGCAGGAGTAGCTCAGCAAGGTCCAATCGGTGTCCCTTATTTATCATATTGAATGCCATATCCATTGCACTACACGGTACAGTGTTTAGTCTACTCCACTGATAGAACTTATAACCTATTACATGAGCTACAAACTTAACTTTCAGATCCTCAATAGAAGCTATCTTCAATGCTCAACCATCCCATGTTTCACCGATGTTTTTCTCAATTTCATCTCGAGAGGAACTACAGAAATATTTTGCCTTATCAATTGTAGGATACCCTGTAACCCTATGAATTATTCTCTTTGTTACCTTAATCAGACTATCCAACCAAAATGTTCCCTAATGATAGTGACTTAATACAACCGTAATCCATTCAGTTTTGAAAGTCTTCATAAAATTTAGGGCATTTGTGAGTCCAATCATTTCAACCTTTTTATGCTCTGGTTTTAGTTTTCCATCTTCACTACAAATTCCCTGGTATGCAACATACATATTGAAATATCCTATTTCACCTATCTTGCAATGAATGTATGATCAGATGTCTTCGACTAATAAATCCCTAGGTGGGATGCTTGAAAAAGCACCCACTAAATCTATTTTTGATGCCACTTCTGAGTGTAACTTGTATTTGGGTTCATCATAATTTTCTAACACAATAAGATTTACTTCCTCTTCTACAACTTTAGAAGTGCTCGCAGTAGATGCCATTATAACAAACTAGGTTTTCAATAAGTATGATGAATATGCTCGGTAGGGGTTTCAACTTACTTGGAATATGTTGAAGAGTGTACTCAGTTTGATTTGCAACTTCTTTGGATGAACTTGAAAGATTCTTTTCTTGAACTCACTCTGTGATATAATTGCTCTCCGAAATCACTTTGTAAAAATGAACTCAAACTTCTATGTATTTATAGCATTTTTTTATTTCCTGCTTAAAAACTTTATGTCATTAATGCTTGACCTACTTCCAGATCAGTGACAAATGTCAACTTAGTGAATACTGGAAACTTCCATCAGCTCAGTTAACACATGATTTCTCACTTGGTTGATACTGATACTCGGTTAACCTTGGATAACTTTTACCGACAAGTAACTCATTGCTCAGTCTTACATTTACCCACTGTATGACTTTGTTAGCTCAAAACATATAAACCATAACGCATCTATGTTCATATAGATTTGGTATGTTCTCATCATATATAAGGAGTTGTATGTAAAATATGATCATTTTGAAATGTCAGTTCCATACATACCTATATCACCTTAAGTGGATGTACCAATGTCACCCAATCCAATGGACAAGGTTTCACCAACAACATTGCTTGACTCGACACTTTCGTTAGATGCCTTTCTCCACATCGTGTTCCTGATTCTCATGATATTTGTAATAGTGTTTCCACTCTCAAATACATGACCTTCTTCTGGTGCTCTGTCTTTGCAATCATTTCTTATATGATCGACCTTATGAAAATGTAAGCACTCCATTCCAGTGCTTTTCTAGCTTCGTGATTGTCCAGCCCATCTCTTCCACATACAATTTTCTGCAATGTGTCCATATCTACCACATGTAATACAATTAACCCATGTACTGTAATCCCAGACATAAGAATTACCTTGTCTCTTCGGTTGATATTGTTTGGGTTTTCTTTTTTGTTTTGGTGTCTAGACTTGCTTCATCTTAGCTTTACATTCTTATGCAGTGTGACCATGTTTGTTGCAAGTATAATAGAGTTTCTTCATTGTGGGTTTGTTAGCAGTCTTACTCAATTTTTCTCTACACTCATAAGCTTGATGACCAAATTTTCCATAGTAATAACAATAACCATTAAACTTAGGAGTGACTTGAGGAGCTTACCTTGTGCTTTGCTTCTATAGACATTTGAGGTATGTCTTAGTTTTCCACAATGATAGCATGACAGCATCTTAGGTCTTTGATATTGATTGTTGTCAACTTTTTCAGCTTGCTTAGATGATTCTCCTTCACCGATGTAGCCTAATCCAGCTTTACTTCCAAATCTTCTTTGATTAGTCATAAAATCATCAATCTTTTTGGAACTGTCTTTTACCAATTTCATCATTTCATTGTGTCATTTTTGTATCTTTACTTCATTTCTTAGTTTCTCATTCTATTCCCTCACCATTCCAATATCTTCAAGTTTTCTTGACAATTCACCATTTACTCAGTTGACTTCCTGATTTACAATTATCATCTGATTAGATATTTCAAAATGATGCTCAATGAGTCTTTGTATCTTAGTTTCCTTTGCCTGAAGTTGTTTAGTTATCTATCTTCAGTCTTCAATAGCTAGATTCCTTTCTTTCTTGGCTTGTCTTGCATTGTTCATTACATCTATCATTCTCACCATCTGTGATTCTTGACCGATTTGTAGGGCTTTCACTTGTTCATTTAAGTGAAGATTCTTTTCATAAAAATCAGAGATTATACTTTCAGATCCATTAGAAATACTTCCTAAACTAGATCCAATGTTATCAAATATGTCATCAATCTCTTCTTCATGGTAACTAGTCTCATTTTGTAGAATAGCTAGGTTCTTCCTCTCAACCAGTAACGTTTTCAATGTATCCTTAGCTTTCTTATACTGCTCTATGAACATTTGCATATGTATCTTTTGATTTTCTATTGTCTTCTCCAACTTATATCTCTCCATGGTTAGATCTTTACTCTTCAATGATTAAACCATCCAATAAGAGATCTACACTATGATACCAATTGTTGGGATGGAGAGATAGAGTACTGAGAGGGGAGGAGTGAATCAGTGCCCACAAAAACTTTAAGCTCTCAAAACTTAAATAGAAAACAATACTAACTTTGCATATAACTTGACTCCATTGTTTGTATCACTCATTTAGTTAACTTGTAAAAGTAAATAACATGAAATAAACAAGATAACCATCACATAACACAAGTATTTTGGTAACACAAAAACCCTTGTTAGAAGGTAAAAACTGTGGTGGGGATGACACCCACAAATTCTTTACTAGTGCAAATAGAAAAGGTTTGCTTGTTAGGGCTACAATTTGTGATCACTTCTGGTGATCTTACACTATTAGGAGTAAAATGTTAGATCGATTAGATCTACCTAGTTATAGGATTTTAACAACACTACTTGAGTGTGCACTCGGTAAAGAGATTTACATAAAAGACTGTTAGGTCTACTTTGTTAAGAGATTTTAGGTTTCTCTGTTACAATAATTAAAAAATAATAGAAGGTATATGGGTCAATGAGTTTGACTCAAAAAACTACAGAGTTAAATCCTGATAGCAATATCACAACTCTACTTGTTTGATACAAATCTATGAAATATTGAATAGATATCACCTTATTATGTGAAGTTCTCAACTCTGAATTGTTCGATAGCCTGATCTAATTATGCTTAATCTGAATATCCCTGTATTATGTTATGCTCTGTCTAATAACTAATAATCTTGAATTTGGCTAATGCTTCAAGTACTTCTTCACTCATCCATACATCAAATGATGCAAATTACATTAATATAGCATACTGCTTATGCCTCTTACAAAATTAGGCTAAAATATCTTAGAGAAAAACCCTAAGATCTACAGTGTACAAAAATAACCTAGATCTACTAATTACATAAACATCTTCATCACAATTCATGAATATATTTATAATAAATGATCCTCAATCTTGGTAAAACATTTTGTGATTCTGTTGTAACCATTTGCATAGATAAATGTGCCATTCTTGATTCCTATGTCATTTTCTATGATGCTTGATAAACACTGTATATATTGTTCAGTAATTACACTGGTGCCTAGTGTCCAGTCTACTCAGTGTTTACTGTCACTTGGTATCAATGTACACTGATGCTCGGTAGAACTACTCTGGTGCTTGGTAAAAAGACTTAACTAACTAGCTTGAAGTGCTTACATTTATCGACTAGAGTAATATAGGTAACCGACCGATGTCTTTGATACTAATGACAATCTTTAATGCTCAAATAGAGATAACACATAGCTTGACACTTCTACATCTATTTTTTAGTAAATGTAGTGCTTTCCATCCCCTTGTAACATTAGTCTTGAATTCAATATAAATCTAAAAAATGTGTGTTCTTCGAATGGTCCCACACATGGTGGTAGTTCCAAAATCATGAGAGGTATCTAACATGAGAAAAAGTTGATGACTTTTCACAAAAGCATGTTGAAGGAGATATGAATGCGATATGTTATAAAATTCTACCCATTTTATTGGGGCCTGGAAAAACATGTGGAACTATGTACATATATTCCAATACCACTCTTCGAGTCTGATACTACACTTTTTAGTTTTGGCATTTCACACTTGTTTCAGAAACACTTTTGAAACCTGAAAAATGATCTAGAACCTCACTCTTTTCTGACAGTAATAGAAATAAATTACATTAGGAAGCTATCATTGATTCAGCACAAACGCAAATGCCTATGAACTTGCAAGAGTGTGAAAACATATCTATAGTTGGCCATTGTATTTTTTATCCATTTTGTAAAGATAAAGAGAACCAAAAATAAAATAGTATATCCAATAACATGAAAGATGGGTTAAAGAGGCACATAGAATCATCCAACACTTACAATGGATGTGATCAAAATGGTATGTGAAATAATGGAAATATGTTTGTCAAACAATATTAGTTGTGCATAATTCAAACTAGCATATGGATTGAATTATTTTGTAGACTGTGAGTGTACCAATAAAATAACTTAGATGGATTCCAAAATTGTGTAACTTAGACAGGGAGGGATCAATTTGTTCCTCTAATATACACTAATATATAAGTACCCAATATATGGTAGTCATTATTTTTCTTATATGTCTTGGAGTTCCTCATATAAAGCATCAAACATTTATGATGGTGCAAAACCTTCCATGAGTCCTAATTGGATGGTTGAGCTTGAATAAAAATTAGACCCTTCTAACCTTGATGTGGTTGTACTAGCAATGAATAGTGCTACTAATATGTAAACTATAACATAGGGGTTGTTATATTCTCTCAATGTATCTTATAAGAAACTTTATTTAATCTCAATAATGATGGTCATCCTATGCAAATTGATAGTTGTAAATAAACATCAATAAATTTACAAATCCGTAGTCAATAGTTGATGCATTGGCCCATCATTCTCCTATAAAGTGGTTGCATGTTTCAACCAAATGTAGATGTTTCTCATAGAACTCCATTTTTGAAGAATTATTTTTGGTCAGCTATTTACATTCATATTTTTATTGGAAACGTTGCAGGGATTTTGTTTCTTTTTCATTTTGAAGCTATAGTTGATTGGGTCCTACATTTTTCTTGTGGCATTAGAAATAATATTGATGAAGGGTGCTCCCCTTAATACCACAAACACATAATAGAAATAGAGAAACAAAAACAATTTGTAAGAATAGAAAATGGGCTTCTTATTATCTCCACAAATGTGGAATTATAAATTTCAAAATTACAATATGAAAAGCCACATGGGTATTTTCCTTTACAATATTTTATAGGACAAAGCCTCAAATCATTACCCAAATCTGTCCAAAACTACCCTAGACAACACTACGGGCCTTTCTTATATAGGCAATTTCCACCACCCGAGAAGGTTCCAAAAATTTAGCCCTTAAGGCTGAATTCCCTAAGAATTATTTTATTTTCATTTTATTTTATATACGGTCGGCTCCAAATAATTATAAAATATGTTTTTAGGTAGCCCAACTTCTGGAGGCCATAACTTTTTAACCGTAGCTCCATTTGGCTATTATAATCACTTTTCAGAAATGGAAGGACCTAATCTACTGTGCTTGACTAACGCAAGCTCCAAGAAGTCAGGGGTCGATCACAATTCAGAGCCTCTAACACCTTCAAAATTGTGCTCAAATATTTCTTACCCAAAAACCTCAATAACTTCACTGATACATATGATATGACAATGAAACTCAACTGGTAGGTTGATATGACTAAGATGAACCTCCACCTGTGAAATCAAAACATTCGGAGATCATATGACCAACTTACTAAAAATAGTAAGTTTCCATAAATAGAAGCTCTGCACAAGTTAGCCCTTGTTGAAAAGAAACCAAAAATATTTTTGGGTGATGCAAGATTGCTCTTACACCCAAGATGCTCCTCCATTAGACACCTGGAGTAATTTGAGAAATGACCATGTCACATCTAAGGTGTACAGAGGAAAACTAAGATGGTTAACCTCCTCCTTTGTTAACCATGATCAATCTTCAATGGGTCATCCTTTCCAATTGACCAGATATTCTTGATATGTCCTATTCCTTGTGCTTCTGCCAACACGACTATCTAGTATATCCTCAATCTCCTTGATAGTTGAAGTAGTTGCCAGAATACTCCACTGTGCTTCTGTGATCTTATCTTCAACACCTCCTTCATGATACTCTATCAGATTTGAAATGTTAAATACTAGTGGAATATTCAGCTCAGTAGGCAATTCTAGTTCATAGGCATTTCCTGAATCATGCTTCTTTGGTATCTTATATGGCCCAAACTTCTTCATTTTCAACTTTTTATATGTACCAACTAGAAATCGCTCCTTCCTCAAATGAACCATGACTTCATCTCCAACCTAAAATTCCTTATGCTTCCTTTTCTCATCTGCCTTAGCCTTATACTATGCATTCATCTTGGTAATGTGCTTCCTCACCTCCTCATGGATGTTCTTGAAATGTTCTACAAAATCCTCAACTTCAGCACTACTTATTTCTCCTTTGTCGATCTTCCTCAACTCAGATGCATTTCTAGGACTACTTCCATATACAATCTAGAATGGTGATTTACCCGTGCTCCTATTGATAGAATTATTGCATGTAAATTCAACCCAAGGTAAAATGAAATCCCATCCTATTGTCTTATCTCCAGCCAAACATCTCAGCAAATTTCCCAAACTCCTATTTACCACCTATGTATGTCCATCAGTCTATGGATGATGTGATGAGATGAACTATCTTTAACTTCTTCCACAATGTGTGCCAGAAATATCCAACAAACTTAGTATCTCGATCTGAAACTATGCTCTTTGTAAAACCATGTAGTCTCACCACTTCTCTTAAAAACAATTATGCTTCATGAAAAGCATCATTAGTCTTCTTGCAGGGAATGAAATGTACCATCTTTGAAAATCTATCAACCACCACAAAAATTAAATCATGTCCCTATTGAGTTCTTGGTAAACCAAGAAAAAAGTCCATACTAATATCCTCCCATGGCTTCTCTAGTACAGGTAATGGCTGATATAGCCTTGTATTCTACTTTACCCCCTTTTCCATCTGACATACTCTGCAACTCTATACAAACTTCTTGGCATCTTGTTGCAACCGTGGCCAATAATAATTCTCACTAACTAAAGAAAGGGTTTTATCATGACCAAAATATCCATCCAATCTTCCACTATGCTTCTCCTTGATGAGATTCTCCCTCATAGAACTTCGTGGAATGCAAAATTGACTCCCTCTAAATAGCATATCATCTTGAATGATGAAATCCAACCATTTCATTCTATCTAGAGTAACGGGTTCTTTACAAGCTTTCCAAGCTTCACCAAAATCAGGATCCTCTGGATATAAACTCTTGAGTTCCTTAAACCCAACCACCTCAATCTACATCTCTATCAACAAAATTTTTGTTCTTCTTAGAGCATCTACAACCCTATTAGACTTTCCACTCATGTGTTTCAAAATAAATGTGTAACTTTGCAAAAACTCAACCCATTTCAAATGCCTTTGATTCAACTTTCCTTGACTATTCAAATATTAAAAATCTTGATGATCAGTATAAACAACAAACTCTTTAGGAAGCAGATACTGTCTCAACTTCTTTAATGCATGAACTATAGCATAAAATTCCTAATCATAAACAAAATATTTCCTCTTGGCATCATTCAACTTCTCACTAAAATAAGTAATAGATTTACCTTCTTGATGCATAACATCTCCTATTGTAGTACCACTAGCATCATAGTCTACTTGAAACACCTTATTACAATATGGAAGTGTTGAAACAGGTTGTTCTGTAAATTTCCATTTCAACAGCTTAAAACTCTTATCTACCTCTGTAATCCACTTAAATTATTTCCTATCTCCTCTCATTGTTTCAGTCAAGGGTCCACAAATACTGCTAAAACTTCTGATAAACTTTATGTAAAAGCTAGCCAAACCATGAAAATATATTACCTCGGTAGCACTCCTTGGAGTAGGCCATTCAAGGATAGCCTTTACTTTCTCTAGGTTCATTTTTAGACCTTCTCCTAAAACTACAAATCCCAAATACACTAACTCTTTCTTCACAAAACTGTACTTCTTCAAATTAATCAACAATTTCTCATCCCTTAACTTCTCAAACACCATAAGAATATGCATCATATGCTCCTCCAATGTCTTACTAAAGATCAAAATATCATCTAGGTAAATAATGAAAAAATTACCCAGGAATTCTTTCAGAACCTCGTTCATAAGCCACATGAAAGTGCTTGGTGCATCGGTTAGCCCAAAAGGCATGACTAACCACTCATACAATCCTTCCTTTGTCTTGAAGGCAGTTTTCCATTCATCTCCTTCCTTGATCCAAATCTGATGATATCCACTCTTCAGATCTATCTTTGAGAAATACACAGCTCCACTCAAATAGTCTATAATATCATCCATCCTTGGCAATGGAAACCTATACTTTATTGTGATCTTGTTTATAGCCTTGGAATCTATACACATCCTTCATTCTCTATTCTTTTTTGGTCTAATACTACTGGTACAACACATGGACTCAGGTTGTTTCGAATCAACCCCTTCTGTAACAACTCATGTACTTATTTGTTCAACTCTTTACTTTCTGTTGGTGTCATTCTATGTGTTGCCTTATTTGGAAAACTGGCTCTTAGAATCAAGTCCATCTGGTGACTAATCTTCCTTACTAGTGGTAATCCATCAGGAACATTATTGGATACAATATCTTGAAACTCATTCAACAAATCTACAACTTCTATAGGTACATCTTCTACTTCATCTTTACCAACTTTTGGAATTAAATAAAAACACATATGCTCATGCCTCATACCATCTAGGAATTTTCTTCCATTAACAAAAGTTATTCTTGCAGTACTACATACCTTTTCTTCTATGTCCTTCAATGGCTTTAGCTTATGTCACACTCCATCCTTTGTTAAGGAATAGGTATTTGCATGACCATCATGTACAACACGCCTATCAAACTACCATAGTCTACCCAACAACATATGACTTGCATCCATAGATATGATATCACATAGTACCTCATCATGGTATCCACCAATCTTGAACTTCACTAGGCACTATTCATTGACCATGACCTTGTGTTCATCCTACACCCATGAAATTCGATATGGATGTAGGTGTTTCTGTCTCTTGAGATTCAACTTTGTGACCATATCTTCTAACACCAAATAGTCAGTTATTCCGTTATCGATAATCACATCACAATATTTACCCTCACACTTGCATCTAGTGCGAAACAAGCTCCTCCTTTGCTCTGGTTCATTCTCACCACTTAACATGACTCTTCTATTAATTAGCATTTCTCCTCTTTCAGCATCTTCGGAATGTGATGATCTGGCATCTTCATCTACATGTGCAACTCTAGCCTGCCCTTCAGCTCTCCTATCTATCCTTCCTTAGCATTGAGGACATTTATATACCCTATGACCTTCTTCTCCATAGTGAAAACATGTTCCACAGAAGCCTCCTCTTCCTAATCCTTTTCCTCTCTGATCTCTATTATTTTGATCATGGAAATGATTGAAATTATTTCCTCTCTGATTTTGACTGCTACTAGCCTCATCCTTTTTTTTGGGTCTTCATTTTAGCCTCCATATGACCATCCACTAGATCTTCCACCACAACCTCTTTCGCTTTGTCTGCTCTCAAACTTCTTGTTTAGATTTTCCTCTACTTTCAGGGAAAATTGGTATGCCTCTTCAATATTGTTCATTTGAACCAAATTTAACTCCTCCTAAATGCTCAGCCTCAACCCATTAAGGTAACAGACAACTTTCTCCTTATCATCTTTTACATGGCCTATTTTGATGAGGATTTGATAGAACTCCTCCGTTTACTTTTGAACAGATCTTCCTGCTTGCTTCAAACCTTGTATTTGCTTCAGTAGGTCAAGCTCATAATCAAGAGGAATGAACTGTCACTTCAATTTATCCACCATCTGATCACACCTTGTGATTTTATCCTTTCCTCTTCTATTTCTCTCTAAATGAATCTCTTGCCACTAGATCTTCGCATGACCCTTCAATCTGGTCTTCGTAAACTTGACCCAATCAGGATCCTTGATATCTTCATACTCAAAATATTCTTCTAATTCATTGATCCAGTCGATCAATTCCTTTGGGTTAGGATTTCCTAAAAATGCAGGAACCTGAATCTTAGGTCTTTTCCCGATCTTGGAAATGGCCCAAAAAATTCTTTCTTCCTCCTGGTTCAGAATTTTGCCTTCTCCTTCTTGATCAGAATTTCCTTCTTCGGCTTCATCCTCACTTTCATCTCTAACTATAAGATTCATTCCTTAGTGAATCTCTTCTCGCAATGCTCGCACTTATCTCTGGAGGGCTCTAACCTCAGGTGTCACACCTCCAGCTCTTCCACCACATTCCCTTCATGGAGGAATTTTTCTACTTATCATTGAAACCCTAAACCATGGTCCTGGTGCAAACTACATCACAGTCAGTGATCTATCTACATGCTCAAGAACTCCCACTCTGATATGACTTGATGAAGGGTGCCCCCCTTAATACCACAAACACATAACAGAAATAGAGAAACAACAAAAATTTGCAAGAACAAGAAATGGGCTTCTTATTATCTCCACAAATATGGAATTACAAATTTTAGAATTACAATATGCAAAGCCACATTGGCATTTTCCTTTAAAATATTCTATAGGAAAAAGCCCCGAATCATTACCTAGATCTGTCCAAAACTTCCCTAAACAACACTATGGGCCTTTCTTATATAGGCAATTTCCACCACCCGAGAAGGTTCCAGAAATTTATCCCTTAAGGTTGACTTCCCTAAGAATTATTTTATTTTCATTTTATTTTACATAGGGTCAGCTCCAAATAATTACAAAAATGTTTTTAGGTAGCCCAACTTGCGGAGGCCATAACTTTTTAACTGTAGCTTCATTTGGCTATTGTAGTCACTTTTCAGAAATGGCGGCACTTGATCTACAATGCCTGATTCACACAAGCTCTAATCAACCAAGGGTCAATTGCAATCTAGAGCATCTAAGGCCTTCAAAATTGAGCTCAAAGATTTCACACCCAAAAAACTCAATAACTTCACTGATATAGATGATATGATAATGAAACTCAACTGGTAGGCTGATATGACTAAGATGAACCTCCACCTGTGAAATCAAAACATTCTGAGATCGTATGACCAACTTACTAAAAATAGTAAGTTTCCATAAATAGCAGCTCTGCACAAGATAGCCCTTATTGAAAAGAAACCAGAAATATTTTTGGGTAATGAAAGATTGCTCTTACACCCAGCATGCTCTTGCATCAAATATTTTATGTTATGGTTGTGTTTAGATGATGGGGGTTCTAATAGGGTTCACGCTAAACAATGAACTTTCTCAACTTTTTGGTATGGTTTCACTCAATATTATTCAAGTGTGGTTTGCAATGTAGTTCTTTGTTAGGCCACTTTTGAAGCTTGGCATTAAAGTGTTTGTTGTCTATGGAATCTTTCTTGTCTTCACAATACAAGATGCTTTATTTATAGATGTTATTTTTCTTGCAACATTCCACATATCCATGGTACATTGGTTATTGGCACTTGTATATTTTTATCAATTGAAGCATTGTCTTGTCCATCTTGACTTTTTAGGGGTCAAAAAATAAATCCTCTTTGTGCTAGAATTGATAGTTTTGATTAGCACATTATTAGGTCCAAGGATGTTTTTACACCTCTACTACTTTTTGTTCCTAAAACTTTAGTATTCTATGTTTTCTTCTCCATCCTCAACACAATGGTCAGCCTAGCAAGCATTGGCTTCTAGTTTTTGATATTAGGCCTCGTAAGAGGAAATATCTATATAAAAAAACAAAGACAAGAATAAATTATAGAAGTGAGACCTAAAAAGTCTCCTTGGATAAATATTTAAATGGACAGTTAATGAACATGACTAATACCTCCAAACCCCCATTTCACTTTGATGTAAGAGCAATAATCAGCTAGGAAGGGAGATGAAAATGTTTTTAGTTCTATAAAGAGGGAAGTGGAAAGATATTTTGGTTATGAACATAGTCTTTTGTATGGAGGTTTTGGAGTTTGTGAATTTTAGTTTCATCAAGAATAAGAAGCTATTTAAACCTTTACATTTATTGGTTCTTTTGTTTAGTTGTAGTTTTACATGTGTGAATCTATACCTACCTATGATTACTCCATTATATTTGATTATGGGTATATGCCTTAGGACCTTTAAGTTTAATCTGCATATGTATCTTTGGAAGAGATCTCTCTTTATGTTTCTAATTATAGTTATTCATGGGTTTTGGAGTGTGTGATCTTGGTGTCATTTGTCTCTTTTCTTGACTTATTGAAAATTCATAACTGCATGCGTACTATGGTGATGGGTAGATGTTAGTTGACCTTTTCCTCTTTTTAGTAAAAAACATACCCTATAAAACTAAATAAATATTATGAGGGAACTGCCCCTTTCAAACACAGAGGAAAATCATTAATTCAATAATGATCTATTCAACTGTTAGTTTTAATTGGTCTTCACATTTGGACTAAAGTGATTCATAATTATTATTTCCAAAAGGCCAATCTATTAACCAACACATTGCAATGGGTTTCACTCTTTTCAAATGTAGATAATGATATAAAACTGCACTCCTCCTTTATAAACTATTATCTAGCGGTTGTTTGTCACTAGATAATGTCTCTAGAATGGTTTTTCTAGAGCTATCTTCGTTACAAAATACTCACAGTTCAATACACCAAAATGACCTAAAAACATTATATAGTAAAAGAAATGAATGTTAAATATGCAACTCATTTGATAATATTATTAAATTATGTAACTTATATTAATACAATTTTAAATCTTTAGCATCTTAAATTTGGAGATCTACACTTGGAAAGAAAGCCCAAAAATTGTCTTTGCAATGTCTATATTTGATATTCATATTTTTTATTTTGACATTTGTCATTTGAATATTACTACTAGACTCTAGTTATTATGTTATATGTCTTTATCATTTTATGAATAATAGTAATTTTTTTAGTGCTAATAGTATTGCTATATGTATTGTCATTATTTCAACATTTCCCCCACCACCATCCTCCCACTGTCCCCTCAACATTCCAAAAATTAGGCCCCAAGTACTCGTATTTTTTAAACACATTTCCCTATCCTCCAAGGAAATATTCCCAAACCCCATCGAATAATGATATTAAGTACATCCTATATAATTTAGAGGAACTAGAAGTATTTAGTAGACAATATAAAACCAAACACATGGTGTCTAAAAAATTGAATAGAGTGAGTGTGGATGCCACAAAAAATAATCGTTTATATACCCTACAGACTACAAATGCCACAATGTTTATACCAACTCTTAATGACACCAAACACTTTAAGATTGAAATTTCTAAAGAGATGACCACTTTTTGTGGTGCTATAGGAGAGTATAGCTCTCTCATCATAATATATGGACTTACATGAGTAGACTAGACATACACATTGTTGAATTGGTGGTCAGCACCTCCTTGGAAATTTGTGACATGGCTTAACCACCTCCCGTGGACTGAGTTAAATATGGAATTTGTATCGAGTATTGACAGTTTGAGCTTTGGGCATTGATAGTTTGAGCTTTTGGTGTGATGAAAAATTATTCCAAAAATTGGTATTAGAGCCTTGGGTTATGGGTTCAAGTCTCCCTTTAGTGGGTATTGAAGGCTTAGTCGGTGTTGAGGGGGAGATTTTTGATTTGGTGGTCAACACCTCCTTGGAGATTCATGACATGGCTTAACCACCTCTCATGGATCGGGGTAAATATAGAATTTGTATTGGTCATTGATAGTTTGAGCTTTTGGTGCAAAGACAAATGATTCCAACACACATTTATATCTACACAAAGATAGGATCATATCCAAAGGTTCTATTTATAGATTTCACAAAAGCTTAAAATGTAAAACTTACCGAATTTAATCAAATATATTACCACGGTAACATTGATAAATTAATTTTAAAATAATAATTGATACTAGACTTTACCATCAAATCTATCAGCTAAAAGGTTGCTCTCGATAGAAAAAATTTAGTGAAAAAGGGAAAAAATAGTTGATGCAACTAGTGGAGAAACTCATCGAATCTAATAAAATAGAAAAATCATAAACAATATATATTGTGTTAGAAAACCATAACCCATGAAATTATAGACAACTAAATTTATTTGGTTAGCTCATAATCAATGCACCATAGTCCATTTTACTAAATAAAAGTAGAGAAATTCATCGAGGAACAACTCCTACATCAAGTAACATGTCTCAAATTGTGACAAACCAAAGATTTTTTTACTGAGATGAAATGGACATAATTGAGGTTGATACCTTTTAGATATGTTATGATGGTTTACAAGGTTTTGTACATAGACCCTAGCCCTATGACCAAACTTGTATTAATTGTCATCATATTTATGCCTCTATTCATGGCTAGAGCCCAACTTGTCCTCTTTGATAGTGTCTTTCCCAATGCATACCACATCTATAAACATGACCATGTAACCTTTGATTTTATTAACATATGGAAGAGACATTATTGCAAAAATTGTGTAGTGGTGATGAATTGCATTGCTTTAAACCTTCAATTTTCTACAAAGTTTTACATCTTTCATTGTAGGCTAGAGGTTGAATTTATATCTTCTCTTGAAACTACTACAACATAATACCATTTTTTGAATACTTTTAGTATGATCACATGATTTGAGGAAATTGTGTTCTGCTCTCATTTCAATTTTAACCATGAACTCCTACATAGCCAAAACAAACATAATCATTGTAATCAAATATCTAGTAAGGCATAGTTTTTGCCTATGCATACTCTTGACCTAGTACAAAATGGAATGAAGGTGTAGGGATGATTGTTTTTACCTTTCTTATTCCTTCTTTAAAATTATTTGGCCTGAACTCATTTGCATCACTTCCCCAGTATCTGGAGTCCCTATTGTCTGCTAATATGCCTCCCACCACATTCAGACCCTTGGGAATTTTAAATCTTTGAATACATACCTAGTGATAGACTCTAGGTGGGTGAAACCTCAAGGTCTTTTTTTGTCTCATCCCAATTTGTCAAAGAAAAATTTGCTAAATTCATTCAATCATGTTTCTCTTGGGAAGGTTTCCTTACCCAAAATTTGTTTATGATACTTTGAATTTTGAAATTTCCTAAATAACTCATGATGGGATTGTTGTTTCCATGGTAGATTATCATTTCCACAATTTTTATTTGTTTATTTGTTGTCAATCCTTGATAGGTGCTAATTTTGAACAACTATAATATTGAGATGAGGGTCAATTAACATTTCCAAAAGCTTAAATTTAAACCACAAATTACTCTTTTCATTCACTAAATTAGAAACCCAATAAACAACTAAAACATAAGCAACATGAGCACAACATAACAAAAGATTTTTCATGTGGAAAAAACAAATGGGAAAAACCATGGAGAGAGTTAACTCTCAATAGTACTATATAAATAGTTATAGAATATTACAATGCTCACTATATGACTCCCTATTAGAGGGTTCACTACCCTAGAGAAAAAGAGAGGCTCACTACCAAAAGGGTTTACAAAATAATTTGTTATAACTGCATCTGATATATGCATATTGTTATCTCTATTGAGCATTAGATGTTGTCATTAGTATCAAAGAGGATCAATCAGTTATCTATGCAGATCAGTCAGTAAAAGGAAGAACTACAAGCTACATTATGCTATTTGGTTAGAAAAATAAGCCTTCATACCAAGTATTCATAAGGTAGTATCGAGAGCTAAATGGAAACAGGTTTAACTGAGCACCAATGCATTTTTACTGAGCATCAGTCTATACCAAGCACCGAGCGTTAGTAAACACCAAGCACACTGGACATCGAGCACCAGTATATTCACTAAGTAGTATTGATATTGTTTACCGAGCAATCTAGGAAATGACATAGTAATCAGTTTTGGCACATTTATCTATGTAAATGGTTACAACAGAATCACAAAACATTTTACCAAGATCAAGGATCTTTTATTATAGATGTAATCATTAAATGTGATGATGATCTCTATATAATAGTTAGATCTAGGTTAATTTTGTATATCATAGATCTTAGGTTTTCCTAAGAAGATGTAAACCTAATTAGGTCATGTAAATCATAGCTATATGTTATATATTTGTAATTCATGTCATTTTGACATAAGTTTGAAAGAAGGATCAAACAGACAAGAAGGAGATCTTGAAGTAGTAGTCACCTTCAAGAGGTCAGTATTCAGACAAGGGTTGCATGACAAAACATTTATTAGTTCATTCAGATTATTCAGAATCAGTCAAGGCTACCGAGCAGATTAGTGAACAATCCACTATACACAAAGGTGATAGTTATTTAGTACATCATAGATCTGATTCAGTATAGTTGTCAATTTTTAGATACCTTGTTGTTATTCTCTAATTATTGTAACAGAAGTTAGCAAAATCTCTTAAAATGGAGTAGACCTAATAGTCTAGTTGTAAATCTCTTAACCGAGTACACACTCAAGTAGTGTTCTTGAAATCCTTTAATGAGGTAGATCTAGTCGATCTAATTGTTACTCCTAACAAGGTAAGATCATTAGAAGTGATCACAACTTGTAGCCTTAACTAGCATACTTTATTATCTGTAATAGTGAAGAATTTGTGGGTGTCATCCCCACTGTAGTTTTTACCTTCTAACAAGGGTTTTTGCATATCAAAATATTTTGTGTTATGTGATTGAATTATTGTTTGTTTTCATGCAATTTAGATTTACAAGTCAATTGAATGAATGTTTCATACAATGGATTTAGTTGGATAGATTAGTTTACTACTAGTTGCAGATTGAGTATCAAGTTAAAAAAATTTAAGGGCATTGATTCACCCCTCCCCTCTTAGTACCTTATCTCTCTAGTCCAACAATTGGTATCAGAGCTCAGATCTCTTACTGGACAGTTTAACCATTGAAGAGGAAAGATCTAATCATGGAGAGATACAAGTTGGATAAAACTATAGAGAATCAAAAGATTTAGATGAAGATGTTTATTAAGAAATAAAAACAAGCTAAGGATCCATTAAATAAGTCACTAGTTCAGAGAAAGGATGTGGATATTAAGCAATGTGAGACTAACAATCATGAAGAAGAGATTGATGACCCATTTGAGAATTTAGGATCTAGATCAGGTAGTATTTCTAATAGTTCTGAAAGTGCAATTTTTGATTTATTTGATAAAAATCTTCATTTGACTAAACAAGTGAAATCCCTACAGATCGGTAAAGAGACACAAATAGTAAGAATGATTGATGTGATGAAAAATGCTAGACAAGATGAACAAGAGAGAAATTTAGCTATTGAAGATAGAAGAAAAATGACTGAACAACTACAAGTGAAAGAAATTCAGATACTAAGACTTACCGAGCATCACTTTAAGATATCCAATCAGATGATTATTGTAAGCCAAGAGATCAACCGAGTAAATAGTGAGTTGAAAAAAAAACTTGAAGACATTGGAGTACTAAGGGAAGAAAATGAAAAATTGAGAAATGAAGTGAAGATGCAGCAAAAACATAATGAGATGATGAAAAAGGCTGAAGACAGTTCTAAGAAAATTGATGATTTTCTGATTAGCCAAAGAGGACTTGGAAGCACTATTGGATTAGGATACACCAAGCAAGGATAATCATCTAAGAAAGATAAATAGATGAATAACAACCAGAATCAGAGACCTAAGACACTGACATGCTATCACTTTGGAAAACTAGGATACACTTCAAATGTATGCAGGAGTAAAGAACAAGGTAAACCTAAAACCACTCCTAAGTTTAATGGTCATTGTTATAATTGTAATAAGTTTGGACATCAAGCATATGAATGTAGATCTAAGTTGAATAGGACTACTAACAAACCCTGAATGGAGAAACATTGTCACACTTGTAACATGCATGGACACACTTCACAAGAATGCAGAACAAAGATGAAGCAAGTTTGGACACAGAAAGGATAGAATAAATCCTATAAACTAAGAAGACAAGGTAATACTTACACTTGGGATTATAACACATGGGTTAACTACATAGTATGTGGAAGGTATGGACATATTGCAGCTAATTGTATGAGGAAGAGATGGGCTGGAAAATATCAAAGCTGGATAGGTACTTGTATGGCATATTTACATTGTCACAAAGTTGATCACCTAAGTAAAGATTGCAGAGACCAAGCACTAGAAGAACAAATTTTTGAGAATGGAAATACAATTGCAGATATCATAAGGATTAGAAAGACTATGTGGAGAAAGACATCAAATAATAATGTTGAGTCAAGCAATGTAGTCAGTGAAACCTCCTCCATTGGATTGGGTGACATCGACACCTCCACCTAACCTGAAAAAGGTATGTATGGAACTGATAATTAAAGTTGATCATATTTTACATACAATTCCTTATATTAGATGTGCACATACTGAATTTCGCATGAATTAAGATGCATTATGGTTTTATAAGTTTTGGACATCAAAGAATTTACAGTCGGTATATGCTAGACCAAGTAAGGAGTTACCCGTCGGTGACTATTATGCAAGGTTAACCCAGTGTTAGTTTTAAACGAGTGAAAATTTATGTTAACCGAGATATTCTATATTTTGTTGTACATCCCAAGTTTGACATTTTTCACCGAGATGTAAGTAGGTCGAGCATTTATTGCAAGGTTTTGAGTGGGAATTTGAAAAAGGTTATAAATAGACGATGAACTTAGTTCATTTTTCACCTACGATTTCGAAGAGCAAATGAGTTTCTAGAGTGATTTCAAGCAATAGATTTTCAGTGTTTAAAATCTATTTCAAAATATTTTGAGTGATTCCACTAGCATTTTTGCATAAGTACTATTACTATCGAGCTACTCATACTAGTATTTATCAAAACCCTATTTCAAGAAACTATGGCATCCGCATCGAAGGTAAACAAATCCAAGTTTGTAGAGGAGGCAGAAGTAAACCTTATAGTGACTGCAATGTGCAAAGAACCCCGATACAAACTTCATCTTGAAGTTGCATCAAAAATTGATCAAGCATGAGCTTTTTAAAGAATACCCCCTAGGGTTCTACTAGTCGAGGATGTGAAACCATATATTCACTGCAAGATAAGTGAGATAGGAGATTTTGACTTATATGCAGCCTATTAGAGGCTATGTGGAGAAGATAGAAAGATGAAACTTGAACACAAACAATTGGAAGTAATCGGTTGAATGAATGCCCTAAATTTTCTAAAGGATTATAAGAGTGAATGTATTAGGGTTGTTCTTAGCAGATTTCATCATGGAAAGTTGTGGTTGGATGAGTTGGTAAATTTAACTAAAAGGATGATTCATGAGGTTACTGGGTATCCTACCACTGATAAGGCGAAGATAATTTGCAGTGCATCTAGGGAAGAAATTGAGAAGAATACTAGAGCCGAGTGGGATGGCTGGGCCATGAAGATATACCCAATCAAAGATCCAGAGGTGAAATATGCAGCTCATGTCATCAGTTATAAAATTTATCAGTTGAGTAGACTAAATAGTGTGTCTTATGGAGCCATTGAAATTGCCTAATGAATGGTTAAGAAAGGTTATTAGTTGGACTTAGCTGAGCTTTTGTTGAAACAATTTGAAGAGAAAATGAAGATAATCTGGTCGGAAAAGTCCAATACATGTAAGTTTGGATCCCTGCTAGTTTGCATATTATTTTATGTGCAATGATTTTTCCCATCTGTCGGTAATATAGAGTGGTCAACCGATAAGCCAGTCATTGTGCAAATTTTTGATTTGATTAAGGGCTTGGGAAATAATCTGAATAATGTTTTAGATAACTACTTTGAACAATTAAAAAGAAGAATGAATTCTCGGAGAAGAATTCCAAGGAAACTAGTTGAAGAATATGAAAATGACATGTTTTCTTATTGACATCGACCACACATTTATAAAGGTTGTAGAGCCTAGGAAAAAATGGTTAGCACCCATGGGATATGAGATAGACATTGATTTTTCTTCAAAATTAATAAAATATATGTTGGATTTACCAAAGGATGTAAATGCAAAGAGGTTTGGAACCTATGAGGAGGCCAAGACAAGAATTAAAATAGGCCTAGTTATCAGTAAGATAACAAAGAAATCAAGGAAAATGATGAAAAATCTTGTAGATAAGTTTGGAGATGATGTTGGATCATCTGACAGCACACTGGTTGAAGCAACAACTGAAAGTCAATTACTGCTAACTGACAAACCACATGATAGTGAGGAAACCAAGTCAGATTAAGATGGAGAATCTACACCGGTTCCTCCATCCCCCACTCTAGAAAATAAGTAGTTAAAAATGCAGACAAGGGCATGCACACAGTCTACAACTGCAAAATCACCACCACTGAAGAAAGGAGTTGTAAAATTAACAAGACCAATTGCCGCTACACTGACAAAGACATATAGAAAAAGAGGTACTAAAACTACTGTCGAAGCCCCAAAGAAAAGAAGAAAGTTAATTAGGGGTAAAGATGAGTTAGATGATGAAGAAGATGATAATAATCAATTTAAAGTTGTTGTAAATACGAGTCAGTCCATAGTGTGTGTGTGAATTGTGTACCTGATCTGTAGACACAACACTTCAATAAAACATTAGAGGTTAGCAAAAATGAAATCGTGCAATGAATTGAAAGCTAAACTAACCAGGTGATTTAATACCTTCTAATAGGTGCGAGTATGATGTTCTCAAATTGTTATCGAGATCGGTGACCTTGACAACACCTAAACGAAGGATTTGAATGCAAAATTGATATGAAATATGAATGCAATTAATCTATATTTTTGATATTTTCTATGCAATGATATGAAAACTTGATATGGAATCTATGCTAATATGGAAATTGATATGCTAAAATGATCTAAAAATGATATTAAAAAGAATCTAAATGAATGTAAAAAACACAAATTGATCTCACAATAGCCTTGATTCACAATAAGCTTTGATTCTCCAAATTCCAATTCTTCAAAATAGTTGTGCAATTCGTAGACGACTTTGGCAAAGTAAGCTTGCAAAATTATGAGATTCTGTGGATTTGAGAGATGAGCTAAAGCCTTAATTTATAGAAATCCAGGGCTTTGAGGATGCATGGATAAAAGCCATAAATCACTTACATAACTCAGGTTGATTTTTGAGTTATTTTTAAATAAAGGATATTTAATTTATAAAATCATGCAAAAGCAATGCTTTAACTCAAAATAGAGTTTAGATCAAATTCCAACTCATCATTAGATGTTGAGTTTAAATTTTAAAATTGATTGTTAATTTCTAGTTGCCTGCTTTTCTAATTGTGCATGATTTAATTATAAATTAATTAAAAAAATAAAGTGATTTATTCTCAACTTAACTGATTTTAAAATTAAAACAATTGATTTATGGGTTAATCAATTATTAAAATCAAACTTTTATTCAAAAATAATATCATTAAATATGACAACTTGCTTTAATTAATTAAATAAGAATTTAATCAATTAATGATAGGAATTTTGATTTATTATCAAATTTAAATAATAATACTTAGGAATAAATATAATTAAATTCAACTTAATAATCAAGTGGCAAGATTAAATCAATTAATTAAATATTCATCATATTCAATTAATCAACTTTAGGATAAATAAGATTTATCGCCAAATAATCATTAAATTAAAGATAATTAGGATAAATTAGGAATATTACTAGGAATATTCCGTGATGCAGAATTTGAGATAATCAATTATGATTCGATGATGTTCAGATGTGCCTTTGGTTAGGACTTCGATGTCGATTTCGTTCGATGTGTCGATATAGAGGTTAATGAACTTATAGCCCATTTTTGGGGTATTACACATAGATGAGGTAGTAGAAGAAATAATAGAAAATGGTGGACTTAGTGATCTTGAAATTAGTCGGTTTGAACACTTGCCAACCGAGGATCAGAATAAGATAGAATAAGCAATTATACAAATGATGATAAGATTCAAGAGAGTTCCTATTGAATTTTTCAAATACTTACCGAAGGCATTAGAGGAGATAATTTTACAAAAATGGTCCTATGCCTTGAATACTGAGAAAATAATGAGGGAACAATCCCTAGTTTTGGTAGTTCCTACATTGACTATTCTTGAAATTGATGAGTTTATGAGAAAATATTCAAAGAGTTTTAGAGTAAAGAACCAGGCACTGCAAATACTTGATGAAAATATGAAAGACATAGATGAGAATAGTCAACTCATTTGGACTTCAATAATACAAGCCCGAGAGGAAGCTGAAAAGATGGCATTAGCCATTATTCCTGAGAAGAAATCAAAGAGAAAAGGGAAGGGAATACATATAGATGATGCAGATATGGCACCTACACAAAGAATTGACCTATCAAATACTAAGGTACCTGATACATCAGTTTCCACTGAGGAAATAAATCTGACACGGGATGCACCAGATCAAGTTGAGATCCAAATAATAGACAATACTACACTTGATCTACTCATTAAGGACATCATAAACAATGATCCCGATGACATAGCTTAAGATGAGGATGTTACTATTTCTAGAGAAAAAACACAAGATGAGGGACACGTCACTAAGCTAGCAATAACATCTCTATTGGGTGAACTTCCCATTCTGATAGAAGCAATTGAAATACTTTCTAAGGAAGGACCCGAAGGTTCAATCCCTGAGAAACCAATGGATACATCAAGGGATCAAGGGACAAGCACACCTGCTAAGACAAATGATCCTAAAGAAACAGAGGCAGAGACATAGGGCCAAAGTGAGCCTAAGACTATCGAGACCACCCACCAGACACTACATCAAAAGCTCCCTCTATGTCAACCGCTGCATAGGTTAACGAGGAGCAGAAGAAAGAAGACAGTGTGTCTACCGGGCAACAAACACTAAATATTGAGGTAAAGGACATTGTACCTTTTGTCAAGAGTTCACCTCAAGAGCCAAAGAAGAAGAAGAAAAAGCATGGTAAAGGGCTAGTCACACTGGATGAAGTCATAGAAATACCTGACTATGACCCGAGGACCCTAGACCCTGAGGAGTTGAGAAAGTATGGTGAACTATGTGCCAAGAAGGAAACTCAGGAGAAGCTGAGAAAAGAGTGTAAGAGCAAGAAAATACTTGAAGATGTCAGAGATATCTTACAATAGGTTGTACTCAACATACAAATCAATGATGACACACCAGTAATAGACCAACTTGCCACTCTAGTTTAGGAAATCAATGCCCCAGATATTGATGCAGAGAAGAGACTTGAGGAAAGGGCATAATCTAAAATACAAGACAAGTTAGCAGAGAAAATCAGCTAGGAAGTGGAAATAAATAAGGTATAACTTTATGAGGTAATAACTGATGTACAATTTATTACTCATAATATTATTCAAATGATAGTCAAGCTTTGTACTGTGGAAAGATTCACTGTTGAGATCAATGAGAAGATAAAATAGCTGGATACTGAAATCCAAGCCAGTGCACAAGCATCTTTAACTGAGCCTAATGCTTTTCACAAGCATATCCTTAAAGTTCAAGAACTTGAGCAATTAAGAGAAGATTTAAGGAAGCAGGAAGATAAAATAAGTGACCAAGTCACAGAGATTCAAATTGAGTTACTTCCTCACCTAAAATAATTAAGAAGCATATTGTCAAAGCGCAAGCTTTAGTTGCAACACCAAAAATTTTAGTGTTGGAGAACATTTTTGACATACATGCACAAGTTGGCCTTGAGTACATTTCTCTCACCAACTTGAAAGAGGAATGGGAAAACCTCTTGGATTCTTTGAAGAAAACCCACCCACACATTTTTTATAAGATGTAAGTACATACTTTTGAGTTTGGCATTAATCTCAAAAATGGGGAATATAATGTATAGGTCAAAGTGTATAATTATATGCTAAGTGTACTACATATATACTGGGAGCATGCACCGAGGGGGAGTTATGAAAATTTTGAAGAGTTTTGAAAAATTTTTCATGTATATATGATGTAAGGATAGTAAAGGATATATCAGTGTATATACATTATAAGTTTTTATACTAATTAAAGAGGGAGAAATAGGGAGCATGTCAAAATAAGTGGGGGAAATATGAGATCTACTACTAAATCCAAATTTCCAAAGGAGAGATCCAAATTGATCAACCAAAAGGTTAATACACAATTGAATCAATCTATAAATAATATGAAAGAGGAAGAAAACCTTATGTTTCCCTATAAAGGAGTTGTGCTTGAAATCTGAAATAATTGAAAGACAAATACTAACCTCAAAATAGGGCAGATCTGAAAAATGTTGATTTCTGATGCCTATGTGCAGTTTTGGGCAATTCTACAACCTATTTCAGACTGGAAATGTTGAGATGAAGAAAACCCAGAAAACTTTTATCTTTCTGACAGCAGATAGTCTTTGACCCTGATAAAAGGTCAAAGGCTACATTAATATTCTAAAGGTTGACTTTGACTTTGTTCGTAGATCTTGGAAGTTTGCCAAAAAGGGTATCCAAATCCAAGCTCAAATCCCTAGTTCCACACCTGTACCTGCAAGAAAAAGAGGTTTTTGTTGTTTGTATGGGGGGTTTGCCTTGGTCAAACCCCAATTTAGGAATTAACCTTGAAATTGAATTGAAATTGTAATGTGCATAAATAAAGTAAATGAAACAATTCACCTTGCTTATGTTGAAGTCCTTGTAGAGGATTTGAATCCTCAAATCCACAAGTAGGGATGCTCCAATGGATGTAGAATGTAGGGTGTCTCACATCAATGGAATTTGATCTTCAACACCAATCTTCAATAGATCTTTGCATATAAATTGACTTGGATGAATGTGGAAGGATGGATCTTCAAGGGGGCTCCAAAGAGATTGAATCCTTCAATGGCTAACAATGGATCTCCTTGACGAATGCTTGGAAACTTGAATTATTGAAGGCTTTCTTGAATGATTGAATTCACTTTCTTTCACTTGAGAGCTTGCTCATGAAATTACTTTGTGAGAATGGATGTGAAAATGAGAGAGGAAGGCCTCCTTTTATAGTGAACTAGGGCACAAACCTCTAGAGAAGGCTGACATTGGGGAATTAAATCTTAATTAACCTTAACCCCTAGAAATGGACCCATATTAAATGTAATTTAAGGATTTTCCATTCCAAAACCTGAAATGGCCGACCCGGAGGCAGGAAAAAGAATATTTCTGAAACCCGATACCCAAAAATCAGAAAATCTTGAAATTTGAAACCTAGGTCAAAGATGAGGTAGACTTCGCCCTAGGTCAAGGTCAAGGTCAACTCTAAACTAGGTCAGAGTCAAGGTCAACTTTGACCCTCAAGGTAAACTTTGACCTTTAAGGTTGACTTTGACCTTGAGGTCAAAAACCTCAGGACCTTAGTCCAGAATGCTAGGAAATGCAGACATGAAGTGAAATCAGGTGCAGAGAGAAGCAGAACGGGGGGGAAAGCCAAATACATGCAAAGACCTGATCAAGGTGCTTAACATGACCCCAGACCACTTACTTGGAGGGCTAAACACTCTTATCATGGAAGTGCTTCCATTTTAAGATGATACATTAAGCCCCCACTTTAGCAAGAGTATGGACTCGATGCAAACTCTTGGTAAAGGAGATCAGAATGAAAAGATAATCTTATCATAATCAAAGGGACAAAGAGAAACCTCAAGCCCCTAGGAACTGAAGTCTTCATCGACTCCAAGATCACAGTAAGAGAGACATCTCTAGAGATAAAAAGAGAGGGTGTGATTATCTCACCCAATGAGAACTTATGTCCCATTGTGAACCACACAAGGGAATAGCACAACTGGAAAGATGGAATTGAACCACCTAGTGAATATGGCTACTCACTAGTCAACCCATCAAGGATTCACCCTTAGGAATATTCTATTCCATAAGAATAAAACCAAAAACAAAAGAGATCCATGCTTAAGGACACCTCTGACCTTAAGGGATCAAAAAATATATGTATTTGAAACTGGAGGGATCAAAAGATCCTAAAATATAAATCCATGCTTTAAGGATTAGTCACTAATCCAAAAGGGAGAAAAGTATCTTGAAAAATAATGTGCATATTGAAAAGTGTGTGTGTGTGCAATAGGTGAGCAGAGCATATGCCCCCATGTTAAATTCATTGCTAATCACTTTAATAGGAGCAATGGCTTTAACGAAAACATAAACAACTCCACTGATTATGTTTCCACGTCGAGATTCCCCCAAACGAAGACAAATCAAGGGAAATATCACAGAAACATACAGAGAACATAGAAGGGATCTACCTACCATGGGGTCAGTATGATCATAAGATAATATATATATGATATTATTGCAAATGAATTGACATCATTCCCCAAAGAAAGTAGAACTACAATCACAAAGGAGGAAAGATCACATAAGATATACGAAGGAGAATCTTTTCAGACCATGACATGGAGACCAAAAAGAATCAGTGCTACCACATCTTGAATCTAAGAAAATTACACAAGGAAACATTTACAAACAATAGAACATTTACGACATAACATGAAACAACGCATAGAAGAATAGAGATACATATAGAGGAATTGAACAATAGTTTCGATTCCTTTATGACCTTGCACCAACTGAGTAACAAGGATCATATAAAATATTCTAACAACATTTAGCAAAGACATTACAGGAGAAGCACAACACAACAGGAAAACACACAACAAAGCTACCACGAAGGAAAAGTTGATCAAGCGTGTCGCCTACTCTCCCCATCTCACTGTATATCATTTAGGGAAGGTGGGTAACTTGCAAGAGGGACTATATCCAACATAGTAGGAATGATAGCCAGTTCCAAACAAGGATCCTCTTGAGAATCAAAATGTTTGACACTAGGTGTAAGAGTTAATTGTGATGAAAGCATATTAGGTAAATCAATGTCAATGTCAATAGTCTCATATTCATCATTAACATCATCAATATCATCAAGAGTATCTTCTTCATCCAAATTAATCAAAATAGGATCTAAGATATGAATAGAATCATCATAATCATGCATCTTAACATCATTATTAGTAACAACTTCTTGTAACACATCATGCATAGATTTATTCGAAGAATGTAAAGGTCTTTGAAGAATAGAATTACGAGCTTTAGCATGAGCATGATGCTTCTTACGATGTTCATTATAAAATTGATTCCATTTTGATTTACTTGAAATATGTTGAGAACTAGGAGGAACAATCACAAGATCCTTCATAGGTTCTTTTGGAAGATCAATAGGATTATCAGCAATAGGAGGGACTTGATTAATAGAACTAGAAGCCATAGTTAAAGGAGGTATAGAAGGTGTAGGCAAAAGACCACGATTAAGATCCATAGGAAGTATGGTTAATTCAAGAATATTACGATTTTTATAATCTTGATATGAACGAAAAATATTATCAGGTCGAGGAGGACATGAATTAGGTAATGAAGGCCAAAAGAAATCAAGAGCAGCACAATCTCTAGGCCTAGAAGGTTGATATAAACTATGATTAATTGTCTTCACTTCATCATGAACAAATTTAAGACACTTATGGATAGGTGAAGCAATAACATGCATGGCATTCAACCAAGGCAAACCTAGCTTAACTTGAAATTGATCAGAAGTAGGAACAACAACAAAGGTGGTGTTCACAATTTTTCCACAAAGTTCAACTGGTAAAGTAATAGAACCAAATGATAGATAAAGAAAACTATTGCAAGTTTGAATCCACACATCTGATGTATCATAAGAATCACATTGTAAGATTTTCATAAAAATATTTTCTTCAGTAATAACATTGACTAAGGAGGTAGGATCAAGAAGACAACCACGAGTAGGTTTCTAAGAAATCCTAGCATAAAAGGGGACCATCAGGAGCCTTAATAGTCTCAGAGCCATCAAAGGTTATCGAAATTTCTCGAGGTCTTTTATTCTTAGGTTGTTGTCGAGGTTTAGGTTGAGTTTTTAATTTAGGCTTAGGTTTTGGTTGAGGTTGAGATTCAACTTGAGGTTGAATCTGAGGTTGAGGTTGAGGTTGAGGTGGAGATGCAGATTGACCAACATGATCCACTTGATTAATAACATGATTGAGATCATCCATCTTTGAATCATACATAATTTCCATAGCAGATGGCTGAGCAATGGTATTAGTATCATGCTTAGGTAGAGGATTCGTATAGATTTGAAGGTTTTGATTAGGAGTAGATATAGATTTGTTCCCACTACCATCAAGATTATCCATAGATAAAGCATTAGAATTAATTAAGTCTTGAACCTTATGTTTTTAAGAATAACACTTCTCAGTATCATGACCATTCTGATGATGATATTGACAAAAAGAATTTTGATTAAAAGATTTAGATGCAATCATAGCAGGTAAAAGAGGTCGAATAGGAGATAAAGTAATCATATTAGCTGTTAAAAAAATATTCATAAAAGCATGTAAAGATTAAAAAAATAGGAGTAAATGTGCGATTTAATTGGAAAGTAGTGGATGCAAATGTGGCATTGTGAGATGCAACAGCAACTTGATCAGCAACTGCATTCACTTTTTTATTTATCTTGATATAGTTGTTGAATTTTTGAAATTTGTTTGGATTAGGAGCAGCATCACTTTTATCAACAAGAACAGAAGCCATTGGAGTGGTGCTCTCAAATTGACTCACTTGTAATTGATAATGATTAAGCGCTACACAAAGTTGTTAAAAAGAGGTAAATTTAATAAGCAAAATCTTATCTCTAATATCCTTTTGCAAATTTGAAATAAACATACGTTGAATATCAATATCAGGAACAACATAGGAAATCTGAGCATACAAATGCTTAAATCTACCAATAAATTCAGTTAATTTTTCCTTCACACTTTGTTTACAATGCATCAAATCAATCAAAGACACTTGCGGGCCAATGTTGTTTTGAAATTGTTGAATAAAGGCATTGGCAAGTTTTGGAAAGGAATCAATAGAATAAGGAGGCAAGGAACAATACCATTGTAAGGCCTTGTCACGGAAGGTTCTAGCAAAAAATTTGGCTAAAATCCTATGGTCATGAGCATAATCACTACAAAGGATTTGGAATGTTATAACATGATGAACGAGGTCTCCTTTTCCATTATAATTCTCAAGACAAGGCATATCGACTTGTTGAGGAACAGGAGTATGAATAATATCCAAGGAAAAAGAGCTTCCCATGTCACATGTAGGAATACTAAACTTGTTTTGAGTTAAGGAAGCAAGTTGTTGTTGTAAGGATGACACATTTTGAGCCAAACTGATGATTGTTGAATCATTAGATGAAATAGGAGGAATAGAAACATTAGAGACACTAGGTATGGTGTAAGAAGCTACGGGAATGGAAGACACAACTGGAGGAACACTAGGAACTACAGTTGGAAGCGGATTGGAATAAGTAAAAGGAACATTATGATATGAAGGTTGTGATGTAGGGAGGGACACGGGAGGAACACTCATAGGAACAGAGGTAACCATCATAGTCACCAAAAAATGAGTATAGGTAGGAATACTAGGTAAAGGATTAGAAGAGGGCTCTACACTAGTGATAGGAGGAATCAACCCTAAATCTTGAGCTTCTTGAGCTAAAGGTTTAACATTTGAATGCACGAGGTGAGTAATACCACACAAGAGATTAACACCTTGATCACTATCATGAAGAAATTTCTTAAGAGCCTCTATAGCTTGAATAGAATCTTGATTATGGTTCTCTTGAATAAGCCAATTACCCATTTTATCAAGTTTAGTTGAAAGTTTTTGGACTTGTTCAGGAGGAACTCTTAAAGTGTCATCCTCATCATGAGATGAGTGAGAATAGTTTTGCTCCATAATAGGATTGGAATCATGAAGAATCAAATTATCATCCAGGATCCTAAGGAAAGGAGAGGAAGATTCAAGATCAAAGGCACCCATGAGTCTACGACTTCTTCTAACCAGAATGTTATATGTAGGACTAGTAGTAGTAAAGCTCATAAACCAATTCAATGCAAATGAACTAAACTAAAAACACATAAAGCATGAATATTTTTCTATTTTTGAAATCTAATTAGCATGCAAGATTTAACATAAAAGAGAAATCTAATACCAACAAGATAAAAGGAAATATAATACCACAAAACACAATAGGGCATCCAATTCCACAAAAGAAAGGAGAGTAAGTATGTTGGGTTTAGCAAAATGAATAGTGAAGGTGAACACACACAATAAGACAAAGGGAAATCTAACACCAAAAAGAAAGAGAGTAAGCTTGTTGAGTTCACCAAAATGAATAGGGGGGAATAGGGAGCATGTCAAAATAAGTGGGAGAAATATGAGATCTACTTCTAAATCCAAATTTCCGAAGGAGAGATCCAAATTGATCAACCAAAAGGTTAATACACAATCGAATCAATCTATAGAGAATATGACAGAGGAAGAAAACCTTATATTTCCCTATAAAGGAGTTGTGCTTGAAATATGAAATAATTGAAAGAAAAATACTAACTTCAAAATAGGGCAGATCTGAAAAATGTTGATTTCTGATGTCTGTGTGCAGTTTTGGGCAATTCTGCAACCTGTTTTGGACTAGAAATGTCGAGACGAAGAAAACCCAAAAAAAAATTATTTTTCTAATAGTAGGTAGTCTTTGACGCTGATAAAAGGTCAAAGGATACATTAATATTCTAATGGTCAACTTTGACTTTGTTCGCAGATCTCGGAAGTTTATCGAAAAGGGTATCCAAATCCAAGCTTAGATCCGCAATTCCGCACCTGTACCTACAAGAAAAAGAGGGTTTTGTTAGTTGTATGGGGGGTTTGCCTTGGTCAAACCCCAATTTAGGAATTAACCTTGAAATTGAATTGAAATTGTAATGTGCATAAATAAAGTAAATGAAACAATTCACCTTGCTTATGTTGAAGTCCTTGTAGAGGATTCAAATCCTCAAATCCATAAGTAGGGATGATCCAATGGATGTAGAATGAATGTAGGGTGTCTCACATCAATGGAATTTGATCTTCAACACCAATCTTCAATAGATCTTTTCATAGAAATTGACTTGGATGAATGTGGAAGGATGGATCTTCAAGGGGGCTCCAAAGAGATTGAATCCTTCAATGGCTAACAATGGATCTCCTTGATGAATGCTTGGACGCTTGAATGCTTGAAGGCTTGCTTGAATGCTTGAATTCACTTACTTGCACTTGAGAGCTTGCTCATGAAATTGCTTTGTGAGAATGGATGTGAAAATAAGAGAGGAAGCCCTCCTTTTATAGTGAACTAGGGCACAAACCTCTAGAGAAGGCAGACATTGGGGAATTAAATCCCAATTAACCTTAACCCCTAGAAATGGACCCATATTAAATGTAATTTAAGGATTTACCATTCTGAAACCCAAAATGGCCGACCTGGAGGTGGGAAAAAGAATCTTTCTGAAACCCGATACCTGAAAATTAGAAAATCTTGAAATTTGAAACCTGGGTCAAAGATGAGGTAGACTCTGCCCTAGGTCAGGGTCGAGGTCAACTCTAACCTAGGTCATAGTTAAGGTTGACTTTGACCCTCAAGGTTGACTTTGACCTTGAGGTCAAAAACCTCAAGACCTCAGTCCAGAATGCCAAGAAATGTAGACATGAAGTGAAATCAGGTGCAGAGAGAAGCAGAACGGGGGGGAAAAGCCAAATACATGCAACGACCTGATCAAGGCACTTAACATGACCCCAGACCACTTACTCGAAGGGATAAATTCTCTTATCATGGAAGTGCTTCCATTTTAAGATGATACACTAATTCCAAAGGGGGAGATTGTTATCTCTATTGAGCATTAGATGTTGTCATTAGTATCAAAGAGGATCAGTTGGTAAAAGGAAGAACTACAAGCTATATTATTCTAGTCGATTAGATTAACAAGCCCTCATACTGAGTATTCATAAGGAAGTACCGAGAGCTAAATGGAAATAGGTTTAATCAGGTATAAGAGCAGTTTTACCAAGCATCAAGTGTCAGTAAACACCGAGCACCAATATATTCACAGAGAAGTATTGACAGTGTTTACCGAGCAATCCAGGAAATGGCATAGTAATCAGTCTTGGCACATTTATCTATGTAAAAGGTTACAATAGAATCACAAAATGTTTTACCAAGATCAAGGATCTTTTATTATAGATGTAATCATTAAATGTGATGATGATCTCTATGTAATAGTTAGATCTATATTAATTTTGTATACCGTAGATCTTAGGTTTTCCTAAGAAGATGTAAACCTAATTAGGTCATGTAAATCATAACAGTATTCTATATATTTGTAATTCATGTCATTTTGACATAAGTTTGAAAGAAGGATCAGATGGACAAGAAGGAGATCTTGAAGCAATAGCCACCTTCAAGATATCAGTATTCAAACAAGGGTTGTATGACAGAGTAGTTATTAGTTCATTCGAATTATTCAGAATTCGTCAAGTCTATCGAGTAGATCAGTGAACATTCTACTACACACAAAGGTGATAATTATTCAGTACATCATAGATCTAATTCAGATAAAGTATAGTTGTCAATTTTTAGATACCCTATTGTTATTCTCTAATCATTGTAACAGAAGTTGGCATAATCTCTTAAAACAGAGTAGACCTAACAGTCTAGTTTTAAATCTCTTAACCAAGTACACACTCAAGTAGTGTTATTGAAATCCTTTAACCAGGTAGATCTAGTTGATCTAATTGTTACTCCTAACAGGGTAAGATCATCAGAAGTGATCACAACTTGTAGCCTTAGCCGGCATATTGTATTATCTACAGTAGTAAAGAATTTGTGGGTGTCATCCCCAATGCATTTTTTACCTTCTAACAAGGGTTTCTTTGTAACCAAAATATCTCGTGTTATGTGATTGAATTATTTTTTTTTTTCATGCAATTTATATTTACAAGTCAATTGAATGAATGTTGCATACAATGGATTTAGTTGGATAGGTTAGTTTACTACTAGTTGCAGATTGAGTATCAAGTTAAAAGTTTTTGAGGGCACTGATTCACCCCTCCCCCCTCAGTACCTTATCTCTCCATTCCAACACATATGTCATCCCCTTTGAAGTTTAAAGCATAGACTTGATAAACTTCATCTAACCTTCATCAATTTGTATAATATTTATGTCATTTCACATGTTCACATATTTTTCATTGTCCCATTTCATATTTTTCATATCTATTTCACATGAAAGGAAAATACCAAAATTATATATACTTATTCTAACTATATATTGTGTCGACCAAGCCCATGCATTAAGAAGTTGGCTAGTATAATTTAGTGTAAGTTACATCTAGAATATTCTTCATGTTTTCTTCTATATATCAACCAAAATAATACAAATACCGATATCTACTTGAGATTACATGTTTCATTCAATACTTAATGTTGTCCCAAATTTATAGTATTAAAATAATCCATGCGTTGAGGTGGAGACATAAGTTAATCACTTGTTTTATTATGAAGGATTATAGCAACTAGTAAACCAAGTTACTAGATAAAAAAATGTATCCCAACTAAATTACCAAAACTCATGAACACTTGAATATAGGTACACCTATAGTACCAAAACATACTATAAAAAATGCATGACCATATTTATTTGTGTGGAGAAATACAAACCAAGACAATATCAAATGTATTACTAAATGTCCTAAAGGCATAGTATAATAAGTCAAAAAAAAGTGTGTTGACATCAATGAAAACCAATATGACATACCAAAAACATTATCCTTTATTAATGACAACATTTACACTATCTAATAAGATTATTTCCCCATGTTATCAGAACACTCATCAATTACTTGGTTCTTCAGTTTCTCCTCGAAATAATGATGGTTTGCATTGGTCAATCACTTGTTGTTCTGTGTACTTCAAATTAGTGTTATACAAAGAAACATTTTCGACTTCTAAGAGTATAAAGCCAAGAAGATCACCCCCCCTATGATCCACTCTCTTTTCTTTTATCTATAATATGTTTCAAGTTATTTTCCAATCTTATACACTTCTTCCAAGCCTCTAGATTTGAGGGCATGGGATCTTCTTTTTTTTTGTAAAATAATGAAATGTGAATTTAAATGATCCTTTAATATATTAAAAACAAACCAAATCTCAAATTTCCCTACCAAAAGGGAAATTTCTAGGTAATCGTGTTATACCTAGAACCTAGAAGCCACATATATCTCCTATTAACCTTTGATGTCCTCGTACATTTCTTTCCCCCCTTTGTTATAGTCCATTCCAAATCCTATCCTTGCAAAAATGTCAATAGTAATCTTATATGGAAAGAATTTAGTTCTAATTCACAAGGCTCTACAAATTCCTTCATAATCTCACTCCATACATTCACCAATTGATTTGTAACATAGAAATGATGTCAACTAAGGCCTATAAAAGGCGCACACCAATTTTCAATTAGAAGATGACAATAAAAGGACCAAAACCCATTTTAAAAATTATGCCTAGAATGCTATACTAGTACAAATAACATATGAAAGTAAGGAGAATGAATTGGAGGACATTATTGTGGAGGAATTAGTGTAAGAATATAATGACCAACTTAATATTTTCCATATAAAAATTAGGCACCACAACTTAGTGCTGGTGAGACCATTTTTTACCATTAGCATTGAGATTCCATTGCCAAAGACCATAGAAAGCATTTTTATAATCATTGGACCTTCCACGGTTAGCAAGGTACTTGGAAGAATAAAGTTCCCAAAGGATCGCTACATCGGTTAGAACCACTTGGCTCATAACCAAACCATATAATGAATCTCTCCCTTGCACAACAATTATCTCAAACATAAGAACATATACCTAAATGTTAAAAAAAAATACATATGTGAGAAAGAGACAATATAACTATGACCATTTCACTATAAAATGGAAAAACTACTTAGCACCTATTGTTGCACCAAGTTTCCAATTTCCATGAAATTACTCACTACTACATTTGGGGCCAAATTTCGATGGCCATTTGTCGGATTTGCAACTCTCATTTGTCAGACTTTTGACACATGAGTCCGTCGCCATTTTTGCGTAGAAGATTGCGACAGAAGACCTATCCATCGGTTTACCGACACCATGTCACATCAAAAACTTGCACATGACAACAGCTTCATTATAGAATTTCCTACGGTTCATCCATCGGAATTCTGATAACAAGACCTATCGGAAATATACAATATCTGTCGAAACTTACTGTCGAAACCATATTTTTTTGGACATTAGAACTGTTGGAATACCGACAGTTTTCATCAAATTTCGATAGATCTACCTGTCGGTGATATGGCCTCACTGTCGAAAGTTCTGTCGAATATTTTCTATTTACGACACTTGAACTGTCGGAATAGCGACAGTTCTGCAGTATTTTTCAACAAGTTACCCTATCGAACATATAGCATTACTGTCGCAAGGAATGTCGTAAATTGTTTTTTTTCGACATTTTGTCTGTCGAATGCATAGCGCTTCTATCAAAACTAATGCTAAAGTGTTGAAAAACCAACGGATAGGCACATTAAAGTTAACACAACTCAAGAGACCATTATAGGTTGTCTCTTTCTTCGGTCTATATTATTGAAAGAATGTTTTACCTTTCATTAGCTCATCAAATCCAGGGATTTGAAAGAATTTAATAGAATATTTTCATGACAATGTATATTATTTAAGTTGACGTTGCATGAATTTATCTACTTTGCACACTTGTAGACTATGAGGATGGCGATAAAGAAGCATTGCCATGGGAGGGGATGCTTCTTTATCGCCGTCTTCATAGTATACAAGTGCACGAAGTAGATAAATTTGTGCAACGTCAACTTAAATAATATATGTTGTCCTGAAAATATTCTATTAAATTCTTTCAAATCCCCAGATTTGATGAGCTAATGAAAGGTAAAACATTATGTCAATAATATAGACCGAAGAAAGAGACAACCTATGATGGTCTCTTGAGTTGTGTTATCTTTAGTCCTAGCTACCTGTCGACCATTGAGAATAATCACTACCTTGCATTTATGTACACTACAAAATTGATCACAGTCTCGCAAAAACATTTTACACTTGTACATTTCATCAATACTGGAGGCCTAAAGTAATTTTATACGATCACTAGTACATTTTGTGCATGGATGAGAAAACACTATCCAAAGTTTCTAGATAACCATTTTTTAGAAGAGGAATGAGTGGACGCCAAAGAAGGGATAATTGTGAAGGTTTTATAGATGTAGGTTACTGAATCATCATCTCTGCACTGGTACTTAATCTGGCCTCCACTCCATATATGTCTTCTCATAATCTAAAAACTCTCCATCATTGATTCTCGTCATTTTTTCAACATCTCCATGGACTGAGACCTTAAATTATTGAGCTTCTCTTTGTTTTGAGAATAGTTTAACATTCTCTACTTAACAGGGCCAACCATGTGAAGGTGGAAGCTCACCTAGCCCCTCCTAGGAGCCTCTTATGACCCTTTACGACATTTTAAGACCTCTAAGATGTATTCTTAGGGATCGTAAAGGGTCATAAGGGGTCCTAGGACACAACAGCTGAGAAACATAAATGTAGGCATCATGGTCACAATTTTTTGGAGACACAACATATTTGAGTGGTTTTTCGAGAGGATACAAAGTAGTGGTTGCTTTGCATCATCTGGGAATAGCACTCAATTATGTTGTGTCTCCAAAAAATTGTGACCATGATGCCTACATTTATGTTTCTCAGTTGTTGTGATATGTACATCACAGTCTGTCATTGTTGCAGCAGCAAAGCCTATATTACAACAAAAAGGAAGATATCTTTTTAGCCTGGGTCTGGACCCTACCCCAATTGTTGAAGGATCCAGGGCCAGGCTCGAAAGATGTCTTCCCATTCTATCTGTAACATTGTGTCCATCCATGATCTCAGGAATATCATTGTCTTTCTACTCTTCATTTGCCAAAATATATCGCTTCTCCAAGCTTGCAGAGTAATCTTATTAATAAAAGAACTCTTGCCAACATTAGGGTACCCACAAATCAAAATAGTTGATGTTATTGGTGCTTGTGCTCAAGGATATCGATTCACTATTTTGAAACGGCCAAATCATTTTTATTTCGATTGTAGAGAAAAGGAGTGGGAGAAAATGAGCGGGTGAAAGTTGATCGAGCACAAGAGAAGGCATTGCATTTTATTTGATCATGACTGCTCTCTAAAATGACCAATCATGTTTTCTATTCAATTTTTTTTGGTGTTTTTTTTTCCCATATTCAGTAGATAAAAATCATGGCAGCAACCACTTAGCCATCTTTTTGATGTTCCAGGTATTTTACAAAGATACAAGTATGTGGATTTATCATTCAGTTTGCTTGCAGTTATTGGTCAAATGCAAATATTTTGTCAAGTTGAAAGGGCAAGATATCAGTTTGGTGTTTTCAGTTTATGTTAAAAGTTGATTTGGTAAAATCCTCAAAAAACACACTACATGTTCTAAAATGTAAAGAAGTTGAATGTTAAATGTAAGATATATATCTCATCCATAGTAATCAAAAGAAAGGACATGAAACTTATAAGGAGATTTACCAATCCAAAAATATAAGAGAATAGGAAACATGATTGGTACCTTATGAATTGGTTTTTGAGGTGCACAATCTTCATCAATCTCCTGAGAACAAGACCCCTCCTCACAAAAAATGCATTTAATGGATTAAACAAATCTACAAAACTGAACCAATGGCATGTTTAGAACAAAGAAATAGATTGATAATAATATGCTGAAAATTATATTATGTTTAATACACCCAAAAGGACCAGTCCCAACAATTCTTAAACATACTTTATCTGATATGATAATAACATGCTAATTAAATTGATAAAGGTGTTATCTACATTTAATCTACCAATTACTAATTACACAAAAAAACAAATTACAAAACTGAACCAATGGCATGTTCTTCGTGTGGTACAAGGCAGATTTGGCTATGAAAAAAAAAAGTGAAACGGCCTCATCATTTTTATTTCGATTGGATAGAGGAGCGAAAGCTGAGCACGAGAGAAGGTATGTGATTTCTTCATCTTTCGAGTATATGGCATCATATTCGACTGCAAATTTCAAATGCATTGCATTTTATTTGATCACGAATGCTCTCCGAAATGACCACATTCTACTGGTGTCGTGCCCTAGCCCGTGCTTTATCTCCATTATTTGTTATTATTGGTGCTTGTGCTCAAGGATATCGATTCACTATTTTCAAATGTTTGGATCATTTAGACAGTTACATTTCCTAACTGTTCCCCTAGTACATAGTCAGGAAATGTAACTGTCTAATGATTATATGTAATGTTGAATGGATTAAATGCTTTATTCTTGGTAGAAGTGAATGGAAGGAATAGTGTTGGTGTTAGGTTTCATTTATTATTGAATTCAATGGTTTCCAAGATGTGTTGAGGAGTTTGCTCCTTATTTAATGTTAACTGTTCCTGCACAATCCACTCATACAACAGTGAAATGCTATGTGGAAGGGATGGTTGATAGTGTTCCTTGAGGGAAGGGGGATTTTGAAAGACTTGTTATCATTGTATTGTGTATTTCCAATATGTTTGGATGCAGGGTAGACCGGGAGAATGAAGGATCACTCACTGATTGCATGATAACCCAGTTTTGAAGGGTCACTGGAAGAGGGGAATGAAGGATCACTCATTGATTGCATGATAACCCCACCAAGCATTATTTCCTTTAATTTTCCACAATATCTCAAAGTATGATCATTATTCTTTACTTTCTTCTACATGCTATTCTTTATATGGTTTTGTTATCTCAGAAATATATCAAAAACATTGCAGATGTGCATATAAAAGTAAAATATTGTCCTTCAATTGTTCCACATTGAAGCATTTCCTCTTTGGAGTATTCTCTTCGTTTGTACAATATCTGTCAAAAATGGTTCCCATATTTATTCAAGATCTATTTTAATCTTTATATTGCAATTTTGATTAGATTTAACCTATAGTTGATTTCATTAGTATTTTATAACATATACTCCTAATGTGAAATGTGGAGAGAAAGAAAGAGACACGCTAGGTATGAATTACACGATATACCCATCATCACTTAGCACTTAAATAATAAATTATGGACAGGGAACAACCCCCTTACCTCTGGATGTTTGTTTCATGTTGGCCTCTTATTATATGCAAAGGTAGGCCTCTCTTAATTAGGCTAACAACCACAGTGTAGGGGCCATAAATTATGGAACCCAAAATAGTGCACACTTGTATTAAATTAGGTTCAGTAAACTACAAGGGAATGGAAACCATGCAATAGTGCCTCATGGGGATGGAAGAAACCCTTCACCAAGAAGATGGTTGTGTCTACAATATTTACTAGAGGCAAAGAACATAATTTGGTTCCAAAAATTACTCCTAGAAGATAATGGCACTCACAAAACATTTGGAAAAGATAGCACTCACTATATCTTTTATCACTCTTTTAAAGCTGGGACAATAAATCTCAAAGATTGATCAACGAATTCTTGAACACAAAGAACCATTGACAGATATGATTCATTTGTACAATAGCCAACAACCAGTTGTTCCAATCATGGTGTCCAATAATTATGTTAGAAAAAGCATCTACAAATCCCTTACACAACCATAATAGATTCAAACCATGAACTATAAGAACCTAACAATGGGACTAACAAAGATACAGCCTAAACAAATCTTGATTATATTCCACCCTATTGTAAGGCCCAAGAAGTAACTCTATCTTAAAGCTACACATTCCTCTAGATGAAGCTCAAAGGTTAGGTAGTTGAAGCATAGCAATACTTGAATGAATATAGGAATAATTTGATGTACAATATTTGCTAGCTTGGTTTGTGGGTTTTCCACATAATATTTTCCCTTTAACCACATTTATAGTTTGAGAAAATCAGAAAAAATTGTTTCAAATTTATATTATCCTTTTGAACTAGCACACTACCATCAAAATTCATAATCATTGGTCATCTCAAGAAAATTCCTATTGATTAGTAGGATATCCTTATAAAAATTTGATGCATGGATTTCTTGTGAATTATCAACTGCTATGTATCCTACAACTATGGAAGGAATAGTGTTGGTGTTAGGTTTCATTTATTATTGAATTCAATGGTTTCCAAGATGTGTTGAGGAGTTTTCGCCTTGTTTAATGTTAAATGTTCCTCCACAATCCACTCATAAAATAGTGAAATGCTATGTGGAAGGGATGGTTGATAGTGTTCCTTGATGGAAGGGGGATTGTGAAAGACTTGTTATCATTGTATTGTGTATTTCCAATATGTTTGAACGTAGGGAAGACTAGGAGAATGAAGGATCACTCACTGATTGCATGATAACCTGGTTTTGAAGGGTCACTGGTTGAGGGGACAGTCAAGGTCTGGATGATTGCACCATTGGAGGACTCTATTTCTTTGTAGTAATTTCTATTCAAATTGGATGCATGGATTTCTTGTAAATTATTGGCCGCTATGTATCCTGTAACTTCATCCGTAAATCTCCATATACTTATCTAGGGTTGTAAGCCACTTAGAGATCAAAATACAGAGACTAAATCAAAATCATTCTTTGTCCTATTTCCTTTTAACAAAGTCTCAACTATAAATGATACAATATACATTTGATGCCCTAAGCTATCAAATATACAAATGGCACCTACCTAGAAGCTCACCAGGAGAATGATGGATCACTCACTGATTGCATGATAACCCGGTTTTGAAGGGTCACTGGTTGAGGGGACAGTCAAGGTCTAGATGATTGGGCCATTGGAGGACCCTAGTTCTTTTTATTAATTGCTATTCAAATTGGATGCATGGATTTATTATGAATTATCAGCTGCTATGTATCTTGCAACTGCATCTGTAAATCTGCATATACTTCTCTAGGGTTGTAAGCCACTTAGGGATCAAAATAGAGAAACTAAATAAAAATCATTCTTTGTCCTATTTCCTTTTAACAAAGTATCAACTATCAATGATACAATACATTTGATGCCCTAAGCTATCAATACAAATGGCGCCTAGCTAGAAGCTCACAGGCTGTCCATTTGATAACCACAGTCAACATTTAAAAAAAATGGATATCCTTGAGCACAAGCACCAATAACATCAAATAATGGAGTTAAAGCATGGGCTAGGGCATGACACCAGTAGAATGCGGTCATTTCAGTGACAGAAATTTACAATGGCATCATTAAACATATATGCCAGTGATATCAACAAACGTGAATCCAAACATTTGAATACAGTGAATCGATATCCTTGAGCACAGGCACCAATAACATCAAATAATAGAGATAAAGCACTGGCTATGGCATGACACCAGTAGAATGTGGTCATTTCAAAGAGCATTCATGATCAAATAAAATGAAATGCATTCGAATATGATGCTAGAGGCTCGAAAGATGAAGAAATCACATACCTTCTCCCATGCTCAGCTTTTGCTCCATTTCTCCCGCTCCCTCTATCCAATCGAAATAAAAATGATGAGGTTGTTTCACTTTTTTTTTTATCTATACCCCAAATCTGTCAGAATTTCGATGGTCAATTAAACACCCATCGGAATACTGACATCATCGAGGCCTATTACAAAAAAAAAAACACCAAATTTGTAATAAAAAGTTACCCATCGGAAACTTCTGTCGAAATTTGGCCCCAAATGTAGTAGTGACTAATCATGAATTGAGAAGATGACCTTTGAAGCACTTCTTTTGTAGAGCTTTGTAAATCATCCATGTCCTCCACAATTACTTTTATTCAAAACCTTCAAAGAATAAGCATATCACAACCAAAATTATGACTAAAATAATTTACAACCACTTTCAGTAAATCTATGAAGCCTAGAGTTATGCAAGTATAGTATGAGGGGAAACTTCTCCCCACTCAATTCTTTAAACATTTAATTTCACCTGCCACCAAATAAAACCATGAATATATTTAACATATCAAAATTTGTAATAATTGTTCAACCTCTAGTTATATATACAAACTATGTAATTATATACTAATCAATCAACTCTCTTGTTTCTATTGAATAGATCACAAAGATCTATTCAATTGAAAAATATTTTAAATTAATACAATTCAAAAAAACTCATGCCAACTAATGTAACAATATATAAGTCCAAATAAAACACACACACAAACTATATTTAAGTTGGAAACACACACAAATTGTATTTAAACTAGACACATGAACAAAATCTCTCAACCCATAAAGCACTAAGTGACTCACAAATTGCATTACTCTCAAACTACAAAAGGCTCAAGTAGGACTTAATAACTAAGTGAGTGTAATGATCCTTCATGATAATGTATTGGGATAGGTTGTATTTGAGTGGATATGAGAGGATGATGCAAGATAAAAGGCTAAATAGGAAGAAATGAAAGGTCTCAATAGATATAGAGTGATAGAAAATAGACAAAAACCTATAAGTACTTGAAAAAATATCCAAAAGACTGTACCAACTTGTAGTTTCAATTTGGAGCAGAAGTGCAAGGTATAGATTTCCTTGGGCATTCCTTTTTTAGATACAAATTGCCCAAGTCATTTTGTACCTTATACTTTTGTGTGAAAATTTCATAGATAGTTTGTCACATCTTGTACTTTTCAGATTAAGTCTCTATGTAATTTCAACATGTTCTTGCACACAAAATAATGGAGAAAATGTTGTGGAAAGGGGTTTGCCTTGGTCAAACCCCAATTGAGGAATCAACCATGAAATTGCATGAAAGGAAAGTGCATAAGTGTAAAGGTAAATATAAGATCTAACTTGTATAAATTCACAAATGAGAATTAACACATATTTATGAAGATACTTGTATGTTTCTTGAATTATAGTTGTTGACCCTTGGAATGTAGAAAGGAATCAAGAATGCCTTCACAATGTGTCGGTCAGTGAATACTCCTCATAGATCTTCAATATTTTTTATGCTTGACAGATACATGATTAGAATCAATAATGCATGTGGATTATCAAATGATCTTCTTTCTTGACTAAGACATCCTCTACTTGTCCATCATGGGAGATAATCTTTCTATAATGGAGAAGATTTATTTCAAAGATGCCTTGTATGCTTGGAGAATGCTAGATCTTGAATTTTCTTGCAAATATTGAGAGAGCACATGAAATAATGATCTTGGTTTCTTCATGTGTATGATAATTGATTCCCAAATGAGGAGAGAGAGGCCACTTATATATGTCTCAAACCATTTCAAGCTTCAAAAATTGGAGGAGGTTGACACAAGATCTAATTTTACACTAATACACTGCAACAAATCGTCCATTTTAATTTGGGCCCAGTCATCAGGGTATAGATCGCCCAAGGAATTTTTTACTCGGTTATACATCACCTAGGTTGTTAGATATAATCAGGTATACATAACCTAAGGAATTATATACTTGATAAAATAGGCTCAAGTTTGAATGAGGAGCCAAAAAAGAGGAGAAATTACCAAAAATTTAGGAGATGGGTTTGTGGATCAAGCATAACGAACATGAAATCTCAAAATTACCAAAATGAGGCCTAATTGAACATCTAATTATAGGTGCTAAATTTTTAGGACAATACATTTAGCTCCCACTTTGGCAAGAGTATGAGACAACCTCATGCTCATAGTAAAGTAGATCAATGCATTTGAAAAATCTTTTCAAGCTTAAGTAGACAAGGAGACACCAAGTCCCCAAGTGACTTGGGTCCTTATCAAATCCAAAAACAAGATAAAAGAGGCAATGCTCTCTCTCTCTCTAACCAACCAACCTAGTACTTGGTTTTTCCTTACTATGGCTCATACAAAGAGAAAGAATTTCTATAAAAGATGGAATTGATAGTCTAGCAAGCTATAAGATGTTGTTCAACCCATGAAAAAAGGATAATTGAGTGAAGCATAGTCCTAGGAAATCAGCCAAAAGAGGATCACTCCTTAAGGTAAGAATTATCTCTTTTAAGGGATCCAGAAAAGGAGATCAGTCCTAAGGAAATCATAGTCTCTAAAGGGATATAAAAAAAGAGGATTAGTCTAAGGACCCATTGAATAATGCATAGGGCATGATAATGAAATGAGAAGATAATCGCAAGGAAAATAATTTCTCCTTAGTCATTCACATAAGATGATAATGAAATGGGAGGCTAATTATAAGTAAATCATTTTCTCCTTATCTATATACATAAGAGATTGCATACAAATGTGTGTGCATGTGTGCACGCACATGCACAAAATGTGAAACAAGGAGCGAAGTGTATACCCCCACATTAAAGAAATTGCAAAGGCCTTAATAGGAGTAATATTTTTAATGGAGCATACATGCACCCATAAGAGATGTTTCCACTTTGAGATGGCCCTAAGAAAGGACAAACAAGGGAAATGAAACACATGAAAAAATAGCACAAATGAGATCTACTAAGTCTAAGGTTCTAGTATGATCATATGATAACTCAATTATATCAAAAATAAATTGACATCATCTCCTAAAGGTAGCAAAATTACAAGCACAATGGAAGAAGATAACATAATTTAGATAAATCATGGGTAACATAAATAGGCTCATACATATCATCGGAATCACTAGCATGAACATCATTTGCATTAGAAACATTTTCATCATCAAGAACGTATCTTCTTCATCCGAATTAATCATAATAGAATCTTATACGAATAAAATCATGTGTATGTAATTTCATGTTTTTTAGATTAACTTTATTCCTTGGGCTATGAATAGGTTTTTTCATAGGGAATCAAGGCATGAGTAGGTGTCTTAGGGGAGGAAAGGTTTTGGGAAGAAATCTCATGGGCCCTAGCATGGTGTCTATGGTGGCGAGCATGAGCACACCGGTTACATTTGGTTTTGTTTGAAATTTGAGGTGGTTTAGGATCAATCAACCTTAGGTCATTTTCTTCTTTAGGAGGAAGAATGAAATGAACCACACTAGGTTGAAATATAGTAGCTACAGGGCATTTGTAAGATACAGGAGGTGGAACTAAAGCATAAATAGGAGGTATGGAAGGTTTAGGAAGAAATCTAGGTCAAGGACAAGGAGATAGAACTAACCTAGGATTGCTAAGCTCACAAATATTTTTGGCTTTGAATTTTTGATAAGATAGGAAGAAATTATCTTTGTGTGGTTGAATTAGTTGAGGCATGCTAGGTAAAAACAATTCAAGGTCAAAGTTTCCATGACTAGTTGAAGGCTAATAGAGACTATGGTTAATCATGATGATTTCTCCATAATGGGGAAATATCAAAAGAGATGTCAAAGAGAATGCTTCAAAGAGAGGTCATCTTATGGAACACAATGGTTATAAGATTTTGTAGGGAAAAAATTGATTTGATAAAAAGTCTTTAGAAACTTCTAAAAAAATAGATTCTACCCTCCCTGTTCCACTTGATAATAATAACATCATTGTTATCACTCATACCAATGTTGTTTAGATAGTAATAATTATATTATTAGTTTGTTACAAACATTATTTCTAATGGTGGTAATATTAATATTAGCGATAATAAGGACATTACGATTCATGATAATCAATAAACTTAGTACATGCCTCCAATCCATTAATATCAACACTAAAATCAATGAAAATCTTAATGTTATCTAAATTTACCTTTATTAGAAAGGTTACGACTACTAGCACATTTTGAGTACATTAAGTTTGTCACCAATATTGACATTGTGCTAATAAGGAGACCCTGATTCATGGTATTTAATAAACTTAATAAATTCTTCCAATCCATTAATATATCAATTAAAATCTTAATGTTATCTAAAATTTACCTTAATTATAAGGATTGTGACTATTAGGACACTTTGAGTACATTAACTTTGTCACCAATATTAACATTGTGCTTAACTTATTATGTTGAAACAAAATTAAATTATCGATGAGGATGGATGTCAAAGACAAGCATATACAAAAAAACATGCACATGGTTTCTATATAGATAATTTAGACTTGATTATTTGCTCCTTTAAAACTAAATCATGTTCTATTATTTTCACCTTATTAAAGACACATATAAATTAATGAAAAATTGAATTTTTTTAAATAACATGACATAACAACATGTCACATAAACATGTGTTAAGTTAGCTCATAATGATTAGTTGGAAGGAGAAAGATATTTAAACTTTCAATTTAAGAGTTAGAAATTTTATTTCATTTCCACATCTCTAAGGATTGAACTAGGATAATCTAAATAAATGAACCTCGAGGATAAACCACCATTCCAAGAAATGTAGTAATCATGCAAGGTGAGTGTAAATATGTTATTGTATTTTGAGCATTCCACCGAACTGAACACAAAAACAAATGAAAAATGGTATGACTATGCAAATTTTAACAAAATAAATAGTAAATTTAATTTATAATTATTATTAAATTATTATTTATTATATATAATTAATAAAGAAATATAAGGATCCTTCCATGCTTTCAAAATTATGGGAGAAACATGATTTCAAAATTAAGGATCCTTCTATTTCTCAGGTTCTTAATTTATGGATCAATGCACCTGGTATATAGTTCTACACAATTAAAGGAGGTGTTGTTTACATTAAGCATGAAAGATCATGCGTGGAAACTTGAGTGTTTCCTAGTGGAGTCAACTAACTGAACTTTCCATCTATTATTGTCTCTTCAAGAGAAGTTTACAAACATTCTATGCTATTTAGGTTCTCTTTGGATAACTATATGAGTTAAACAATCAAGCATTCTTGCAATTTAAGTTCTATTTGGATAACTACATGGGTTTAAATAGTCAAGCATTCTATGGTATCTAACTTCTTTGAGAGCCCTTTGACTCATCATCAAGTAAATCATTTTTTACTATTTTTAGTAATAAATCACAGTTCAATAATTATTCTTATGATTTTAGGAGAGGAGTCTAATATTGATCCAGAATGCAGATCTATTTTAATATTATTTAGAAACAAGGGATTCTAGACAATGTCTAGAACTTCAATCATGTATCTAATGTGACATGTAGTCAATGCAAAGAAAATTTTATAAAAAATAATTTTAGTGTTGTATTTTTGAATTAGATGTTGAAATTGATATGTAAATATATTTTTTTATAAATATTGATTAACAAACTTGTGAAATTATATGTAAATGTATTTGTTTTAAAATACATTTTTTTAAATTTGGAAGAGATTGACTTTGCCTCTTCTTGTGATTGGAAGGAATAGTCACACGATCATTCTTTTTAGTCAAATATTTCTTCTTGTTATATGTTATGATGTAAATATGTTTTTTATGTATGATATTTTTAGAATTCATTTACTTTTTGCTTGAATTATATGTTTGAATACTTGATTTACTCATTATTTAGCTAAGTGTAGGTTTGAATTCCCTCTATCGCAATTTAAAGTCATTTCTAATTAAACTCTCCCAACAATATTAACAATCACCTATCCTTCATATTTAATTGTATTCTTCATCCATTTTATATTGATTAAATAGATTATTTATAGGTGAAAATGTCATTTAGAAAATAATTGCTTCTAACATAAGGATTTTCCATTTTTAGGAATGAGTTTACACCATACATGTACTAATTGTTTGAGCTTCTTCAAGTTGTTTGGATTAAATATTTAGTGTTGCTACACAAGTGGATTGAATATGTAGCGTTGCTACATTTGTTCATTCTAAAAATATTAGAAATGAATTTACATCATAAATATGTATTTTCTTACACACACATGACATCATTCTTATATTAGTTTTTGAATATATTGTTATTATCTTAATTCTTAATATTTTATCGATATATTAGGTTTTTTGTCTTATATAGATGATATATTTGAAGTAGTAATATATTGTAGATTAAGCATTGGTTAAATAAAGAAAAAATGGTTAACGATTGAAATATTTATGTATGTAAATTAGCCCTGTAGATAGTTCCATGGTTCGATTTTGTAAGTCAAACAGTGTTTGCCCTATCCTCTATGGTGGGATCACCCCTACTATTATAAAGGGGCGAGAAAGGGGGACCACCCTCTAAGCCCAAGTATTCCAGACAAGCCTTCATTCTTCAAGTGAGCTCTCCTTCCTCAATGACCGATAGCGTACAAGTACCGTGAGGGAAAGGTGAAAAGGTTGGAAAGTGCCTTATAAATAGTCAGGCACCAAAGCACTCACAAGCGGGGTGCTTTCTTGACCAAAGCACTCACATGCGGAGTGCTTTCTTGGCAGAGTTATTGTATTATAGAGAAGAGGTGAATTAGTTTATGTAAATCATTATTTTTTAAAATTATATAAATGAAGAAAAACATTATGATGTTGATTATTGATGTGATGGCGAGTGGCCCAAAAATAGTCAATGCTAAAATCTCAAATAAGAAAACAACACTTTATGATGCCAACTATCAATATGCTAGATAGGAACCCAAGTAATAAGTTTTAATTTTATGCACAATAACTTTTTTTCAAAATACAATTGATCGTGACATTGATTATACTTGTACTTGTTAATAACCGAAAACAATCAACGCCACAACCTAGCATAAATGAGAACTAGATAATGTGCTAGATAAATACCCATAAAATATCTAACCAATATTATATATAGATGGACAAATAGACTGAAATTAATATTCATTAATAAAAAAACAAGATGCACCAAAAAAAAAAATTATTTTACATAATCAAATAATTATTCCTTGTGTATGTTGTTCAACACACTATTCATAACATTCTTCCGCTTGATAAACTACACAAGGGCCAATCAACTAAATTTATATGTTGGGACTTTTAGATATTTATAGGGCTTTTTCTTACAGTTATAATGGATTTCATGAGTTAAACTCTAAATGCATTTAGAGTTCTTGTTATGGCTTGTTACTTTTCCTTCATTTCGATAAGTTAATTACTCAATAATTACCATTTCTTTTATGTCCTTCATTGAATCACTTTTATCCATGTTTTGAATTGCCCCCTTAAGATTCTCTTTGTTTGAGATGGATCTCTTCAATGTTGATCTTTTCAAGGACTATTTAATTTAAAATTACCATGCTTTTTGCTAAGCTTTATTGGTTTATGTAAGAACCAAGATTATAATGCACACAATATGATATGGTTTCAAATATTTAGAATAATGATTAATATGGAGTTTTAATTTTCCAATGTTATTGCAAGTGGCATTCATAAACATGTGGTGGAAATAAAAAGTAACATTCTTCATGGAGGAAGGAATATTTGGGAGGCTTTAAAAGTAATGCTTTGTGATGATAAGAATTTATTATTCCTTGTGTAATGTTGGACTTACATTTTGGATATGTATGGCCCAAATTCAGATTATGTGGTATTTGAACAATGTTTTGTGAGAATTATTTCGAGGTATCTAGGTGCATAAACAAATAGGTTGTTGAAAGAAATAATGTACCTATTGAGCCCAAAAGATAGAGTACTTCCAAGGAATGTGTCAAAAAGCATGACATAATTGGAAATCATTTGGTAGTTTAACAAGTCTAATAAAACTCATTTGTAAAATCATAAGAGTATTTTTTCCCTTCTATAATTTTTTTATATTATAATCACCTGCAAGGAAGGGTTGGAATAGATATATCACATATTTTAACCATACAAAATGGACTTAGATGTTAAAAAATATTGTCACTTGCAAAATTTTATCAATAAGGTTAAAGTAAGTCCCAAAAAGTCAAACTTCAACAATAATGTACTATGTCGAGAATTTGTATAAAAAAATTACTTATTTAGTTAAGAACTAAGGATGAAAAGAGAAAAATGGGTTGCAAATAGAAGGGGAGTGTGAGATTTGGCTATGGAGATAGTCACCCAAGATCTAGAGGTCTAATGAAAAGCATAATAATAAGAGAGAATCAATATAACAAAAATAAACTATATCCTCCCCAAGATTGCAATAGAATAGATCAATAGAATCTATTAAAATAACTAAAAATGATAATTGAATTGAATAGCACATAGGAGACCCCTTATTAAAAAGGCCAAGGTAAGACATAGGAAGATATCATATTACAAGTATCCTGATCTTATGATATGATATTGTATCGTTATAGATTGTAAGTACCTTATACCTGTGTGTACAATTTCATGATTATTTAGCAACCACCTTAGTGTATTTCCATTTCAACATGCATAATAGGACTTCATGTGGCAGTTAATGGAGACCTAAAATATAATATGAGTCTTGTGCTATTTCAATTTCATAAAAATTCAATGTGAGCCCTTATTTCTAGGCATACTCCTTTATTATTTGTCATCTTCAATCATTTATTAGCCTACATGGGCCCTATGTTACCATTTATGGTGTTTGTTATCTTTCCTGGCCTCAAAATCATATGCACCTTGAAATCTAGTATCTCCTAGTTATATGATATCTGTGGTGTAAATGTAAGCCCTAATTGGTGTGTAAGGGTGACTAGGTGTCCTATACCTAGGTATAGGGTGCCTTAGCATCCTATACCACAATTTTTCAGCTGAAATATGAATTGGGAGCTCCTCTTGGTAATTTGGAGGGATTTCTATATTTGTGGATGACCCTCCTAAGTTTTAACCCCTGAAATGTAAGTGGTCTATCTCTCTTCATTCTACAAAAATTCAAATCTATTCTCAAGCATATATAATTTCAAATCTATTCTCAAGCATATATAATTTCAATATTTCAATCTAAGCATTCAAGGTCAAGTCTCAAGCATTCTTCAAGAATTCGAAGGTATTTTCAAGGAAATCTTTTCCATGCATCTAGCTTCTTTCATCCATTAAAGGCCAAGCAAAAGAGTTCACCATAAAGGAATAAAGATCATACATTGAAGAATCCATCCAAATTCACCAAAGCAATCTCTCTCTCTCTCTCTCTCTCTCTCTCTCTCTCTCTCTCTCTCTCTCTCTCTCTCTCAACAGCTTATTAGTAAATAATAAGGAACTGTTCTTGTCATAAAAACTCACATTTTAGGATGGATATTGTCACATCTAAATCATTTACTAAACTAAACACTTATATTGTATTTGTGTCTTACCCCTTCCAACGGAACTCCAATTGATTAAAGAATACTTGTTATTTCATCTTACAACCATAATAATCTTAACACACATGTCTTGTAATTATAACAAACCTAAATGGATAAATGCATCATAATATAATTATTAGCAAAAAATATAAATTAATATTAAAAATACTAGTTTTTTATTATTCAAAATTGATAAATAACACATTTACATGTTTATTCATTTTAATCCTATTTAAAATAAAATTAATGATTATAGAATTTCAATGTAAATGTCAATAAAATCCCTCAAAATAGTAATCTATACTTCCTAATATTTCAAAGGAAATTAATATTTTTATATGCCTAAACTAATACAATTTAACTATAAGTGTGATCTTAAGGGAAGGAGATTAAAATTGCAGATTTCAAATTATAGATCTACTATTACGTGACTCTCAAAGAAGCATATTTTTCAAGTAATGTTCACTTGGGTTTGTTTTTTGTTTCATTCTAAAACAACACTTGATTATTAGATGGGATATACTTTATTGACTTTTATAATGACTATTTGGCTGCCACATTCAATAGTAAATACCGATATAAGAGGGAGGCGACAACGAGGGAAAGTTTGTGTGTTTTTTTTTTTCCATTACCCAACTACATGCATAGTTGTTTCCCAATGTAAATAATTTATACCCTGTTGTCCGTAATTGTATAAGTATGAATATGTACATTTAACTGCAGATGAGATTTCCAGCAAGGCATGTTCCATTCACCCTCCCTATCCTTCAAATACAATCATGCAATACACTGTAGAGTTGTGTGAAGGAAGGAACGATATTAAATAGTTTATCTAAACTTGAGTGTAGGCGGTTGCTATTTGAAAAAATATATTTAGCCACAGATAAATGGATTTAGCATAATGCTTTAGAGCTCTATGATTACAATTTTTAAAATTTGAAACTCATATTAAACCAAACGAAAATTAGACATATCTGATATGAAATTATTACTATTGTACGGGTCATGAAGAATGCCTTAAATTGAACCTCGAATTTATATGGGGAAGAAGGAAAATCTTGAAAATAAAATCACCGAATAGACTAATTGAAATGAATTCTAAGACCTTTTGAAATTACCTGCATATATCGTCTCTGCAGTTGGTCTTAAACATGTTTCAAACCCAACAACTTATAAAAAAACTAATGTAAATTTCAAACTCTTAATGTAAATTTCAAACATATAAATTAATGTAAATTTGAATGTTTTTAAGAGTTTGAAATTTTGTTTCATTTCCGCATCTCTAAAGATTGAACTAGGATACTCTAAATAAATGAATCTTGAGGATAAACCACCATCCCAAAATATGTAGTAATCATGCAAAAGTGAGTGCAAATATGTTATTGCATTTTGAAAAATAAATAGTAAATTTAATTTATAATGATTATAAAATTATTATATATTATATATAATTAATAAAGAAATATAAAATAAATACAACATTGATTTAAAATAAATTCTTTTGAACATTAAAATTATATACTTTGTTAAACATTACAAATAAAAATAAAGATCTATTATAAACAAATTTCTTATTAAAATGATTTTATATTTTTCTACAATAATAATGATATTTTTTAAAAAAATTAATAAAATCTAAAATTAATTGAATATAACATGTGAAATCTGCCACAAAAATTTAATCAAAATATCAATCAAAATTTGTAATCCTCTAAATTTATTATTAATTAATAGATATTCCAAATCAATTAAAGACTGAATAGCCGTTTTGACAATCTTCAAAATATCTGAGACTGAAAACGCGAGTGGAAAAAAACAAAAAGCAACTGAAAAAAATCAAAAAATCAAAAAATCTAACATTTTCAAACTAAATTTGCCGTTGGAGAGAGCTGAGAAAAGCAAAGGTAAAGATATATAAACAATTCAATCCTTTTCCTCTGCTACCAATGTTTTATTGTGTTTTTCTGGTTCTATGTTTTAGTTTGTGTTTCTTTTTTCTTTCCCTGTTTAGAATTAGTCTTTTTCTTAGGATTTTTCCTTACTGGTGTGTATGGTCATGTTATTTGTGTTTTTTTTCTTTCCCTGTTTAGAAGGAGTCTTTTGCAGCGTGCACGCTGGTGTGTGGTCTGTATTCATTTTGTTTGTCTGTGTTCTTCAAATTATGTGTTGGCAGAGGAAAAATGTGACAAAAAAGTGGCCGCTGCTGAGAGCCTTGCAGCTTCAGATTTGAGTTGTGAGTGATTTTCTCCGGCAAGCAGAACATCGTTCATTTTCTGCAGACAGAAGTAACTTGCCTGAGAAGCTCCTCTGGAAGTCTTTCATTTCGTTGGGGTTGCTCAAAATTTAGGGTTTACACTGTGTACTGAGATCGCTTCCTGTCAACGATGCCCATTGTTTTTTAAATTGAGTAGCAGGGGCAGGCGAAAGCGCAGAAAAAGATCAGCGAGATGAGAGAACAGAGAAAAAGCTCAGGCAGAGGAAGAGACAGAGGATGAAGAAGTTGTGTTGCCATTTTCATAGATTTTCTGAAAACCTCATGGAAGTTAAGAGAACAGCGAGATGAGAGAACAGAGAAAAAGCTCCGGCAGAGGAAGAGACAGAGGATGAAGAAGTTGTCTTGCCATTTTGGGTTGAATGCCAAAAACACCGATTGAAAATTTCATAGATTTTCTGAAAATCTCATGGAAGTTTAGTAGCAAAGACCAGAGAAGCTGAGGTTTGCCAACTGCAAAAACGGAAGCACAGAAGCAAGTTGCCACAGGAAGCGCACAATGGATGGACAGAAAATTTATAGAGCTGATCTGGAGGAGAAAGAGGCAGCTGGACGATTCCATGTTAGTTTTTCCTTTATCATTTCTTCTATTTCTGATTTTTCACTTTTTTACAGAAAATTTAAATGTATGTAGAGAAATGCCATTCTAACTAGACTCCTACACTGTCCTTATTTGGCCAGCGTCTTTCTGGCCTCTTCTTTGATTTTTCGTTTCTTTGACAAAGGTTGTGGAACTTCAGCAAATCCATGTGAGCACATTTCTTAGAAGTCTATCAGTAACTAAAATGTAGTTCTGACGCTTTTATCAATTACAAAGGTGATTTGCTATTATTGTCACAGGCTTTTATTAGGGATATATCATCCTAAAAGATCCGAAATCAACTGTTGTTTTCAAAGGATCTATCCCATCCTCTGTGCCTTCCTTTAGCCCACACTTAATAAGATATTGACACCTCTGTTTGTCACAATTCATTAGTTATTTGTTACAGAAGCTGGAATTTCTTTGAATGGAGTCTTTTCTTGCTTCGTAGTAGTTTCCACTTTCTTGATCATTAACTGGAAAATGAGTCTAGGGTTGATCACATGCATGTGCAACAAGCTATTAGTCTTTTCACCTGTGCTAGCTATAATTGTGTTAAAAAATCAACAAGGGAAGCTGGAAAAATAAACCATGAAACTGGTTAAATCCCAACTCACAACACGATTACAGTCTCTGGTTGTCTTTGGGGAAAATAGAAAAATATTGTGAATCGGTCTAAGAAGTCTATTGGATCGAGTTGATGAACTGTTTCAATGCATAGTTGGTATGTGTTTTTCACAGTACATGTAGTATTTTAATATTGTAGCTTCCGGATTCAGCTGCATATGTTTTTCATTCAAGGTTTTGGATGACACTCAGTGATCCACCTGATGATGGAGTGATCAGAAAGCTTGAAGGAAAAATAAATGCAGGTGAAAAATGAGCATTGGAATTTGGAAAACATAAGCCACGAGACTGATTAAATCCAAACTCTCAACACAAATACAGTCTGTGATTGCCTATTGCGAAAATAAAAAATATTGCATATCTGACTAAGAAGCCATTTGGATCAGATTGATGACCATTGTAACTACCTAACAAAAGATGAACTGTTTCAATGCAGAGCTGGCATGTGTCTTCCAAAAGTCCAAATATTGCATATCTGACTAAGAAGCCATTTGGATCAGATTGATGACCATTGTAACTACCTAACAAATGATGAACTGTTTCAATGCAGAGTTGGCATGTGTCTTCCAAAAGTCCACTTAGTATTGTAAGAGGATAGATTCAGCTGTTTATGTTTTTTATTCAAGGTTTCGGATCACCACCTGATGATGGATCACTGGGTGTGATCCAAAGCCTTGAATGAAAAGCATACTTACCTGAATCCAGCAGACTATCATCCTAGGAAAAAATTAAAAGAATTGCAAATCCCAATAAGAAGCCTATAGGACTGAATTGACAACCATTGTAACTAACAAATGAAATGTTTCAATGCATAGTTAGTTACAATAAAGAATTGCAAATCCCAATAAGAAGCCTATAGGACTGAATTGATGACCATTGTAACTAACAAATGAAATGTTTCAATGCATAGTTAGTTTTGTAATGAGATAGATTCTGAATTTAGCCGTATATTTTTATTCAACATTTCTGATCACACTTGCTGATCTATCATCTAACGAGAAACATACTTGTCTAAATCCAGAAGTATTTCATTAAAATGTTTCAATCCAAAATCAAGCAAACAGGGCCAGGTTGAAAATAATTCAAACAAATTTACACTTCAGGAATGGAGATTGGCCCACTAATTCATTCAAAAGAAGTATAGAAAGGGCCTAAACAGGTTTCAACCCCAGGTCACCAGAAGCATAGGGATATCAATGGTCGGCGCTCATCCATCTACCGATGCTCTGAATTAGGCAAATTCACCTCTATCCCAGCCTATTCGTGAGTTGGGTTCCCATTAGACTTTTGGGTTCAACTAATAAATTAGGGATATCAATGCTCACATCCATGATGATGAACCGCCCATTAGAATAACTATAGAATAACTCACATAGAATAACTATAGAATAACTCAACTATAAGAAAGAGGGCCATCAGCTTCTCCATAGAAAAGAGAATGGTATGCTGCCAGCCCGAGTTCCCATTGGGTTGCCCTGCCCCCAGGGGATGAAGGATTGTGGTATCGAGGATAATATCTCTATTCTTCACCCCCTGGTTGTTGTTAACTAACCTGTCTGTGTTCGAAAACTTTCTTCGGACCATGAACTCTAAATCCTATGTTCGCCTATTTGTAGGTACCAAGTGAATTTGTTAGGGAGAATCAGATTAAACATGAATTTGTTTGGAAAATCAGATTAACATGAATTTATTGTTAAATCGGATTAAACATGAATTTGTTTGGAAAATCAGATTAAAAAGTCCTTATCTCTATATTCTGATTCATGTTCTTCTAGAGGCTATTTTTTTATCTTAATTTTAAGAATGTTTTAATTTGTTTCCATTTCTAATAGAGTCTTGAAAATGCTGAAAGGTAAATTTAGGCTTGGAGTTTTATTTTTACTATATTGATATTTATTACATTATGGTGATTGATTTATAAGTAAATTAATACGATTCGATGACAGGTTGGACAAAATTGTAAACAATGCAAGATCATGTCTTCTCATGAGAATCTCGCTGTTGTTGGCATGGATTCGGAGTAGCAAGGATGTGATTGATCATTTTTCATTTCTTTAGTATTTTGATCAAACATTGATCTAATAGATTTGTAACATGTAAAAATACAATGTTTAATAAAAGAAAGGTATTTTCGAAGGGGTTCAAAGCCCCTTCAATGACTGAAGGGAATGTTCATTGGTTGTGGGCATTCCTTAAAGTCATATTTTTCTTTTGACAGCTTAAAGAATGGTCAATAGGTCAAGGCCGTTTTTTAAGGTATGTCTCTTGTGTCCCTTGCATTGTTTTGGTTAGTGTTTAAATTTTTTTAATAATGTTTTAGATTTAATCTCAACGTTTAAGTTAGAAAGCACAATTTTATAAATAAATTAATCATGTCAATTTATAAATAAACTATTAATGTTAACATAGTTATAAATAAATTAATCATGTTAACTATCATAAATCACCATTATGAAACCCATGTGACATAATTATATCACCATTGTTAAATGCACATTTTTACACTTCACATGTAAATATTATTGTAAATGAATAAAAAAATTTGCACACAATAGGACACATAAATAAAGATGTGTTATTTGACCATCATATGTTAACATTAATGCAACACAACTAGCCTTTATAGACTTTAAACCTTGAAAATAATTTTTATTTTCTATTAATGCATGACAACAAGTTATGAGTTATTGCAATTTGACATGTAATAATGTAATTAATACAAAATAATAAAGCGATTTCATGTAAAAGCAAATAATATAAGAAAAAGAATGTTTATTATGTGTGATGTGTAGTTTTATGTAGAGTTAAGCATTTTTTTTCCAACTCATTTTATATAAGAATAATCATAAACCCTAAAACTCCAAACACAAAACCCAAATCACGAAACCCTAAACTAATCCTAAAACTCCAAGCCCTAGACCCAAAACCAAAAATCCCAAAACAAAACCCTAAACTAATACATGAACTCTAAACCCTACACTATTAAACCCAAAGCTATACCTTATCCATAACCCTAAACCCTACACCCCAAACCCTATCCATCAACACTAAACCCATCCATCAATCCAAAACCCCATCCATCAACCCTAAACCCTAGACCTCAAACCCAAAACCCAAAACTTGAAACCCCATATCAATCCTAAACCCTAAAACCTATGTTAAACCTAAAACCCTAATATAAATCCTAAAGCCAAATCCCTAAATAAATTGGGCCCTAAACCCTAAGTCCACATCATAAAATCCAAACTCTAAACTTGAAACCCTAAACCTTAAAAAGCCCTACAATCTTAAACCCATCCATCAATCGTAAACTGTAAACCCCAAACCCCAAACCTTAAACCCCATAGACCCCAAACCCTAATCCTAAACCCTAAAACCTGTACGCTAAACCTAAAACCCTAATATAAATCCTAAACCCTAGACCTAAAATCCTAAACAAATCCCACTAAACTCAAATTCCAAATCCTATAAACCAAACCCTAAACTTGAAACCCTAACCCTTCAACCTAAAAACCTAAACCCTACACCCTTAAACCCTCAACTCTAAACCATAAACCTTAAAAACTTAAGCACATCGTAAACCCAAATCAAAAGTCCAAATATGTCAACCTAAACACCTGAACCTGAACTCTACACACTTAACCCTATCCATAAACCCTAAACCCTGAAACGCTAAACCTTAAATCCATAAAACCCTACCCTATACCCTAAAAATCCAAATCCTAAAACCTAAACTCTCAAAACCCAAACCCTAAACCCTAAATTCTAAAAACTCAAACCTTATACCCTAAACTCTAGAAACTCATACCCTAAGTTCCCTAAACTATAAAAACTCAAACCCTAAACACTAATCCCTAACTTTAACTATACCCTAAATCCCAAGCTCCTAAACTCTAACCCTATGCTCTAAAGCTTAAAACCCTATCCATTAACCCTATCAATTAGGACTGCACCCTTAAACCCTAAACACCATACCCAAAACTATACCTTATCCATGATTACCCCAAATCCTAAACTTGAAACCTAAAACCCAAAACGTGAAACCCAAATCCCCAAACCCCAAACATTGAAACCCTTAACCGTAAACCTCTAAATTGTACCCTATCCATCAACCCTAAACCCTAAAAAACTTGATACCTTTAAACCCTAGAAAATACCCTAATCATGAGACCCTAAATTGTACTCTAAACCATAAACCCTATACCTAAAACCTTAAAACATTAAATCCTAAATCATAAACCTTAGAAACCACAAACCATCATAATTTTCAAGGTGGAAATGGTCAGTGGCTTATCAGATCTCAAGGTAAAAATTGGCATCTAGGGTATACGCAGTTCTGGAGGAATCAAAGAGGAGAAAGGTTTTGGCAACGACCAATCCCACGATGAGCACTAAAACATATGCACAACAAGGAAATATTTGATATTTGTGAGGGTACCCCCCATCATCTTCTACTAATAGTCTGTCTAGTACATCGAAACAGAGTGCCCAAAATGCTAAACACACATATCGCTATCCATCATATGTTACATCTCCTAATAATAGGGCCATTTTGGGACCCAGATTCCTATCCTCCCCAAATAACATCAATATTGGGGGCAAGGAACACTATCAAAGAAAAGATCGTATTGATCATAGCGAGGGCCTCACCCAAGATGGTAAAAATGGACCTCCATTCGAACCAAAATTTGTCTGAGTTGAATGATGCAAAAAAGCACCGAAAGAACTCATTGTGCCCAACTAATCATATTTGATCTGAGGAGTGTTCGCATTCTAAAACAAGTGCATATTTTCATCATTTTTCTCTTCAAGTGCATTACTTGGCATCACATATATCATATCTACCGAAGATAGCATTAATAGGTAAGTTTAATACAAAATCCCTTTCAATGTCAAATTTCAAATTGGGCAAACTCAGAATGACAGGGGATTAAAGAAATATTTTATGTCGATGCACATTGTGATTAATTTGTAGTACTGTTTTAATCCAAAAGGTATCATGATGTGCTACATAGAAATAAAGCTTGGTTTTGTAAAGGGTTTGGATTATGTACTATCCCCTGTGTGCCAAACTTTAAATCAGATAACAATCTTTGTCAATTTATGCCATTCTGGATTGTATTTTCAGATTTACCTCTTGGATACAAAGATCCACAAGTTGTAGAAATACTTGCAAACCAACTGGGAATTTTCATAAAACTTGATCTAATTCCATATGAATTACCACATCAATCGATTAGGGTATGTCTCCTTAAACTTTGAAAACATGTGCCTATAGGCATCTCCATAGTCTCAAAATGGGGCTCATGGGATCAACCGATTTATGTTCAGGATGAGGAGATGATTGATAATAATTCTAAGCATTTAGGTCATTTTACCTCACAGTGTTGTAAGGATCCCTAGAACATTGAATCAGTTTGTAGAGATCACACCACAGATCCAAGTCAATGTATGTTCATAATCAAAAGACTCATAATCAAGATGTGCATAAAGATAGTAACACACCGAGTTATGGGCTAGATAAGAAGAAATAGGACTTTAGTGGGTAGAAGTTACAGGCTACAAATCATCATTCTTCCTCTGTAGGATATGCATTAATTCTCTTCCAAGATAATTTTTGGCCCTGGAAAGAGTGGATCTCATTCTAAAATGTGGTTTCAATGGTTAGGAATGTATGGCTAATCTGGGTTTCTCAAACACCTTTAATCTGGGAAGGTAAATGATTGTAGCTGAAGTTATTGAAGGGGTCTACAAAGAATTTATTGAAGGAATATGAAGAGCTTGATCTTCATGAATATGAGGAAATTCCAACATTTGTGATGGATTTGATAATCCTCAATCTCATGTATGACAATAAACCTATACATATACAACACATTTTCACCAAGCTCAAAGGGAATAAAATTTAAGATGCTCAATTAAAGAAGGTGGTGACAATGTTTCTAAGTTCAGTGGCCTCTAAAATAGTTGATGAAATTGTCGTTGAGGAAGGGGTATGCGCTGTAGATATAATTGTCCAATCAGTATAGACTAATTCCATTCTTTTAGAGTATGTTACAGGTAATGCATTTGAATGTAAGATTGGTAAGTTAACCCATCCAGAAGTTGGAAAGCCCATTGTTGGAGTAGATCTTCAATCCACATGTGTCATAACAAAAGATGTACAATTATATCAAATGAATCAAATGGATGATATTATGAATATGGACCTAAATCCCATTCATTTATTAGAAGATTTGGCACAAGGGATTCAACCAAGTAGTATATCTTCAGATGGCAAACTACAAGAGTTGGAGAGTGAATCTTCCCAACTGCATAATGAGCTATGCTCAAAGAAATTTGACTTCCCTCAATCATTATCCATTGTCCAATCCCCTGCTGAGTCTATAGTGGAAAAAAGAGCTCCAAAACCAAGAGGTAGCAAATCAAAGAGCTCTAAGGCTAAAGAAGTGGAAATAGGTATTCAGTCAACAATGGATGACAAGTTTACAAATATTAAAAGATTGAAAAGGACAACAAAAGGTTCTCCTTGTCAGTAATGAAGATCATTTCTTGGAATGTCAGAGGCTTAAATGCCTCTGACAAGAGGGGGAGAGTCAAGCAGTTGCTTGATTCTACCATGGGGGATATTATTCTACTCCAAGAAACCAAATTATCGCAGAAAGTTTATGAAAAACTATCAGGGTATGTCCTCTTGGTGATCTTCTCATTCACAAGGCCAAGGCACATCAGGTGGTCTAGCAATTATGTGGAATCCAAAAACTATCCAAGGGCATGTTATTGTTCAAGGTTTTAACTGGAAACTTATGAGGGCAACATGTTTTTATTTGTCATTCCTAATTTTGAATATTTATGGTCCAACAACTACCTATGCAAAGCAAAGATTATGGTCAAAAGTAATAAATATTATATGAATGGAAGAGGATCAAAATTTTATTATAGGAGGAGACTTTAATGCGATCCTAAACATGTCTAAAAAAAGGGGGAATCTACCCCGCACTTAGAACTATGCAGGACTTTGCTTCTTTTATAGAAGATAATAATCTTTTGGATGTATTACCTCATAATGGTTACTTTACTTGGACATATCAAAGAAAGGGTTTTTAAGAAATAGTAGAACGATTGGATAGGTTCCTTATTTCACAATGTTGGAAATTTCTTAACTGTTCATTCTCTTCTGAAATATTGACATTTTCATAATCAAATCATTTCTCTATTCTTCTTACTGTTTATTGGGATGGTTCATGTTAGGCAATCAAAAGGGTAGCTTCTTTTAAATTTGAGCATATTTGGTTTAGGCACCATCAATTTCAGACACTACTTAGACAATGGTGGATGAGTGCCCCTTTCTGTAGAGGTACCAGAATGTTTCAGTTTGCCAAAAAATTAAGCCATGTAAAGTTTCATATCGACCAATTTTGGTGCCCTGGATCCTTCCATTTCTCTAGCCCTCACCCTCACCCTCACTTCTTCTCCTTCTATTAGCTGGTGTGGTTGTTTCTTGAAATCTCTACATTCAACAACATGCAACATTTGTTATAAAGAAAAAGAGTACAAAAAAAAACATTTGTGAGAGGAGCAACTTCAATGGATAGATCAAAATCATTAAAATTTGTTTAAATTAGCGCTTTGTATTTAAGCAGTCTTCTTAATTACTAGCACATGCATTCAAATATTGTTATATTTGTAAAGTGTTATAAGTTGGATGTATATTATTTTTTGTGTGCACAATTGTGAATATCATGTAAGTGAGGAATGTATATGTAGAAGTATATGATATTTTCCTATCTCACATATTAATTCACTAAATGGGTGGAATTTATCCTTGTATAGAGCATTATTTTTGAGGTGGTCATTAATTTCTTAATAGAAAACATTCTTGTGAGATTTGGAGTTCCTAAGAAAATTTTGGTTGATAATGCTAGAAACTTTCCATCCTCCAAACTTTCTCTCTTATATTATGACTATGGATTCAATATTGCCCAATCTTCAAATTATTACCCACAAGGCAACAAGCAAGCAATAAAAATATCATCTCTATTATCAAGAAGTTGGTGGACAAGAATCAAACGAGATGGAACAAAAGTATTTTGAAGCTCCATGGGAAAATAGGATCGCACATAAGAGGACAATAGGAATATCTCATTTCCAATTAGTATACGGGATTGAATGCACTGTTCCTATTCAATTAGAATTATCAACACTACATTGAAAATGAGAAGTTCCAATCCTGATTGGAAAAGAGAATCAAGTAGTCGAAGCTTGATTAACAAAGGGACGAAGTGGTATATATGATAACTAAACATCAAGAATCTATGAAGGTCTTCAACAAAAGAGCTAGACAAAGGAAATTTGTAGTTGGAGATTCTTTTTTACTATGGCATCAAAGAAGATAACTTAAGGGATCTCACAAGAAATTTTCCTCTCTATGGAAAGGTCCATTTATGATTAGAAAAGTGATTAGACAAAATTATTTTCATTTGGCATATCTTTATGGTACACCATTGCCTCTTGACTATAATGAACAAGATCTCAAGTTGTACAAATAGTAATTTAGGTAGTTAATCTACTTCTTGTATTATAATTTTTTGTTTCCTTATTGTTTTGAGGTTTTTGGCACGACTCTATTTCCCCTTGCAATAAGGATTATAGATGGATTCTCTATGTCGTATTTAGTCCATGTCCCCCTTTAGAGCATGTTATTACCCTCAATTTTAAAAAAATATTTTCCATATCTAAAGTCTTAAGTTTTTCTTCTTGTGTTACTCTTTGTTTAAAATTCACTCATAATTTTTCTCATTCTCATCTCATATTTGACCTTTTGTCAAGTTTCTAAACCTAGTTTCCAAGTCTCATGAACAAACTATTACTATTTTGAAGAAACAAGTCAATTGCTAAATTGAGATTAAATATCTTCACAAGTCAAATAAAGTTCTTAGGAAGAAGTACCTCAATGGTAGCCACTAAGTGGTAAAAAGAGGCTAGAGAAACATAAAAATATTATTGTGACTCCAAAGGAATTTACAGAAAAGAAACCATGGAAGGGTAACAAGTCAAAGCAACACCAAATTGACCATGCTCTTGATGGTAATACCACTCAAGAGGATGTTTTTGAAGATACAAGGAACTTGGTATGATTGATTATTGATGAACATAATGTTTGCAAACTTTCATATGGGCAAATGTACTCAGGTAAAACTCATTTGCAAACTTGTATATGGGCAATTATGCTTAGGTAAATCCCTCACAGTTTATGGTTTAGATAAAAACCTAGGTCTCACCCCAAGGGAAGCTTAGGGTTATTTAACATTATCAAATGCAACAATAAAGATCAGAGAGAGCTGGAAGCTAAATAGAACATAGCCAATGGAAGATAGCTCACCATCGATCAGGTCTGCTCCCCAAACCTTAAATGAAGATCTTATCTTGGAACATTAGAGGTCTAAATAGTCCTCATTATAAACAAGATATTGTTAGGAATTTAGTTAGAGATTCTAAGCCTGACATTTTTCTTATTCAAGAAACTAAAATGGTTAAAGACAAGATAGCTAAAATCAACCTGCTTAAGAATGGTGAGAAGTTTAGTGACTCGGAAGGGGCCTCTAGAGGATTGGCTATTTACTAGAATTCTAAGTATTTTCACTGCATCTTGCTGAGAGAGGATAAGAACTTTTTGGCAGTCAAAGTTAGCAGCATTAAGGATTCTGAATGGTGGCTCATCTTCTGTGCTTATGAATGGTGGCTCCTCTCCCTTCTTTAGACCTTCTAGGGGGTTGAGGCAAGGAGACCCAATCTCCCCTATCCTCTTCGCCATCATGGCTGAAAGTCTTGGTAGGTTCATTAAGAACCAAGTTACTCAAGGGCAGATCAATGGCCTGCAACCCTCTTTAGTGGAGATTAAATGTTCTCATGAACAATTTGTAGATGACATGATTCTTATGGGGAATCTACTGTCAAAGAGGTGAGGAACATTAAAAAAGCTCCCAATGTTTACTCTAACGCTACACGTTAACTTATTAACTGGGAGAAAATCTTTCTGTATTTCTTTAACACACCTAAAGCTAGAATGAACAGAATCTCCTCCATTCTTGGGGTGTAAGATAGGGAGGCTTCCTACCCCTTACTTAGGCTTACCACTGTGTTTGAAATTAGAGGCCAATTTTTGGAATGAAATTCTTGATAGATTCCACAAAAAGTTAGCGGGTTGGAAAGGGGCGATTCTTAGCCAAGCTAGAAAAGTTCAACTATTGAAGGCTACTCTTCAAAACCTCCCTATTTATGGTCTAAGTTTGTTCAAAATTCCTCTGAAGTATATTAACCTTATTGAAAAAATTCAAAAAAAGTTCCTATGGACTGGTGTGGAAGAGAAAAAGAGACTTAGTTCGGTAGCTTGGGAGAAGGTTTGTAAACCAAAGAAGCTGGGGGGGCTGGGCATCACAAACATTACTAATACTAATAAGGCCCTTTTAGCTAAACAATGCTAGAGGATATTTGAAGAGGAAAAAGAATGGAATGCTATAATCAAAAGAAAATACCATCTCACTTCTCTAGAAGGAATTCTTCAATCTCAAAATGATATCCAGGGGTCGTTTGTTTGGAATACCATAAGCAAGGGACGTAAGAACCTAATCAGTAAAGGGGCTAGATGGAAGCTAGGAAATGGCAAGAAGATTCAATTATGGGATGACCAATGGCTCTCAGATAAACCTCTTATAGAGAATGAGGAGTGGAATTCTATGATTTAGGAAAGTAAAGAGACCATTGAGGAAAAAGTGAGTGACTGCTAGATTAATGAAGAATGGATCGACTTGGGATTGAGGGACATCAGACTAAAAGAGGTGAATAAACAACTAAACAACTGGTTTATTAGAGAAAATGAGCCTGATGAACTGATTTGGGGTCCTGCTATCTCTGACAATTTCTCAGTTGCCTCTACCTCGACTCTTCTCATCCCTTTGGAGGATCAACCTTTCTGTGCTCAAGTATGGAATAAAGATCTTATCCCTAAAATTAACATGTTTTTTGGTTGCTTGTCTAGAACAAAATCCTTACTATGGATAACCTCATGAGAAGAGGGTTCCAAATGCCTAATAAATGCATCATGTGTTGTGAAGAAGCTGAGTCTTCTAACCACTTAATGACCCATTGCTCCTTTGATAGAGAGGTCTAGGACTCCAACATTTTGTCTTTGAATCTGAAGTAGGTTAAACCTCACAATATCGAGGACTTTATTCAGCAATGGCAGACCCCTTTCATGACAAAAGTGCTAAGGATCTCTAGAAACTTGTTTTACCTCATTTTACCTAACAGATATGGAAGGAGAGGAACAACATAATTTTTAGAGATAGAAAAGTTCCCCCCCTTTTGGTTGCTAACTCTATTTCCAGAAGTATTATGGAGAACTACAGAAGTATTGGTAAGAAGGATACCAACTCATGGAACCCAAATCTTAAAAAGGACAACACCATTTCATGGGAGATCTTGAAGAGCAGAAATGGTCTGAATCCTAGAGAGAATATTATGTGGTCTGCTCCTCCCTTGGGATGGTTAAAAGGGAACTTTGATGGTTCTGCTAGAGGAAACCTTGGAAGGGCTAGAGGAGGAGGCCTCATAACAGACTGGGTAGGAAATTTCTTGGGAGCTACTACTGTTCTGTTGGGGATTCAAACCAACCACGTGGCGGTGTACACACAAAAGTAGTGCACTTCTATGAATCCTTACATGCAAGGAAACTCAAGAATGAGCCCTCACAAATCAATCCATAGCTCTCTATGCATGGAGTTGCAAGATTATGAATTTGCTCTCAACTAGAGCTATTGAGCTTGTGACCTTGCTAGTCAACCATACAATGAGAGATTCAAATGAGGACAAGGGCAAGAGTGCCAATATCTCCAAAGAATCAAATGGAAATGCAATGCAATGCAAGCTAAGAATGAGAATGCAAATGTGCAAGCTATGCTATGAAAATGGAAGTACAAACTAAGCTATGAAATGGAAATAGCAATGTGTTACAACCCTTCCTATTAAGCTAGATGAGTTATTCTAAAGCTTGAAAGTGAAATCTAAGCTATGAAAGCATAAACATGAACTACTATGCAAGAATGGAAACTAAACTATGAAGCAAATGAAGAACTCTAAGATGTAATGCAAAAATGATCTCCAAAAAGCTCCAAAGTCTTCAAGAATTACTGCAGCATAGAGTTAGCATAAAAATAAGTGTCCTAAAATGAGGGAGAGAGCTCTCCTTTTATAAGAAATGCAAAGGAATGGACCATGGAGATTAAGAGGCAAAAGTCTCAATCAACGGTGGAGAAAAATAGAAGCTTGATCCTTGTGCACAAATATCCTCCAATGAGAAAATAAGAGTTGACTTTTGTGTCCATATGAGACAAAAAGTGATTTTCTCCTCTTATAAAATAAGAATAGTGCTTTATTTGTGCAACTTAGGATAAGAAGAAAAGGTGGGGCTTTTTATTTATTAAAAGGGGAGGAAATATTTCTTTTAATTAAATAAAGACTTAGGATAAAATGGTTAGCCCAAGGATAAAAATCCAATATATGATTGAAATTAAGACTTGATCAAGAAATTGATAATGTTGAAAATATTGATTATTGATAAAACTGATTCAGGATAAATAAATCAAATAAATGGGGCCCAAAGTCTAGGTGACCATTTTAGGGTGCATACATTTGCCCCTCTTTGACTAATGTGAGATCGATTTGGGATCACATGTGATCAAAGAATGAAGTTGCAATGTGAGATCGATCTGGGATCACAAAACAACTCAAATATGAGGTCGATTCGGGATCATATCCGGACAAAACATAAACAAAGGCCTTTGAACATGAGGTCAATTTGAGATCACATTCAAAGTAAGAGATAAGAACCTCAAATTTGAGCAAGAGCTCACAAAAGATGTCTGAATTAGGAAAATCAAGATAATCAGGGATGAGAATCCCATAGGTACTGCCCCCTCGGAATCGAAATTGAAATCAGGTAGAGGAGAAGCAGAAAATTGATAAAGATTTGATCAAATCAAAATGAAATCATAATCGAATGTAAGGGTCAATAGGTTAACCATTAGGCAATGAAAACATGCCCCAATTGACTAGGTTTGACTAAGAAAGATATACGATAAAAATTAAGTCAAACCTCAGAGAGATGAAGTGAATGAAGGTGAATGAAAGACTATAAGGTTGAAAGAGATGAAAAGGAAGAAATTCCATCAAAGATCAAAGAATTATGCCTCAAAAGGTTAGTCAATTGCTCAGAAGAAGGGGAAAATTTTGAAACATGATTTGGATTTCGATTTCGAGTCTGAAAATGGATAGAAAATGATGTGATATGAAAGACCAGAAATGAAAGATATGATCAAGAAGAATCAGAAAATGAGCACAGTTGACCAACTAGTCCGTAGATGATAAAAAGGAGAGATCTCTCCATATGCAAGATGCAAAAACTAAACTATGATGAACCTAAGAATGCAAGCTACTATGAAAGTGGTTGACTTGCAAGGTCAAAATGCCTATAGACATCTAATTATCATCATCAAGCATTATTGGTAGCGTCGCAAGATCATACAATGCACACTAGCATAACTATGTGGATATGAATGTGATCTTTATCAGATAGAAATGTGGAAATCCCACCTAGGCATCAAGGACATGTAGGTCAAGATGACTAGTGCAGTGAGATTACCTAAGTTTGATATGGCAAGATTATGCTTGTATCAAGACACATGAAATTCAAGATAACTAGAAGCATGCACTCGCAAAATAGTCAAGGATAATACCTTGTCAATCCATAGTGTCAAGTAAGACCAGCATAAATGTTCATGACAGTTAGGATCAACAAAATATATCCATAAGCAGATAAAGAAAGAAAACATGTTCTCATACCCTCAGTCTTCTAGCTATGCATCATCGAAAACTTCTCAGGGAGAGACCACTCATCAAAGAAATCTGCATAGACAGCACACAAAGGAAAATAAAGTCAACATATCTCAACGAGTTGATTGTTTAAGTGTGTGTGTGTTGGTCATAGAGTCAAACTTTGAGTATCACATTTGCAAATGAGCAATGTCGCATCATACTAGACTGTTGGGTAAGACATCTGATAAGTGTTAAGAAACACTCGACGCAAGGGTAGTGTTGAGAAACACTATTTGGGGTGGTGTTGAAAAACACCTGTTGTGAAATACCCCAAGAGACAAACGCACCTAAAGGACCTATGCGAATAGTTATGCCCCCTAGACAAAGGTAAAGACCAATTCCAGACTAAGCCAAATAAGATCAAGGTATGATGGAGAAAGGTTCAGTGTCGATGACGCATGCTAAGAAATAGGGGTGCAAAAGGCCTCAAGTAGCGCCTGTTTCCAGGTTTTCACCACTTGGATTTATTGCAATTTTCTTTTTTCTTTTTTTCTTTATTTTGGATTTTTGCTACCAAGGCGCCTGTTTCCAGGTTTTCACCAAGGCACTTTTTCTATTTTTTTTGAATTTTTTTGCTATTTTTGAATTTTTTTGTATTTTTTCAAGACTGTATATGCTTTTTAGGATTTTTTCAGCATCATATATATATTTTTTTGGTATTTTTTCAGGATCAATAAATATGTACAAAGGATACCCCCAGACAGAAATGGGCATCGAGGATAGAACTTCTTTAGGTGCAAAATGTTGATGGGCTTAAGGAGTTGTTCTCCATCTTCACTCGATAGTAAATATGCACCTTTACCAAAAGCTGCTATAATAATGTATGGTCCAAGCCAATTAGGTTCGAACTTGCCCTTTTGTTCTCTGTTCTGTTGATTCTTAGGGTTCTCTCTCAAAACAAGATCACCTATCTGAAATTCCCTAGGGCGAACCTTCTTGTTGAATGCTTTGGACATATGCTTCTGGTATACTCTCATGTGATCAAAGGAAGCCTTACGCTTCTCATCTAGAAGTTCTAGTTCTTGCAACCTCATGGCGCGGTAATCCTCATCTGTAATTAAACCTTTGAGTGAGACTCTAAATGAAGGTATCTCTACTTCTAAAGGCAACACTACTTCAGTGCCATAGGTAAGAGCAAAAGGAGTAGCTCATTTAAGTGTACAAATGCTAGTTCTATAGGCCCATAGTGCCGGATTGATTTGTAAGTGCCAATCTCTACCATTCTTGTGTACTGTTCTATGAAGGATTTTAAGAATGGTTTTATTAGAGGCTTTTGCCTGTCTGTTTCCCTGTGGAAAATAGATAGAGGACCAATGTTGTTTGATTTTAAGCTTTTTGCATAAATGCTTTAGGTCCTTGTTCTTGAATTGTCCTCCATTATCAGTAATAATCTCAGAAGGCACTCCAAATCGGCAAATAATATGATTCAGGATAAAGAGTGAAACTATTTTGCCCGAGGCAATAGAAAGAGGGACTGCCTCTACCCATTTTGTGAAATAATTAGTAGCTGTGATGATAAACTTATGTCCACCTAAAGAGTTGGGGTGAATTTGTCCAACAAGGTCAAAGGCCCAGCGCTAAAATGGCCAATGAGAAATGGAAGGAATTAGCTCCCTACCTAGCACATGAATCAGGTTTCCATGTTTTTGACATTTCTCACAAGACTTAGCGAAAGCTACTGCATCTGTCTACATTATGGGCCAGTAATACCCCGCCCTAGGCAACCTTCGGGCCATGGCAAGACCATTAGGATGTCAAAACAAATGCCCTTGTCGATGTCTGCTAACGCTTGGTTGGATTCCTCCTTTTCCAAGCACCTAAGAATTCTCCCATCTAAACCCCTCCTATATAAATCACTAGAGATAAGGGTGTGGTGAGAGGCATTACGGATGAGGTTTTGATGTTCAGAATGGTTGAAAGTGTTAGGGATGATGCCATCACATAGATATGAATAGATAGCACCATAGTGGGAAGACTCATGTGTGACAAGGGTACAAATGACATTGCTTTCAGATGAGTCAAATATGGGATGGTGTAGCTATTCCACCAGGAATTCAAATCTTGATTCATGTTGTTCCAACTGAAGGAGTGAAGCTAATGTGGCCATAGCATTTGCAGCTTTGTTCTCTGTCCTAGGGATCTATTAAAATGTCACAAATGTAAAGTAACGTCTCAATGATTCAACCATCTTTTTGTAAGGTACCAATTTATCATCCTTGGTTTGATACTCCTCATTGACTTGGTTGATAATTAACTGTGAATCCCCAAAGACATGTAATTCTGTTATGTTCCATTCTATAGCCATTTTCAATCCATTGGTCAAAGCTTCATATTCAGCAATATTATTTGAACATGGGAATAAAAGTTTGTAAGACTTTGGAATGTTGTACCCATGTGGAGAGACAAATAATACTCCAGCACCTGATCCATTTTGCATGTGGGAACTATCAAAGAACATCTTCCAAGTGTGGGTAGTCATATACAATATGTGTTCATCTAGAAATTCTACCTGAATAGGCATACTATCCTTAACTGGAAAGTTAGCTAATTGGCCAGCAATAGCTTGCCCTTTTATGGCCTTTCTTTCAATGTACTCTATATCAAATTTAGATAAAACCATCATCCACTTGGCAAGCCTACCCATGAGGGCAGCCTTGCTAAGCAAGTACTTAAGAGGATCAATTTTTGCAACCAAATGTATAGTATGAGAAAGCATATAGTGTCGCAACTTTGGGGAAGCAAACACTACTGTCAGACAAGACTTTTCAATGCTATTATAATTGATCTCATAAGATACTAGAGTATGACTAATATAGTAAATGGCCCTTTCTTTCCCAGTATCATCTAATTGAGCCAACAATGCCCCTAAGGAAGACTCTATTGCTGAAATGTATAAAATCAATGGTTTTCTAGGAATAGGCGGCATCAAAATTGGAGGATTAGCCAAGTATTGTTTAATTTGATCTAGGCTCTTTTGGCATTCCTCATTCCACACGTAAGAAGCACCCTTATGCAATGTCTTATTAAAAGGTTGTGCTCTATCTGTAAGCTGAGAAATAAACCTCCTGATTGACTGAAGACGTCCTTGAAGACTTCTCATTTGACTGATATTTCTTGGAGGTGGCATATCTAATATAGCTTGGACCTTTTTGGGATCAACCTCTATTCCTTTTGCTGAAATTAAGAATCCTAGGAGTTTACCTAAGGCAACTCCAAATGCACACTTTTTTGGATTCAATCTAAGCTGAAACTGTGCCATGCGATCTAAAATTACTTCTAGATCGTCGAGGTGTGTGTCCCATTTTCTAGATTTAGCCAAGGTATCATCCACATAATCTTCCATGTTCTTATGCATCATATCATGAAAAATTATGGTCATAGCTCGCTGGTATGTTGCTCCTGCATTCTTTAGGCCAAATGGCATGATGTTCCAACAATAGGTTCCCCATGCACATGTGAAAGTTATTTTCTCTTGATCTTCGGGAGCTATTTTTATTTGGTTATATCCGGAAAAGCCATCCATTAAAGAGTATATCTCATAGCCCGCGGTCATATCCACTATCATGTCTATGTTAGGGAGTGGAAAGTCATCCTTTGGGCACGCTTTGTTGAGGTCTCTGAAGTCTATGCAAATGCGAATGGACCCATCATGTTTTGAAACTGGAACAATATTGGAGATCCACTCAACATAGTCGATAGCTTGAATGAATCTTGTGTGTAAGAGCTTTTCTAATTTAGCTTTAACAAGAAGAGTTATGTGAGGATGCATTTTCCTCAACTTTTGTTTAACTGGTTTTATTCCTGGAGCTATAGATAGATGATGCATAATAAGATTAGTGTCAAGCCTTGGCATATCATAATATGTCCAAGCAAAGTTGATTTTCTTCTTTTGCAAAAATTTTGTATATGCCTCTTTTTCTCCAACTGATAGAGACTGAGCTAGGTCCACTATTTGGGGAGCCTCTTCTGTATTCAAATTGACTGGTTGCGTGGGCTCAATGAGAACTGATGACCTGTCTTGGAAGTAACTTGGCAAGTTATTAAGCACCCCATCCTTAGGTGCCTCAAAAAGGTTTTCACCTTTGGATACGTCTTTTCTTTTTACTATTTTGGGTTCTGACACCGCCACAAAGTGGTTTTCGCCATCAGAACCATCTTTCTTTTTTTCTTTTTCTTTTATTTTTAGACTGAGGTACTTAATATTAGGCTCTGTCATACTTGTTTTCGGTTCGCTGGTGGAAGAGACTATAGGTTCAAGAGCATTTAGATAACATGCAATTTCATAGTCATTGTAAAAAGTGAGAAGTTTAGGCTCTTGATGTCGCTGAGACCAGTCAATTAGGTGGAAATGAACAAGGGGTAGGTCAATGACTGGTTCAACATTGTGTATGTGGAAGGTGTTATCTCTGGTGACCATACAATCAGGATTCATCCAATCCCCTCCTTAGATACCCGAGTTAGGATTTGTCCTATCAAATGAAGCGTCGTCCACTAAGGCAATTCAAGGAGTCCAATCCTCCAGTCCTACACTAGGCTCGTTGGTCACATCGGGTTGAGTACTATAAGTATGGACAACATCCATGTCCAAATCAACTGTTGCATCTAAAAGTGAGTCCCATTCCAACTCATGTGAGTCTATTTCTGAATCATTATTTGGGTCTTGTGATGTAGAAGCCTCAAGATTGGGAAGAGTTTCCCCTTCTCTAACACTAGCATTGTTACTATCCATCGCAGCTAGGATAGCAACACTGTCCATTGTCAATCTAGCATTCATATTGTCAGTTGTCAAATCTTGTGAATCTCCCCAAAGGAGATTTGTTGAAGGCACCCAATCATCAGACATGTCTTGTTGATTAGAGAGATTAGGTGTGTAGTCTAAGTCATTGTCACTGTCCATCACAGCTGAGATAGGGACACTTTTTTGTTTCTTATTTTCAAAACCTAAGCCAACTTTTGACTTATTCCTTCATCCAAAAAGGGCATGGTTAAGAGGTTCAGCCCTAGCATCCAGCCTATGACTAAGGGGACCCTATCCTGGATAACCCATATTCTTGACCAATGTATACCCTATCCCATAAGCTCTAGGGGAAGGTGCAAAATTCTCATTATGTAGGTATTTCTCTTCTCGGTAAATCCAGTCCCTAACGGAAACCTCTTCTTTTTCTTCTTGAATCGAAACTGAGGATTCCACAAACTTATCAAACAATGTCATGGCCAAAGATGAGGGCTTCATTTCTTGAGAAGGTTTTCCATAAGACCTAGGGGAAATTGGCAATTTTGTTAATGAATCCAATTTGTAATCCCCCATACCAAGATCTATGGTCTTGAATTTATTCTTGCATTGTTCAAATGCAGTATCAAAAGTGTTAGCCTCTCTATTCAAAGGAATGTGAGACCCTGCTGAAATTGTGTTGACTGACAGTGTGCTATCTCCAGGTATGCAAACTTCTATTACATTGTAAGAGAATTTTACACACTGATGATAGGTAGATGGGACTACTTGCATCTCATGTATCCATGGTCTATCTAACAAAATATTGTAAGCCAAAGGACCGGCATCAACAATCTAGAACAAAATATCTTTCTCTACAGGACCAATTCGGATAGGAAGAACGGCCAATCCTTTAGAACTACGTTCCGCTTCATCATAAGCCTTGATAGTTATTTTCTTCCTTGTGTCAATGACTTCTTCTGAATAACCCAAGGCCTTCAATAAGCTCAAAGAACAAATATTAAGCCCAGCACCCCCATCTATCAACACACACCTGACACGAGTCTTGTGGATCATAACCTCTATATGAAGGGCCAAATTGTGTGGGTGGCTTAATGACTTGTCATCTTCTTCTGAGAATGTAAGGTAGTGAGGGCTAGCCAAGTTGTTGACCATATTCTAGAATTGATCTACATCTATATCATTAGGGACATTAGCTGCTCGCAAGGCATCCTCAAGGACACGCTTATGCTTAGGGGACAGTTCCAAAAGCTCAAAGATTGAAATCTACACTGGTGTACGTTGTAATTGGTCAACAAGATTATAATTCAACTTAGGACCAACAACAGATTTTGGAAGAACACCCTTTGACACTGGTTGCTTAGACTTACTAGAGTTAGGACCTCTAATAACAATGGGAGCTTGAGACTGGCTTCTAGTGACAACATTGAGAGGTTGAGACATCCTTTGTGAGTGAGGACCTCTTAGGACCACAACAGGTCCTTCATCAAGCATAGGATTTGAATCCACATCATATCCATAAGGGTCTTTCCCTCTCATCATGTTGACATTGTCACCAACAACTTCAAGCATATTAATAACATTTTCAACATTTGTGTAGGTGTAGTTGATAGCAGTCTTGCCATTCTTGTTGTTAGAATTCTCTCCTTTCTCATATTTGGGCAAGGGTTCTTTAAAAGCTTTATGATCCACATTAGTGGTTAAACCATCAACTTGTAATCATCCACTTTCAATGAGATCTTGGACAAGATGTTTAAGTTTAAAACAATTTTCTATATTATGTCCAATTCCATTGTGAAAGACACAAAAGACCTTCTCATCCCACCAATGAGGCTTAGGATCTACTATGCGGTGCTTTGTAGGATCTTAGGGGTGCACCAAATTATGAGCAATTAACGTCTTGAAAATGTTTGCATAGGAGTCCCCAAGTTTGGTAAATTGCCTCTTTTCTATTTTAGGTCTCGCTTGATACTTGGGTTTATTCTCTTGTTGTGTTGAAGATGTTTGTAGCTTCATGGTTCGGACTGCATTGGAGAGATTAAGAACTCCTTCATTCTTAGGTTGAGATGAGTCAACAACTTCGTCATTGACCACTTGCTTATTCTTGTTCCAATAAGGATTCTTTTTGTCCTTATTACTATTATTGTTGTTGTTTTGGCCATTGTTGTTATTAGTTGGTTTAGCCAAAATTCCTTGTTCTTTTAGGACATCCTCTATGCGACATGCCACTTCCACCATGGTATCAAAAGAATTAAATGGGATCTTCCTGACCTCATACCTTAGCTTTGGTATTAAATTGCTCACAATGATGTCTATTCTTTCCTCCTCAAGAATTTCCCTTGGATATTTTGAGCACAAACGTCTCCATCTTTATAGAAAGGTAACAAAGGATTCCCCTTGATTCTGCTTGAGTTTGCACAAATTAAGCATGGTGAGCAACCTTGATAAGTTGTAAGCAAAATGTTGGACAAATCTTTCCACAAGCTCTTTAAATGTCTTAACTAGAGGAGTAAGGTTAGTAAACCACTCCGTGGCTTGACCCTTGAGGCTCCTTGGAAATAATCTCATCAAATAGGAGTCTTCATGGTGAAAAGAAAAGCTCATTATATAGAATTGTCTAACATGGTCATGAGGATCACCAATGCCATCATATTTGTCATAGGTTGGAAACTCAATTTTCTTAGGAAACTCAACCAACACCACACTCTTGTCGATTGGGTTGGGACATATGAAATCCAAATTAAATGTGCTCTTAGGAGCTCTCATCCTTTCTATATCCCTTTGAAGTTGTTTGATCACCTCATTAGTTGATGGATCTTGCTTCTTTACCTTTCAGTCCACATCAAAATTGTATGGGACCTTAGCACCTTTGTTGATGAGACTTTCTAGGAATTGATCCTTGTTTTGTTCCACATACCTTTCTACATATGCTTGAAAGGATGGTTCTTGTTGCATAGTCATAAAATCTATATGATTGAAGTCAGCATAACTTCCTCCATGTTGTGAGCCATGATGTGCTCATTGAGAGGGTTGTTTTGAAAGTCTAGGAGATGATTGTCTCCTATGGTGATCATATCTTGAAGTCCTTCTACCTCTAGGACTTGGGGATCTTGAGGGTGTCCTTGACCTTCTTCTAGGACTTTGTGAAGGGGTAGATGGGGGTGAGTTGGTCCCACTATTGGTACCCCTCCCATTAAATTGATTTTGGAGTTGTTGTGCATAGAGCCTATCTTCTTCTTCTTGGGTGACTCTTTTTCTTATGTCCAATAATGCATGTTCCTCTTCCTCTAGTTGTCTAAATTTCTCCTTTTTGGCAGCTTGTTCATCTAGATAGGCTTGCTTCTCCCTTTCAATGCTTTTCAACCTCATATTCACATATCGAGAGGTATCGTTAAGTGGAGAAGGTTGTCTTGAATGCCTTATTGTGTTGGCTGCGTTGATGTGGTGGTCACTAGACTCGTTATTCTAGTCCTCGTGTTGTGACCCTAAATCTGAGTGAGTTTGTTGGTAATGTCTCGCAGCTCGTTGGTAAGCATCAAAATATCTTGTGTTTTTGGGGGGTGACCCGGGTGGACTAGCATGAGAAGAACCACCATGCTCTCTGGTACTCCTATGTCGTTGGAAAATATCCTCAAGAGTTTGATTCATGGCTTCTCTTTGTTGTCAAGTGAAAGTGTAACTCATATCCATACTTGATGAAAGTGGTGCTAAAGAGGTGCTCACTTCACTAGGATTACCCTTTGGATTAAAACAAACCTCAGATTCACTCTTACGAGATTGATCAAAAAGGGGTGCTTTTCCCTTATGTTGTTGACGAGTCTTAACTGGTGGTAACTGACTAAAGACAACAGGGGGTCACTTCCCTTGATTGACTTGGTACCTTGTTGTAACTGACATGAAAGAAAGAGACTCTTAATGATAAGATGACCTCTCAAAGTGTCAACACCAAACTAGGATAATCAAAGTTCTCTATTGTCCAAAGAGAAATGAAAAGATAGAAATATCAAAGGGGCTTTACCAACACTGTCAAGGAGGTGCTTCAAATCAAAGGGTGACTACCCTTGCACTTTTGAACTAGGAGGTTGGACTAGGCCAAAATATAATTGAAATTGAGATTTAAATGAAAGCGATTTGGACAATAAGAGCACTAAAATTTTCTAAGAATGTAGCTAACAATCCTAGAGATAAACTTTGTCACCAAGAATGGCCTTCTAACTTGATAATTATTCCCAAAGTGACCTCATAAATCAGATGATGCTATCCCAGAGGACTAAAACTAGAAATTTAGAGCCAAGACAGGTCTCTAATGACAGAGTAAGAAACTTACTCAAAGACCTAACCTGACTAATAGCAATTGAAACTGACCAAATTGAAAGCACGGTAGAAACTACCCAGGCGATATACTCCAGGCTAACAGGGCGATACACCTATAACTAGGTGATACTTCACCTTACACCAAGCGATAAACACCAGGCAGGTTGGGTGATAGTCCAATAGGGGTGAACTATCACGCGATGTTTCTTCTCAAAGCAAGCGATACTGTTGCAAAATTATTTAACTCTTGACCAGAACTGTGTAAAATTGGCATTTTTGGGTCTGTTTGGTCAAAATTTTTGGTCTGAGGGTTGATGTTTTCGATCTCAATCACAATATCAGTAGAATTTTGGCAAGTTTGCAAATAGTGAGGGATCAAACATGTCTCAAAACACTTGAAACAAGGGCAAAAGCAACCTTGCCAAGACAAACACTTGTGATATCAAAAATAAAATTGCACCCTATGAATGCTACCGATTGTTTGTATATTGAGAACGTTTACACTGGTATCACACAATCAAAGACAATTCTTGCAAATCTATCTTAAAAAGTCAAGGCTCACTACTTACCAACTTAGCCCACAACTTGGTGTCCCCTTGCCTCACACAAAGTGGTTACCCACAATAGATGTTGGCTTTGTCATGGAAGTGCCAAAGACACAACCAAAGGAACACATATGGTGAGTATCTTAAGGTGATCCGGGTTGTTCCACTTGGATTAATCCTTGCACTAAGAAGATAAGTGGCTAAATAAGGTGGCTTCTATCTAAAGGTTCTTAATAAGGGCTTCCATTCGAAACACCCCTCTTGCTCCTCAAAGAGGACTCAGACCTCGCAGCCTCAAGAGTACCTTAAGCATTCTTGCTCAATGTTTTCTCCATGGTCGCAATCCCATGAGCTACTCACATCAAGCGAAGACAAGTGTTATGTCTACCAAGGTTTTGTGTCCTTGATAGCCTTGAGTTTATAGTGGGTTGGAATAGCTCGGTATTAGCTTGTCCCCACTTGGGTCATTCCTCTTGATTGCTCAAGAGCAGGCCCGCTAAAGGATCCTAAACTAAACAAAAAGTGGATGATTTTTTAGGTTCAAGGTTTTTGGTTCACCACAAGGGTGAAGAGCATACTCCCCTATCTCAAAAACTTCTCCCAAACACACCAAGCAAATTTAATTACCCCCTTGCTTCCAAAACTTTAAGATGGGTCAAGATTTTCTGGTTCACCTAAAGGTGAAGAGCATACTTCTCCTACCACCTCAAAATCTCTTTCACAAGGTATTAAAGTTCCTAATACAATTAGTAAATGCCACACTTGAAAGGAAATAAATTACAAACACTTTAAAAAAATTTCTTTTTGCTTTTGTTTATACTTTGGGTAACCCTGCAAAAATGTTAGTAGCCCTCTTTGACATGCAATTTATAGCGATTTCCTTTCAAGCAAAGCTCCTACAACCACAACTTGTTAGACAACTAGGGTTAGGAAAACCAAAATCTAAGTGAAAGCAATGTAAAAACCTGATCAATTTAGACTAAGAAATGTAAATTAACCCTATTTAAATGCATCAAAGTAAGCCAGCAAACTAAATGTGATCAAATTCGGCTGATAAAACTCAAAATCTAACTCTCTGCTGTATCAGGCGATATACCTCAGACTTCACCAGTATTGCGTGACATAGTTTCCTGTATCCGGGTGATATACCTTAGTCTGGGTGATATACTACATAATAGGTGGGTGATACTTCGCATGACACCAGGCGATAAACCTCAATCCATGCGTGTGATTCTTCTGAGATGTGAAGTGTCGCACCGGTATTATAAGGTATATCGCATGATATACCTGAGAAGTGTCACGCAATACTCTGAGACAGAAAACCAGATAATGTAGAATTTCTACAAATTAATCCAAAAAAAAAAATGACGAAAATGCAAGAAACTAAAGGATAAAGTTTATCTACTCTACCCCACAGTGGGTGCCAAAAATGTACACACAAAAGTAGTGCACTTCTATGACTCCTTACATGCAAGGAAACTCAAGAATGAGCCCTCATAGATCAATCCATAGCTCTCTATGCATGGAGTTGCAAGATTATGAATTTGCTCTCAGCTAGAGCTATTGAGCTTGTGACCTTGCTAGTCAACCATACAATGAGAGATTCGAATGAGGACAAGGGCAAGAGTGCCAATATCTCCAAAGAATCAAATGGAAATGCAATGTAATGCAAGCTAAGAATGAGAATGCAAATGTGCAAGCTATGCTATGAAAATGGAAGTACAAACTAAGCTATGAAATGGAAATAGCAATGTGTTACAACCCTTCCTATTAAGCTAGATGAGTTATTCTAAAGCTTGAAAGTGAAATCTAAGCTATGAAAGCATAAACATGAACTACTATGCAAGAATGGAAACTAAACTATGAAGCAAATGAAGAACTCTAACATGTAATGCAACAATGATCTCCAAAAAGCTCCAAACTAGTCTTCAAAAATTACTGCAGCATAGAGTTAGCATAAAAACAAGTGTCCTAAAATGAGGGAGAGAGCTCTCCGTTTATAATAAATGCAAAGGAATGGACCATGGAGATTAAGAGGCAAAAGTCTCAATCAATGGTGGAGAAAAATAGAAGCTTGATCCTTGTGCACAAATATCCTCCAATGAGAAAATAAGAGTTGACTTTTGTGTCCATATAAGACAAAAAGTGCTTTTGTCCTTTTTATAAAATAAGAATAGTGATTTATTTGTGCAACTTAGGATAAGAAGAAAAGGTGGGGATTTTTATTTATTAAAAGGGGAGGAAATATTCCTTTTAATTAAATAAAGACTTAGGATAAAATGGTTAGCCCAAGGATAAAAATCCAATATATGATTAAAATTAAGACTTGATCAAGAAATTGATAATGTTGAAAATATTGATTATTGATAAAACTGATTCAAGATAAATAAATGAAATAAATGGGGCCCAAAGTCTAGGCAACCATTTTAGGGTGCATATAGGCAGAAGTTGAGGTGCCTCTCTATGTGGTTAAGTTGGCCATAGATATGGGTTGCTCAAAACTTTGGCTCAAGGGTGACTCCCTCAACATTGTTAATTGTATTAAAGGGAATTCAGTCTGCTCCTGGACTATAGCTCATACAATAAACAAAATCAAAATGATTATCAAATCCTTTGAGGAATGCCACAACACTCATATTTACCATGAAGGTAATAAGTGGGCAGACAGGTTGGCAAATGAAGGTACCCAAAGTGATGTCATCAAAACGTGGAGAGGGGAAGGAAATCTTAATGCCGAGATCATAAGTCTAATCACTTATGACAAAATTAATCACAATGAAGGGAAAATCACTTAAAATCATGATGAAAAGGATGAAACATTTTTCGAGGAAGGCTGCATGTAATATGAAGTGTGGGATAATTATTTTGGTGTTAATAATATACAGATCCTAGGTTATCTTAAGTAATTAGGAAAATAAAAGAAAGCATTGCAGTGAGAAGAAGTTTACTAGTAAGGAGTCGAACCAAAAAAGTAGTAGAAAGAAAAAAATGGGAGGAGGTCTAAGGAGAGAGGAGCCCGCCGACTGTGAGAAATGGAGACAAGAGAGGAAGGTATGGAAGAAGGTGAGAAAATGAGGGGTCTCTCAGTACATGGAAAAGCTCCATTTCTACGACAAATAGGTAACTTCCTTGTTCGTTGATGGCTGGGTTAGAGGTAAAGTCAATTTATGGGGAAAATCTTTCCCCCTTAATCTTTCCCTAATGGCTGAGATTACTGGCTTACCCCTGGAGGGAACTCATTTCCATAGAGGAAACCATAGGCTTGGTACTAAAGTTTTTAATCTCTTTCCAAAAACTTTTGATGAAAAAGCTCTCATGAAAAAAGGAAAAGGGGATTATGTAGATATTACTAAAATTAAGGATTTCTAGGCTAAAATACTAAAGGTTATGATCAAGTACTTTGTGCTAGATGAGCGCTATTCCAAAATCTACAACCTACATTTTGTCCTAGCTAATCACTTTAGGCATAATAACTATATTGCTTTCCCATACTTTCTTTTGAGCTCTCTAAACAGGAGCATAACAGAGCATAGGAAGAAATCAAGTAACCCTGTGTTGCAAGAGGGTTTGATCCTCCTCATTTTTGACTACGTCAGAGATATTATCCCAGACCCAATTCCTAAAAGGGTCATAGGAAAAAGGAAAGAGACCAAAGAGGTTGATAGAAAGAGTGAACCTAGCAAAAAGAGGAAGAAAAATAAGGAAAAAAGTATTGAGGAAGAAGGCAAAAAGAGGAAGAAAAATAAAGAAAAAATATTTGACAGCAATGAGGAAGATGGTAAAAAAAGATGAGGAAAAAGAAAGGGTCAGCGGAGATGATGCTAATGAAAATAACCCTCTTTCTCAGGGAAAGGGAAATTCTGAGGAAGACAATGCGGAGGTGGATTCTAGTAATGAGGGGAGAGCACAGGAAAAAGAGGACAGGGATATTGATGATACTAAGCAGGAAGAGGACATGAATGACATCATGGAAGATGATAAGGAGGAAGAAGGAGGTAAAGATGAGGATAATCAAGAGGAATAAAAAGATGAGGAAAGAGCTGAAGACGAGGAAGAAGAATCCCAGGACTCCCCTACTGAGGATGTCAAGGATGACACTCCAGAGTTCCTTGCTAAAGAAGAAAAAATTGATATTCATTCTAGCACTGAGGATGGTATAGACCTGGCTATCAAAGACGATGGTAAAAACCAAAAGGGGGAAAATTTGGGCATCCTAGAGGGCTAGGCTAAAGAGGAAATGGAGGTTGGTCAGAACCCCCCTAATGTTGATGAAAAAGAATAGGATCACAATGAAACTGATGCGGGCTTGGACCAAGTTATCATTGAGGAAGGCAATAGCTACAAGGAGGACACCTTAGATCCCCTATTGGGTTCTACTAAGTGGGATGAGGTTAACAAAGCTGATGGTCTAAGTACTTCTTTGGATTGCATCAAGTGGGAGATGTAGGAGATGAAGCTCCACCTTTAGGCCATGGAAAAAACTACGCTTACCCTGACCACTAAGCTAGAGAAGCTGGAGAATAAGGTATTGGATAAGGTAAAAAATAAAAACTAGAATAAGGATATAGCTAGTGAAGTTAATAAGATAGTTGAATGAGGTCTTGATTCATAGCAATGAGGGACTTAGTGTAGCTATCATGAACCTCAATATGCTACACAACTATCTAGAAAAAATCCAATTGGAAAATACGACTATAACTATTGAGGAGGATGCTGGGAATGTTGGTCCAGTAACGAGAACTAGAGGGCGCACTCAGAAGAAGATCCCTAAAAAGCCAAAGGAACTGAAGGACCTAAAAGATGCTATCTAGAAGATGGAGGACCTATAAATGAAGGCAGAGAAAATGATAAAAAAATAAATAGTATCACTACTACATTTGAGGCCAAATTTTGACAAAAGCTTCCGACGGGTAATTTTTTATTACGAATTTGGTGTTTTTTTTTTGTAATAGGTCCCAATGGTGTCGGTATTCTGATGGGTGTTTAATTGACCATTGTAATTCTAACAGATTCAGGGTATAGATGAAAAAAAAAGTGAAATGGCCTCATCATTTTTATTTCGATTGGATAGAGGAGAGGGAGAAGGAGCGAAAGTTGTGCGTGGGAGAAGGTATGTGATTTCTTCATCTTTCGAGCCTCTAGCACCATATTCGAATGCATTGCATTTTATTTGATCAGGAATGCTCTCTTAAATGACTGCATTCTATTGGTGTCATGCCCTAGCCTGTGCTTTAACTCCATTAATTGATGTTATTGGTGCTGGTGCTCAAGAATATCCATTTTTTTGAAATGTTGATTGTGGTTATCAAATGGACAGCCCGTGAGCTTCTAGCTAGGTGCCATTTGTATATGTGATAGCTTAGGGCATCAAATGTATTGTATCATTAATAGTTGAGACTTTGTTAAAAGGAAATAGGACAAAGAACGATTTTGATATTTTGATCCCTGAGTGGCTTACAATCCTAGAGAAGTATATGCAGATTTACGAATGTAGTTGCGGGATACATAGCAACTGATAATTCACAAGAAATCCATGCATCCAATTTGAATAGAAATTAATACAAAGAAATAGGGTCCTCCAATGGTGCAATCATCCGGACCTTGACTGTCCCCTCAACCAGTGACCCTTCAAAACTAGGTTATCATGCAATCAATGAGTGATCCTTCATTCTTCTAGTCTGCCTTGCATCCAAACATATTGGAAATACATAATACAATGATAACAAGTCTTTCACAATCCCCCTTCCCTCAAGGAACACTATCAACCATCCCTTCCACATAGCATTTCACTGTTTTATGAGTGGATTGTGCAGGAACAGTTAACATTAAACAAGGAGCAAACTCCTCAACACATCTTGGAAACCATTGAATTCAATAATAAATGAAACCTAACACCAACACTATTCCTTCCATAGTTGTAGGATACATAGCAGTCAATAATTAATTCATGATGTACTTACTATGGGATACTTATGGTTTTTATGTACTTACTATGTTGTTTTGAGTATATGTATCATGAATTTTTTAGCTAACATTAGATAATTGAATTACATATGTAGGTACTCGGACTCCTTCATGAGCATCCCACACAGTCTCATGGATCGATAGGTATAAGTCAATACACCGTATAGAGATTAATGTATTTCACAATTTGTAAAATATCTCACATTACTTGCTATCTCTCTCATTTGATGGAGTGCAGGTACCATCAAATAGGTATTTGTCAGATGTGTCTTCCTCAAGCGAAGAAAGTGAGTCATTTAGTATGTATGAATTAGGAAGATCAACTAGAGGTCAAAAAACTAGAAGGAAATTCAATAAATGCATGAAATTTTTCCTTGCTCAAGGGGGATCATGTTCTTATGATGATGAGAGAAAAGGAGACATCGAGGTGCCCTCTAGGTACCAAAATCTATAGAAACAATGGGTCCCCAAGGAACTTCCTCTAATAAACATTGATTTTAGTGTTAAAGGAAAGATATATCATATTGCACCATCGTCAATACATGGTTTGGGCCTATTTTCCATGGATGGCATAAAGGTCTCTTACAATAAAGTTGTTGAATTGATGGAGTATGTTGGACCTTGTTACGATTACAAAAGTTAGATGGGAATTGTTCAATATAAAAAAATTATGCGTAGGTATGCACTCTCGAAAAATTATATTCAACAAAAAGACAATGAGCAAAGTAAAAGAGTGGCTATATACATTGACGGAAGGCCAAAAGCATCAGGGAATATTGTAGGTTTTATAAATAGCACGCGACCTCTATCAACTATTAAGAAACCCAATTGCATATTTGAGGCGTGCAAGGGAAATCATGTATTTGTATGTGTGATAAAATCAATAAGTGCAGGGGAAGAGCTGCTTATTGATTACAATTTGAATCACATAGATATAAACAATGTCACTATCATTAGGGTGTAGGTACATACTATGTACCATTAAATAATTGAGTTTTTTGCCAACCACATTTAGAGAGTCTCCTCACCATCCACCTCATCTCCATCATCATCTTCTAATGAAATTTATTAATGTAGTCATTTTTAATTATTGGTTAACTTTAAATAATAACACAAGACCACAATATGGAGCAACCACGTAGAGGGGACAATGATGATCGTGCATGCACTTCTTCCCAACAGGTAAACCTCTTTGTTATTGTACTACAAATTAGATAGAAGAAAAATGTTAAATACAATTTTTTATTATATTCTTTTCATCACTATTACAAATTAATTCTAATAGTGTTAGTAATATTTTTGTCATAGAAAAGTGGTCAGCAGAGAAAGGGAAAGGAACCTGCAGTCCCTCAAGAGGAGTCCTTTGACGAGGACCTAGTTGTTGATTTAGCTAGTTGTGATGAGTCGGCCTCTGCATTTAAAATATGCCTCCACAAAATTGGAAAAAGATTGGCTAAATTGGCATCTATATTCCCTCCCGCTCTTGAGTCACAAAAGAGGGCAACTAAACTGATGCACCTATCTCAAAATTACAGAGTAAGTATTAATGTAATTTTTAATTATAAAAAAAGTTCAATAATACTTTTTATGTTATAGTAGTCTTTTATGTTATTAAAAAATAAGCGGATGTGTTGCTTTTATAGCTTTTTTTGCATAATTTTGATCCTCGCGACCATGATGAGGGTATTGCATCTGGTTTAGGTAGATCGCATGTTGGACTATATTTTTTTTTACTCTCTAACAATATTGTCCATGCTAATCACTGGTTTTATTATGCTCTAACAATCTTATTCTTTAGCATGTTTCAATGATCATTTACTATTGCCACCTCATACGATGGCAGGCTCAGATGTACTGCTTCCTGCAATGTCGGCAACACATAACATGGCCACAAATTCCATGGCACCACCTGCTCGTACACAGATTTTATTTTCTCTATCATTATATATATGTTTATTTCCCTTGAAGTGTTCTTTCTTAGGGCCATTTTATAATGGATTCAATTTATGCAATAGAGGATGCAACACTTGATGGTGATTTTCCTGGATGTACTAGTATTCCTAGTACGAGAATGGTGAAGGATTGCATATTGCTTGTGAGCGAAGAAGGAGTTCCCTTGAAAATAGCATAACTTCCCAGTACTTTAAAGAATGGACCTTTCTTTTACTATGCAATCATATGTTAATCACACCTTGCATTCAATATGAGAAGCTTACATCTATTGTATTCTTATTTTATACTATTATATCCTTCGACTAACGATCCCATGATTATTTTGTAGGTAATGATGTTTTTTATAGTAAACTTAATGACGAGTGTTTGCAGATATTCGGGCCCACCATCTGTATAGGGTGGAACATCATATCCGAACTAAAACCCCAATCCACTATTTTGATTTCATATCATTGCTAAGATAGTTATCATTACATCCATTTTTTAATCTAACATTGTTTTCTTTCTTAAAAGGTGGAAAACCCAAAATCAAAAGTTAAAGGATGATCTTGTAGAGAGTATGACAAACTTTTTTAGACCTCAGGCATTTGAGAAGGGTAAGCTCCTTCAAAGAGCTAGGTTATGTTTGAGGTATATTAGGGACCAATACAAGTGTACATTAACCAAAAACCTGAATTGCCAGCACCCCCCTTGCATTCCTGATAAAGAGTGGAAATCTCTTATTCTGGATGCAAATGAGAAAACTAAAATTAAAAAAGGAAATACACCACCAGAGAACAGAAGAAGATATGTGATACTGTTAAGAATGTAATTATGTACTAAATACTCTTCATATTTATATGAACTAACATATTTTAATCTCTTCATAGATTGCCTGACACATCAAAGGCAACAAAGGCAAGACTACAAAAGCACGGGCAACACAAGCTAGGCTCTAGCGGTTATTCAAAACTTGTTGCACAAGTTGTAAGTGTTAATATTGTCAGAATTGAATGAGAAAAAATACAATCTGTAGATGGCTTTTAACACTGAAAATAATTCTTTGATCTTTATAATATTTATTTATAATTTGAAATATTTTTTTGTTTTGATGTAACAATAAAATAAAATTTGACGATACCAAGCAAAAATGCAAGGCACAGAGTTCAATGTATGTCTGACAGAAGAGGACAAGAGAATTGGCTTCCAACAAGGCTATAAAGTCATCGTAGAAAGAATAAAAAGTGCACAAGGTTCTACTGATGGATCCGTCATAGTAAGTAAGCAAAATAGATGATATTTCAAATTTAATTATTTACCAATTAGTTTATTTGATATCAAGTTCCAATATAAAGTGAGTAAATTTGTTTTAAGTAAGAAAACAATGATAACATGAATGCGTATGAAATTGAAATGCAACCTGCCAATTCTTTCCGTACACAACCTGTGTGTGTTGATGACAATGAGGATGTGCATCACAGTAATACAATTAAACATCTTAAATTGATTGGTGTAGTAATACAAATTTAATTGCAATTGGTGTTTGGATTAATGTAACAATTTGTATTGTAGCTGTAGAGAGTGTAGAGGCCACTATTAATGAGCAGGTTGAGGTTGAGGCCGAGGCCAGACAAACTGACCTCGATGTTGATGATGTGACTAGATCAGGTAAAGAGCTATACAATTATGGCCTGTAAAGTACTGAAATACTTTAAAATGTTTTTAATTATAATAAAATGTTTTTAATTTAACCCTTTTATATGCTATTACAGATGACCCCCCTTTGCATCAACAAAGAAGTAGGCATGCATTGAGATCTAATGAGAGGGTAGATGATCATCATGATGATATCAATACTCCTCTTAACAATTACTTCTTAAAAACTAGAAATCAAAAGAAAAAAAAATGATTGTCATCTATGCACCTTAATTGATAATGACTGATTTTTATATGCCAATGAATTTAATTATGTGGTATTGAATGTTCATAAATTTTATAATGTGTTAATGAATGTTATCGTGTGATAATTAATGAATGTCACATTTTATTAATGTGTTAATGAATGTTATCGTGTGATAATTAATGAATGTTACATTTTATTAATGGATGAAATCATGAATGAATGTTAGATGTTAACGGGGAATTTAGAGTGATGTTGGGTGGGGTGGGGGGGGGTGTGGGGCCAAATGAGCTTCCACCTTCACATGGTTGGCCCTATTTAGTAAATAATATAAAACTATTCTCGAAACCAAGTGAAGCTCAATAAGCTTATTCCTTATATAGGGTCTCAAGTGTAGCTTTTATCCCACTCTCAACATTGCAAGGCTTCAAGTGGTGGTTTGAGATTGGTTTCTCCATCTCCCACTGACATCTTTTCTTTCTCCTAAGAACTCTCACCGAGCTCTGATACATGGATGAGTAGAAGATCTCCCTTACATGCTACACATATATAATATGGTAGATCTAGGGAACAAATATACTACAACATAGAATGAGTCAACTTGAATCTATAGTTTCTTCATTGATAATGAAAATTCAAATTACAAGCCATATTTTAGATTTAATATTCATATTTATCTTCATCATGATCATAGCCATCACGGTCAGCATTTGGTTCAACTTCATTTGAACCACACTCCATGTCAGGTACCATTATAAGGCATGGAGTGTGGTCATACCCATGTTACCATAATAATGAGTTAGCCTATAAAATTATGAATAAAATACCTCATGTATCATATTTATAATACTGTAGGTGCACTTAGGATTGGTACAGGCACCCAAGTTCCTACCAAAGGAACCCAAGTCGAACCCAGAGGAGAAAAAAATAGAACCGGAACCCAGCCTCAAACAAAGAACTGAATAACTTGGCTTTTTTCTAATTCAAGTTTATTTCTGAATTCTTCTCCAATTCCAACCTAATTATTCCATTTTTTTTTCTAATTTTCCTTCTTCCTCACTCCAAATTATGTTATGTTGTTATTTCCTTTTACTAATTGTGCTATTTCAAGGATCACCACCCATGACTTGGTTAAGATGATGAGTGTTGTCAATGCCTTTATTACCAAGGAATCACCACTTGCCATTAATGAATATTAATGATCATTGTTTCCTAAGGGTAATCGTTGTTTGTGTATGCTGATCACCCAAGTCTTTGGTTGTGATTTGCATGATGTGAGGTTTGTCAAAAGTAGGGGTCTGACATGCTAGTTGGATTATAACATATTGACACTTACACCATGAAGAAGACAAATGATTAAATAGAAAGAGAGGACCAACTGAACCATCTTGTGGTCAGTCTATATCACATTGAGAAACAACGTCAAGACTCAAGAATCAAAACAATCAAAAGTTTCTTCAAGACCATGCATGATCAACAACATCCCATCAGAAAACAAAACACTAATCTATATTATCATTAAGTCATAAAATATGTCTTTAAAGTTCAGAAGCATTACAAAAACTTTCAAGAAACATAGTACTATCCAAAATGAATACCCTCCAAATGATTATGATTATGTTGATGTTGATGTCTATAATTTATGTCTAATGATTATGATGATGTTGATGTTGATGTCTATAATTTATTTCACTTACTGATGCTTGCCTAGATTGAATTTTGAATTGCCAGGCTGGAGAATGCTTTCAAAGTTTAGGGTCTGTTCTACATGATACTCTTAGTTATAGCTCAAATGAAACTCAACATATTTTTGATGCTGGGAAACCTACTACAAAAACTCATCCGCAGGTGAAATTTAATGTTGTGAATCTTGGCATTGTTAATGTTATTACTTTTCCTCACGTTTCATATTTGTGAAAATGTTTCTTGGTACTATCTTCTTTTTCAATTCCTATATTTGCAGCTTTTTAGATCATTAACTTAAGCATTACATGTCTTTGTTCAAAGTTTATTCTAACACTATATTATATCTTATTCTTATTACAATGTTCTTTGTTGTGGGGCATGAGGTCAATCTTCATTGTCTTCATTGTGGGGGATGGTGAAGATTTCTCTGACAAATAGCAGGTCTTCTTTAGTATCTTATAATAACATGCTAAACTGATAAAGGTGTTATGGGCATTTAATCTGTAATTACTAATAGATTAAGCATATTATTACTATGCTTAATGTTCCATTTAAATGCATTTAACACAAAAAAACAAATTTACAAAATTGAACCAATGGCATGTTTACAACAAAGATGTGTTGAGGAGTTTGCTCCTTGTTTAATGTTAGCTATTCCTGCACAATCCACTCATACAACAATGAAATGCTATGTGGAAGGGATGGTTGATAGTGTTCCTTGAGGGAAGGGGGATTGTGAAAGACTTGTTATCATTGTATTGTGTATTTCGAATATGTTTGGTTGCAGGGCAGATTAGGAGAATGAAGGATCACTCACTGATTGCATGATAACCTGGTTTTGAAGGGTCACTGGTTGAGGGGACGGTCAAGGTTCAGATGATTGGGCCATTAGAGGACCCTATTTCTTTGTATTAATTGCTATTCAAATTGAATGCATGGATTTCTTATGAATTATCAGCTGCTATGTATCGTGCAACTGCATCCATAAATCTGCATATACTTCTCTAGGGTTGTAAGCCACTTAGAGATCACAATAGAGAGACTAAATCAAAATTGTTCTTTTTCCTATTTCCTTTTAACAAAGTCTCAACTATCAATGATACAATACATTTGATGCCCTAAGCTATCAATACAAATGATGCCTAGCTAGAAGCTCATAGGTTGTCCATTTGATAACCACAGTCAACATTTCAAAAAAATGGATATCCAAACATTTGAAAACCAATGACATGTTTACAATAAAGGTCTAATAGAACTCCCAACAATTCTTAAACATAATTTATCTGATATGATGAATTCTTAAACAATTAAGGTTGGAGTAGACATAGTTATCACACATTTTTTTCTATGGTACAAGGAAGATTTGGCTAGGTCAAGTCTTCCTTCATACTAGCAGTCTATAGAATTAGACCTTTATTAACAATTGATCATATTAGATAACAAGTATGTTTAAGAATTATTAGGACTAGTCCTTTGGCATGTATTGAATAGAATAGAATTTTCAACATATTATTATCATTCTATTTCTTTGTTGTAAACATGCCATCGGTTCAGTTTTATAACTTCACTATTGTATGAGTGGATTGTGTAGGAACAGTTAACATTAAACAAGGAGCAAACTCCTCAACACATCTTGGAATCCATTGAATTCAATAATAAATGAAACCTAACACCAACACTATTACTTCCATTCACTTCGACCAAGAATAAAGCATTTAATCCATTCAACATTACATGTAATCATTAGACAGTTACATTTCCTGACTGTGTAGAGGAATAGTCGTGACCAAAATGATCAAAACTACTTTCACCCTTGCACAAGCTATTCCAAACTTCAAGTAAAATGAGAAATATGCTATATCAAATCATTCATATCCATAGTAACCATTCGAAGGATCATTTTTTTAATGAACCCTCTTATTGTACCCTTGTGGCAGAGAAAGGAAACCTTAAAATAGAGAAAGGAAACTTAGTAAAACCAGTCTATGCCATTGTTTGTGAGGGTACAGTCATGATAAGTGCCTCTCAAACCTCTCCAAACATGTAAGATTGTCTTTAAATACTTTATTGATCTCTTCTAAACATTAACTGAATCAAACCTACATTTGAATCCACATACAATAACCCCAAAATGAAGGGTTTTGTAGCCTTTAATGAATCTCAGTCACTGGTAATGCATGGACAGTCAAACTAGTAGTCTCCAAATCATTCACTAAGTGACTAGATTATATTTAATACACACCAAAGGACCAGTTGTATGAAATTGTCAATCACATAGCATTTCCTTATTTTATGAGTGGATTGTGCAGGAACAATTAACATTAAACAAGGAGCAAACTCCTCAACACATCTTGGAAACCATTGAATTCAATAATAAATAAAACCTAACACCAACACTATTCCTTCTATTCACTTCTACCAAGAATAAAGCATTTAATCCATTCAACATTACATATAATCATTAAATAGTTACATTTCTTGACTGTGTACTAGAGGAACAGTCACGACCAAAATGATCCAAACATTTGAAAATAGTGAATCGATATCCTTGAGCACAAGCACCAATAACATCAAATAATGGAGATAAAGCATAGGCTAGGAAACAACACCAGTAGAATGCAGTCATTTCAGAGAGCATTCATGATCAAATAAAATGCAATGCATTTGAAATTTGTGGTCGAATATGATGTCAGATGCTTGAAAGATGAAGAAATCACATACATTCTCTCATGCTTAGCTTTCGCTCCTCTATCCAATCAAAATAAAAATGATGAGGCCGTTTCACTTTTTTTTTTCATAACCAAATCTTCCTTGTACCACATGTAGAACATGCCATTGGTTCAGTTTTGTAAAAAAAAAATTTGTGTAATTAGTAATTGGTAGATTAAATGTAGATAACACCTTTATCAGTTTAATTAGCATGTTATTATCATATCAGATAAAGTATGTTTAAGAATTGTTGGGACTGGTCCTTTTGCGTGTATTAAAAATAATAGAATTTTTAGCATATTATTATCATTCTATTTCTTTGTTCTAAACATGCCATTGGTTCAGTTTTGTAGATTTGTTTTTTGTGTTAAATGCATTTTTCATGAGGAGGGGTCTTCTTCTAAGGAGATTGATGAAGATTGTGCACCTCAAAAACCAATTCATAAGGTACCAATCATGTTTCCTATTTGCTTATATTTTTGGATTGGTAAATCTTCTTATAAGTTTCATGTCCTTTCTTTTGATTACTATGGATGAGATATATATCTTACATTTAACATTCAATTTCTTTACATTTTAGAACATGTAGTGTGTTTTTTGAGGATTTTACCAAATCAACTTTTAACATAAATTGAAAACACCAAACTGATATCTTGCCCTTTCAACTTGACAAAATATTTGCATTTGACTAATAACTGCAAGCAACTGAATGATAAATCCACATACCTGTATCTTTGTAAAATACTTGGAACATCAAAAAGATGGCTAAGTAGCTGCAGCCATGATTTTTATCTACTGAATATGGGAAAAAAAACACCAAAAAGAATTGAATAGAAAACATGATTGGTCATTTCAAAGAGCATTCATGATCAAATAAAATGCAATGACTTCTATCACGCTTGATCAGCTTTCACCTGCTCATTTTCTCCCACTCCTTTTCTCTACAATCGAAATAAAAATGATTTGCCCCTTTCAAAATAGTGAATCGATATCCTTGAGCACAAGCACCAATAACATCAACTATTTTGATCTGTGGGTACCCTAATGTTGGCAAGCATTCTTTTATTAATAAGATTACTCTACAAGCTTGAAGAAGTGGTATATTTTGGCAAATGAAGAGTGGAAAGACAATGATATTCCTGAGATCATGGATGGACACAATGTTGCAGATAGAATGGGAAGACATCTTTCTAGCCTAGCCCTAGATCCTTTGACAATTGGGGTAGGATCCAGACCCAAACTAAAAAGATGTCTTCCTTTTTGTTGTGGAATATAGGTACTGTTGCTGCAACAACTACATACTGTGATGTAGATATCACAATAGCTGAGAAAGATAAATGTAGGCATCATGGTCACAATTTTTTGGAGACACAACATAATTGAGTGGTATTCCTAGACAATGCAAAGCAATTGTTTCTTTGCATCATCTAGGAATACCACTCAATTATGTTGTGTCTCCAAAAAATTGTGACCATGATGCCTACATTTATGTTTCTCAACTGTTGTGTCTTAGGACCCCATATGACCCTTTACGACCCTTTACAATCCCTAAGAATACATCTTAGAGGTCTTAAAATGTCGTAAAGGGTCATAAGAGGCTCCTATGAGGGGCCAGATGAGCTTCCACCTTCACGTGGTTGGCCTTGTTAAGTAGAGAATGTTAAACTATTCTCAAAACAAAGAGAAGCTCGATAATTTAAGGTCTCAGTCCATAGAGATACTGAAAAAATGACGGGAATCAATGATGGAGAGTTTTTAGATTCTGTGAAAATGTATATGGAGTGAAGACCAGATTGAGTACCAGTGTAGAGATGATGATTCAGTAACCTATGTCTATAAAACCTTCACAATTATCCCTTCTTTGCCCTCACTCATTCCTCTTCTCAAAAATGGTTATCTAGAAACTTTGGATACTGTTTCTCATCCATGCACCAAATGTGCTAGTGATCATATAAAATTACTTTAGGCCTCTAGTATTGATGATTTGCACAAGTGTAAAATGTTTTTGCCAGACTGTGATCAATTATATTGGATACTATGCAATGTACATAAATGCAAGGCAGTGATTATTCTCGACGATCGACAGGTATAAGTCTTCCAGGCCTTACCTAGTAGCTAGGACTAAAGATAACATAGCTCAAGAGACCATCATAGTTGGTCTCTTTCGTCGGTCTATATTATTGACAAAATGTTTTACCTTTCATTAGCTCTTAAAATTCATGGATTTGAAAGAATTTAATAGAATATTTTCATGTATAATGTACATTATTTAAGTTTGACGTTGAACGAATTTATATACTTCACGCACTTGTATACTACGAGGATGGCCATAAAGAAGCATCCCCTCCTATGCCTTGAGTAATGTAGGCCATTGGAGGAGATGCTTCTTTATCACCATCCTCATAGTCTACAAGTGCATGAAGTAGATAAATTCGTGCAATGTCAACTTAAATAATATACGTTGTCATGAAAATATTCTATTAAATTCTTTCAAATCCATGGATTTGATGAGCTAATGAAAGGTAAAACATTTTGTCAATAATATAGACCGAAGAAAGAGACAACCTATGATGGTCTCTTGAGCTCTCTTATTTTTAACGAGCATATTCATCACCTTTTTTGACACTTTATAGTTTATTTCGATGGTAGTGCTATACCACTCATTGCCTCTCCGACAGATCAAATGTCGAAACAGTTCCTTTTCAACAATTATTGTGACAGGAATGTTATATCTCTGAAAGGCCTACCTATCAGAAATATATTGCCACATTGTCGCTCCTCCGACCATGCCAATGTTAGAGATATCTAGTTTTTGATAGAAATTAGTGATAGTAATGCTATAGCACCAACGGGTTTCTCTGTTAGATGTTGGTTGTTGATCTGTCGCTATTCCAATAGTTATAATGTTGAAAAGTAATTATTTTTAACAAGTAATTCCGAAAGCCATGCTATAATTCCAATAGGTCTTCTTGTCGAAGTTCTGATAGATGGACTGTAGGAAATGTCATAACAAAGCTGGTATTCATGTGCAAGTTTTCGACAAAATGTGGTGTCAAAAAACCAACAGTGACCTCTTTTGGATAAGACATTCCCATCTCTACCTTTTAGGATCACTAATAGTTCAAAGAAAGATAAATATGTTACATCACTGCACCTGTCAGCGTATGATTTTTAAGGCAACAACCATGAATGACCAAGGAATTTAAATGATGGTAATTTCAAAGGCCCAAAAGAAAAAACTTGTCACGGTTGCTTGTAGATAAGTTTGAGGAGTTGATAGAAAATTTTGAAAAGGAGTCTACCAAAATTTTAACAGGTTGGTATTTTAATGGTCTAGTGGAAAATTTAATGAGAGTTTATATGGATAAACAAAACCTAATTAGTGATGCTAGGAAAGAGAAACTAGTACTTATAGGAAATAAATTTAGTCCCATGCTTTCTAATGCACCTCAAACATTAAATTGTTGTATGTACAGTGAGAATGAAGATTCAGTTTCAGATTCCATATACAGATGTAAGAGTTGTAGAATTCATGTCCATGGTCAACAAAATTCTGATTAAGAGGACCTATTAAAAGTATATGATTGGCTTTGTAGAAAATATGAAGTTTTACATGGTACTATTTCTGCTGCACATGGATTAGATATCTCACTAAGGGTTTGTTTGTTTGGTGGAATTGGGATGGGATTAGAATTTTCTAATAATAGAATTTGCATATTCCAAGTTTCTTTCTAAAAAAATGAAAATGGAATAGGTGTTTTTATATTCTAATTTAACCCCAAAAAGAGTGTTCCTATCATCCACCTCAAACCCTAGAATTGGAAAACAAATTCCAATTCCACTTTATGGTAAACCAAATTTTATAAATATTTAAAATCTGCAAAGGCCCGATATTGTCCACTATCGTTTGAAGTAGTAGTAGCTATAGAAAATCCCTGATATTATCTGTTATCCTATCTATTGTGTCTATTTTCTCTCATCGGCATTGGTGACATCAAGACTCAATTTGTGCAGAAACTTGAGGTACGTCACTTTCCATAGTTTTAGTGAAGTTTTCTTTTTGTTTGAAATCTATAGATGATGGGATCATATTTTCTTATGTGCTATCTCATTCTAAAACTATTTTGTTTAATATCAAAAGACACCTCTCATTTCGCCCTTGTGAAGTTTTTGGACCTTGGTCATCGAGCTAAGATACGGTTTGCACATCCTGTGAAATTTGAAGGTTATGAAGTTGATTAGACCATGACTTCTTCTTTCTCAGGTACCTGACTCTCTATATTTAATGTTATTTTTGAGGATTCTTAAAGACTTTGCACATTTGTTACATAACCATTGTTTAGATGTGTGGTTTGAACTCTATTTTCATGACTATAATATGAGTATTTTATTTATTCATGCTTATCATAACCTTTTATATAGGTTGCGACTTTTGATGCATCTACCCTTGAGCATAGTTACTTTGCATTCCTTCGTTGGATTTTTTTAGGGTTTTTGTTCTTTTATTCACTATATTGTTGTGGCTTCTTGATATGTCTTCATACTATGCTTTGAAAATAAAAAATTAAAAGAAAAAAACCTTCTATCTATGGCCTTTGAGAAATCATGGTGTTTGTGATTTTGTATTTTGTAGCATCATTTTACTATGGCAATTCCTCACTACCACGTACTCACTAAAAAAAACCTCTTGTGCTTTTACTTTAAAACTCTATGGCGCCTAGGGTTTTTCCTTTGAAGAAAATATGGAATTTTTTTTTCTTGCAACCCTTCTATATTACCTTTGAAATTTTTTTATAGTATCCTCTATAGCACCATCGTGTTGGTTGTGCCCCAAATTTCTTAACATTTTAAATATCGATGCAAAAATTCCTCCCTTGGCCACAACTGTTACATTTATAAGTTCTTTTCATTTTTGGTTGAAATTCATGAATTCTCATGAACCTGGTTGTGTCTTATTTTAACAAAAGACTTCATGGGTACTTCTTTATATTCACTAAGGGTTTTAAAACATAGACAAAATAGAACTTTTTCTAGTCCATAACTTGCATTTGGTCATCCACTCTCTATTAAATGAGGTCTTAATAACCATTTTATATATATTGGAGGCATATTTTCCTGTAAATGTCACTGTCTTTTTGGTGTCCTACCTTTTGGTTCAAATACGACTTCCTCTTTTCATTTTTCTATTTGCAGACCGCAACTCTTTCTACAGATTTCTCTATATTTGAAACTTCAATGTCTTTAAAACTATGTACAATTGACTCCTTTGATAAATATGTATCATCATGTACATGTATATCTATGTTGTCACCATAATAGAAACAATTGTATCCCCCTTACTTTAGAAGTACTGAGAACAACTATCCTCTATTTATGAACCAAGAAATGAGACTCTTGCATTGGATTTTATTATAACCAGATATTGTTGAAATTATGAATCATGCAAGGTGGATATGATGTTACTTTTCTCATGACAAAGTGGAGTTGAATATGAAAAAAAAAAGTTTTTTTTAATGCTAGATTGTGTCAAAGCAATTAATTTAGAAAATTTAGAGAAATATTTTACACTACTTAAAGCTAAATGTTTGACATGGAATAATGATGATCATCATAGACATGGAGGTTGGGGGTATGACTGATGGAATGATGATTGTGGTGGTTTTGGAAATCCTAAAGTAAGGATGATTGGAAAGTAATATTTTACTCCTATGAAAATGTAGGATGTACTAGATTTAGAGTGAGGTCACATACGATATCACGATCTAATAATTATACCCATTTATTCAACAACGTAATTATATTTCCTTTTGTAACATGTTTTCTATTGAACTATATAGGCTAGCCTTTTGTGGAGTTGGTGCTACTTAAGGCATATCTGTATATGCCCAGCCTTGTAAGTTGGCATGTATTTCTTCCAACCTGTTAGATGTATTTTATCAAAACATAGCACTTTATCATGTCTCCTTAGATCTTATCTTAGAAGACTGTTAGGAAAAACCCAAATATGAATATGAAGGATCTGAGAGAAGTGATTGTCAAAATGTTTGACTAAAAAATGTCATGGAATGTGATGAAATCAAAGTTTACATATTTTGATTGGAAATGGTTTTTACATATACATAAAGCTGCATTGTTGAGATATTTTTGTCCAAAATATAGTTTGCAGTACTTTTATAGATAAGGATACACAAACAGGGCACATGAATGGTTTGCAATACTTTTATAAATCAAATAGTTTCTCTTTGAATATTTTATTTTTCTAGTAAAGTATTTTTCATGAAAAAACAAATATGTTTGCAAGTATAATACTAAATGTCATGTCTTCCATTGATACATTTCATTTGCTACTTTCTTCCATTGATACATATGGCTACTTTATTCTATTACTATGCTTGGAGTCTAGAATTTTATTTATTTTGTTGATGAAATAATATGAATGAAAATGGACTTTGTCTATGAAATATTCATCTCTAGAGTGATTTTAGGGCATTGATGGATCTTATTAATGATATAAACATTCAAGGAGACCTTGTTAGGAAGACCAAAGTCATTCATGTTCTTGCAGTTGTTCTTGTCACCCTTACGGTAGCCATAGCAACATCTTCACAAGAAGCTAGAAGAGAAAGTTGTAAGCGCAAAAGAGATGAAATCCATTTTTATAAGCGTATTATCCATTCCAATGAGATGGATTGTAATGACCAAATTTTCATGAGTAGAAGAGCCTTCTTTCATCTGTCCAATATTCTAAGGTGAAAAGGAAGCATTAAAGATACAATACACATAACGTTAGAAGAACTAGTGATGTTCCTCCATACCCTTGGCCACAATCTGAGGAATCGTAAGATTTCCCATAAGTTTAGGCACTCAATAGAGACAATAAGTTGATACTTTCACAAGGTCTTGATGACTATATTATTGTTCCATGTAGATTATTTTTTACCCCTAGTCCAAACACTCCTCCAAAAATTAGGGGGAAGGATCATTTCAATCCATACTTCAAGGTAAATCTTCTAGTGGTACAAATTTATTTTCTTGAGTCTTAATCCTATTAGCGTGTGTTGATTTGATTATAAATTTTCTTACTATAGGATTTCATTGGAGAAATTGATGGATCCCATATACAAGTCACTATTGTTGTCAATATACAAGCTAAATATCATGATAGAAAAGGTAACTTGTCACAGAATGTTATGGGCATATATATTCATTTGATTATAAGTTTCAATACATCCTTGCTGATTGGAAAGGGTCTATTGCAGATAGTCATGTTCTACCTTTGTCTCTCTCTCTCTCTCTCTCGATCAAATCTACTGGTAGTTCCCCCAGTATGTTAAATCATACTAAAAAATGATTATGGAGTGAAGTATACGATAAATGTTACAATGTTATAGTTCAATATACTTTTTTATATAGGAAAATATTATTTAGTCAATGTTGGATATCCAAATGTACCCAGATTTATCACCCCTTATCGGTGTACACATTACCACCTAAAGGAGTTTTCAAGAGAAAACCCAATAAACACTCCACAATAGTTGTTTAGCCGCCAACACTCCTTGCTTAGGAATGCAGTAGAGAATACATTTGGGATTTTGAAGCAATGTTTTCCTATCCCAAGGCATGCAACATCTTATCAAATCATGACACAAATAAAGAGTGTTTTAGCGTGTTACATACTACACAACTTCATTATGATAGAGGACAGTGTTCCATCCAAAGTAGAAATTGAAGAGGAATATGATCGTGATGGGATAAATGTACCAATGCTTGAGACATATGGGTTGAGTCAGCTTGATAGAGATGATTGTGGGAATTTTTGAGATGAAATAGAAAGAAGGATGCAGGAAGACTACAAATCTCAAACTTAGTTGTAGTTTTAGGGGACCTATCTTTCTTCTAAAATGTTGTTGAAGTGTTCTATGCATTATGTTTTATTGTGATTTTATGGATCAAATGTTTCTTAGCTACCATTCAAAGTGTTGTATCATAATAGTTCTTAGGTTGGTGTTTACAAAGTTGAATGTATCAACTATATTTAATTCATACCACCCGTTATATATATATGAAGTGAATTGAAGTTCTTTTACTATTAGTTGTAAGCTTTGTATTGCAAGTATTAGTAAAGTGGATCGAAAAGTTTTGTATCCTGTTCCCATCTTATTTATATCCATCATGAGTGATGAACTTGGAGCCGCATTGAAGAAGATTGTACATTTAGAGGCCATTTCCATACCACACCTCCCACATAACCTATATTAGTACTTTATATTTCCAACTATGCCATATCTACCACTATATTGTTGTAATAATAGCTAGTTTTATATTCATACTTTTAAAATATTAGTGTGTTTTCTTTGTAAGAGAAGAAACTCTATCTTACGTAGGTTAGTTATGTTTTAAGGAAGCTGGAAATTATTTTTATCTATGTATTTATTATAAGAGTGCCAGGTCTATTTTCCAGTCATTTTTGAGGGAGAAAGTTTTGTCCAAATTTTAATTTTATTTTTGAGGTGTGTTATGAAACAAATAAACACAAATATCTTTAAAAAATGGTTCTTAATACACCAAAAAAGTCTTTTATTTTTTAAATGAATTACATCGTGCCACAATTGAGGCCTTTATCAGAGACTTAGCACACTCACTGTGTCAAGACAATATGAGATCTCTTTATAAAGATCGTAACTTTTTTAAAATAGCTATTAACTAGACTTCTTTGTTCCTTAAATTTAACATGCACAAACTTGAAAATTAATAGAATTCTAAAAATATTACTGGTCATACATTATGCATGCGAAGCATCAAATGCCAACATACCTTCCTCTGTTGTATAATAACCATAGAGAAATGAGCACAAATATTAATAAACATTAATGAGGGAATGGATCCAAGTATCAGTAAAGTGGATCTGATAGTTTTGTATTGTTCAAACCAATCATATCCTTGTATGTTCTTTCACTTCTCAATATCTACCTTGAGCTAAATAATGTAAACATGATAGTTATAAACTTGTAAGGTTTACTTTCAATCAAAAATAATATAAAACCTTTTGCCTTGAGTTGAAGTGATTATTATCATACTAATGTGGACAACAAGATGCAATGAAACTATTGGTTCATTGAAAGATTGTTTGATGTTGTTTTTTATTAAGGTAAAAGCGGGTTTTACATGGACTCGAAACCAGATTACAAAATAGCGGAAAGATAGAGCATTAAAGTAAACAAAATGAAACACCTACTGGAAAACAATAGCAGGGACCAACAATCGACTAGTTCAAAAGAAGAAACTAAAAGACAAAACAAACTACAAAACAACTACCAGCAAGAACTAGCTAATTATCTATTATCATCTCCTCAGCCTTCTTCTGGAGGTCTTCCATCTTTTGGATAGTTTCTTGCAGCTCCTTCAGCTCTTTAGGTTTTTCAGGGACCTTCCTTTGGGTGCACCCTCTAGTTCTCATCCCCGACCCAGTATTGCCAGCATCCTCATCAATGGTGATAGTGGTTCTTTCCAGCAGGTTCCTTTCTAGATAGTTATGCAACATATTCAGATTCATAATGGTCACCTTCAGACCCTCGTTGCTATGGTTCAAAACACCTTTAGACCCTCGTTGCTATTCTTTCATCTTGTCTTTAACCTTCTTACTCATCTCAGCAGTGCCATCCTCATTTGTATTTTTATTTTTAACCTTATCAAGAACCTTACTTTCCATCTTTCCTAGCTTAGTAGTTATGTTTTTCATAGTTTTTTCCATTTCCTGGATGTGGATTTTCATTTCCTACATTTCCTTTTTCCAATCCATGTTCTTATCCTGATTCTCTGCATTGTTCTTCTCCTCCTACAAAGAGGCTTCCCTTAGGAGGATAATAGGTTCCTCTTTGTTGTTGTTGTTCTCTAGCATGGTCATCTCATCCATACCTTCCTTCTTACTTTTTGAGATGTCCTCACCAATATCACTTGAAGAAGGGGTTTTACCAGCCTCCTTACCTTCATTCTCTTGTCCATCCATAATTCTTACAAAAAACCCTTCATCATTATCTTCCTCCTCTCTTGTTTTACCATCCCCCGTATCTGGTATAACATTGATCATTTTTTCTTCCATAGGGGCAACCTAAGAACAAATATCAGTCTTCATGGATAACATCTGAGTACCTTCATCCTCTTTCTTAGCACCCCCATTGTAATCAGGGGAATCTTTCATTTCTTCATCAGAAGAATTATCATGGGTCCCTTCCCCTTCCTCTTCCACTTCCTCCTTTTCTTCTCCATCTTCATGGCTAATCTCCTCTTTATCATCATTCCCCTCAGTCAGCCAATCATTCATATCCTCTTCCTAATCTTTTTCATGCTCTTCCTCTTTCTCATTGTTTATCTCTTCTTCATTGGAATCCTCCTCATTGTCTTCCTCAAGGATACACTTCCCCCTAGTTTGATGCTTATTCTCTAACTCCTCAGCTCTGATATCTTTGCCACCGATATCAACAGGAGGTTTTCCCTTATTTTTCTTTCTCTTCTTACTAGTCTCAACTTCTGTCTCCCTCTCAATCTTCACCTTTCTTATACCAGTGATCCTTTTATGGATAGGGTCCAGAATGTTGTCCTTGATGTGTTCAAAAATAAGAAGGATCAAGCCCTCATGCAGCACAGGGTTAGAAGCCTTTTTCCTGTGTCCTATAATGCTGCTATTTAGTGAACTCAAAAGATAGTAAGGGAAAGAAATTCTCCTTTTATGCCTAAAGTGGTTAGCAAACACAAAATGGAAGTTGTAGATTTTGGAATACCGCTCATCCAGAGTAAAATATTCTATCATGGCCTTCAAAATTTTGGCCCAGAATTCATCAATATTGGTAATATCCACATAGTCACCTTTCCCCTTAGTCATAAGGGCTTTCTCATTGTCAATTTTAGGGAAAATAGTAAAAGCTTCAATTCCTAGCCTATGATTTCCTCTATGAAAATGGGTACCTTCGACAGGTAAACCAGTAATATCAGCTAAGCTAGAAATAGTAAGAGTGAAGGACTTGCCCCAAAGATGAACCTTACCATTAGTCCAGCCTTCCATGAAAAAAGAAGTGATATGTTTGTCATGCCTGTGAAGCTTCTTCATAAACTGTGTAACCCCCCCTTTCTTCAGTTTCTTCCAAACTTTTCTATCATGTCTCCATTTGTCACAGTCGGAAGGTTCCTCCCTCTTCAAACCACCGCCCATATTTTTCTAGTTTTTCATGTGCTGATTTGGCTTCTTACCAGTGATCTCTGCCTTACTTCTCTGGTTAAATTTTCTTTTTTGGTTATCGATAATAACCTGTTGTCCATGCTTTATTAACTACAGAGTAATGATCCCACACTTCGCCTTCCATGCAAACCTCCTCGGTAAATGATTTGTCCTTGTCATCATTATATTAAGTGATTTTTCCTTCATAGTGATTAATCTTGTCATAGTTGATTAGACTTGTAATCTCTACCTTAAGATTCACTTCCCCTCTCCACTTTTGGGTGATGTCACTCAAGGTACTATCATTTGCCAGCCTATTGTACACACTAAAATGGTGCACTTCTATGAACCATTATATGCAAGGTTGCTCAAGAATGAGGCCTCACAAAGCGGCTCATAGCTATCTATGCATGGAGTTGCAAGGGACTATGATGTATTTTCTCTCAGCTAGAGCTACAAGCTTGTGACCTTGCTAGTCAACCACACAATGAGAGATTTGAATGAAGACAAGGGCAAGAATTCCAATATCCCCAAGAATCACTATGAGCTACAAGCTTGTGACCTTGTGGTCATGGGTTTGAGCCCCATGGTGGGCGCCAAAAATGTACACACTAAAATGGTGCACTTTTATGAACCATTATATGCAAAGTTGCTCAAGAATGAGGTCTCAAAAAGTGGCTCATAGCTCTTTATGCATGGAGTTGCAAGGGACTATGATGTATTTGCTCTCAGCTAGAGCTACAAGCTTGTGACCTTGCTAGTCAACCACACAATGAGAGATTTGAATGAAGACAAGGGAAAGAATGCCAATATCCCCAAGAATCACTATGAAATGAAAATGCAAGCTAGATTAAGATGAATATGCAAGCTATGCAAGATAATCTATGAAAGCAAATATGCAAGCTATGCTATGAAAATGAGAGAACAAGCATTACAAAGCCTCCTAGTTAAGCTATGTGAAGTTAGGCTATTGCATGAAAGGAAATCTAGGCTATGAAAGTTATGGAAATGAAACTACTATGTAAGAATGTAAACTAAACTATGAAGCAAATGAAGAAATCTAAAGTAGGATGCAACAATGATCTCTAAAAAGCTTCAAAGTCTTCAAGGATTCCTGCAGCATAAAGTTAGCATAAAAACATGATCTCATAATGAAGGAGAGAGCTTTCCTTTTATAAGAAATGCAAAGGAATGGACCATTGATATTAAGAGGCAAAAGTCTTAATCGGCGGTGGAGCTTGAAAGAGGAGCGATCCGTGTGCACAAGTATCCTCCAATAGGAATTGACTTTGTGTCCATGTGAGACAAAAGTGCTTTTTTCCCTTTTTTTAAAATAGGAATAATGTTTGGTTTGTGCAACTTAGGATAAGAGGAAAAGTGGGGCTCTTTATTTAATTAAAAGGGGAGGAAATATTCCTTTTAAGTAAATAAAGACTTAGGATAAATGGTTAGCCCAAGGATAAAAATCCAATATATGATCGAAATTAAGATTTGATCAAGAAATTGATAATGTTGAAAATATTGATTATTGATAAAATTGATTCAGGATAAATAAATCAAATAATTGGGGCCCAAAGTCTAGGCGACCATTTTTGGGTGCATACATTTTCCCCTCTTTGACTAATGTGTGATCGATTTGGGAACACATGTAGTCAAAGAATGAAGTTGAAATGTGAGATCGATCTGGGATCACAAAACAACTCAGATGTGAGGTTGATTCGGGATCACATCCGGATAGAACATAAACAAAGGCCTTTGAACATGAGGTTGATTCAGGATCACATTCAAAGTAAGAGATAAGAATCTCAAATTTTGAGCAAAAGCTCACAAAAGATGTCTGAATCAAGAAAATCAAGGAATCGGGGATGAGAATCCCATAGATACTGCCCCCTCAGAATCGAAATCGAAATCAGGTAGAGGAGAACAGGAAATTGATAAGGTTGATCAAATCAAAATGAAATCATAATCGAAGATAAATGATAACAGAATAACCATTAGGCAATGAAACATGCCCCAGTGAGGAAGTAGAAGAATAGAAATAGAAGACTAGAAATAAAGTGAATGAAAGACTAGAAAATGTGAGAGACATGGAAGGAAGAAAGTCCACCGGAAATCAAATTATGCCTCAAAAGGTCAGTCAATTGCGCAGAAGGAAGGGAAAATTTTGAAACATGATTTTGACTACCAAGATGACCTCAAATTTTGATTTCGAGTCTGAAAATGGATCTAGGACGTTGAAATTAGGTAGGGGTGCAATTTTCGCGTAATTCTGAAGTGTTTTGAAATTTGGTCAAAAATTCAAAATGCTATAAAAGGGGTGAAAATGTCATTTTCAAAAATCATTTGACTTTTAACTATTTGAGAATCTAGAGCTCTGAGAGATAGCAATGGCTCAACTAGCAGGAGTTTCTGTCCACAGACACCGATTTGAGCGCTCCTAGTTGCACAACCGGCCTCCGCATTATGGTGCCCCGGTATGTTTTCGAAAACTTGCCCTTGTTTGAACATTTAATGAGCATTTATTTCATTTAAACACATTTTAAATTTTTAATTTTTAGATTAGGGTGTCATGTCACGTGACACTTCACAAGTGTCATGCACTATGAAAAGAAGTGTCGCGCGACACTTCGTGGGCGAAAATAGTGTCGCTCGCATATAGGGTAAAGTGTCGCACGACATAGGGAGAAATGTCACGCGACATTAGGCAAAGTGTCACCCAACAGAGAACTGTTGCACCTCTATAAGAGGAAGTGTTGCATGACACTGAGCCAAAAAATAGTGTTGCCTAGTGTTAACATGTTTGATCATTTTTATTTTTATTTTTATTTTTTTTTGAGCAAAATGACATGGGTCTTAACAATGTTTGATTTTAAAATGCCTTGCACTGATATTATACATCTTTTATGATATGTTTTGACACCTGGTATGATTTTGTGGTGTGCAGGAGGTCTTCCTCGCGCTTCGGATTAGAGCACCCTAGGTGACGGGATTGTAGTTTGTCCAAGATCTGGATGATCCGGGAAAGGCCGATATCAGAGCCATGGTATTCCATTATCTGCTACAGTTCCCCCACATTCAAGTTGATCATGGGTTGTTGACTGCGCTTGCCGAGAGATGGCATAGCGAGCACAACACCTTCCACTTACCGATAGGAGAGGCATCTATCACACTGGAGGATGTTTACCGGATCCTACAAGTTCCATGCCATGGAGAGCCTGTAAGTATAATCATGTTTGTAGATAAACATAGTTGTAGAGTTTCCATATGATAGAAACTAACATTATTGTTTGTTGGCACAGGTATACTATGATCAAGATGCGACCGCAGGTCAACAGATTATACAGGGGATGTTTCAGGATGTCACGATCCTAGATCGACATGTTAGCTAGGAGAGATTGATGGATGACTTTGGCAGAGACTTTCCGGTGCCATGTATTGTGGCATTGCTCATTAGATAGGTCCTTATCCCTGACAGGAGTCAGAAGGGCTTCCCCTTGGGATGGGGGAGATTACTGGCAGACCTGGTGGCACAGCCTTGACGGATGGCATGGGGCCCGGCTATCTTAGCCGATATGTACTATGAGCTGCATGAGATCGTCTATAGAGATGGTAGGACTTGGGCATGTGGGGCTATTCTTGCTCAGATATGGGTGTGGGAGCATATTGCAGTAGTGCGTCCATGAGTACAGCCTAGGGAGCGCAGGTATCCCTATATATACAAGTATGTAGGGTTCATCCCACATACACACAGCGGGGATGCTTCCTATTATCGCAGGATACTGGATGAGCTTGCCTCATTCACATGGAGACCGTACAGGTCATGTGAGCAGTGGGGGGACAGGTGGGAGCTAGATTACATGCTGTGCAGTTGGCCACTGGTAGGCTGGCATCTAGAGATTGTGGAGAGATTTGTGATCACATGAGCCTGGAGGCAGTTCGAACGTCAGTAGAGGGTGTCCACAGAGACAACCACGCATGCATGATTTTGGGATGAGGATGGATAGGGTTGGCTGTCGATGCTGGACTACTAGCAGGTAGTACAAGATATAGCTGCTATATGTTAGGAGCCATGAGAGTACCTGCCAGACATGGCAGATGTAGGTACGGATGCAGCGTTCAAAGCAAAGAGGCACGGGTGCCCTTTCCGAGATTCATAGTCCCTGATGCACAGGTGCCGGTGGCACAGGGAGATGAGGGGGATGATGGAGGAGACAGAGGAGATGGAGGGAGAGGGAGAGGGAGGGGGATGGAGAGAGGGGAGGGATCTAGATCAGGTGGTCGAAAATGGTCACGAGGACAGAGATCGGTGACTCCCGAGGATGAGGCAAGACCAGCTCACTGACAGGCAGAGGCACAGCAGGAGCAGCTTGTGGGAGGGGAGGATCTAAGAGCCCAGATACATGCTCTAGAGGCAGAGATGTAGCAGCTCTGGATTACTATAGCAGTGAGAGACCAGCAGTTACTAGATCTGAGAGCAGAGCGAGATCAGTAGATAGCCGATCTCAGGGTAGAGATAGCATGTCGTGAGGCGATGGCACAGGTAGATGCGCTAGAGATCTGACGGGAGTCAGCAAGAGTAGTATATTATCACGGACTCTACCTTCAAGCCATTCTAGAGGGTGAGAGAGCACCATCATATTCTCAGAGGGCAGGGGTATCAGATGTGGTACTTGATAGGAGAGCCATGCCTCCACCACCACAAGCTCCTCATGAGGCTCGTAGCTGTATGTGACTAAATGTGACCTCTAAATCAGGCACAACACAACATGGTCATTATTCACTTGATAGAATTTGAGAGAGAGTATGAAGAACTCAATCCAAAATCCATGGTGAGGTGACCTGTTGCCTCCTATGTGAATGGGGTGTTTGAATACTCTCAGAATGAGAGCCAACAGCCGGGAGACCAATTCAACAATGGAGGATTTCCAAGAAGCAATAAAGATGAGCAAGAATGCAATTAAGCTAAGATGAAGTGCAATTTATCTAAGAGCTTGAAAATAAAGATGAGATGCAACTTAATCTTAAGAACTTGAAACAAATATGATATTAAACTAAGAACAAATAAGCAAATTTAGTCTAAAATGTGATGCAAAGATTATACTAATAATGAGATATTAATCTAATAAATGCAATAAAAAGCTTTGAAAACAATGAATCAAATGAGACTAAAAAATGCTATAGTGTAGATGCTCTCAAAAATTGCTCTCTCTTGAATGAGAAAAAGAGGTTCATTAAATAGAGAAGCCCGGAGAGGAATGAAGAGTTTCTTGATTTGAAACTCCTGACTCTTCATTCCCCTTTGAGACAAAAAGGTATGAATTATTTAATTAAAAGAATGAAATTTGCCACGTGGGGAGTGACCTTTCGAGTAATTTGAATTATTAAATTCAAATAAAGAGGTGTCCATTCAATTAACTAAATATTTATTAATTCCTTTTTAAGGGTAATTAGCCAAAGGGGTAGATTTTAATTTAATTCAAAGTGCTTAGGACTTTAGAACTAAATTAAATTATCATAGAGGTAATTTAGCTAATTAAAGTCAAGGACTTTAGGAATTAATATTAATATTTAATTATTGCAATTTATGGTCTTTGCAATTGACATCAAGTCAAATTAAGTCAGGTAGGAGAGAGAAAAATGCCTAGGGAACTAGGACTTTGGTGATGTAAAATTGAGATAATGCACCAAAATTGATGAAATTAAATAGGTGCCAATTTTGGGGTATTACATTTACCCCTCTTTGAATTGATGTGCAAGTAGTGCATTGATTCAAAGAATAGTCTGAAGTGACAGATCAAAGCAGATCAAAGCATGAATTTTCCAAAGTCTACGTTAGATTGCGAAGACAACGGTCTTAGAAGAGAACCGGAATCAGGGTTAGATTTCCCTAATGCCCTAGAGTGAGATTTAGATGTAGATTAGGACTGTCTCCAGAATCAGGGTTAGATTGCCCCAATATGAAGCTTAGTCCTCTGAGACCTGGGTTAGATTGCCTAGATAATGGTCTAAGAGAGATTTCGAGAGCCATCTCCAGAATGAAGCTTGACTCCCAAGGATTAGGGTTAGATTGCCCCAATACCTAAAAGATAGATGATGAGATAAGAAGATGTGAGACATTGAGATGCCCCAAGCAATGAAAACTGATGATTCAGATCAGACTGATTCAAGAATTGATTTGACAAGATTCAATGATGCAATCATCCTGCCCCCTCAGGAGCGAAATCGAAAGATGACACGTCAGAAGATGATTGACAGCAAGAGGTTGCAAATAAAGATAAGATTGAAGATCCAGAAGAATAAAGCAGATTAGAAGCATTTTGAAGATCCAAAGGTCCTGCTGACCAAATTTGACTAGGTTGACCATGGTTGACTAAATTTTGACTAGGGTTGACTTGATGAAAAGAAGCAAAGATTTGAGAACATGATGCAAAGATGAGGATCTGGTAGGAAGATGACACCAGAAGGCTGACTGCACAAGCATCTGATCAAAAAGGAGTCCAATATTTAAAATGCGATTTTGAGCCACTTAGAGATGTCAGATTTTGATTTTGATCCCGAAAAAGGATGCAGCCAAGATGAGACTGGGACAAAAGATGAGAACCTTTGATGAGTAGATCCAGAAGAAAGAAATCAAGAGAGCAACAAGAAAGCATTCCAAATGCAAGCCTAGAATGAAAGATGCAAGTCTAAATGCAGGCCTAGGATGAACAAATGCAATCCTCCGGACTCGACTGTTGGACTCATCGTATTTATCATCATTAAGTTCGTTTAAGCACAAGACAATCACAAGATGCCATACAATTCTCCCCAACATGAGAATATGAATATGACATAAGTCTTAAATTTGTCGGAATGAGGTGTAAGCATTAAGGCACAAGAAGCCAGAATGACCTGAACACCTATTCCTTTTAATCTAGCAAGTTAACATAAGCATTAGAGCATAAATGCTAGAATGACCTGAATGTCTCTTGCAAACAAACACACCAAACACGTGAGAGATCTTTCTTTTGCCAAAGAGTGCTCGCAGTGACCCCTACGTTCACTTAGCAAGACGAGCGTTAGCAATTCCAAATGTAGCAAAAGAAGTCACTCAAAACAAACAAGGAGAAGAACCAACCTCACCAAGGCATCCATATAAAAGGAGTCGAGGTACGCATGGCCATCCAATATGAGATGAAGGCTCTTACAGATGGACACCCCTCTTATGTAGATTTCTTGGATCATTGGAACTAAACCAGCAAGCAGAAAACAAAGAAAAGATCATGCCCCCAGTCTTTGCGTTTCTCAGTCAAGAAAGACATCTTAGATTCACTCGAGGGGAAATGATAAAGCAAACAAACAAGCAAGAGAAAAGCTTAGTACACTGCACAGGAACACACAAAGATTTTTAGTTTCAGTTTAAGTTTGTGTTCAAGTGGATTGAAGTCAATTTGGAAAGATAACGTTCGAAGTCTCAACAAGATAACGATAGCAGGCAGACGCAGTCAGAATCACTAGTGACCATCGCAAGGGACAAAGTCTCAAGAAGATATCGAAGTGCAAACCAAGTATCAGCAGGTGAACGCAGTGAGAACCATTGGCAATTGATGTAAGAAGGAGATCCTGAAAAGAGAGGTCAAAAGTAGCTAGGCATTAGCAGGCAAACACGGTGAGGGCCACTAGTGACTAATGCTCAAAAAGAGTTTTTGAAAGCGATAGGAAAATGCCCCCTAGACTAGGTAGGTGTCCCCAAGTGTGACCAGTTCCAATCCATGAAGAGTCGAGGAAAACTCAAAGACAAGTGCATAAGCTAGCAAACCAAAGCAGGAAACAAACTAAAGCAGGAAAGTAGGAAAACAAACTAAAGTAGGAAAGGAAGGAAACTAAAGCAGGAAACTAAGAGCCAAGCGATGCTGAGATGAGATGCAGCTTCAGGAAACAAGAGGTGCCTATTTACCAGGTTTTCACCATCTTGGCAGAGATTCTATTTTTTCTACCATGACACCTATTTACCAGGTTTTCATCAATGGCACATTTTTTTCTTTTTCAATTTTTTTGTACTTCTCTCTTTTTTTTATTTTTTTGTATTTTTTTGAATATCTCATTTTTTTGTATTTTTTATTTTTTCTATTTTTTTTGTATTTTTTCAAATTTTCATTTTTTTTGGTATTATCAAGGTGCCTGTTTACCAGGTTTTCACCAGGATAATAGATACATCAAAGCGCCTGTTTGCCAAGTTTTCACTAAGATGATCATTTTTTCAGGACATTTTGCAATTTTTAGGATTTTTTGAGCATATATCAATTCTTAGAATTTTTTCAAGATCAATAAGTATGTACAGAGCATACAAGTAATGTCTTAGCTGTAGAACTTCTTCAGATGAAGAGCGTTGATGGGCTCTTTGAGTTTCTCTCCTTCAGTGGTGATCTCTGGAAACATAGTCATTTGTAGTAGTAGCCAGCTGAAAAGTTGTAGAATCAGAACCAGATGTTGTAGCAGTAACAGGAGAGCCAACCAGTAGTGTCCAACGGTCAAGAGATCCATAGTCAAGGAAAGATCACTTAAGTGAGACCCACAAATATCCTCATGGACACACCTTAACTCTTTGTCAGATTTCCCATGCTAATGCTTAGGAAGAGTACATTCTAGATTTTTCTTAGTCATGTCATTAGCAATGAAGAGATGCTGATATGAACTTTGGGACAAGGCAAGATGGAGTGAAGAGGGTAAAGTATGAGAGGCAAGGGCGATGGAATGAAGGGAAGCATGAGAATTTTGGAAGCTTAAATGGAAACTTTGATTTTCCTTTTTTGGAATCCACATAGCTTTTGAACTTTTTCTTCTTTACTTTGAGGTGCTTTTGATGACAAAACCTATAAGATGGATTTTGAGATCCATTTTTTATTTATTTTCTAGCTTTTGATTGTCTTCTTCTCTTTGAGGACCTTTGCTATCTTTTCAACACCTTTATTGCTTTTTTCTTTCTTTAGAGTCACATGTCGATTAGATGGGACATGGTGACCTTGAGATATAAGTAGATTCTCATTATTTTTGTTTTTATGTTGCACATCCAAGTTACTTCCAAAAGACTCAGGAATGGTGGATGAAAGAGGCTTATATGACTGGTTCAGGTGGAGAGGTGGAAATGGAAGTGGATAGGCCACTTTTTTGGGAGATGAAGAGGGAAGAAAAGTCAATGGGATGGGCTCAAGTGCAAATATATCAGTATCATCCTCATCATTCATGGATGCATCAAATAGATCAAGAAAGTAATCTTCCATAGAGCATTGTCGATTGTGAGTCATCTTGGAAGAGTCAGATAAGTTTGGAGGAATATTATGTGAGCCTAACCAAGATGGTCTATTCCAAGAGTTAGGTCCCCTTTTAGGTGGTAAGAGTGCATGAATGGGAACCATTTCAATTTTGGATCTTCCAATATTCCATGAAGCTGTAAAAGAATGGGGTCTTACATACCCATGATTTGCTGGAGCAGTAGGAGTATAGCTTGGAGTAGATGGCCTAGGAGCCATAGGAATGATCTCCATAGGAGGGTGGAAAGGATCATCATCAATAGCTTGATCTGGAGGATCATAACTTTCTCCTCTTTCTGAGTTGTTAAGACTAGCATATAGGTGCATAGTATCAACTGGTATTTTCATAGTAGCATCTAATATAGAGTACCATTCAGCTAGAGACATAGTCAGAGGTAGACTTTCTTCATTGTTGTCATCTAACATAGGAAGTGTTTCTTCAATAGTAGGATCTTGTTCAGTAGTAGAAGTAGTAGAGTAATCTAGAATAGGCACACCTTGAGGCATACCCAAGAGGAGGGAAGCATCCAATAGTTGCTCCCAATCAATATGTGTGCCATTGGAGTTGGCAGCAGTAGGAGTTTGTTCAATAGCAGAAGTGGTGGAACAATCTAGAATAGGCATACCCAAGATAAGGGAAGCATCCAATAGTTGCTCCCAATCAGTATGTGTGCCATTAGAGGCAATGACATATTCAGTATTAGCTGTAGTAGTAGAAATTTGTTTAGTAGAGTGTATAAAATCCTCCTGGTGAGGACCAAGATCATGTTCTTGAAGCACTTGAGAAGGTAGATAGTATTCTCTCTGGTAGTCTGGATTAGGATGTTGATCATTCAAAGGTCTTTCATATGTCATAGGCTGAATTTGTGTTTCTTCATCATCTAAATCTGCATGTGAGTGCAAGCTGCAGCTAGGTTTGTCAAGCCTATGGCCCTGATAGCCAATACCAAATCTGTCTTCGGAAGGTTCCTCACAAGAATGTGGAGATGGAGGGAGAGATGTCAAAGACAAGATGGACTCAATCTGATATTCCCCCATGCCAATATCTTTGATCTTCAAGGTTTTTTCTATTTCTTTTAGCTTAGCATCATAGAACTCAGTGGACTCTCTATTGGTGGGGACAAAGCTGTCTGTCGCTTTGGTAAGCATCTTAGCAGAGAAAGTATTTTGGCTAGCACTATTTTCAATGAGGACGTGAGGGATACTCTTGGGGCCTATCATAACTTCAGTGTGTAGGAGAGCATTATGCGGGTGGCTCAGCAAGTGATCGTCTTCCTCAGAGAATGATAAATAATGAGGCGAGGTCAAATGACCCACCATAGATTGAAACTGGTCGATATTGAGATCTTTGGGGATGTATGCCTTGGTGAGGGCTTTATCCATAGATAGTTTTGGTCTGGATGTCGAAGGTTCAGGACCTTTGAGAACAATCTTTGCATGAGATCGAGTGATAGCATTTGCACAAGTTGGAGATTGTGTGTAGTTATAAGAGGGAGGCGCAAGGCCTCGCAAGACAAAGGGAGTTTTGGGTTTAGGAGTATCCTCACTCCCTGGAGAAATTATCATGTCACAGTGAGAGATCCAAGGTTTGTTTCTAGCAAATCTGGAAGGCGGTTGAGCTTCTATTGTAGCCTTCTCAGTGGCATTGACTGTTTGCATGCTAGAGCTAAGATTAAAGACAGGCTTTGAGGGTTTTGGCATCACATTGTCAACAACCCTGTCATTCATAACATCTATGTTTTTGTTGACAATCTTATCCTTATCCTTGTTTGAGGGGGAAGGTCCTTGCTTGTTGTCTTTGTTCCAAGTCAATTCTCCCTTCTTGACCATAAATGTTTCTATCCTCATAGCCCACCTAATCATATTGTCAAAAGTGAGGGGACCTTGTAATTGTACTTGGTATCCAAAATTTGGGACAAGATTGTCCAAGAAGATATTGAGCTTTTCAGACTCAGGTAATTCATGCGAATACTTTGTGCATAGTTGTCTCCATCTCTGGAGAAATGTTAGGAGAGGCTCCCCTTGTCGTTGTTTCAAATTGTAAAGGTCTCGGATGTTGACCCGATATTGAATATTATGGGATTGATCATAACTCTTGTCATTTTGAGACTGACCATGACCTTGGTCATTTGGAGATTGCTTATGACTAGCGCTGAATTTATCTACCCTTGGGAAGAGGAATGGATCTCCCATATTGTTGGTAGTATTCTGAGAGATCGTGAAAGAGTCAATAGGTTCAAAAGAATCAATAGGTTTAATTTTAGAAAGTGATCCTTCAAAGTCTTGCTGGTCTTGAAACAATGGGTTATAATATTCTTGAAATAATAAGTCAGATTGTATCTAAAACAATGGATTGTAATGCTCTTGGAATGAGGAGGAATGTGAGGATCTCTCACAAAGTTTAGATTTCATAACAAATTCAGGATGACCTATGTCTTGATTACAAGGTTTACTTTGATCTTGATCAGCATTCTGAATGGGATAAGTCTTGCCACTTCGAGTCGTAATAGTCATAGATGAAGATGTAACAAGAAAAGATTCGGGATAAAGCTAGACTCTGTCTCTAAGAGAATGAAAAGGAGATAAATGGCTAGAACAGCCAAGATGCAAGATGAACCTGGTATGAATTGTCAAAAAGAGATGGCTAGAACAGCCAAGATAAGACAATCGCAACACAAGGTACAAAAGGCATAAAGAGATAAGATGAATAGATGAGAGACAACACGAGTCAAAGCAAAGATCGATCGATTCCTAACTCAAGACAACCAGTTTCTGATGGTGAACGACAGGAAAATAGAAAAATAGATCATAGACAAAAAGGTAGATCAGATTTATGTCATTGATCAAGCACATAAGATAGCAATCAAAGAGTTCAAGCAAACAGTCTTCAAGCAATGGGCAAGGGACAAAGCAACCTTGCGCACGAACATGAATAGTGACTTAGTATTTCTACTCCCTAAGGACTCTACTTGTGTATGTTCTTGAGAATGTTTTAGCAGGCACTTAAAACACAAAAACATCCTAGCAAGTTGTCTACAAGGATATACATGGCTTTTCTAAAGGGAATCCTTGATATACGCAAGGTACGTGAGGCACGAATGTGTAGATGAGAAGAATTTGAAATCACACAGCCAGGGGGAGATGGTAACCCAAATCTCCTCCTTCACTTCTCAAAGGTATAAAGTTCTTTGAGGCTTAGCCAAGAGTGAAATCTAACTCATTCCCAAGAGAGGTGTCTTTGGATTCACCTCCCGATATTTATACTCCGCTGGAACATAGGAGTTAAGGTCATCCCTTGAGGTGATGAAATCCCCAAGCAGGCCTTCTAAAAAATATGAAAAGTAAGTAATTCTCTATCAAAAAGTATTGAAAAGCACTAAAGGTGGAACACTTAACGCTTAAAGCAAATATGAGGTGAGTCCACAAGGTGGGACAATTAACACCTCACACAAGCTACAAACGAGTCCACAACCTAGAAAACAAGTGAGTTCCAAAAAGCACAAAAGGGTTGCTTAGTGGAACAATTAACGCTTCTTTCTTATAGACCCCTCCCCTTTAATGTGGTGCTGAGATTGCAACCACAGGGCAGAAATGAGGGGCCGACAGATTAGCGAGTCCAATAACCCAAGATAGCAATCTAGATCAATCACAAATAATCTAAGACTGCTAATCAATACTACTCATAAGTGCAAGAGGGTTTGAATCATGGAATATTTAACTTTCCAAGTAAACATGAAGTGAGTCCACAAAGTGGTGCATTTAACTCTTCATGTAAACAAGGAATGAATCCATGCCCTCAATCACTTAATGAGATATTTGATATTAGAATCAAGAATTACTTAAGGTTTAAACACAAGCATTCACTTACATAAACTTGTATGAAAGAAAATCTATGTTCATTCATTTCCCATTAAGAGCATCAATTAAAATGTGTTCTATGAAAACATGTAAACACTCATGCCAAACACATGAGAGGTTCAATTTTAATCCCAAAGTCAAAATGTTTTAAAGATTTTAAGAACTCACCTTAGGTCCAAAGATCTGCAATCTAGCATTTAGCACACATCTGAAAGTATAGAATCAAGGCAAATCAATGGCAAACCGTAAGATATGTAACATTGTTGTCTTCAAGACAGTCTTTAAAGATTGATTTATTTGACCCATAAAATCACAATATTAAAATTTCTGAAAAGAATGAAGTTTTTAGCCAACATCAAGAACTACCATTTACCAAAATTACAAGGTCTTATGATTCCATTTGGTTCCTCAACCAATAACCTTTTTAGACTGCAATTTTTCTATCATAAATCAGATTTAAAACACCAGGCCCTGCCTAGGGAATCACATATCTTTCTCAAAAAGAATCCAAATGAAACAAAACCAATTTCAAAGTAATTATTAATAAATATAATTTCCAAATATGTAATTCATTTATTTTTTCCATTCATAAATCATTTTCTAAGAGTAAATCATTGCCTACAACTCCAATGCAGATTGTTAAAAACCAGTTTTCACTCAAATGCCCATAACTTTCACAAATCTGCATAAAAATGACTCAAACCAAAAGGAAATGAAAGCTAATTCACATATATTTCCAATTAATATTATTAGAGATCCTTATTCTTCATAATTTGTCCATACCAGAAATTTCAATCTGACTATATTCACAGAATCTCAAATCTGCAAATACCCACTTTCACCAAAATGATCATAACTTATTCATTTCTTTATAAAAATGAACCAAAAAAAAATCATGATAAATATAATTCATCATTCTATCCATTAATTACTATATTATAGGGTTTTTAGTCTGTACATGGCCTTACAAGGCCTGGAACCAACACTAAAACTGAAAAACCAATCAAGAATGAGGCCAAAAATTAATCTTTTTTGCCCCACGGTGGGTGCCAAAATGTATGTGACTGAATGTGACCTCTAAATCAGGCACAACACAACATGGTCATTATTCACTTGATAGAATTTGAGAGAGAGTATGAAGAACTCAATCCAAATTCCATGGTGAGGTGACCTGTTGCCTCCTATGTGAATGGGGTGTTTGAATACTCTCAGAATGAGAGCCAACATCTAGGAGACCAATTCAACAATGGAGGATTTCCAAAAAGCAATAAAGATGAGCAAGAATTCAATTAAGCTAAGATGAATTTCAATTTATCTAAGAGCTTGAAAATAAAGATGAGATGCAACTTAATCTAAGAACTTGAAACAAATATGATATTAAACTAAGAACAAATAAGCAAATTTAGTCTAAAATGTGATGCAAAGATTATACTAATAATGAGATATTAATCTAATAAATGCAATAAAAAGCTTTGAAAACAATGAATCAAATGAGACTAAAAAATGCTATAGTGTAGATGCTCTCAAAAATTGCTCTCTCTTGAATGAGAAAAAGAGGTTCATTAAATAGAGAAGCCCGGAGAGGAATGAAGAGTTTCTTGATTTGAAACTCCTGACTCTTCATTCCCCTTTGAGACAAAAAGGTATGAATTATTTAATTAAAAGAATGAAATTTGCCATGTGGGGAGTGACCTTTCGAGTAATTTGAATTATTAAATTCAAATAAAGAGGTGTCCATTCAATTAACTAAATATTTATTAATTCCTTTTTAAGGGTAATTAGCCAAAGGGGTAGATTTTAATTTAATTCAAAGTGCTTAGGACTTTAGAACTAAATTAAATTATCATAGAGGTAATTTAGTTAATTAAAGTCAAGGACTTTAGGAATTAATATTAATATTTGATTATTGCAATTTATGGTCTTTGCAATTGACATCAAGTCAAATTAAGTCAGGTAGGAGAGAGAAAATTGCCTAGGGAACTAGGACTTTGGTGATGTAAAATTGAGATAATGCACCAAAATTGATGAAATTAAATAGGTGCCAATTTTGGGGTATTACAGTAGCGAGTCCTAGGGTTAGGTCTTAGGTTGATAGATGTTTAGACATATCTTGAGACATTGATCCAGATTTTGGGATCCCATATTGTATATGACATTGATTTATATATGAGATTACTGGATTTTTTATATAGCATGTGTATTTGTCTCACTTGTGATGGATGTATCAGTTTACATATATTGTCTTGTCATTTTGCTCAAAATGTGGATGTATAGGCTCATGTATATTCTCTCTCATAGATGTGTGTTTGATTCTCATGCGTATGATATAGACTCATGTTGCTGAAAATGACAGTTGTGATATAGATGTGATGATATGATTAACCCCTTGTGATGAACAGGAACAAGTTGCGATGTGAAAGACAAGGAGCGAAAGACATGACCGAGAAGAAGGAAAAAGATGAGCACAGTTGACCGATAGGTCCACGTAAGATGAAAAGGAGAGCTCTCTCTGTATGCAAGATGCAAAAAAAACTAAACTATTATGAACCTAAGAATGCAAGCTACTATGAAAGTGGTTGACTTGCAAGGTCACAATGCTTATAGACATCTAATTATCATCATCGAGCATTATTGGTAGCATCGTAAGATCATATAATGCACACTAGTATGACTATGTGGATATGAATATGATCTTTATCATATAGAAATGTGGAAATCCCACCTAGGCATCAAAGACATGGATGTCAAGATGACTAATGCAGTGAGATTACCTAAGTTTGATATGGCGAGATTATGCTTGTATCAAGACACATGAAAGTCGGGATAACTATAAGCATGCACTCGCATAAAACAATCAAGGATAATACATTGTTAATCCATAGTGTCAAGTTAGACCAGCATAAATGCTCATGACAGTTAGAATCAACAAAATATACCCACAAGCAAATAAAGAAATAAAATATGTTCTCATACCCTCAATCTTCTAGCTATGCATCATCGAAAACTTCTCAGGGAGAGACCACTCATCAAAGAAATCCTCATAGACAGCACACAAAGAAAAATAAAGTCAACATATCTCAAGCGAGTTGATTGTTTAAGTGCGTGTGTGTTGGTCATAGAGTCAGACTCTGGTTATCACATTTGCTAATGAGAAATATCGCATCATCAAACTTAGACTATTGGGTAAGACATCTGATAAGTGTTAAGAAACACTTGACCCAAGAGTAGTGTTGAAAAACACTATTTGGGGTGGTGTTAAAAAAACACCTGTTTGTGAAATGCCCCAAGAGACAAATGCACCTAAAGGACCAATGCTAACAGTTATGCCCCATAGACAAGGACAAGGACAAAGACCAACTCCAGACTAAGCCAAATATCATGGAGAAAGGTTTAGTGTCGAGGACACATGCTAACAAATAGGGGTGCAAAGGCCTCAAGTAGCACCTATTTCCAAGTTTTCACCACTTGGAATCTGTTTTTATTTTTTTCTTTTTTTGTATTTTTTGCTACCAAGGCACCTGTTTCCAGGTTTTCACCAAGGCACTTTTTCTATTTTTTTGAACTTTTTGCATGTTTTTTATTTTTTGATTTTTTTTGTATTTTTTCAGGACTTTTTATGCTTTGTAGGATTTTTTCAACATCATATATCAATTTTTTTGGTATTTTTTCAAGATCAATAAGTATGGACAAAGGATGCCCCCAGACAGAAACAGGCATCAAGGATAGAATTTTTTGAGGTGCAAAATGTTGATGGGATCAGGGAGTTGTTCTCCATCTAGATCTGACAGTAAATATGCACCTGTACCAAAAGTAGCTGTGATGACATATGGTCCAAGCCAATTGGGTTCGAACTTACCCTTTTGTTCTCTGTGTTGTTGGTTCTTAGGATTCTCTTGCAAAAAAAGATCTCCTACTTGAAACTCTCTAGGATGAACCTTCTTATTAAATGCCTTGGACATACGCCTCTGATACGCTCTCATATGATCAAAATAAGCCTTACGCTTCTCATCTAGAAGTTCTAGTTCCTGTAACCTCATGGCGCGGTAATCCTCATCTGTTATCAATCCTTTGAGTGAGACTCTAAGTGATGGTATCTCGACTTCTAAAGGCAATACCACTTTAGCACCATAGGTAAGAGCAAAAGGAGTAGCTCCTGTAGGTGTATAAATGCTAGTTCTGTAAGCCCATAGTGCGGGATTGATTTGCAAGTGCCAATCCCTACCATTCTTGTGCACTGTCCTATGAAGAATCTTAAGGATGGTTTTATTGGAAGCCTCTGCCTGTCCATTTTCCTATGGAAAGTAAATGGAGGACCAATGTTGTTTGATTTTAAACTTTTTGCATAAATGCTTTAGGTCTTTATTCTTAAATCGACCTCCATTATCAGTGATAATCTCATAAGGTACTCCAAATCTGCAAATAATATGATTTAAGATGAACAAAGAGATAGTCTTCCCTGAAGCTACAGAAAGTGGCACGGCTTCGACCCATTTTGTGAAGTAGTCAGTAGCATTAATAATGAACTTATGTCCACCTGATGAGTTGGGGTGAATCTACCCAACTAGATCAAAGGCCCAGCGCTGAAATGGCCAATGAGAAATGGAAGGGATTAGCTCCCTACCTGGAGCATGAATTAGGTTTCCATGTTTCTGACATTTTTCACAAGACTTAGCAAAGGCTATTGCATCTATCTGCATTGTGGGCCAGTAATACCCTGCCCTAAGCAACCTTCGGGCCATGGCAAGACTATTGGAATGTCCACCACAAATGCCCTCGTGGATGTTGACTAACGCTTGGTCAGATTCCTCCTTTTCTAAGCACCTAAGGAGTGTCCCATCTAAACCCCTCCTATATAGATCACCAAAGATAAGGGTGTGGCAGGAGGCATTGCGGACAAGGTTTCAGCGTTCAGAACGGTTGAACATGTCGGGGATGATGCCATCATGGAGATATGAATAGATAGCACCATATCGGGAAGATGCATGGGTGACAAGGGTACAAATGACATGGCTTTCAGATGAGTCAAATATGGGATGGTGTAACTCTTCCACCAAGAATTCAAATCTTGATTCATGTTGTTCCAACAGAAGGAGTGAAGCTAATGTGGCCATAGCATCTACAGCTTTGTTCTCTATCCTAGGGAGCTGCTGAAATGTCACAAATGTAAAGTAACGTCTCAACAATTCAACCATCTTTTTTTAAGGGATCAATTTATAATCCTTGGTTTGATACTCCTCATTGACTTGGTTGATAATTAGCTATGAATCCCCAAAAACATGTAATTCTGTTATGTTCCATTCTATAGCCATTTTCAATCCATTGGTCAAAGCTTCATATTCAACAATATTATTTGTACATGGGAACAAAAGTTTGTAAGACTTTGGAATGTTGTACCCATGGGGAGAGACAAATAATACTCCAGCACCTAATCCATTTTGCATGTGGGAACCATCGAAGAACATCTTCCAAGTGCGGGTAGTCATATACAGGATGTGTTCATCTGGGAATTCTACCTGAATAGGCATACTATCCTTAACTGGAAAATCAGCTAATTCATCAGCAATAGCATGCCCCTTTATGGCCTTTCTCTCAACTTACTCTATATCAAATTCAATCAAAACCATCATCCACTTAGCAAGTCTACCCGTGAGAGCAGCCTTAATAAGCAAGTACTTAAGAGGATCAATTTTTGCAACCAAATGTATAGTATGAGCAAGCATATAGTGTCACAACTTTTGGGAAGAAAACACTACTGCCAAACAAGACTTTTCAATGCTATTATAATTGATCTCATAAGATACTAGGGTACGACTAATGTAGTAAATAGCCCTTTCTTTCCCAATATCATCTAGTTGAGCCAACAATGCCCCTAAGGAAGACTTTGTTGCTGAAATGTATAAAATCAATGGTTTCCCAGGAATAGGCAGCATTAATATTGGAGGATTAGCCAAGTATTGTTTGATTTGATCTAAGCTCTTTCGGCATTCTTCATTCCACACACAAGAAGCACCCTTATGCAATGTCTTATTAAAAGGTTGTGCTCTATCTGCAAGCTAAGAAATAAACCTCCTGAATGACTGAAGACGGCCCTGAAGACTTCTCATTTGACTGATACTTCTTGGAGGTGGCATATCTAATATAGCTTGGACCTTTTCGGGACCAACCTCTATTCCTTTTGCTGAAATTATGAATCCTAGGAGTTTACCTGAGGCGACTCCAAATGCACACTTTTTTGGATTCAATCTAAGCTGAAACTGTGCCATACGATCTAGAATTACTTCCAGATCATCGAGGTGCGTGTCCCATTTTCTAGATTTAGCCAGGGTATCATCCACATAATCTTCCATGTTCTTATGCATCATATCATGAAAAATTGTGGTCATAGCTCGCTAGTATGTTGCTCCTGCATTCTTTAGGCCAAATGGTATGACAATCCGACAATAGGTTCCCCATGCACATGTGAAGGCTATTTTCTCTTGATCTTCGGGAGCTATTTTTATCTGGTTATATCCGAAAAACCCATCCATTAAAGAATATATCTCATAACCCGCCGTCATATCTACTATCATGTCTATGTTTGGGAATGGAAAGTCATCCTTTGGGCATGCTTTGTTGAGGTCTCTGAAGTCTATGCAAATGCGAATGGACCCATCATGTTTTGAAACTGGAACAATATTGGAGATCCACTCAGCATAGTCGATAGCTTGAATGAATCCGGCACGTAAGAGCTTCTCTAATTCAGCCTTAACAAGAAGAGCTATATGAGGGTGCATTTTCCTCAACTTTTGTTTGACTAGTTTTATTCCTAGAGCTATAGATAAATGATGCATAATAAGATCAGTGTCAAGCCCTAGCATATCAGAATATGTTCAAGAAAAGTTGACTTTCTTCTTTTGCAAAAACTTTGTATATGCCTCTTTTTCTTCAATTGATAGAGATTGAGCAAGGTGCACTATTTGGGGAGCCTCTTCTGTATTCAGATTCACTGGTTGAGTAGGCTCAATAAGAACTGATGACCTATCTTAGAAGTAACTTGGCAAGTTATTAAGTACCCCATCCTTAGGTTCCTCAAAGAGGTTTTCACCCTCAGATACGTCTTTTCTTTTTACTATTTTTGGTTCTGATACTGCCACAAGGTGGTTTTCGTCATCAGACCTATTTTTCTTTTTTTCTTTTTCTTTTACTTTTAGACTAAGGTACTTAATATCAGGCTTCGTCATACTTGTTGTCGGTTCGCTGGTGGAAGAGACTATAGGTTCAAGAGCATTTAGATAACAGGCAATTACATAGTCATTCTAAAAGTTTAAGAGCTGAGGTTCTTGGTGACATTGAGACCAATCAATTAGGTGGAAATGAACAAGGGGTAGGTCAATGACTGGTTCAATATTGTTTATGTGGAAGGTGTTACCTCTGGTGACCATACAATTGGGATTCATCAAGTCTCCTCCTAAGATACCTGAGTTGGGATTTGTCCTATCAAATGAAGTGTCGTCCACTAAGGCAATTCGAGGAGGCCAATCCTCCAGTCCTACACTAAGCTCGTTGGTCGCATCAGGTTGAGTACTATAAGTATGGACAACATCCATGTCCAAATCGACTGTTGCATTTGAAAGTGAGTCCCATTCATACTCATGTGAGTCTATCTCTGAATTATTGTTTGGGCCTTGTGATGTAGAGGCCTCAAGATTGGGAAGAGTTTCCCCTTCCCCAACATTAGCATTGTTACTATCTATCGCAGCTAGGATAGCAACACTTTCTATTGTCAATCTAGCATTCAAATAGTCACTATCCATCGCAACTGGGATAGTAGGACCATCAATTGTCAAATCTTTTGAATCTCCCCAAAGGAGATTTGTTGAAGGAACCCAATCATCAAACATGTCTTGTTGATTAGAAACATCAGGTGTGTAGTCTGAATCACTGTCACTGTCCGTCGCAGCTGGGATAGGGACACCTTTCTTCTTATTTTCAAAACCTAAGCCAACTGTTGACTTATTCCTTCATCCAAAAAGGGCATAGTTAAGAGGTTCAGCCCTAGCATCCAACCTATGACTAAGGGGACCCTGTCCTAGATAACCCATATTCTTGACCAATGTATACCCTCTCCCATAAGTTCTAGGGGAAGGTGCAAAATTCTCATTATGTAGATATTTCTCTTCTCGGTAAATCCAGTCCCTAACGGCAACCTCTTCTTTTTCTTCTTGAATCAGAACTGAGGATTCCACAAACTTATCGAACAATGTCATGGCCAAAGATGAGAGCTTCATTTCTTGAGAAGGTTTGCCATAAGACCTAGGGGAAATTGGCAATCTTGTAAATGAATCCAATTTGTAATCCCCCATACCAAGATCTATGGTCTTGAATTTATTCTTGCATTGTTCAAATGTAGGATCAAAAGTGTTAGCCTCTCCATTCAAAGGAATGTGAGACCCTGCGGAAATTGTGTTGACTGACAGTGTGTTGTCTCCAGGTATGTAGACTTCTATTCCATTGTAAGGGAATTTTACGCATTGATGATAGGTAGACGGCACTGCTTGCATCTCATGTATCCATGGTCTACCTAACAAAATATTGTAAGCCAAAGGACCGGCATCAACAATCTGGAACAAAATGTCTTTCTCTACAGGACCAATTCGAATAGGAAGGAGGGCCAATCCTTTAGAACTACGTTCTGCTTCATCATAAGCCTTGATAGTTATTTTCTTTCTTGTGTCAATGACTTCTTCTAAATAACCCAAGGCCTTCAATAAGCTCAAAGAACAAATATTAAGCCCAGCACCCCCATCTATCAACACACGCCTGACACGGGTCTTGTGAATCATAACCTCTATGTGAAGGGCCAAATTGTGTGGGTGGCTTAATGACTTGTCATCTTCCTCTGAGAATGTAAGGTAGTGAGGGCTAGCCAAGTGGTTGACCATATTCTAGAATTTATCTACATCTATATTATTAGGGACATTAGCTGTTCACAAGGCATCCTCAAGGACACGCTTGTGCTTAGGGGACAATTCCAAAAGCTCAAAGATTGAGATCTGCACTGGTGTACATTGTAATTGGTCGACAAGATTATAATTCAACTCAGGACCAACAACAGATTTTGGAAGAACACCCTTTGACACTAGCTGCTTAAACTTACTACAATTAGGACCTCTAATAACAATGGGACCTTGAGCTTGGCTTCTAGTAATAGCATTAAGAGGTTGGGACATCCCTCATGAGTGAGGACCTCTTAGCACCACAACGGGTCTTTCATCAAGCATAGGAGTTGAATCCACATCATATCTATAAGGGTCTTTTCCTCTCGTCATGTTGACATTATCATCAGCCACTTCAAGCATGTTAATAACATTTTCAGCATTTGTATAAGTGTACTTGATAGCAGCCTTGCCATTCTTGTTGTTGGAATTCTCTCCTTTCTCATATTTGGGCAAGGGTTCTTTAAAAGCTTTGTGATCCGCATTAGTGGTTAGACCATCAACTTGTAATTTATTGCTCTCAATAAGGTCTTGAACAAGATGCTTAAGTCTAAAACAATTTTCTATATTATGTCCAATTCCATTGTGGAAGACACAAAAGGCCTTCTCATCCCACCAATGAGGTTTAGGATCTGGTATGCGGTGCTTGGCAGGATCCTGAGGTTGTGCCAAATTATGGGCAATTAATGTCTTAAAAATGTTTGCATATGAATCCCCAAGTTTGGTAAATTGCCTCTTTTCCTTTTTAGGTCTCCCTTGATACTTGGGTTTATTCTCTTGTTGTCCTGAAGATGTTTGTAGCTTCATGGCTTGAACTGCATGAGAGAGATTAAGAACTCCTTCATTCTTAGGTTGTGATGAGTCAACAACTCCATCATTGACCACCTGCTTATTCTTATTCCAATAAGAGTTCTTTTTGTCCTTATGACCATTACTATTGTTGTTTTGGCTATTGTTATTGTTAGTTGATTTAGCCAAAATTCCTTGTTCTTTTAGGACATCCTCTATGCAACATGCCACTTCTACCATGGTGTCAAAAGAGTTAAATGGGATCTTCCTGACCTCATACCTTAGCTCTGGTATTAAATTGCTCACAATGATGTCTATTCTTTCTTCCTCAAGAATTGTCCTAGGATACTTTGAGCATAACCGTCTCCATCTTTGCAAGAAGGTGACAAAAGGTTCTCCTTGATTTTGTTTGAGTTTGCACAAATCAAGCATGGTGACCGACCTTGATAATTTGTAAGCAAAATGTTGAAAAAATCTTTCCACAAGCTCTCTGAATGTCTTAACTGGAGGAGTAAGGTTAGTAAACCACTCCATGGCTTGACCCTTGAGGCTCCTTGGAAATAATCTCATTAAATAGGAGTCTTCATGGTGAAAAGAAAAACTCATTATATAAAATTTTCTAACATGATCATGAGGATCACCAACACCATCATATTTGTTGTAGGTAGGAAACTCCACCTTTTTAGGAAACTCAACCAACACCACACTCTTGTCGATTGGGTTGGGACATATGGAATCCAAATTAAAGGTGCTCTTAGGTGCCCTCATCCACTCTATATCCCTTTGAAGTTGTTTGATCACCTCATTAGTTGATGGATCTTGCTTCTTTACCTTTCGGTCCACATCAAAATTGTATGGGACCTTAGCACCTTTGTTGATGAGACTTTCTAGGAACTAATCCTTGTTTTGTTCCACATACCTTTCTACATATGCTTGAAAAGATGGTTCTTGTTGCATAGTCATAAAATCCATTTGATCAAAGTTGGTATAGCTTCCTCCATGTTGTGAGCCATGATGTGCTTGTTGGGAGGGTTGTTTTGAATGTCTATGAGGTGATCATCTCCTATGAGGATCATATCTCGAAGTCCTTCCTCTAGGACTTGGGGATCGTGAGGGCATCCTTGACCTTCTTCTAGGACTTGGTGAGGGGGTAGATGGGGGTGAGTTGGTCCCACTATTGGCACCCCTCCCATTGAATCAATTTTGGAGTTGTTATGCATAGAGCCTATCTTCTTCTTCTTGGGTGGCTCTTTTGCTTATGTCCAATAATGCACATTCTTCTTCTTCTAGTTGTCTGAATTTCTCTTTTTTAGTAGCTTGTTCATCCAAATAGGCTTGCTTCTCCCTCTCAATACTTTTCAATCTCATATTTGCATATTGAGAGGTATCTTTAAGTGGAGAAGATTGTCTTGAATGCCTTATTGCATTGGTTGCATTGATGTGGTGGTCACTAGATTCGTTGTTCTGGTCCTCGTGTTGTGACCCTGAATCTGTGTGAGTTTGCTAATAATGTCTCTCGGCTTGTTGGTGGGCATCAAAATATCTCATGTTGTTGGGAGGTGACTCGGGTGGACTAGCATGAGAAGAACCACCGTACTCTCTCCTATGTCATTGGAAAATATCCTCAAGAGTCTGATTCATGGCTTCTCTTTGTTGTCGAGTGAAAGTGTAACTCATGTCCATATTTGATGAAAGTGGTGCTAAAGAGGTGCTTAATTCACTAGGATTACCCTTTGGATTAAAGAAAACCTCAGATTCACTCTTAGGAGATTGATCAAAAAGGGGTCCTTTTCCCTTATGATGTTGACGAGTCTTAACTGGTGGTAACTGATTAAACACAACAGGGGGTCACTTCCCTTGATTGACTTGGTACCTTGTGGTAACTGACATGAAAGAAAATGACTCTTAATGATAAAATGACCTCTCAAAGTGTCAACACCAAACTAGGATAATTAAAGTTCTCTATTGTCCAAAATCAAATGAAAAGATAGAAAAAAAAGGGCTTTACCAACACTGTCAAAGTGGTGCTTTAAATCAGAGAGTGACTACCCTTGCACTTTTGAACCAGGAGGTTGGACTAGGCCAAAATATAATTAAAATTGAGATAAAAATGATTTGGACAATAAGAGTACTAAAATTCCCCAAGAATGTAGCTAACAATCCTAGAGATAAACTTTCTTACTAAGAATATCTTGCTAACTTGACAATTATTTTCAAAGTGACCTTGTAGATCAATTGATGCTATCCCTAGAGAGAAAAAACCTAAAATTTAGAGTCAAGACAGGTCTCTAACAATAGAGCAAGAAACCTACTCTAAGACCTAGCCTGACTACTGGTGACTGAGATTAACTAAAACAAAAAATACAGCAAAAACTACTCAGGTGACACTTTCCAGGCAAGCAAGACGACAGTTTAGATTAGGGCGCCACTTCACCTTAAGGCAGGCGATAGTTTTAACTGTAGCCGACACTTCTCTTTCAGACGGGTGATAGTTTCCAAGCAGTGAGTGCACCACTTTCCTCCAAGCGGGATGACAGTTGTGCAAGGGTGAACTATCACGCGACAATTCTCACAACAGGGCACGCCACTTGTTCAGTGTCGTATGACTCTATGACCAGTGAGTGTCAAAATATCAGTTTTAAAGCTTGTTCGTTCAAAAAAAATTGGTCTGAAGGTTGATTTTTTGATTTTGATCACAACGACAGCAGTAAAGTGACAGGTTTGCAAATAGTACGGGATCAAACGTGTCTTCAAACACTTGAAACAAGGGCAAAGGCAACCTTGCCAAGACAAACACTTGTGATATCAAAAATGAAAAAGTACCCTATGAATGCTACCGATTGTTCATATGTTGAGAATGTTTACACTGGTATCACACAATCGAAGACAGTTCAAACAGTATCTACCTACAAGACAAGGCTCAATACTTACCAACTTAGCCCACAACTTGATGTTCCCTCGCCTCACACAAAGTGGTTACCCACAATAGATGTTGGCTTTGTCATGGAAGTGCCAAAGACACAACCAAAAGAACACATATGGTGAGTATCTTAAAGTGATCTGGGTTGTTCCACTTAGATCAATCCTTGCACTAAGAAGATAAGCGACTAAAATAAAGTGGCTTCTATCTATGGTTCTTAATAAAGATTTTCGTTCATAACACCCCTCTTGCTCCTCAAAGAGGACTCGGACCTCGCGGCCTCAAGAGTACCTTAAGCATTCTTGTTCAATGTTTTCCCCATGGTCGCAATCCCATGAGCTACTCACATCAAACGAAGACAAGTGTTACGTCTACCAAGGTTTTTGGTGTCCTTGGTAGCTTTGAGATTATAGTGAGTTGGAATCACTTTCCACCAAGGAAAATGATGACAAGGTTGTCCCCACTTGAGTCATTTCTCTTGATTGCTCAAGAGTAGGCCCACTAAAGGATTCCTAAACTAAACAAAAATGGATAATTTTTGAGGTTCAAGGTTTTTGGTTCACCTCAAGGGTGAAGAGCATACTCCGCTATCTCAAAAACTTCTCCCAAACACACCAAGCAAAGAGATTCAATTACTCCCTCACTTCCAAAACCTTAAGATGGGTCAAGATTTTCTGATTCACCTAAAGGTGAAGAGCATACTTCTCCTACCACCTCAAAATCTCTTTCACAAGGTATTAAAGTTCCTAATACAATTAGTGAATGCCACACTTGAAAGGAAATAAATCACAAGCAAAAGTTTCATTTTTTTGTTTTTTTATGCTTTTTGGGCAGCCCTGCAAAAACCATTAGTAGCCCTCTTTGACATGCAATTTTGGCAAATTTCTTAAGCAAAGGCACCTACAACCACAACTAGTTAGGCCCACAAAGTTAGAAAAATCTAAAATCTAAATGAAATATGCAAGATTCCAAATGAAATACGCAAGCTAACTCTGTCTAATTGAAGTAAATGAAAGAAACAGCAAGCTAATCAAGTCTAAATTCAGCCAAAAAGATTCATTGTCGGGTACAGGTGACACTATAATCAGCAAGATTGTCGTGCGACACTTCTCTGCATAACAGTGTGACAGTTCAACCTTGGGCGATAGTTCACCTGATAGCAGACGACAGTTCGCTCGAAGACAGGCGACACTTTCTGCCAAAGTGGGCAACACTTTTCACTCAAAGAGTGTCGTGCCTATATACAGAAAACTGTCGCATGACACTGGTAAACTGTCGCGTGACACTCTGAGATAGAAAAACCAAAGGCTGAAAATAATGCTAAAAATTGATGAAAAATTGATAGAAATGCAGGAATGAAAGGACAAAACACTAATGCTCTGCCCCACGGTGGGCGCCAAAAATGTACACACTAAAATGGTGCACTTCTATGAACCATTATATGCAAGGTTGCTCAAGAATGAGGCCTCACAAAGTGACTCATAGCTCTTTATGCATGGAGTTGCAAGGGACTATGATGTGTTTGCTCTCAGCTAGAGCTACAAGCTTGTGACCTTGCTAGTCAACCACACAATGAGAGATTCGAATGAAGACAAGGGAAAGAATGCCAATATCTCCAAGAATCACTATGAGCTACAAGCTTGTGACCTTGTGGTCGTGGGTTCGAGCCCCACGGTGGGCGCCAAAAATGTACACACTAAAATGGTGCACTTCTATGAACCATTATATGCAAAGTTGCTCAAGAATGAGGCCTCACAAAGTGGCTCATAGCTCTCTATGCATGGAGTTGCAAGGGACTATGATGTATTTGCTCTCAGCTAGAGCTACAAGCTTGTGACCTTGCTAGTCAACCACACAATGAGAGATTTGAATGAAGACAAGAGCAAGAATGCCAATATCCCCAAGAATCACTATGAAATGCAAATGCAAGCTAGATTAAGATGAATATGCAAGCTATGCAAGCTAATCTATGAAAGCAAATATGCAAGCTATGCTATGAAAATGAGAGAACAAACATTACAAAGCCTCCTAGTTAAGCTATGTGAAGTTATGCTATTGCATGAAAGGAAATCTAGGCTATGAAAGTTATGGAAATGAAACTACTATGTAAGAATGTAAACTAAACTATGAAGCAAATGAAGAAATCTAAAGTAGGATGCAACAATGATCTCTAAAAAGTTTCAAAGTCTTCAAGGATTCCTACAGCATAAAGTTAGCATAAAAACATGATCTCATAATGAAGGAGAGAGCTTTCCTTTTATAAGAAATGCAAAGGAATGGACCATTGAGATTAAGAGGCAAAATTCTTAATCGGCGGTGAAGCTTGAAAGAGGAGCGATCTGTGTGCACAAGTATCCTCCAATAGGAATTGACTTTGTGTCCATGTGAGACAAAAGTGTTTTTTTCCCTTTTTTTAAAAAGGAATAATGTTTGGTTTGTGCAACTTAGGATAAGAGGAAAAGTGGGGCTCTTTATTTAATTAAAAGGGGAGGAAATATTCCTTTTAAGTAAATAAAGACTTAGGATAAATGGTTAGCCCAAGGATAAAAATCCAATATATGATCGAAATTAAGATTTGATCAAGAAATTGATAATGTTGAAAATATTGATTATTGATAAAATTGATTCAGGATAAATAAATCAAATAAATGGGGCCCAAAGTCTAGGTGACCATTTTTAGGTGCATACACCTATCCGCTAGTTTGTTGCCTTCACGATAAACGTGAGTGACATGGATTTCTTCAAAGGAATTCATTATAATTTTAATTTTGTTAATGATGTGTTCTATAGTCCAAGAGCTCTCAGACTTCCCTTTTATAGCATTGATTATATTTAGGGAATCCCCTTCCAGCCATAATTTTGTGCAGACCAAATATTTCGCCATCACAACCAAGTAAAGAGCAACTTCAACCTCCGCCATGTGGCTTGTTTGGATTCCCAGTGGGACAAAAATCACTCCTAAACAGTTTCCAACAGTATCTCTTATAATCCCTCCACCTCCAACCCTTCTAGGATTTCCCTTCATCGAGCCATCAAAGTTCCCTTTAAGCCATCCACAGGGAGGAGCAGTCCACATAACATTATCTCTGGGATTTTGAATCTGGCTCTTTTTTAGTCTCTCCCATGAGATAATATTGTCCTTCTTAGGTTGAGGATCCCATTGACTACTATCTTTCCTTCCCATGCTTCTGTAGTTTTCCATTATACTTCTAGTTACAGAACTAGCAACCAAAGAAAGAGGGGCCTTTTTCTCTCTAAATATTCTATTATTCCTCTCCTTCCAAATAAGCCATGTAAAGTGGGAAAAGACAATTTTCTAGATATCCCTAGCATTTTTTTCATAGAAAGGACTCTGCCACTACTGAAAAAACTCCTAGATAGAGTTAGGTTTCACCCAATTGAGCTCAAGGGAAGACATAGTAGTGTCCCACACCTCTCTAGTGAAGGAGCAGTGTATCATAAGATGATTGCAATTCTCAGCTTCTTTACAACATAGGGCACATCTATTTGGCATTTGAAACCCTCTTCTCAAAAGCTTTTCCTATGTGAGAATTTTTTTCTGAATAAGCAGCCAAAAAAACATGTTAATTTTAGGGGTAAGGTCTTTATTCCATACCTACGCCCACAAAGGCTGAGCCTCATTAGGGAGGAGAAGAGACGAAGCAAAAGCAACTGAGAACTTTCTAGAGTTAGCCAGACCCCAAATAAGTTTGTCATCCTCATTTTCTCTAATAAACCAATTATTTAATTGTTTATTCACTTCTTTAAATCTGATATCCTTCGGCCCAAGGTCTATCCATTCTTCATTTTTCCAGTAATCACTAACAAAATCACCTATAGTATTTTTACAATCTTGGATAGCATTCCCCCATTCTTCATTCTCTATAAGAGGCTTCTCTGACATCCATTTATCATTCCAAAACTAAATTTTTCTACCATTTCCCAACTTCCAAATAGCACCTTTGCTTATAAGACTCTTGCCTTTACTTATACTATTCTAGACAAAAGATCCCTAGATATCATTTTGAGATTGGAGCATTCCTTCAAGATTACTAAGATGATATTTCCTTTTCATTATCATATTCCATTCTTTCTCATCTTCAAAGATTCTCCAGCATTTCTTTGCTAGGAGGGCTTTATTAGTATTATCTATGCTCCTTATTCCCAGACCCCCCATCTTTTTGGGTTTACAAATCTTCTCCCAGGCCACTAGGCTGAGTCTCTTTTTCTCTTCCACTCCTATCCAAAGGAACCTTTTTTGGATCTTCTTTATTAAATCAAAAAAGTTTTGAGGTATTTTGAACATGCTAAGGGCATAGACTAAAAGATTTTGCAAAGTTCCCTTCAGCAGTTGAACTTTCCCAGCTTGACTGAGAATCGCCCCTTTCCATCCCGCCAATTTCGAATGAAATCTGTCAATGATTTCATTCCAAAAATTAGCCTCTGATTTCAAGCACAATGACAGACCAAGATAAGTGGTCGGGAGGCTTCCCATCTTGCAACCAAGAATAGTAGAGATTTTATTCATTATGGCTTCAGGAGTATTGAAGAAAAATAGGGCACTCTTCTCCCAATTTATGAGTTGACCTGTGGCATTAGCATACACATTTAAAGCCTTTTTCATATTCCTTGCCTCTTTAACAGTAGATTCTCCCATCAGAATCGTATCATCAACAAATTGTTCATGAGAACAGACAATCCCTTCTGAGGTAGGTTGTAAACCTAGATTCTCCCAACAGAATTGTATCATTGACAGATTGTTTGATGTTGTTTAGTAAATGATGATCAAACTAATAAGTTTTCATAAAATCTTTTATGTGGATGTTTTCATAGAGAATTAAAATCTTTTATGTGGATGTTTTCATAGTGAAGTAAAGTATTATATGTGTTCCATATTTAGTATAATACTCTGTGATTATTATTTTATAGACATGGATGATGAAATTTAAGTAATCCATATAGCTTCTTCTTCTTCAAAGGTTTTATGGATGAGAAACAGAATGCAAGTTTCTAGACTTGTTCCACGAGCAAGTTTAGCTCGAAAGAAAAGGTGAAGAGGGTTTTAGAAAAGAAGCTTGGACCACCATTGAAAGGAGTTTTAATGGAGAGTTGAACCTAAATATGTCAAAGGACAACTTAGGGAACAAGCTGAAAATATGGAAGCAAGGTTATAGAATTATGAAAGAGTTGAAAAATATGAGTGTTTTGAATGGCATGAGACTACTCAATGTGTGGATGCTAATGGGAGGGTCTATGATGGGCTTTTGAAGGTAACATGCTCTTGAAAATATTTTTATTTAAGTTTAATCTATCTTATCAATTTAGTAATGAAAGACAAATAAGTAATTCATTCATTATGCCAACATGTAAAGAAAAGAATTCAGAAATGCCAAAGTGTATAAGAGGTATTCATTCCAATACTACAATGACTTACTTAGCCTTCATTGTGAGGAATGACATAGCTGAAGGTACCACAACTACAATGACTCAAGAGATAGAAGAAGGGCATCCTATGGATGAGGCCCTTGATCTCAATGATAATGAGGATATCACCACACCTATTGAGACTGTTGCTGATTTGGATGATGGCTTATTTCAATATAATCAATCTAGTGCAATCAGTAGACAAATTCATTTAGAATCATCATCAAGGAGGCAAAAGAGGAAGAATGGATGCATGGTTAGTTCCATGAATGTGATGTGTGAAACCATCAATAAGCTACATGAGGGCCTTACTAAGCCATCATGTAGATAATGTTTTAGATAATGTGTATGATGCCCTAAAATCCATCCTTGAACTTACTCGAGGTACTATGTTGGTGGCATATGACACTTTTTTGGTTGAACCTACAAGAGCCAAAGGGTTCTTGAGAATGGCTCAAGAGGAGAAACTCAAATATACTCAAATCAAGTTTGGAGGACTCTAGTTGCTTTTATTTTTTCTTTGGATGGACTATATGTTTGATTTACTTTTTTGGTTGAACCTACAAGAGCCAAAGGGTTCTTGAGAACATGTTATTAGTATGATGGAATGGGTTATTAGTATGATAATGGAACATGTTATTAGTATGATGGAATAAGTTATTAGTATGATAATGGAACATGTTATTAGTATCATAATCAATATGTAATGGTGCAAGATAGTGAGAGTGTGAGGTTGGTAAATGTGTATTTAGTCCAAGTATGTAACTATTAGTTGGTGTATCATCTTAAAATGGAAGCACTTCCATGTTAAGAGTGTTTATCCCTCCGAGTGAGTGGTTTGGGTCATGTCAAGCACCTTGAATTAGCCTTTTTCTCATATCTGACTTGTTCTCCTTATTTTGCTCTTGTATGTCCCTGTTTTCAGTATATTTTTGCATTTCCTGGCATTATGGACTGAGGTCCTAGGTTTTTTGACCTCAAGGTCAAAGTTGACCTCAACTTTGACCTAGAGCAGAGTCGACCTCATCCTTGACCCATAGTTCAAATTTCAAATTTCCATGATTTCTGAGTGTCGGGTTTTGGAGATATTTGTTTTCCCACCTCCGGGTCGGCCATTTCGGGTTTTAAAATGGTAAATCCTTAAATTGCATTTAATATGGGTCCATTTCTAGGGTTTAAGGTTAACTAGGATTTAATTCCCCAATGTTGGCCTTCCCTAGAGGTTTGTGCCCTAGTTCACTATAAAAGGAGGCCTTCCTCTCTCATTTTCTCATCCACAATCAAGCAATTGCCATCCACTTTTCATATCTCTCAAGCAAGGTCAAGAAAGCATTTCATCAAGCATTTTAAAGGAAACATTCAAGTCCTCTTCTCCATTCAAGTTCTCCATTTAAGATCAAGGATTCAAGCATTCAAGCCTTTGAAGGGATTTGGCTCAAGCATGCAAGATTCATCATTCAAACCCTAGATCTAGCCATCATGATGGTGTGATCTTCCTTCAAGATCCTTTGTTCATCTTCTAGATCCATTCATTCTTCTATCAAGGTGGATTCCAAGCATACAAGCATGGAGGTTTTGTATTTACTTTCATGGTTTTGATTTATATTTTCCATTGTTGCGTTCAAGCTTTCATATCAATATACTTGTTTACATTTGAAATACAATTGCATATCTATCAAATTGCATAGCTTCATTGTTAGATCTACTTCTACTACTTTCTAGCATTCTCATTTCAATTTCAATATTAAGGTTGATTCCAAACCAGGGTTTGACCAAGGCAAACCCCTCAAACAAACAACAAAAACCCTCCTTTTCTTATAGGCACAGGTTTGAAACTTTGGATCTGAGATTGGATTTGGATACCCTTTTCGGTGAACTTTTGAGATCTGCGAACAAAATCAAAGTCGACCTTCAGAATAAGAATGTAGCCTTTGACCTTTTATGAGGGTCAAAGACTACCTACTATCAGAAAGATAAAAGATTTTTGGGTTTTCTTCATCTCGGCATTTCTATTCCGAGGTAGGTTGTAGAATTGCCTGAAAGTACACACAGACATCAAAAATTGGCATTTTCCAGATCTGCCCTATTTTGAGGTTAGTATTTTCTTTTCAATTATTTCAAATTTCAACCACAAGTCCATTATAGGGAAATATAAGGTTTTCTTCCTCTTTCATATTCTCCATAGATTGATTTGATTGTGCATTAACCTTTTGGTTGATCAATTTGGATCTCTCCTTTGGGAATTTGGATTTAGAAGTGGATCTCATATTTCCCCCATACATACATCCAATAGAGGTGATTCCATTTTACCTCTATTCATTTTGGTGAACCCAACATACTTACCCATTTTCTTTTATGGAATTAGATGCCCTATTGTGTTAGATTTTAGATCCTTTCTTGCATTTAGATTAGATCTAGTTTATGCTCTTGCATTCAAAAATACAAAAAAAATCTATATAGTCAATAAAATCCAAAAACATTTATTGCATTTCATTTTCTATGGAGATTTTTAAAATGCTTTGGTGTGTAGTCATATTCTTTATTACTCTTTTTTTAGCATCTCTTTATAATACCTATGATGTTTATGAGAGTATCATTCACTTCATTATGTTGATGATCCTTCACTTTGCTCTTGCTTATGCTTTTGTGAAGTTGACTGACACTAGTCTACCTACATTTAAAACCTTCATTAAATATTTATGTGATAACCTTATTAATCTTTTGGATTATGTGAAGAATTTGGTAGATGATACACCATCTCCTATCAATCCTAATCCTAATCCTAATCATATCAATCCTAATCCTAATCTTTCTAATCTTAATCTGATACCTAATTCTCCATCTGTTCATCCCCGCTCTTCCCATACTTATGATGGGATTCAAGCTATAGTTCAGGATGCGGATGTGCAAGATTTCTTTGATTTACCTTCTCCGATTCATGATGACATTAAAGGAAAGGGTAAAGAAACTTTTTCAAAACCTATTATCCCACCTTATACAACCTTTACTCATGAACATGATAAACAATCACCTCTTGTAAAAGCTTTACATAATATGTACACTACCATATATAATATGGTGACTAAACAAGGTTATAAAGGTTTGGGGCTTGGAGTTAACGAGCATGGTATTAGGTTTCCAGTTCATATACCCCCTAAACCGGATATGTACGGTGTTGGTTGTTCAAAATCTCAAGTCAAAGTAGGTGATGTTAATCATTGTCCTCTACACATTCTTCTCCCCACACCTATCTTAGATAACCCTAATATTTGTCAAGAAGTGGCTAAGAAGGTATATGTTGAGTTAATGAATTCCAAGAAAGAAATCTTTAGACCTATGCCGATAGATGCTTTATACAAATACAAATGTCCTTTTCATTATAGCAACACACATTTACTCACTGATTGTAAACATTTCAAGCTATATGTTAGAGAAAGAGTTGCTTTAGGAATTATATCTCACTCTCGTGCAGTTTTACAATTCCTTCATAATTTTGATATAGGAGATTCCCCTCCTTCTGATATAATGTAGATGTTCTTCCCCTCTTGTCTCATGACTGGGGGAAAGAGGTGTATTTTCATCCAGTCTCCTATGATCCATCAGGCTTTTAGCATATATTATGTGTTGAACTTAATTGGTATTCTTTTTCTCCTATTTTCTTCTATGGTTTCACATTATGTTTATAATCATCCATAGATCTTTTTTAAGATATCTTTTCTAAGACATATGTTTTCCAATGGTATCCCTTGTCTCTATCCCTAGGGGGCAAGGTACCCCTTTCTTTTTCTTTGTCTAGGAATTTATTTCCTTAGCTTAGTGGTATTTGTTTATATTGCAATATTATTTCATCATATTGATAGATGTTTTGACTATGGATAACCTTTTTATATGAGAAGTTGTTGTCCTAAGTCGTCACTTCTTCTCTATGTTGCAAATTATGTTCTTTATAAACTCTCACCCTTGCTTTGGTGTTAGAATTGTTTCCCTCATTCCAAATATTCCTCTTCCTCTTGCTCATTGGGGACTTGATGATTGAATCTTTGTTCCCACTTTTGAAAGATGAAATTTTATTTTAAGTACTCCTCTTTGATGGGGGTCTTGTTGATAAGATCTCTTTCTTTGAGGATCCTTTTTCCATGAGTAACATATCCTTTTCACAATTATCTATATTCTTGGATGTAGGAGTCAATATCCCTTGCTAAGAATATGGTGAACATTGTTGTAAACAAGATATCTCCTTGCATTGTGAAGAAGGTATCCTCTTCAATCTTTGTTCCTACATTTGGGGGGCAAAGATGCCATCTCCTTCTTTTCTATATTTCCAGGATTCACCTCTTTCCTTGGTTAAGCAGTATCTATCTATTATGTGATATCCAATCATACATGAAAATTTTGGTTCGCATTGAGGATCTATGTCCTTGATAACAACCTCTTTTGTTGTTTGACATTGTGTTTCCATGGTTGATAAATCTCTCACCTTGGAAACTAAATAGTGTCCTATCCCTCATAAGGGTTACTTTTTACAATTCTTGTATGATATCTGTTTACATTTGTCCCTTCCATGGCCTCATAGGAGTTGTGACCTTCTTGGCTTGGACTAGGTGTTGTTTGTGGATATTGTCTTGATGTTGAAGAAGGCTTTATCTTTGTTCTTTCCTTTCCTTAACATGTCAAAATAGTATGTTTTTTCCATATTAAGGAGGGGGGCATATATAGGGTCTCCCTTGTACTATAGTTTTTTTTATTTTTACATGCTAAATCTTGGAAGGTAACGCACATAAGTTGCTAAATTTTGAAAATACATGCATCTATATGCTAAATCTTCTGAAGGTAACACACATAAGTTGCTAAATCTTGAGGAGACGCGCATTTTTCAAAAAATTTCAATATGCTAAATCTTGGAAGGTAACACACATAAGTTGCTAAATCCTGAAGGGACATGCATTTCCAATTTCAAATTTGCTAAATCTTGGAAGGTAACGCACATAAGTTGCTAAATCCTAAAAAGACATGCATCTATATGCTAAATCTTCCAAAGGTAACGCACATAAGTTGCTAAATCCTAAAAAGACACGCATTTCATATTCATAGTGATACAAGAAGGTGGATCTATGGGTATTCCAGAAGCCATCAGAAGATGCATTATAGTTGCAAGCACAGTTTATGGGTGAACCTAGTAGGCTCTCCCTCCAGGGTGATTCATGGTAAGGTGGGCATCTTATTAGGCAAGGTAATCACTCTTTTCCCTTTCTCTCTTTTTCGCTTTCATGCTAGTAGGACTAGATCATGAAGCTATGTTATTTATAGTGTTGCTCTTGTCTTTCTTATGTAATCATTTATGCTTTTATTATAGCTTTCCAAATATGATATTAGTATGAGAAGTGTTTCTTAGTAAGGTTTATTGTGCTAGTTAATTTGGGTTTGTTTTAGTACTAACCCCTCTTTTGTGTCTTTTTCCTTTTTTATTTTCGCACCCTCATATGCGTATGTTGAGTTAGAATCCTTATCTTGGGGGCTTGTGTCTCTAACTAAGTGTTATCCTATCTCATTTCAAATCCACTAGGATCTCTTCTTCTTTCTCCTTTACCAAGAGTTTGCATCGAATCCATACTCTTGCTAAAGTGGGGGCTTAATGTATCATCTTAAAATGGAAGCACTTCCATGTTAAGAGTGTTTAGCCCTCCGAGTGAGTGGTCTGGGTCATGTCAAGCACCTTGAATCAGTCTTTTTCTTGGATCTGACTTGTTCTCCTTATTCTGCTCCCGTCTATCCCTGTTTTTAGTATATTTATGCGTTTCTTGCATTATGGACTAAGGTCCTAAGGTTTTTGACCTCAAGGTCAAAGTCAACCTTGAGGGTCAAATTCAACCTCAACTCTGACCTAGGGAAAATTTGACTTCATCCTTGGCCCACAGTTCAAATTTCAAATTCCCATGATTTTCAGGTGTCGAGTTTTAGAGATATTTATTTTCCCACCTTCGGGTCGGCCATTTCGGGTTCCAGATTGGTAAATCCTTAAATTGCATTTAATATGGGTCCATTTCTAGGGGTTAAGATTAATTGGGATTTAATTCCCCAATGTCGGCCTTCTCTAGAGGTTTGTGCCCTAGTTCACTATAAAAGGAGGTCTTCCTCTCTCATTTTCTCATCCACAATCAAGCAATTGCCATCCACTTTTCATATCTCTCAAGCAAGGTCAAGCAAGCATTTCATCAAGCATTTTAAAGGAAGCATTCAAGCGCTCTTCTCCATTCAAGTTCTCCATTGAAGATCAAGGATTCAAGCATTCAAGCCTTTGAAGGGATTTGGTTCAAGCATGCAAGATTCATCATTCAAACCCTAGATCTAGCCATCATGATGGTGTGATCTTCCTTCAAGATCCTTTGTTCATCTTCTAGATCCATTCATTCCTCCATCAAGGTGGATTCCAAGCATACAAGCATGGAGGTTTTGTATTTACTTTCATGGTTTTGATTTACATTTGCCATTGTTGCATTCAAGCTTTCATATCAATATACTTGTTTACATTTGAAATACAATTGCATATCTATCGAATTACATAGCTTCATTGTTAGATCTACTTCTACTATTGGCTAGCATTCTCATTTCAATTTCAATATTAAGGTTGATTCCAAACCGGGGTTTGACCAAGACAAACCCCTCAAACAAACAACAAAAACCCTCCTTTTCTTGTAGGCATAGGTGTGGAACTTCGGATCTGAGATTGGATTTGGATACCCTTTTTGGTGAACTTCTGAGATCTGTGAACAAAATCAAATTTGACCTTCAGAATAAGAATGTAGCCTTTGACCTTTTATGAGGGTCAAAGACTACCTGCTGTCAGAAAGATAAAAGATTTCTAAATTTTCTTCGTCTCAGCATTTCTAGTCTGAGATAGGGTGCATAATTGCCTGAAAGTACACATAGACATCAGAAATTGGCATTTTCCAGATCTGCCCTATTTTGAGGTTAGTATTTTCTTTTCAATTATTTCAGATTTCAACCACAAGTCCATTATAGGGAAATATAAGGTTTTCTTCCTCTTTCATATTCTCCATAGATTGATTTGATTGTGCATTAACCTTTTGGTTGATCAATTTGGATCTCTCCTTTGGGAATTTAGATTTAGAAGTGGATCTCATATTTCCCCCATACATACATCCAATAGAGGTGATTCCATTTTACCTCTATTCAGTTGGTATGTTGCTTATCTCAACTGCTTTATTTTCAGTTGTTTCATCTCCAAGTTGGTATGTTCTTTATCTCAACTACTTTATTTTCAGTTGTTTCATCTCCAAGTTGGTATGTTCTTGTCTCTAGTTGATTTGTTCTTTATCTCAGCTACTTTGATAGCCTCCTTTTATGTTTTTAATGACTCACTCAATGTTGTGGCTATATAGTTAAAGCTTTTTTAATATTGGGTCTGATGGTAGTATTCACATATGTTTTTAAATCATAGATACACTTCTACACAAGACTATATAGAATAAAACTCATAATTTCTTTTATTAATATTTTTGCGGAAAAAATATATTACAATTCATATATAATACACATAGAAATCACCTCTAATTAGTAGAGGATTTGTTAACAATGGAGCCTTGTATAACTCAAAATTGAACTATGTCTATATTGTCATAAACTGTATGTTGAACTGGAACAACATAGGCATAGAACAAGTTTGCAACTTGTTTAAGCTACAAGTGGAATCTTCTCAGTTAACACGAAGGTGAAATGATCTCTCCCGCTGCGTGTTTGGGCTCCCTTTTCATGGTTGTCGTGCCTAGGGTTTCTTCTGGAGGACCCTTTATTCTCCCTGCATTGGGTGTACCTCTTGTTGTGTCTTCTCCTACTGGTGTGTCTTCCACCCCATTAGTCCTGGGTGCCTCAACTGGGTCTGAGGTTGTGTCTCTGGCTGAGGATGCAGGTGTGGATGTGGGCGTGAAGGGGATTCCTGCTTCCTGCCAAAAAAAATTTGAAAATGTTTTGGGGAACGGTGGTCCGGTTGTGGGTGATGCCTTGAGTTCTCCTGGTTCTCTGCTTCCTTCTTCAGCTAAATCCCCTATTGCTAATGCTAACTCCAGGCTGGTGACTGCTACTTTGGATCGTGGTGTGGTGGGATCCTATGCCAAAGCTATTTCCAAGGCCTTGCATGCAAATGGGGGATCTTCTCATGGGGTGCCCTCTTTTGTTTCGATTTATGCTTATTGTTCTCTTTCCGTTAAGCTCTCTATTGTTGTTGAAGGGGAGCTAGACAGTTGTTCTGAGACCCTTATGGGCCAAGCTCTGATATGTCATTTTTGAGGGTTCTGGCCAACTCTGTCCCAACTTCATGATTGGATCTCCTGAAAATGGGAACCAATAATTTTAAATAATGTTCATATCTTCCCCTTAGCTAAATATTTTTTTGTAGCTAAATTTGATAGTTATAAGGATAGAAAAAAAACATTATGTGAAAACTTCTTCAGCTAGGAGGAGGATAAATTCTTGCTTATGTTAAAACCCTGGCACCCAGATTTTAATCCCTCATATAAAGTTTTTAACAACATTCCTATCTAGGTGAGACTCCCCAATGTCCCTCTCCATCTCTTGCAAGGTGTTGTCTTGGAGGAGGTGGGGGAGGCTCTGGGGGAGTTTCTACTCATTGATAATGATTCTTCCAATATGTTCCATTCTACCTTTGCCCGCATTCTGGTAGATATTGATATTTCATAGGGTCTTCCTGCTGAAATAAAAATTGAAACATCTAAAGGTTTTTGGTTACAACTGGATTATGAGGGTATCCCCTTTAGGTGTAGAAAATATTTCAAAATAGGTCATCATGCTTCAAAATGCAGTCCTAATTTTAAAAAGAAGAAAGTCTCCCATACTTGGTGGAAGGATGCTTCCACCAAACATTATACAATCCTTAAAAGCTCTCCTGAGTCTTTGAAGGAATTTGATTATGTCTCTAGCTCTCAGAAGCCTATTGTTGAAGAAAATTGCTCAATTCATGTTATGTCTCATGTCAATCCTTTTGGGATTGATATTGATGATGTTTCTAGTTTCACTACCAAGCAGGGACCCCCCTCTCCTTTGCTGATGGATTCTAGGCCTTCTGTTGGCGGCTCTGTGGTTGTTGTTCCTGCCAACCCTACTGGTGCGATGAATGTTGTGTATATTGGTGCTTTTGTCTCTCTTGCTGGGAGCATTGCTAGCCCTATTTTTGTGGTTGCTATTCCTGCTAGCACTACTGGTATGATGACTATTGAGGATTATGGTGTCCCCATCTCTCTTGCTGGGAGCTATTCAGATCTGATGTTGGGTGATGTTTCTTTGAATTCAGTGTGTTGGCAGAAGGAGGCAGCGAAAGTCGAAGATGGTTAGATTACTATTAAAGGGAAACATTCTAAGAAATCCTCCTCATCATTTGACATGACCCTTTATTCTCATAAAAAGGGGATTTCCGGATAACCTTGCTTCTATCCTCTGTGGACTGCGGTTTATATTGTTTATTTTGATGCAATGTTCTTGTATTGTTGTTTGAGTGTCCTACCTTTTCTTGGCTGGACTGTTTCATTTTGGGAGCTTGTAATGATCTATCTTAAGTTTATTTTTGTTAAAGGGTTTTGGGGTCCCTTCAAAACTTGTTGTTACCATTAATCAAAAACTCTCTTAGCCACATATTTTAACATAATATCTTAAATCACAATGGTAACAAGAAACACATTGATGATGCCATTTATCTTTCCAAAGGTGGAGTTATGGGGCAGTTTAGAATATCTAAATGGTTTTACATTGAGATTATCCTTATTCTTGTAAGATTGGAAACTATTCAAAGCAAATTAGACAAAGTTATCAATGGGTTTGATCATGAGAAGCGCAAGGACAATAACTCCAAAATGTTATCCATTTTGGAGAAGGTTCCTATGGGACATTAGTATTTTGAGAAATGATTATGAAGGAAAAATTATAATTTATGAGGGAACCATCCACAAAGTACATCAAATGCTTGAAGTTTCAATTAAAGTTAGCCAAAAAACCATCCAAAATATTGTATAGGGGCTTTAGATGCTCAGTGATCAAGTTAAGAACTTGACAATTGCAGAGTAGGAGAAGAAAGATATTGTCATTGTTGATGCTAGTAAAGATAAATGTAAACAAACTACTTCCCAACTACAAGGGTCATCCACTAGAACTCATAGCCATTCCAAACCTTTGGAGGATCAGAATAAGGTGTTTTAGGAGGTGGTCAATCTTCATGATGAAGGAACAAGAACCATTTTATGATGAAGAGTATGTTTCAAAATAGGATAATTATTTGAAGGAATTGGAAGATGAAGACAATTCAGCTAAAGAAGAGGAGTTGGAGAATGTTAGTGAAGATCACACAACTAAAATTAATGAGCTTGAAGTGCAAGTTGAAATGCCAGATCAAAGACTTCCATCTCCCATCCGTGCTACGAAAGAAGTTATGGGAATAAGGGCTCAAGACCCCCCTATGGAAATGCTGATAGAGATACTGATTTGAAGGCCCAAATTACAAACTTATAGGTTTGTGTGAAGTATCTAGAAACCAAAGCAAAGGGGTTCTCTAAAAGAAAGAACATATGAGTAGAGCTATAAGTTCATTTTGTGTTATGGGTGGGCCTACAATAGTGTGTCCCACTTTTTGGCCAACTTTGACACAGAGATCAACATTCTGAGAAAAAACTTGACTTTCGAACACATGTTGCCGCAAAACTATTAGGAATTTGAAGATGATGTAAACTAGAGTCTTTTAGAATTTTCTTTCTAGTTTCTAAATGTATTTTTCTAAAAAAATTAAAATTCATTAAAATTTATTTTTCCTTCTCCTTCGAAAAGTGGTTTGCGTGAAAAACTGTGTTTTTAAGGAGTTACTGTCACTTGGATCAACATAACTTTTTAAAAAAATATGATAACGATGTAATTATTTCAAGATTATACTTGTAACTTTAATAGCTAAAGGTTGCAATTGGTTTCATTCATTTTGGGTCAATATTTCATAGTTTATTAAGTTCTGAAGTGACAGTAACTATAATTTAGACATAATGTCACTTGGATCACTCTAACTTGATCTATGCATATCAAAATTTATTTTTTCTTTTTTTTATAGAAAGGTAATATAAATACTATTTTCCTACATATTTTTCATTAAAAAAAAATTGTAATTTACTATTTTTCCCAAAGTCTTGAAGAGACAGGTTGTTGAATGACCAAACAAACTATGTTTAGTTAAAGTAATATTTAAAAGTGATAATGAACTCAATATGTATTAAAATTATATTCATTAGAAATCTTGTTCTGAATAGCATCATACTACATAGATAGGTTTTTCAAATGGATTCATTTGATCTACCAAAACATAAAGTCGAAGTGATTTTTTGCCAGCATTTTAATAGGTGCAAAGGAGACTCCATTGGAGGTATGAATGAGGAGTATAGATGTTATATCAATATTTTTTTAATCTAAGAGGTTTTGAGCTAACCATTTGTAATTAATTCCTTCAAATGGAACCTCTCAAGGCTTAAATCATCATATTTTATTAAAAATAAGTTATTTCAGCAAAAATCAGCATGTCTAAAAAAGTGGGACACACTATTGTGGGACCACCCTTATTATAGATAGGGTTATGAGGAAATCGTCAATGGGCTTTGTCTTGGGATAGAGAAAGTTAAGATAGAAAGCCAAGAAGTAGCAGAGAATAGGGCAACAATAGGTGGAGGCTTGTCTGGATGTGGAGATAGATCAATATGATTAGAAGGCCCAAATGCAAAGGCTCTCAAGGAATTGGGAGCTCCTCAACAAAAAATGATGTTGTGGCTTTTGTTGGGGCACAAGGATTCTAGTCATTTTGTTGTTGTTTTGATGTTTAAGATTATTGTGCAATATAGTTCTCATGGGTTTAGTAGCCTATTATGGATTAAGGTTGATAGTTATAATTTCTCTAAGTTTTACAATATGTTAATTATGGACTATAAGGCTTGCATCACTATTATTAATAGTGATAATGTAGGCCTTAGTTTAAGTAATTAATATGATGGATTATGGCCATATGTTTATGATGTTGGTTAATAGGTTTGACTGGAGGGTTGAGTCCTTGGTTGACTGTGTTTATTTATTACTTTTTGGGTGTGTACGTAGAAAGGTATTTTTTTGTACTTCTAATTGATTGATGTTAGTTGTTGTTTTATGCTTGATGTTTTGTTCTATTTTTTTCCTTAATTCTATAAGGGACAAGGACCTCGCGCCTGCTTAATGAATCAAAAACATAATACCTTATCACAATAGTAACAAGAAACACATTGATGATGTCATTGGCCTTGCCAAAGATGGAGCTATCGGGAAGTTTAGAATGTCTAAATGGTTTTATGCTGAGATTATCATTATTCATGCAAGATTGCGGACTCTTCAAAGAAAATTGGATAAATTTGTTTGTGGGGTTGATCATAACAAGAGCAAGGATGATAACTACAAAACGTTGTTCATTTTGGATAAGGTTTCCATGGACATTAATATTTTGAAAAATGATTATGAAGGAAGATTTTGAAATCTTGAGGGAACCATGCATAATGCACATCATATACTTGAAACTATGGTTAAAGTTAGCCAAACAACCATCCAAAATAGTGTAGTTGATCTTTAGATGCTCAATGATCAAGTTAAGAACTTGAAGACCATGGAGTGGGAGAGGAAAGGTACTATCATTGGTGATGCTAGTAAAGACAAAAAAGATGATGTTGCTAGTCATGGTGCTAGCAAAGATAAAGGTAAAAAGTCTACTTCCCACTTTCTAGGTCCATCAATTAGAATTCACAACCATTCTAAACCTTTGGATGATCAGAATAAGGTTGTTTAGGAGGTGGTCAATCTTCATGATCACTTGATCCAAAAGGATTTGAAGTTTCTCATATGTTGAAGGAATTACAATTATTTTTTTATGGTTCCTTGTCTTTGTTTTTTCATGTTGTTTTGTTATTGGTTGCTACAAGTTTGTTGATGTTTTTTGTTTAGGAAATATTTTATTCTAAAGGGTTTTGGGGTCCCCTTCAAAACCTATTTTACCATGTTAATAAAAAACATAATATCTTAAAATGACTTCTTTATAATATGACCAAATACATGTACATGGCTTATATAGTGGACAAGGACCATACACTACCACTTATCCAACAAATCAATGGAACCGTCAAATAAAGTGAAACTATAACCACGAGTGGGTCTCCTCTTTTTTATATCATCTACCTAACTTCAACTATAAATCCATGAATATACACTAGATATTGGTCTATTGTAGATTCATTATGATAAAATAAAGTATTTGGAGGTAACTTGTAAATAAATAAAGATCACATCTTAACTACATCCCAATAAACTCATATAGGATTAGCCATGTGGAATTGCTAAGGACTCCCATTTTTTGGACAATGTCAAGTCAAGTAAACTATAGGCTCATACATCAAAATCCCAATCATATTAGAATAAAGTAATCTATCCATGTTCTCCATCTCATTAGGTAAAGTTTAACATAACTCTAGATAAATAGTTTGGTCCTTCCAAAATAAGAATAAGTAATGGTCTACATGTTTTCATGTTGATTCTATCTAATACTAAATTCAAATAGTTTCTCTAACCTAATAAAATATTTATGTTCATCCTATTTATTCTATATCTATATCCAAAATATATCTAACTCCTAAGTCCATCTCAAACTCTAAGTTATAACAAAAAGAAAAACAGATAGTGACATACACTACAAGCAAATTGATCAACATCCATCTTAAAATATTTTAGTAGATGCAATGATTCAATTTGCATCTCACAAATTACAAACTCAACAAAAAGGAAACAAACCTTGACCTACCACATTCTAATAGACTCATTATTTAAAATAGCCCATTATTTTCAAACATTTGACCTTAAAAAATTTCAACATAATTAATTGTAATTTTTAATTTTAAAAATTGAACACTTAAATTACAAATTCATATTAATTTTAATATTACCGTTGAAATGATTTGAACATTGTCAATCTCCTACCGTTGAGAAAAGGCCAGCTGGATCATGGAAGAATGGGAGCTGAAATACTGGCGTTCAAGTGTCTCATGAAGGGTTTCATTGCAGCATCGGAATGGATGTGGGAATTGCCTGCTGAAATTGAGGAACATTGCAGAGTGGAGAAGATGGATCTTACCAACATAGTGGGTTTCAAATGATTGATATCAGGAATCACCAGAGGTACCCTGCGCAGTCCAATCTTAAAACAGTTACCCACTTGTTGAGTGTGGATTACTGTTTTAAATTACTGTTGAGGGTTTTCCCCCATCCTATGACTGGTCCAATTATTGTCCTCTGCCTCTTGTGGGAATTGCCTGCTGAAATTCACTTGACGTTCTTCCCAACAGCGGCATCAAGGGTTTCAAATGATTGATCTGGAGATTCACTTGATCTCACTTGAAACCAGAGTTACCTTGCGCAGTCCAATCTTAAAACAGATTACCCACTTGTTGAGTGTGGATTATTATTTTAAATTGCTGTTGAGGGTTTCCCCCCACCCCATCCTATTACTGGTCCAGATGGTCCAATTATTGTCCTGTCGCTTGTTTCTTGTCTAATTCAGTTATTGGGTTGCTTCTAGAATATAGATTTCATTTTTTGTGATCTTATTATGGTAGTTATTTTGGTGTGAGCAACACATCTTGTAGTGTGCGTTCTTGTATCTTAACCTTTATTGGTATTACAGATACATTTTACCATTTAATAGTAAATCTTGTATTTAGTCTTTACAGAAATTATTGTCAAGGTATTGTGATTTGGATTCAATCCTTTACTTTTGTTTTTACTATTGCAGTATTAGAGATAACGAAGATGATGAGGAAATAGCCAAGCAGCTAGCGGAAGCTGCAAAAGTTTGTTTATCTGAAGTTCCAAATAAACAGTAAGTTCCCGTTTCTGAAGAACTTTATAAGTTTTCTTATTCACATGTTAGGCCACCACTTAGAAATTACTAAAAAATCTAGGAAGTAAATTTAAAAGGAAGACATTCATGCTTATATCAGCATGCATAGCATAAAAGTAGAAAGTAAATAACTGTAAGATTTTATCTGTTTGGTGTACTTTAAAATATTACTACACTGCATTCCCTAGTTGTTAATATTTGGATGCTAATAGCATGCTATATTACCTAGGCACCCATCTAAGTCATCCCCTACTCCTGCTCCTTGTAATGTTGATCCATAGTGGAGTTTGAAGGCAAGGACTTGATTGCTCTGACTTTATCCAGCTGAAGATGTTTCTAGATACTTGCAAAAGTAGGTGATTTGATCAAATTGTCCTCTATATCTTCTCATCTTCCTACTCACCACTTTATCCCTATATGCTTGCAACTGTCTATAACTCCTCCAAGCTACCATGACTACCCCCTCCCTGATTTTGGGTCATATGACAAGTGACCTGAAGATGATTAAAACCTTTAGAAGGTGTAGGAGATTCCCTAATACTATTAGCTTCCACTTGTCTGATTAACTACAACATCTTTATCCCATGTTTATAGCATATCATGTTCATCTGATTCCCTACAACATCCATGTCAAGTCCAGTCTTCTGTTAGGTCTATCATCTCTATCCTTTAAAATTTAAACACCAATGATTGTTCATGAAAACTTCGGTGACTATCATAGCACCTCACTTTTACATAGTACATGGTCTTTCTATATTCGCCATCCTATTGTCATGCCTCTACCATAAAATACATTTTTGTCATTTATCTCCTGAATGTTTTCCTCTTATATCTGTGTTTGGGACTTGATATGATTTATCATACTGTATCTGTATCATAAACTATTAAAAACTATCCACCCTTTCCAACTTTCCATAGAACTTGAAGAAAGAACACACAGACTTTGTCTTGCTACTGTTACGTTTGAAGAGTATTGTCTTATGATGATTAGGTCTCAAGATTGCCACTAGCAAGGTAATGGAACTCTAATTTTCTTGAAGTACGCTCTGTCATATGTGGCTTCTTGACCCAGACTTTGTCAAAATGCTATGCTCTGGTCCTTCTATTCTAGGATTCCTCTTTGTCAATTTGTGAATTAGCTCACCATCGTGAACCTTTACTACCATCTAGGATTCCAATTGCTTTTGTTTCCTACTATTCTTTCCACTAACCCTTGTGCTTGTTTATGATCCTTGGACTATCGTGGACCGTTATTTATTGCTGCCATCTAGATGGCCATTATTACATTTGGTATAATTTATAATTTTGTCATTTACTCTGTCAGTGGCCCTGTCATATGCACTAAACCACCTATACCTATAGTGTTTTGGCACATAGTTCTCATACCTTCATGGCTGCTTAGTTCACTATATTGGATCATTTAAAAATGTCTTCCAACCATGCTTTGCCATATCAATATTCATCATTTTGGTGATCACTCAAACATAGGGGTTGTAGAGAGAAGTTTGACTGTGGTGCTTGCTATCTTTTCTCTTTGTCTTCTATGCTCTTCTTGATTATTGAAAGCTTTGGCCTCTATCATATTCATTTTATGATGCACTCCACAAGTCTAAGTACACAGTCACTAATCCTTTGAACTACTTAACCTTTTCAACCTTGTCATTGTCTTAGTCATGCTCTTTGATTTCATTGTATCGTGACAAATATATAATCTCAGCCAAGGGATGCAAGTTTAGTGAACTGAGCATGGTAGACTTCTTACTTTAGGATTTTCAATGTTCAAAATTTTGACAAATATAAAAATGAAATGCCAAATCAATGATTTCTACCATCTATAAAATTTGTCATTCTTACTTGGCATGAGGATTGTCATCATTCTAATTTGTTGTCTTCTTTATCCATCATTCTATTTTTTTTGTTTTTCTTTCTATGTTGTCGTTTATTTTTGTTTGACATGGCCATGCTTTTTATGTTTTTTATTTTGTCCATTTAGTTCTACTTTAATTTGTGAAAAATCAAGTCAAAACGAATGTAAGGCTTTACATTGGACTTAACCTACTCTCAATGGGAAGAGTATGAATTGTCTAGCCTATCCCTCACTACTGGATTGTAATTTTTAATGCAATATTGCAGTTCGCACCACCCAAAGTTAATCACATCATTAAATGCCACACATTATCAAATGCTAATACCCACCTAGACTAAAGAAGTGTTTTCTCATTGATGAATCTTTTTTGTGATGATTGTCATTGTCGTTGTTCTTTCTTTCTAACATATGCAACCTTGTCACCTTGAACCCACCCCATCCATAACCATTGAACCCACCCCTTGTTGAAGTTGTTAGCTTCAAAAGAAATTTCTAATTGATGTTTATTACTCTTGTGCTTGCCAAGTATGATGGTTGCATATGAGCTGTTCTACCGTTGATATTTATTTGATGATTTGGCACCGTGAGATGTCTGTATATAGTGTGTATATGAATAGGCATTGTGCGGATATGACTAGGCAGTGTTTGTAGACATATGTTCTAAGGTGATTTATGTATTGCTCTTTACGTGTTGCCTTAAACCGTTTACGAGAAGCGTTCATTGCTAGGCAGTATGCGATCAATGCTTTGTAACTGTTGTCCGTTGGTCTTCCACAAGGTGTCGCTACAATTACTTGGTGACGCATTGGTTTCCAGTGTTAGGGTATTCAAAAGAATACTCTTCGTCGTCATTTTTCTTTTTAGGGGAAGCACTGTTTATAATGTGTATGTTGACAAAGTATCTCAGGACAAAGGAAGGTTATCGTGCGTGTTTTTCTTAGCAGAGTTTTTGTGACAGAGAAAGAGTACTATGATAGAGGTGATTGTATGCAAGTGTAAAACCACTATTGTATGCACGATCTGTGTATGATCGACTTCTTCATTATGCAGATACTTTTTTGTATTTGTGAGAACATAGATTTTGTTATGTGTGACAATGTGTGAAGAAAGACATTCTGCCTTCAGTACTTTCTATAAGTGATTGACAATCTCTGTGAAGGATTCATTCCAGATTAAAGCTTGAGAGCTTTGTATTGAGTCCCTTTGATTATTTAATAAAGATCTTTTGGTGTGGTTGGGTTTTTCCCTCGAGTACAAGAGTTTTCCCAGGGTATCTCTGGTGTTCTTGCGTATTTATTTTATTTGTTTCTATTCTCTGTTTATCTTATGCAATTCTGGTTCACAAACTCAACATGGTATCAGAGCTAGGTTTAAGGTAATGATCCAAACCAGAATTGGACATTTGGATTCTAGAAGAATTATGATGTCTAATGGGTGTTGAATATGTTGTTTGATGATTCACTGCGAGCTATTGAGGATTCTCATGCAATCTTCTATGATAGAGGGTTCGAATTTGCATGTGATGGTGAAAGATCTAGTGGTGTATTGTAAGGAAGATTAAAGTATGAAGAGATAAATATTTTATGATTGTATCTTTGAATATTGATCATGAATCTTATTTATTTAATCCATGCAATAACATTGAGAGTAGTGAATCATGTGTGCTTCTAGCATTAGTCTGTTTGATTCTATTACTAATCTCTCCAAAATGCTTCTATGATGGTTTGAGGAGCACAAGGATGATGAGAGATTGCAACCTGAATTGAGTTGGTGGCTCTTAAAGAAGAAGTACATATTCAGATTGTCTTGTGATCAACTCTTCTAAGAGGAAGAAATTAGATTCAGAGGAAGCTTATGTGGAAGAGGGAGCATGCCTTGTCCTTTGCTGAGGATCAGCAAGCTTATAAAGCAAAATGGCTTTGGAAGCTCCTTGTTTGGTTAAACTTTGGAGTTAATGTATGATATATTGTGATATTCAAAACTTTGAGAATGCTGCCCTGTTGAGAGGGAGTCTTGACTGAGAGGAAGTCACAGTTTTCAAATAACCTTTTATGTGTTGTAATGCATTTTTCCCCAAGAGGGAGAAATTTGAGGTGAAAGCCCTTGTTCCACCCTCTACGAGCAGGCAAGGTGGTAATGCATTCTTCTCTGGGAGAAGTTTGAGGTGAAAGCCCTTGTTCCACCCTATGCGAGCAGGCAAGGTGGTAATGCATTCTTCTCTGGGAGAAGTTTGAGGTGAAAGCCCTTGTTCCACCCTCTGCGAGTAGGCAAGGTGGTAATGCATTCTTGTCTGGGAGAAGTTTGAGGTGAAAGCCCTTGTTCCACCCTATGGGAGTAGCCATGGTGGAGGTCATGTGTGTGACTCCATGACTTGTTTCTTTATTTCACCCTCCAGGAGTAGCTATGGTGAATATTGTTATGCTGAGATATCAATGTTTTATTGAGAAAATCTGTGATGAGATTTTTGTTGACATTTCTTTTGGTTGCAGCTCCTTGCATTGGTCTTGCTATGTCATATGAACGATCCCTCTCTTGCTAAGAGGGAGTGTTAAAGATGACGTAGCTACGATAGAGCTCCTTCATACCTCTGATTAATATGCAACGAATTTCTCTAATATATACTGATGAAATTGGAGTGTATTGTTTCTGGTTGTCTTCGGTTGTCTCTTCTTTCCATGGCTAATGTATCTGGAAAATTTCTTCCTTGCTAAGAGGGAGTGTTGAAGTTGGTAGCTTCAAAAGAAATTTCTAATTAATGTTTATTACTCCTGCGGATGCCAAGTATGATGGTTGCGTATGAGCTGTTCTACCGTTGATATTTATTTGATGATTTGGCACCGTGAGCTGTCTGTATATAGCGTGTATATGAATAGGCATCGTGCAGATATGACTGGGTAGTGTCTGTAGACTTATGTTCTAAGGTGATTTATGTATTGCTCTTTACGTGTTGCCTTAAACTATTAATGAGAAGCGTTCATTGCTGGGCAGTATGCGATCAATGCTTTGTAACTGCCGTCCATTGGTCTTCCACAAGATGTCGCTGCAGTTACTTGGTGACACATTGGCTTCCAGTGTTAGGGTATTCAAAAGAATACTCTTCGTCGTCATTTTTCTTTTTAGTGTGAAGCACTGTTTATAATGTGTATGTTGACAGAGTATCTCAGGACAGAGGAAGGTTATCGTGTGTGTTTTTCTTAGCAGAGTTTTTGTGACAGAGAAAGAGTACTATGATAGAGGTGATTGTATGCAAGTGTAAAACCACTATTGTATGCACAATCTGTGTATGATTGACTTCTTCATTATGCAGATACTGTTTTGTATTTGTGAGAACATAGATTTTGTTATGTATGACAGTGTGTGAAGAAAGGCATTCTGCCTTCAGTACTTTCTATAAGTGATTGACAATCTCTGTGAAGGATTCATTCCAGATTAAAGCTTGAGAGATTTGTATTGAGTCCCTTTGATTATTTAATAAAGAAGATCTTTTGGTGTGGCTGGGTTTTTCCCTCAAGTACGAGGGTTTTCCCAGGGTATCTCTGGTGTTCTTGCGTATTTATTTTACTTGTTTCTGTTCTCTGTTTATCTTATGCAATTCTGGTTCACAAACTCAACACCCCTTCCATAACCACTTCTCCTTTGGCCACCTCCTGGAGTTACTTTGTTACCATTTATATTATAATCATTTCCAGTGCTAGCTACAGATTTAATTTGTTTCAAAGGTACATTTTGTCCAAGACCCAAGCCATGAATTGTTTCTTCCTGTACGTTTCTTAAGGTTTTTGCCTCTTCTGTAGTAGACACAACTGCTCTTGCCACTTTGTAGCAATAATTTTTCTGTCTTTCACATAGAATTGTGGTTTCCGTTGTGCTGTGTATTTCCCTTTACTATGTATACCATGACCCATTTTTGGAACAGAAGGTCCAGAATTTTGTAGGTTAGAATAAGATACCTGATAAACAAGCATCTTGTTAGAAGTATTAACTGAGGTCTCTCTCTTTGTGTTGTCATCCATCTATGGCAGAATCCTTAAGCTTTCTTGATGACCCAACCTCATCTATATGGTAGAAGGCACTCTCCATTTTTGAGATCACTATGAGTAAATCCTATAATCCAAGCTCACTACTAGATCTTGCCACCATTTCACCAATTATTTGTACTGCAATTTCATCCCTTAATTCCTAGATTCTTGACCTGTGCTGGAAGTATCACAGAATTTGAATGATAAGAGTTGTTGTCACTCAAGGTTGAGTGAGATAACAAGTATATAGTAGCTGTGAAGCCAACTTTACTATCCTTGCAACATTTTCTTTTGTATTATTGTTGTAGATTGTTTTTTCTTTTTTTTTTAAGTAATAAATTATAACCCAACAGTTTTTCTTTGATGCCAAGGCATTGAGATTTTCAAGAATTTGTATGGTCTTAACTATTATAATTCATGACAAATTTTATTCAAAGGAGAACATAAGTTCTAATTTTTTTCTCTTTTTAATGTACTGTCCAGGAGCAGAACTTTCGGAAAGAATGTGTGTCATAGGCATAGCATCAAACCAGGTTACTTACTTGGTTGGGAAGTTGCATCTTTCAAAAGCAGATGCAGCAAATATTGTCTCTAATTTTATGTGAACCATGTATTTGTTGTGCTTTCTTGGAGGATTTATAGCAGACTCCGTGCTTGGTCATTTCAAACAATTGCAATATTTGGCACAATTCAAGCTCTGGTAAGTCTCAAGTTCACGTGAAAAAATGATTAATAGTTAATGCACATCAGATTCATCTTAATCCGGACTTGACATAGACGTAGAACAGCCTTTGTATTCATTATAGATTTGGAGGCATAGATTATTATGTTTCTATAGTTATTGTTTTTAACTTTTTTATCGCTTCAAAATAAGTGAGCTTTCTCACTAATATGTTGTTCTAAAGCTATCACTCTATCATAGCATGGCTCTGGATATTGCTTTAAAATAACTTTTAGGCACAAATAATAAAACCTTTAATAAGACGAGTTTTCCACAAAATTTACAATATCAAGGTAAAATCTGGTATAACTTTTTAAGGAAGCGAAGCCACGAAAAAACTCATTTTCTAGCATTCCAAAAGTTTAGTAGATTGAGGTACCGTAGAATTCAGTATACCTACTGGATGAGCTTTAGCTTTTTCTCCTTGATTAGATGATTCATTTTTTAAGCTTCTGGGTACTAAGGTTACATGTTGAGATGTCACTTAATAATAAAATAACTTTAATAAGACAAGTTTTCCACAAAATTTACAATATCAAGGTAAAATCTGGTATAACTTTTTAAGGAAGCAAAGCCACGAAAAAAATTATTTTCTAGCATTCCAAAAGTTTAGTAGATTTAGGTATCGTAGAATTCAGTATACCTACTGGATGAGCTTTAGCTTTTTCTCCTTGATTAGATGATTCATTTTTTAAGGTTCTGGGTACTAAGGTTACATGTTGAGATGTCACTTAAACATTCTAATTGAAAGCTTACTCTTTCACTTGACCTTTTGCATAGAGCAATAATTGCCTAGACACCCGTGATCGACATATTCTCATAAGCATACTTACCAAATTCACTATTGGCTTGACAGTTTTAGGTTTTTAGAAGATAAACAGATCATATAGCAATAGCCTTCTTGCTAGGACAATTCAATTGGCTCACCAAAACCCATGTCACTTTAAAGATGACAGTTTTAGACTAAAAGTCAGTGCTGCGGAGGGACTACAGTGCATTGACAAATGCATGCTTTATTCCAAACCCCATTTCTCTTTATTTTCTTACTTCAACTTTGAGGTGTCAATTTAGCATTCCTCCACGCTTGAGAGCTCCCTAAAAATTTTGTAATGCAATAGGTGCAAAGAGGTACATGTCTACTAATAGCCAAACTGATTCTAAACTTACCTCACAACAATTATGGACACATTGGCTTAGTTGATAGGACAATGAAAGTTTACTGTAGTTCATATGTTGGTAATTATTTAGCATTATTGAACATTTTCCTTTTAATTATCATCTACACCCAAGCTACTAAGAGTTGCATTTTCCTTCCAATAGTTTGTTTTGAAATAAAATAAGTCACAGATTTTGAAAATATCAGTGGTACTAGCTTATCATTTTCTTTCCCCTTTATACTAGTATGTTTATCTCTCAGATGGAAGAGTTGTTTACTTGTTTCTTACCACAAATGCATAGTTAGGTGATGCAAGCCCACAATCAATTTGCCACAAATTTTCTCTCTAAATTGTAATTGAAACTAACTCAACTGTTTTATTGAACCTTTTGCACTGATTAGAGTCATTAGACAAACCACAATTGCAGTTGTGTGATGAATGTAGAAGAATTCATATCCACTTATTTTGGAAGCAATTTTTTCTGATAGATATTGAAAACCAGCTCAGAATCTCAGCATTACAATAAGTAGAAAAAGCATTGTTCTGCTGGTATTGGTATCTAGATCTTGTCATTGATAGGAATTGTGGTATTGTGGCCATTAATAGTAATGTATAATACCAAAGTGCCGAAGTGCATAAGAATAGCAACATAAATTCCACCAACCAAGCAACTAGGTGAGCTACTGTTAAGCCAAAATTAAATGGATCTAATACATGATTTCCAACTTGTATCATCAGGGATAGCTTATCAACAAAGTACTGATAAGACATCAATTTCTACAAGTGCTAGATAAATCAGCAGTTATGTAACCTCAATTTGTAGTATGACCTTGCATTGTCTTACTTAAAGCTCCTTTTTCCAAGCTGTCACATGGCCTTCGTTGATAGATTTTTTACCAATATAGTTTAATTCTAGAATTCAAGAAAATCACAGTAATGCACACCATTGATGGTACATTTTACTCATTTGGTTGAAAATATAAAGCACCTTTCCCCTGAATTAAAAACAGCCTATGTTATTATTGTTCAAGGCTCTTTACATCAAACTTCCTCTTTATGCTTGTTGCCTAGCTTATTGGCCTATGAATCAAAACAAAAGAATGAAATCACCACATATAAATATTTCTCTATTCTAAACTAAGCTCTATGGGATAAAAAATACCAGGACTTACATCAAAACTCTAATAACATCAAAACTCTAATAATACTCATAGTGACATTCAAATAACCAGAGGTTGTTCTTGGAGATCTTTTGTTTGTAGATTTTTTTGTGAATCATTTCTCCTCTTTATGCTCGATGGCATAACTGGGCCAAATCATTTGTTTCTTGTGTTTGATTGTGGAGGACTTGCGATTTCTTGAATAAAATGACTTGTACCAATCTTGAACTTTAAAGTTTACAGCATTATACCCATGCAGTTATTTAAGTTGAATAAAATGACTTGTACCAATCTTGAACTTTGTAATTATAACAGAAAAGCTTGATTTTATCATATTTCTTCGACAGAGAATCTACCCAACTGGTGGATTTGGGCATACTGATGTTCCCAACGTCATAAAGCAATTGAAGGAATTCCTTGATTGATCATTGAAGGCTAGCAATCATTGGCCACAATAATGTATACTTAATTTCACTTACATGCAGTCAAGTTGTACTCCTCATATTATGTACATTATTTCATTTAAATATTTTGCTTATATGCCCCCTAGTAGTACTACGTCAAACGAGACATTGGAGCAAGCAATAATAGAAGCTCGTGGTTTATTTTATTCGATTGGTATTGGAGTACTGATTGGGTTCTGTATAATTTTTAATATTGTATACTGTTTACCATTTTAAATAGTAGTGGTATATCCATGTATAAAGATAATGATGAAGTCTCTTTCCTGCTAGTACTTGATGGGTCGAAGGATACTTAAATTTTATTTCTTTTTAGCAAAATATCTTTTGAATCAATAATGTATTTATAGGGTGAGCTACAGTTTTATTATTTAACTCAACATGCATAAGTGCTACAGGGTATTATGATTCTAGGGGAGCAGTCACGTACCAATCCAGTGTGCAACATTGGATAATGTCTGAATCCAATTTGATGTGCTAGCTACAGTTTTATTATTTAACTCAACATGCGTAAGTGCTACAGGGTATTATGATTCTAGGGGAGCAGTCACGTACCAATCCAGTGTGCAACATTGGATAATGTCTGAATCCAATTTGATGTGCTATAAGTAATTGGCATTCTTTGATTACTATATTCATAAATACCAATGCCATGTTTGTAGAATGATGACTATAGTGCAGAGAGATGTCTAGAGTTTTTCAATGGTTATTGCAGTCAATGCAAAGCAAACTTTAATGCACTTCTGAATCATTTGCTAAAATTGGTCTTATTTGTAAATTGGTCTGTAAATATAATTTGTTGTTTAATAAAAAGAAATTATTTGGGAGGGGTTGAATTGCCCCCCTCCTCAAGGCTGCATGGAATGGTCATTGCTCATGGCCATTTATTTCAGCCAAGTGTTATGTGTTCATTTTTATTGTATGATTATTTTATTTTATTTTATTTTTGAACAAGATATATGTGAAGTGTATGTTGGAATCAGATATGTGTGATGTGTGAAGTGAAATAATTTTGCATGAAATGTATTTGAACTTTCACATTCACTTGTGTCAATATTTAAACTTTAGGATTTATAATTTATATGTTTGAATTGATTGCGTGTGAAAAAAAACAAGCTATATGTGAAAGAGAACTTTGACAACCACTTTGTTGCACTTCCACTTAAACGTGTGTGTTTAAGTTTAAATTTTTATCTTCACCTTATATTAAGAACGTACTAACTTTGAAATTCACCTATGTTGTATGTTGCATTTGTACTTTGACATGTTTTCACCTAAGTTGTATGTTGCATTTGTACTTTAACATGTTTTAAGTAAGTGTTTACATTTTGTGTGGTTTAAGTAACTTGTATTGTATGTTTGAACTTTAGTGTGAAGCGTGTTTGATCTTTAGGATTCACTTTATGTGTGTTTTGTACTTTGACATTATTGAATGCAATGTTCACCGTGTGTGCAATGAAGTGTTTTTTGGTGGAACATGTTTATATGTGATACGTATAGATAAAATTAATAAGTTCGATAATTGTATGTTTATTTCATGTGTGGTTAAACTATGGGATGTTTTTCATTTTTTGCATGTGAAAGACTATTTGAAACTTAGTTTGATATTTACTTCATATATGTATGAAAGAACTTTAATTTATATATTGTAAGGAAGATGAGTACAAAACAATTTTAATCTTTTTTATTGTGTAGATGTACATGTATGTAATTACATTCATTGTGTGTATGGGTGTGTATGTGTGCTTGCAAGTGCACCAACATGTATGTGTTTGTATGTGCCCATGATTGTGTGTGGACATGTGTTTGTGTATGTGCATCTCACTTATGTTGTGTATGTTTTTTATTATGGTAAAAACAGGTTTTGAATGGGCCCTGAAACCATATACAATCAATTTTTGAAGGGAACTATAATCCTCGGAATAATAGGAAGAATTAACTTAGATCTAAGTGAAACAGCTGGGGAAAAAAGAAAAACCTTACAGCGCCCCCCCAACACATAATGCCAGTAGAACTACCAGTAGTACAATTCCAGCAAAACAACAACAATCAAATGAAAGATACATAGAAAGGCTCAAGCTGTTGAAGCCAAACGTGTAAAGCCAACGCTTTACAACAACATCAAGTATCTAGGGTAATCTGACACTCTAAACCAGAAATAAGTTTTGAAGGGGCCCCGAAATCCTACACAAAATGGCCACGAAAGAAATTCAAGTAAGCCCGTACAACAAAACAAGACCAAAGTGAGGGTTTTACAGCAAGCACCCACAACCTAGATGATACAAAGTATGAAACAACCTTCATACTAACCCAAACAAACAAAAATCCAAATCCTAGGATTTTCCTTTGCCTCCCTTCTTCTGGGAGCGAAGAGTCATATCAAAATGTAGAGGGGACTTTTTATTATGTTTACCTATAACAGAAGTCCATCCCTCCTCTATCAAAGAAGCTTTCTCCTTCTAGTCAGGAGTAGGAGAGGAGCCAACCACATTAGAACTAGCATGAGAAGTCTGGACAGAACTTACAGCGGCCACACGGCTAGTGTCAGACTTCCCGGCACCAAAAGGATCTTCCGAAATAGAACTGGCTAAAGGAGGCCAACAGACTCAGCAGCCTCAGCAGACAATCTAGCACCTATACTACCAAAAGAAGGAACAGTACACCCAGACATCAACAACATAAGTGTTACTTCCAGCAAGAACAAAACCAGCAGACACAGAGACCCCAGCAAGCACAGAACCAGCTAGAGTAACCCCAACATCAAAAGAATTGCTGACAAACAAATCAGCAGTTTCAGCAGAAGTAACACCAGCAAACAAAGTAGGAGAAGGAACAAGAACAACCATAGGAATAGAGACAGGGCCAGCAACCTGCTCAACCACATGCACGAAGCTCTGAACCTTCTCCACCGTATAGTGCTGAGAAGAGGCCCCCTTCCACCACGAAGCAGTCTTATTATGTCTCTGAAGATCACATTGAGAAGCAACATGACCAGTCTTAAAGCATCTTCTACATCTGAAATGGAGGCCTTCATAGTCCAATTGCTGAATCCAACTTCTACCCTTGGAAGAAAAAAGTTTAATCTTCGAGGGCAAGGCTTTTGAGGTATCAATATCCACCAAGATAAGAGCATAAGTAGAATGGAATATATCCGAAGATTTCTCATCCACCATTAACATTTTCCCAATAGCATCCCCCACAGTCTCCAGAACGGAGTCAATCCAAAGATGGAGGGGAAGATTAGGAAGCCTAACCCAGATAGGTTGCAAATCAAACGATTTGGAAGATAGAGAAAAATCAAAATGTCATGGCTTTAGCAATAGCATAAAATGATCCTCCCAGTTAAAGAAGTTTTCACACAAAATAATATTTCTATCCTCAGCATTATCAAATTTAGCCACGAAAAAGCCTTTAGCCATAGGGAAGATATGGACTGTACCAGAGATTAGAGGTTCCCCATGACTGAAAATCCAGGAATGAAGATTAGGCAAAGAGGGGCAGAAACTTTTGAATCTGCAAATCAACCCATGCTTAGAAAAAACAGAGGCTGTCGCATCAATCTCAGAGAGAGTATCCTCATCCAGCTCAATGGAAATATGGGGGCTGACTGGAAAGGCACTACGAGGAGTGTCATTAACAACAAAGCGAGCAGGAGCAATAGTAGCCTTCCGAGCAGCAGCAAGCAATCGAACATTGACTGTCGCAGAAGCCCTAGCTGAATCAACCAACGTCACCCCAGCAACACCAACGAGCTGCAAACCCCCAACAGAAGTACCAGCAACCGGCGATCCCCCAGTGACTAGTGTCGCCTTAGCATCTCGCAAAACCCTAGAACCTCCAGCAACCTTCGAGGCTTGCAACTTCCCAGGAATGCCTCTAGCAGGAGATGAAACCCTAGCTGAGTCTATCGGCGTCCCATCGGCAGTTAGTGAAGCACCAGCAACCTGCGAACCCCCAGCAGAAGCACCAACGCCCAGTGAACCTCCAGCGACCAGCGTCGCCCCTGCACCAATGACCCTCGAACCCCCAGCATAAGCACCAGAGACCTGCGTACCCCCAGCTAAAGCACCAGAGACTTGCGTACCCACAACAAAAGCACCTGCGATCGGCAAAACCCCAACAACCAGCGTCGTCCCTGCACCAGCAAAATCTCTAGCGACCTTTGGACCCCAGCAAAAGCACCAGCGACCGACGAACCCCTAGCGACCAACGTCACCCCAGCACCCGCAGCCATTCTCAATGATCTATTCATTTGTACCTTGACATGTTTTCACCTATGTTGTATGTTGCATTTGTACTTTGAAATGTTTTAAGTAAGTGTTTACATTTTGGGTGGTTTAAGTAACTTGTATTGTATGTTTGAACTTTAGTGTGAACCGTGTTTGATCTTTAGGATTCACTTTAGGTGTGTTTTGTACTTTGACATTATTGAATGTAATGTTTACCTTGTGTGCAATGAAGTGTTTTTTGGTGGAACATTTTATAATATGTGGTACGTATGGATAAAATACATATGTTCGAATAATTGTATGTTGCATTTGTACTTTGACATGTTTTAACTAAGTGTTTACATTTTGTGTGGTATGTTTGAACTTTAGTGTGAACTGTGTCTGAACTTTAGGATTCACTTTGTGTGTTTTGTACTTTGACATTATTGAATGCAATGTTTACCTTGTGTGCAATGAAGTGTTTTTTGGTGGAACATGTTTATATGTGGTAAGTATAGATAAAATACATATGTTCGAATAATTGCATGTTTATTTCATGTGTGGTTGAGCTATGGGATGTTTTTCATTTTTTGCATGTGAAAGAAATAGTAACTTTGAAATTCATATCATATGAATCATGTTTATGTATTTGAAACTTAAGTTTGATATTTACTTCATATATGTATGAAAGAACTTTAATTTATATATTGTAAGGAAAGTGAGTACAAAACAATTTTAATCTTTTTTATTGTGTAGATGTACATGTATGTAATTACACTCATTGTGTGTATGGGTGTGTATATGTTCTTGCAAGTGCACCAACCTGTGTGTGTTTGTATGTGCCCATGATTGTGTGTGGACATGTGTTTGTGTATGTGCACACTGTGTGCATGTGCATCTCACATGTGTGTGTGCATGTGTGTAACTAAGTATGCATGTGTGTGTGTGTTATTTTGTAATTTCTTGATATTTCTATATATTATTAATATATTTTAGGTTGCCTTCTGTTAAAATAAAATAAAATGATATGAATCATTAATTTCATATTTTGAAGAATTTGAATATTTTTTTATCTATTAAAAATTTGAATAATGTTTATTATGATTTTGTATGTGAATTTCATAATTATTATCATTGTTTTATAAAATTTGATCAATTATTAAACTAATATGGAATTCAACATCATATAAAAAAATGTGGTATAGTGTGCATGCATTTCTATGTATATAAACAATAAATAACTATTTTAAAGCAAGAGCATCTCATTATTTTGGATGCATGCACTCTATTTTTTCTTATAAACTAAATATTCTCTCAAATACCAATAATACACGTTTTATGGTTTTGAGAATTGTAGTAATCATTTTACTTATCTATCACATTTTTTCTTCAATAGTGTAAAAGATTGAAATTGTAAGATTCTAAATGGATTTGATAGGTGTGGATTAATTTTTTTAAGTCAATTAAAAATTGGGATACATTAATGCCAAGATTTATAATTATCATCCATAATTGACAATAAGAGGAGTGTGGCACATTATAATGGATGCGAGTTACTAATCTTCCCCTCCAATTCTAAGAATTTGTTATGGGACAATCATATATTCCTATCAACCAGTTCTTGAAGGTTGACAAGTCAACTTCTTTCATGGGGCATTCTACGTAAGCTTGCTTCTTGGTGGACGTTGAAATCTCTTTAACTCTTCATGGAGATGTGGTTTTGATGGATGGAGATTGGGCCTGCTACCTGATGGAAGAATGCACTTGATTACTTGAGAATTTGACTTCTATGGACGTCTCTTCCTAGCATTCTAAGGAGTGGTTGGTGGGGGTGGCCTAGTCTCCTCTCGTTGTCCCTTTTGAAGTCCAATCCTCAAAGTGCTCTCTTCTTGTATGTCCACTATGTTTCACTCCTTCAATGGTAATTGGTTGCTTCTTGCCCTCTCCTATTGTTCTCCCTTTAAAGGCTATTGATCTTCCCAAGTGGAGACCATTTTTCCCCCTCCTTGTAGGAGCTCTGAGGATAAAATTTGGGCTATTGATCTTGCCTACAAGGTACATCCTCTCCTTTTTCTATGGTGAAAGAGTAGTAGTTCTTCTAGGGTTGAGGTCCTTGCTTCCCAATGATTCTTATCTACAATTAAAATACTTTTATTTATGTTGTTTCACTCCTCATGAGATACCAATTTAGCTAATCAAAACATGTTAAATAATGTGTAAGAATTAATATTGAACCATAACACAAAAATAAGCACAACGCACCCAAAGTATTTTGTTTTATCCTTAATTCAACTCATTTATATGAGACATTAAAAGCTTCATTACAATGGCCTTTGCTATCCTAGTGGAAATGATTTCTTTCTTACAATCTATACAGATGCAAATTGGGGTGGCTCTATTATGAAAGGAAGAGCACAAGTGGAGGTGCTTTCTTTCATGACACAGTAAAATGCAAGATTTTTTTTCTCTTTCAACAATAGTGGAATATATGGCAGCCATGTCCTATTATACACAGGTTCTTTGGATGAAGTAGACTTTGAAAGACTTCAAGGTAAATTTCAATCATCCTATTCCTATCCTTTATGATAATACGAGTGCTAATTAATTTCTCTAAAAATCTTTTTCTAGAACAAAGCATATTCCAATCAAGTATCATTTCTTGCGTGAACAAGTCAATAATCAGCCAGTAAAGCTGTAGTATGTCTCTACTAAGGATCAACTTGTAGATGTTTTTACTATGTCCTTGCCTAGAGATACTTTCAAAAGGTTTAGACAACTAGGAGTGGTTTTACTCCATTGTTGAGGAGTTGAGTTGTATCACTCAGGGGGAGTTTTCATCATATTGTTTTATGTCCCTCTTTAGTGGTTGCAGATTTTATTAAAGTTTTGTATGGATTGTAGATTTTGGTTGCAAATTATGGTTGTGGATATTAGTTGCAAGATTGTTTCAATCACTGATGCCACACATGTCATCAAATTGAAATGAAATATTTTCTTTGACCTTCAATGTACCCCTACATTTTTTAGCCTTTAGTTGACACTCAATTGAGACTGAAATACTATAAAAAAAAGAAGGAAATATTAAGTTCACTTAGCAAGCCTACCTCATTTAAGGATTTATTGAATCATACTTCTTTAAGATTGTGCATGGCCCAAATTTCATCATCTTTAACTTATCATATGTTCCCATTGTTAACCTCTCTTATATGAACCATGACTTCATCCCCAAAATGATTTTTTTTTTACTCCCCTTCTGGTGTGCCTTAGCCTTGTATTTATTATTCATCTTATTAATATGCATTTTGACCTCTTCAAGGAAATTCTTCGGATGCTTTGCAAAGTCTTCAACTTCTTTACTCTTTTCTCCTTTGTTTATCTTCCTTAAACTTTGAAGCATTTCTAGGGTTGCTTCCATACACATTTGTACATACATGCATACAAGCAGACATGCATACATCCATTCATACATACATCCATACATTCATAATACTTGCATACATTTACTCATACATTTGTAAATGCACACACATCCATGCATACATCATACATCCTTGCATGGATGTATACATCTGTGAATTCATCTATATATGTGCATACATACATTCAACATCCATACATCCATCCATACACATTATAAACATGCATACATGCACATATAAACATAGGTCCACGCATCCATACACAAGTTTAAGCATGCATGCATTCATGCATACATGCATGGCACACATAATAGTTGTGATGCATGCTTCACACAATGAATAACATCGGTAGGATAAAATGTTGTATATTCCATTCTAGCTTAAAAGAATGACATTTGTAGGAAAAAATTCCATATGTTCCATTCAAACTTAACCCACACTATTTGTGCCACATTTTATTTGAACCATCACAAAGTCAATACCACACAAGCATGTGAGCCCTCCAAACCAAATATATTACTTAGTGCTTCATTCAAATTCCGTACAATAACATGGAAGAATCAAATATCAATCAACCATGATGCATAAACAAACGCACTAGGCACAACGTAAATTTCAATGCAAACTACAAATTACATAAAACAAAATTGAATAATTTATTATTTGCAAACAAAACACATCATACAACTAAATGGTGTCATTAGATCATTCATGTAAATGTCATACAATCATCATGTAGAAGCATCAATATCACTCAACCATGATTAATTAGCTTCCAAAAAGAATCCAATCATTTTAATTTTTATCAAATCCATACAACGAATCATGTCATTAACACTTCTCACTCAAAAGTCACATAATCATCATGCATGAATAAGAACACTACACACACCATAGAGTTTAATGAACATCAATCACAATGTAGGTTTAACATAAAAGCCTAAACAACTAGCTATTATTTCATATATGTTATACTACCCTAATGCACACCATGTGTATAATCCATTAGAATAATCAAACATAAGTCAAAAACATACACATTAACACTTGCATAATGATTTAATCAAATTCCATTTAACTCTAATACATGTGCACACTAATAGTTACACTTGGTTAAGCTCATCAAACTTAATGCACATGAACATGGAACACTCCATAATGGTTGTACAAAGATTAGTTACACAGGTTTCATACAAAGCCCACAAGACTCAAATCCTTCACATGTAATCACAATGCACAAGTACACTAGGCAAGTTGTAGGAGTTTCATGTAACCTTCAAATAAAACCCTTACAACAACTCAATCACACATACACCATCATGCAAACTTCACATGTAATCACAATGCATAAGTACACTTGGCAAGTTGTAGGAGTTTCATGTACAACCTTCAAATAAAACCCTTACAACAACTCAATCACACATACACCATCATGCAAACTTCAAACATAATCCATAAAACTTACAAAATTAGTATTACTCTTACACAAAAAGCAATATAGTAATAGTACAAAAGAGTGAATATAGTGTGCTTCATAAGTAAGCACACCTATAATGGTGCATAGCTAACTTGCAACTAACAACTATAGAGTGTTCACAATTCATATATACAATCATCATGCACACATGACATTAAAACATTCAAACAAAACCCATAAAACTCAATGGCACGTGTCATTAAACCCTTCATGCCAAATCCATATAATTATCATGTATAAGAGTAAATGTCACTCAACCATGATGAATACACATTTGCAGTCTAAATAACATAGGAGTTTGATGCAACATTAAAACAAAACCAATACAACTAAATGACATATGTCACCAAAACTTCAAATAAAACCCATGCAACTCAATAACATCTACGCCATTAAAGCTAAAAACAAAACCCATACAATCAATGTATAAAAGTAAATGTCTCTAAACGTGTTACCTATTTAAGCACACTATAGGAGTTCGGTGTGCACTACTCATGATGAACACTTTACTCAAAGCCATGTAACTCATATCATACTACTAAGCCATTCAACCATTATGCACACAATCATATGCCATATTCAATTAGAAATATCACACACTAGAGTTGGTCACTCTACCATTGTGAATGAACAACCACACTATGCATGCACAAGAACACTACTGCATTAACCATAGAAAGAAAAATGCCATTGACACTACTACATTATCCATATAAATGTCATTAACACTATTACAAGTGCACTAGGGCATGCCATAAAACTAAATGGCAAACATGTATCTCAATATAAAAGCCTTGCAATCAATTACACAAAGTCAATGTCATCAATTCTAATCAACAAGAACGCTAAGCATTACATACCATTAGATGAATTTTATTTCGTATTAGTACTCTTTTTGTCTAGCTATACTACTCATATAAACATTCCATATTTTTCTATATATAAATTCCATAAAAACATTCATGATAAAATATATAATTCGAATGAAAAATAAAATTGTCCTTGTTTTATATTTTCATTAATCATACCTAAATATATATACAATTGTTTAATTAACAACAAATAAATTATTTTAATTAATTTTTAACACATTTGTTTAACATAAAAATTTAATTTAATTAACTTTATGAACTAATATTAAAAAAAATAGCAGAAAAAAGAAAAGAAACAACTCTTGAAGGATGTCCATGACCATCCATAAGAGTTTATGGAGGGGTATTACTACCCCTCCTCAAAAAAAAAGTACTTTTTATTAATTATAATTGTTAAATAGTATTTACAGGGAATTTGTCTGCAAGCTTGCTTTCAAGTTTTCATCACTATACAATCATTTCCCACTAAGCTATTGACATTTTTAAATTTTAGTATTTCTGTATTATTTCTTCCAATCCAAAAGAAAGCTGCACAATGCCCATTTCACACGTTACATTTATCAAAAAAATTAGCATCAAAACTCATCAAGTAGATTGTACATTTACTAGCCATCTAAGAGATGTATATAAGTAAAATTTAACTGACCTGTAGGAAATAGTGCACTATTCTACCATTCTTGACTCTTGAACCTTATCTATTGGGTAATAAACACTAAATTCTCCACAATAAGAAGCTTGAATTACTTGGGCGTACCTTAGCTCATCGTCCAAAAGCATAACTCCTCCAGTCCATGTTAAAAGAAATAAACCCTCTACAAATCAAAAGGCACTACGAATACATTAGAATCTTCATCTATGACTATAGATTAAAACAACAAAAAGAATAGTCAAGCATCATTAAAATTATAAAGCTAGATATAAGATGGTATCTTAAATAAATAAAACAATGAAACTATGAGAGAAAGCCTTACACCCTCTTAAAAGAAGAATAAGGTACCCTAACTCTCCGTTTGAGAGAGACATATTATCGCTCTTAACACCTTCCCACTGTGTGACACATAACATGAACTTTTCATAGAAAATATGCAACTACTGAGATCATTGCCATGTATTGCTATCTAAGAAATACAAACTGTCGAGAACAAGGGCTGCAGCAGGAGTCCCTGCCAAATGCAATTGGAAATTATTGGATTGTTATTCAGTAACTGACAGGTGTGGAGCAGCGAGAAACAGGGGGTCTTTACACCAGTACCAGTTTTCTGTGGCAGTGTCATGGCAGGCAACTGAGCTGAAAAGATGGTTTGGAAATTGGAACACATTTTCAATTAGGATGCCTTGGATGCCTTTAGGCAAAAGCAGAATGCATTACCAGAATACACAATGGAAAGAGTGGAAAAGAAATTGCTATTTCATTTTTTATGTTAGGGTTGATTACTACATTCAATAGTTACCACTGAAAAATGAAATAAAAAATTGAGTGAAACACTCAAATCTACATACCAAATTTTAAAGGTGTATATAATTATAATGCAAAAATTATGGAAATCAATACTTGATGTATTGGATCTAACAATTATCGCCAGACTGCCTAGAAAAAATCTTAAAGCATTGAGTATGTAAGAGAAAATGCAGAGAAATAGAGATATGGAGGTAGGTGAACTAGCCCAGACCTGTACTGGGATTCAAATTTAAACCGTGAATGGAATTTGAGGTAGAAGAAAGAGTCTTTGAATGGGGACATTTATGCACCTCAAGGTTTGCTGATACACAGATTGTGATAATGCTTCACCTACAAGACTAAGAGGATGAACATGACAAGACTAATGTATTGAAGTTATATGTCTTTTACAAGAATTTGTTTTATCTGTTTTACCGCAGTTACAGTTACCCAAAGAACAAATTTTAAGGTTATTCAGTATAAGTTAATGTTATGTTTCTCAGTTGGATTGCCTTGACTACATGTAAAACTAGGTGAGTTTTAAGTAAAAAACAAAATGGTTAAGCTAAATAGGATGAGCAATAAAAACTGTGCTGCAAGTATGAAAATAATGTGGAAACTACTTATACTGACATCAGCGCCAATAGTATATGAATTGAGATTCAAGCAAAGTTGGTTTCTAGAATAATCCAGTTTCATTTCAGGCTTTAGTTTTGCACTATCACAAAACTAAATAAGAATACGACAAAACAGATTTTTCCAATATGGGTATTGCTATATCATTTGAAACATGAATAGAAAAGAAAAATTAAAGTTGAAGTTTAACAGAAAAAGATTTGCCAACTATGCTCAGAATAAAAGTTATAATGTCTTACCTCTAGAATGATCCAGTTTCATTTCAGGCTTTAGTTTTGCACTATCACAAAACTAAATATGAATAAACATAGATTTTTCCAGTGTAGGTATAGCCATATCATTTGAAACATGAATAGAAAAGAAAAATCAAAGTTGAAGTTGAAGTTGAACACAAAAAGATTTGCCAACTATGTTCAGAATAAAAGTAATATGTCTTACCTCCAAAAAGGCTGGCTAGTAGAGTACCATGGCCTTGTTTTGAAGAAGAGCTATGGTGACCTCCTTGAGCCCTGGAATTTATTTTAAAGGTATTTACTATTTGCTATTGCTCCCACACAAGAAGCACACTACATTGTATTTGTTAATACTTTTCAGATTCACCTAAGGAATGTATCAATCTATAGAAGTCTAACAAAACTAAGCAAAGGATGTAACAAAATGAACTTAGAGCAAGGAGAGATAGTACCCGGATTGTAGTTCTGAAATTATCTTCAGATCAGTCTCTTCTAAGTCTCCAAAGTGAGTAGATGTGAATGGACAAAGTCAATGTAAATCTACCTTGAGATCTGCTCCAGAATTCGCACCTAATTCTGCCCTTGAGATCTGCTCCACAATGGTGAATTCGCTGCCTCCTCAATGCATTGCTCTTTGAAAACAATCAGACCTTACTCCAGATTCGCTGCTGCCTTAATGCAGCCTTAACCGATTCTTGGGGGGAGAGAGCACATTATGTTTTTTTGGTGTCTCCTCCAAGATTTGATCTTCCTTATATATGCAATGTGGTGCTTCTTCAAGAGGGCCGACTTAGGTGCTTTAAATAAAATACACTTGCCCAAGAGGCTGACTTGGGCCCTTTAAGTCGGGCCCTTTATTTAAATTAAGCCATTCGGCATATATAATTGATAAACAATAAATATTAATATTTTCTTATATTTAATATTATTATTTATGTATCGAATTATATTAATAAATATATACTCTATATTTATTATTATTATCCAAGGTGTAAGATATTTTCCGAAAGGCCATAATGTCAACACTCCTTGGACTTGAGGCAAAGATCAACCCAATGATCTCCCTCTATCACCCTTGATAGAGATGCCAAAAACATAAACAACATGGATTCCATATCCAATTGAATCATAGATCTCATATCTATGATACGTAGAACACATATGTTCTTACATTATTTCCAACCATAGGTTTCATATCCATATGAAAATCATGGTAACAAGATGTTTACCAACCGGATGTAGATTTCCTAAATCCATGAGTCTCCGAGACTCAAAACATATAAAAATGGATTCCTAATCCAATGATGCCATAGATCTCTCATCTATGATAGTAGATCTCTATCTACAAGATATAATGAGAACACAACTGTTCTTCATAGACCATACATCTCATATTCATATGAGAAACATCATATCATATGATGCTTACCATCCAAATGTGGATCTCCCAGATCCTCTGGTCTTCAAGAATATCAGTCCATGATATTCATGATAACATCAAGTCCATGATGCTTATCAACCATAAGTGATATCAAGTCCATGATATCAGATATTTCTAATTAATTTGTGAATTTCCTAAATCCACTAGTCACCTTGACTCTTTTGAATATATAATCCATGATATTCATGGTATTATCAAATCCATGATATATACCAACCAATTTGTGGATAACTAAATCCACGAGTCACCAAGACTCAAGAAATGTCAAGTCCATGACATCATACCAACATCAAGTCCATGATGTTAAGAGCATTGGTCTAACGAATATCAAGTCCATGATATTCACCAAGTGCTTGGAGTAATGGCCTATCGACATCAAGTCCATGATGTCCACCAATTGCTCACATGTGGATCCTTGATCCACGAGGTATCAAATCCATGATATCCTCGAGTCTTGGTCGAATGAATATCAAATCCATGATATTCACCAAGTACTCGGAGCAATAGCCTCCAGACATCAAATCCATGATGTCCACCATATGCTAAGAACTGGATCCCTGATCCACCAAATATCAAATGTATGATATCCTCAAGCATTGGTCTAACGAATATCAAATTCATGATATTCACCACGTACTCGGAGCAATGGCCTTCAGACATCAAATCCATGATGTCCACCATATGCTAAGAAGTGGATCCTTGATCCACCAGATATCAAATCCATGATATCCTTGAGCATTGGTCTAACGAATATCAAATCCATGATATTCACCAAGTACTCGGAGCAATGGCCTCCAGACATCAAATCCATGATGTCCACCATATGCTAAGAAGTGGATCCCTGATCCACCATATATCAAATTAATGATATCCTTGAGCATTGGCCTAACGAATATCAAATCCATGATATTCACCAAATGCTCGGAGTAAGATTATCAAGTCCATGATATTCACCAAATGCTCGGAGTAAGATTATCAAGTCCATGATATTCTCCAAGTATCCAATTCATAAGAAACAACTTAGCCATACGCATAGATGTAATCAAATGAATCAAACACAACCAAATGTATCTCATAATCAAAACCTCATCTCATGAATCCACATAAGTATAAGAGTAACCAATATGATCATAAGATTTAAATGTAAAGTTCACACATAGAACCATACGTAATATAGTCTCAGCTATAATCAAAAAATATAGACTCAGCTATGAAAGAAAGTATGAACCATTCATACACAATAATTAACGTATGCTTCACAAGCTAAAGCATACAAATGACGTATGCCCCATACAATCATATTAAGTAGTCAATATCCAAATGCAGTTCTCTCATAGAATCAGCATAATTTACCCAGCATCTATAGACAAGCATAAGAGTAATCACATAAGTCTTCACCACCTAAAGGTAACCAACATATAACCAGGTGTAATGTGATCACAGCAAGATGCAACAGTTTTATCTAAAACATATGTCCAAAAAATATTCTCCTAGGCATACAACAACATTATCTCTAAGTTTCATAATGTATGTTCCCAAGAAATATGTCAATTGTACAATGTAGCATATACAACATATGCCAATTCATTAATCAATAATGTATGCACCCATGCATCAAACAGTTAATCTAGCAATCAACTGCGAATGTTCCCAAAACATATGTCAAAGTAAAGTATGCACCCACATAACAGAAATAAATGTCAATGTAAGGTATACTCCTCATACATGGCATAAGCATAACAGATGCCAATGTAGTGTATGTTCCATATGCCAACCCGGATTAAGCATCCATTCATGCATAAAGAAATGTTAGTCACGCCAATCAGCTAAGCAGATAATCAGTTATGCTAATAAGATATTCCTAACCAGCTGATCCAATCAGCTTATATCAAAACTAACCAATTATGATGATCAAGCCAATGAGGTATAATCCTACCCATACATATGATCAACAAGACATAAGGAGTTCATAACAAAATTAGGTGTAAGTGAGCCCATAATTTAACTCCCTCTTAAACCATATACCCACAATTTAGCTACCCCAGGGTCTATATTTCTCGAGGGATCTACTCCCTCTGGATGATCCTAAAAAACTCTCTCAACCAATAAGGAGGGATAATGCCAATAAGATCTTGTGATCCTGAATCCATATACATAGCCAATGTATGCTTCTGTAATGTATGAATAGGCCAATAAGATAGTGTGTTGTAGTTCTCTCAAGCATAACTCATACAGCAATTAGTATAATGTATACCAAACAGATAGATAGCTATGTAAGTTGCCACAGCTGCATCTAGAAAAACTCCCTCTCAATATGCAAGAGATACATACCAAATTAAATATGTCTCCATAATGTAAAATATGTTAAGGCAACATCAAGTGTGCTCTCACTTATGAACAATTATCCAGTTATATATAGACTCAGCGATAACAATGAAGAATGGTAAGCTAACATAAGCCAAGTGTAACATATGCAAGGTAATGTTAACCATAACATAAGCCAATGTAAGGTATGCTCTCAAGCCTATATGTTGTGAGATATTCACACCATCGCCCCATTGCAAATGGGGACCCCCTCTTTTTGCCATCTTACTATTGTCAAAAAGGCTGCAATTGAGTAGAATCGAAAATTGACTAAGTATTGAAGTGAGATTGATCTGGTTTTAATCTTGGAGATGGGTCAAAAATGGAAGTCGAGTTGGGATGGGTTGAGGTAAATTTGGCTAATTATGAAATATTTTGGAGATGGGACTTGTTTCTCTACTCAAGAAAATTGTTGCTCATCTTTGAGCTAAGCCTTTTTCTCTTCCCTCAAATTGTTGCTCATCTTTGAGCTAAGCCTTTTTCGCTTCCCTCAAATTGTTGCTCATCTTTGAGCTGAGCCTTTTTCCTTGCCATGTATTTCATGTCTCATCTTGAGGCTGGGACCTTTCTTTGTACATCAAATTTGATGTCTCATCTCGCAATGCACATTTTCAGCCCCTATGCACGGCATTAGGGCTTGGGTTTTTATGACAGGCTTAAATTCAATCCAAGTAAGGCCTTGTTTAGGCCCTCTAGGCTATTAATAATGAAGCGTATAGCCCAGATTTCGAGGAGCAATGGTTGTGCTTGCATCTGCCCCTTTAAATTTGATAATATGACCGCAAAATTCAAAGTTTTGGCTCTCCAAAGTGGCCGTTGAACCCAGAATCCGAGCCTGACCTGCAAAACAAATTAAAAATGAATTAAAATGGCTTTGAGCTTCCTTTTATATGAGGCTATTTGAAATTAAATTAGGCCAGGCCTAAATCGCATTGTTTAAACTTCGAAATGGCCCAAAATTAATGCAGATCTGGGCACTTAAACACTAAAATCTGGGCAATTAAACATTAGATCTGGCCCTAAATATAAAGCGTGCTACATTGGGGAGCCAAATGGGCCCTTAATGGATGTAACGTGTGGCCTTAAGCATTAAATCTGGCCTAAATTCGAATTTGTGCAGGCCCTATACCTAGCATACACAATTAAACATTAAATCAGGCCCTATAATATAATGAAACGTGTGGGTTGAGAACATTAAAATCCATTTGTAATCAAATTGGGGCCTACCCTATACCAGCGTGTGGTTAATTCAAGGCGAATTAAGCCCAGGTCTGGGCACAAAAATCAATGAAAATATAACTTTATGGGGCCCCCAAAATTAATTCGAACATCCAGCTCTAGATCTGGGTGCTAAGCATTTAAATTGGCCCCCTTGAGGTAGCGTGTGGCATAGAGGCTTTAAATGGAGGCCAATCATGAAACGTGTGGCCAAAATGCCCCAAGACTAATTCGAATCTGGGCTCAAAACTCTAAGAAATCTGCCCTATATCACTAGCGTGCGGCCTGGGGACTGCATATCAGATTTAAATTTGAATAAGTGGGACCAAAATCTGTCCCAAGTATGTAACGTGTGGACTCTAAAATCAAAGCAGGGACCCCAAACGAAACCTAAATGCTGGAGGAGGCTCAAAATTCGGTGCTAATTCCATGTGAAGTGTGAGTATTTAATACGAATCCCTTAAATTTAATTCCTACAGCCAGGTCAGCCCCTTATTTGACAGCATTTAATTGCAAAATTGATTTAATTTAATGGCCCAGGTCGGCCCTGTCTTTTTTTGGGGTGACACCTATATATGGAGGGGGATGTGATCATTTCCATCCCAAATCAAGCCCATTTCTCCTCCAATCTGCATTGGCGAATTTACCCTTAACAACAGCGATTTTTCTGCCCATAGCATGCCTTCTAAATCACAGATCTGGAGCAGCGTGGTGAACTTATACAACATGTGTGTGGCGAGGTTGAAGAAAAAAGCCATTAAATCAAACTAATAAATACAATGCAATCTGCCATAATTAGAGATCGTTTTCTAATTGCAATTGCAGGTACAACTGAGAAAGTTCAAGCTACTGGGGGCAGATTGTAGGGTCCTCCTTGATCATTTTGTTTGCAGGACAGTCAACTGAAAGCGTCTAGATCCAGTCCAGCACCTCAAACTTCATCAATTGCAGCATCGATCATCATTTTCAGAGCTATTTAGCTTTGTAGCAGGGTTTGACTATGGAGCTCTCAGTCCCCTTAGTGGTAAAATCCTACTGAAAACGATGAGATAAGGGATCTAGGATGTTTTAGACAGAGATTTAATTGATTCCTTATTATTTTCATGGGACAGGATATCGTAAAGTGATTAATTTTCAAGTTTGATATAAATCACAGGTATCTGATTTCAGGCAACAACTAGTGAAAACCATAGTTTTAGTCTTAATTTTGTGTGATAAAATCAGAGATTTGACTAAGTGTTGATATTGCAGAGTCACGAATGGAGGGAGTTGCCAATCGTCCAAGATCGGGACCACAAGATAAAGAGACAGGGGACATGCCAGCACACGACATTGTAGAAGATGAACCCGCACCTAAAGGAAAAGGAACCAGAGTAGCAGAAAATAACAGGACGCAAAGGGCAGCTCAATTCAAGTTCAAAATGCAGCCTATGATTCCTGAGTCAAGTCTTACTTCAATATGGACCAACGTGGGAGATACTAACCTCGGACCATTCAATACCGGAATGATAAGAGATAGACTATATGGCAACAATCAGTCTAAAGAAATTAAAAGGATGTTCAAAAACAGTATCATACAAGCCGCTATTTTTCCACCCACACATCAATGGACTGAACTAGTATTAGAAATGGCAAAGAATTACAACCCAGCAACAAGGGAGGTTGTCACACCCAAGGGGCATATAGCCGTCACTCTTGTGGAGGATGCAATCAGGGATGCTTTCTACATTCCAGAGCACAAAGTTGATATTCGGAGGACGAAGCGGGATGCCATGAAGGAATATGAAGCCAAAACAAGTTATTATGTGGGCTTAATTAACAGAGAGTGGTCAGCTGGGCCTAAGAGGACTCGTGCTCAATTATCCAAGTTGACAAGGTCTGACTTTAAAGAGGATGTGGGAGATTTGATAATAATGCTGAACCGAGTTATGGGTAGTCCTCAGGCAATGCTTTTCGATACTTGGATGTGTTACTTCATTGATGTTATCCTTAACGACGATGAGATGTTCGATTGGGCATGGATGATTAGCAATAACATGGATGAGCAGCTGAGAACCCTAATGCACACCAAGTCTTTTCGCATGACTTCTTATTTGATCTATATGATGGCATGGATTCGCAAGTATCTTGGATTACAGTGCTTGGGGAAATCCGGAAGCCAGAAAGGGGAATTAATGGTTTATGATTGTTACCCACAGCTTCATCTTGGCAATAAGGGTGGCTTTCAGATCGCCAACGATACTTTGGTTATGCGCAATGTGAGGGTGTTACAGAAGAATCCACTTAGAAGACTGTCAAAAGAAGCAGAGGACTTGGTGAAGGTGTATGGGGCATGGTTTATTCAATTCCCCAAATTCACTTACATCAGAATCCTCGGGAACACGGGGTGCCCAAAGAAGCTTCCTCGGTTTCTAACAGATAGGCTGGTGTTAATTGAAGTGGCAAGACAGTTGTTGGCATATGATAGTATCCAAAGGAATAAGTGTAAAATGGCAATTGTGTTTCCACTGAGCATCGGAAGCTAGAGTTGTTCGACTATTGAGGCAGCAAAGGCAGTGGAAAGCGAGCTTGAGTTTTATTCTCTAGAATTGTATCTTGGAAGAGCACATTTCGATCCGCACCGTCAAATTAGAAAGGCATACGGAGCTCAATATAGGCATATAGCACATATTGAAGACCATTGGGCCAATGCCAGTGATGATGTTGAAATAAAAAGGAGGGCATTCTCTAGGATATCGGTTGAGCTAATTAGGGCAACCAAGTGGATGCAAATTCAAGACCAGGTTGAGGATCATATGCAGTATCTTCATCCAAACTATGAGAAGTCAAGAAAAGAAGGCATTCCGCCCATTGATTGGAACAGTAAAAGTGAAGAAGGATTGGATGCACTTATGATGATGGTCAGAACCTTCACGATGGGATGGTTGTGAGACCAAGAGGCTTGCCTACATGCGTTGAGGTTGCCCCTAACTTATGAGCTCATGAAGGACATAGTGGAGCCTAAGGATGAATCATCTGGGCCCCCACCGGAAAGGAGTAATGGTCTCGAGAGCCAGCATAGTGTGAGAGGTGGCAATAAGTTTCCACAAGAAAAGGATAAGAAAAGAAAAGAGGTGAGGAGTCAACAACCACAGCAAAAGAAACAGAGACAACCAATTGAGGGTGTAACACCACAGCTGATGATATTTGACAGGGCACCGATCCAAGCAACCAATGAGTCGACAGCAAGTAAAAGTTCTAGTTATGTCCCACTGGATCATGGTGAACATGAAGTTGACTCGCCCCCTCCACATGATGTAGAACAACAGGAGGAAAATGAGATCGTTAATATTGAGTCATTCTCTCAAGGTGAGGTGGGTCAACCATTAGCAGTTGAAGAGAACTTGGAAGTTGATAAAGAGGCTCCAACGCAAGACCAAGAAGATGAAAGAGTTGAGGATGAACTTGGATTGGTCACGGCACCCACTTGGCTGTGGAGTAGAATGGCAAAACCAAATATAGATCACCAACCTGTTGAAAGTGCGAAGGAATTGATAAGGAGAGTTGAAGCGGATAAGAGCAAGGCACCGGCAAAGAGGTTCTATCAAATCACGCGAGATGCCTCAGGATATCGCATTGCATAGGTGGCAGTCCTGAAGGAAGGCCAAGTGAGAGGAGGAATCGAGCCAGACGACTATGACATAGAAGAATATGAGCTAGGACGGGCAACAAAGAAGCAAGAAGTTGAGGAGGCACATGGAACTATCCAGGCTTTAGATGAAAGAATACATAAGGAAATGGCCAAAAAGAAGTATAAGGCTGAAGTCTTAAGCTTGAAGGAGCATCTCCGGCAGATTATGAACCCAATACGGCAAGCTGATCCAAACTTTATTCCTCCCAGGCCTAGTTCCAATGCATCTATGGAAGGATTAGAAGGTGTTGGACTTATGGGGCAGGAGGCTAGGAGATGGGTGGCATTGGTAAGCGAAGAGGCTGGTATATTTCTCAAGCGGTTTGTCAAGACGTTCGATACCGTATTCTCCCTTCACGAGCAAGCTGAGAGGATACTAAAACAGTGCAGAGTTTACTCGTCTGGAATGGAGGAAGTTCTATCCCATTTGTTGGCACTTATGGAGGTTTTGTTGCACACGTTGATAAAGGATCGAGTGGTAGAGAAGGGGTAGGTAGTTGACTTTAATGCTTGGCATCAAGTGGTGACCTATAGATGTGATACACTTAAGCAGCTTGAGCCTCGTTGTCTGGCTACGAGAGATGCCATTCTGAAGATAAAGAGCGAGATGCTTGACTGTGTGAGAGCTATGTTGCATCAAATTGTGGATGGCACTCAGAGGCTGACTGTGGAAGGCCTTCAAGATGGAATGAACAAAATTTGCTTTGGAAGTGGAAATTCACTTGAGTTTGGGCAATTGGAAGCAGCGGCTCAGCTCAAAGGCTTCATGACTTTATATAATGCAGCTGGATGAAGTCATGTTCTACTTATGCAGGAGAGGTGAGCTATTACGAGTATAGACTTGGGTGCATGCCAAGTGTCCCCATGGAGATAATTGGTGAAATCGCATCTAGATTCATTGAACATGCAAAGCAAGATGAGGATAAGGAACACATTTCCCAAGGCAATGACATGGCGTAGGCCCACAGGAATCTCGAGTTTGCTGATTGGTTGAATAATAAATGCCTCATTTTGGTTGGCCCATTTGGCGCCAAGTGGCATGGGCCCTTGTGCCCTGTCTTTTCATTGGTGCATAGTTGTTTTGAATTTTCCTATTGGTTTATAAGGTGGTGGCTTCTTCTACATGTGCTCTCTTCTCATTGATCCTTATCCGGTTGTTATGGATTTGAATTTTCTTATTGGCCCCTGAAGGCAATGTAATTTTTTCTATTGGCCTACATGGTGGTGCTTGATTGTAATTGGGTGGGTATTAAATATTTGTAGTAGGTGGTTATGGAAACCCTAATTAGGACTTTTGCCTCTTAATCTCAACCCTTGATTTTAAGATTTTTGCCTCTTAATCTTGGCCACTCATTGTACTTGAAGCCTCTATATAAGGCCATTTGCTCTCATTTGTAAAGAGAGTTATGTTGGAGAATTGGTGCCAAAATACTATTAAAATTGTTCTTATTCATTGTTGTGGCTTGCATGGTGGATATACATGATCATTTTGGTGTATTTGCATGGTTCTTTACATCTCTCAATTAAGATAGGATTTTATTTCAAAGTTATTAAAGTAAGGGTAGAAGTAGATAGATTGTGTGATGATTTTGGTGGATGTTTGATTGGATTCTATAAAACTAGGCCACTAGCTCCTTGTAGATGCAAGGGTGCCTTGAGTGGTAATCTAGTAATTGCGCTCAAGTTCAATTGGCATTAGATCCTTAATTTGTACTCCAAGTTGGATTGAGGGGAAGGTGTTGATATGAAAACTGTTTGAGATCCTTTGAAGCTTTGCACTAGGTGGAGTTGAAGTCACAGGCAAGCCTCCATTTGGTAGGAATCCTAGTCCATCCATTGATCTTTCCATCCATAGTTAGAAGTAGACATAGTTTAGATAGTAGTAGTTAAAGAGAAAAGTTGGAAGTGATATAAATCACGGATATACTTTGTCATGTATTGCAAAGCCAAATCTTTAGCAGTACAAGTAAGTTGACACCCTTGAATGAAACACGTAAGCCCACCTAAGTGATTAACCAGCAAATCACATCATTTCAACTAAGTTAGATATCCACAGGTGTAAGGAACCTTGGAGTCATTCAATGATCTTCATTGCAAAGCCTAGCATGGGAGATGACTTTGTTCAAGAGAGGATTTGATGTTTTATGTTTCTCGAAGCATTGAGTGTTTAATCCTGCATGTTGTGTAAGTGGAACAAAACTCGCATCAACACTATACCATACATAACAGAATTGTAACACAATGTACACAATCAGAAGTTATGCTCTTCATACATAGAGTGTTAATGAACCAACCAATAACATGGTATATGCCATTAAGCTAAGCCATGCCAATACATCTAAGATTAAACTCTTCTTAAGCTTAGACTCCCTCTTAGGTTAGATTGGACTAACTAGGGCAATTTCATATTCAACTTTTAATGCAAAACTTAGACCTACTTTATGCTCGTCATATATAAAATCAAAATCATGTTTAGGCCAAACCCCCCGTTACCATTTTTCCTTAGTTTTGAAAGAGTTAGACTGAGTTCCTAAATCTGAAATTGATCTTTTACTCAACGTGGCTCTGATACCATGTTAATATTTTTCAGATTCACCTAAGGAATGTATCAATCTATAGAAGTCTAACAAAACTAAGCACAGGATGTAACAAAATAAACTCAGAGCAAGGAGAGATAGTACCCGGATTGTAGTTCTGAAATGATCTTCAGATCAGTCTCTTCTAAGTCTCCAAAGTGAGTAGATGTGAATGGACAAAGTCAGTCCATTTAGAGCTTCCAAAATGACATAAATCTGATGTTTACTTTGACCTAGGATTAGACCAAAGCCAATGTAAATCTACCTTGAGATCTGCTCCAAAATTCGCACCTAATTCTGCCCTTGAGATCTGCTCCACAATGGTGAATTCTCTGCCTCCTCAATGCATTGCTCTTTGAAAACAATCGGACCTTACTCCAGATTCGCTGCTGCCTTAATGCAGCCTTAACCGATTCTTGGAGGGAGAGAGCACATTATGTTTTTTTGGTGTGTCTCCTCCAAGATATGATCTTCCTTATATATGCAATGTGGTGCCTCTTCAAGAGGGCCGACTTAGGTACTTTAAATAAAATACACTTGCCCAAGAGGCCGCCTTAGGCCCTTTATTTAAATTAAGTCATTCAGCATATATAATTGATAAACAATAAATATTAAATATTTCCTTATATTTAATGTTATTATTTATGTATCAAATTATATTAATAAATATATACTCTATATATTTATTATCATTATCCAAGGTGTAAGATATTTGCCGAAAGGCCATAATATCAACAGTATTCGCCTAGAATGTCACCTTCCATTGATTCCAATCCCATTGTAGCTAATAGCATTGTAGTTATCAAGAGCTGCAATCAAACATGCTACTTAAAAATAAAAAAGGAAATAGGTAGCAGTTTCCAAGCTTCATAATGGTATAAAATATAGCAGTTTTCTAGTGATGCCCCCCAAATCATTTAATGCAGACAGATACTGAATCGACAAACTACAAATTGTAGGCAACAAGACAGATACTAAATTGACCAAAATACTAAAGTGTAGGCAACAAAGGATCAGCACTAGATAGACCAAGTGTGCTAGCCAAGGAGCAACTCTTGCCTCTGCATTTGAACAAATTGCTGTTGACAAAAGTAATGAACTTGGATTTGTACAAAACACTTTTTGATGAATTGTAGTCAAATCCCCATGAAAATACTTTTTGGTGAAGTATTGTCAATCCCCAAGAACCGTTGAGCCATCAAGTTGGGGAAGTACTGATCCATAATTCTATTCATCGCTAATTCTATTTTCTTCTTAGTTAATTCTGGGCTTAATAAGATTCATCGCAAGAAAAGTCTTAATGGAATCCTCATGGCATAACTGCATTATCTGTATTGGATCTGAAACTCTAATATTGTTTGCTATAATGAATAGCATAAACAGATGGAGAGCCTCCGTAGTGGTAAGTATATAGTGGGTGGTTCTTGTATCTTCTCAGGAATAAATAGAAGTACTAAGTAGAAGTGGATTTCCCAGTGGATTCATATTTGGTACAGCCTCTGTTTCATATCAGTATGAAAAAGCTGCAAGGGAAGGAGGAAGATGCCCTAGCATTTGGGATACTTACTCCCATATCAGAGGTTAATTAGTGGTTGAAGGTGCACGGCTCCATGCTGGCTATCATAGTTGGATGTCCTGTACCCTCTGTCAGGAGAAATGATATATTTTAATATAATACTGTTTCCTTAAAACGCTATAAATAATAATATAATATTAATAAATATTATAATAATAATAACCATCTTCCAGGTCGGCCCCGTAAATAAAATAAAAATAAAAATAATAATAAATATAAGAACTTTACAGGTCGGCCCCAAAGTAGTTTCTAAAATAAGGTTGGCTTATTTGAAAATCAACCCAATTCAGTATAAAAGGGGCTCTCAAGGTCATTGGGGATATAAAAAGAAACAGCTTATGATATCTGACTTTTCGAACTTCACATTGTCTGCTGTTGGGACAATACCCCTGCATCAGCACACTGAGATATTTAAACAAATCCCCAAATATTTCTCCTGGGTGACTTCACTTGAGGAGGAGCAGGTCCGGCTAATAAACTGCATTTGTGTTTTTAAGAGAATGTTAAAAGAAATCCGTAAGTGCACAACACAGAGATGCCAATCATTGGGATCTAGCAGCACCATGCAGGCAACAGAAAAGAGGCTAGATTACACTAATATCATTTCAGCAACATTCTAAGCAGAATTCTAACGGTGGACTAATCAGGCTGTCTTTACTTATTCACAGTTCTGCAATTATTCCCTTTTGTCAGGCAATATTTGGGGAATATATTTGAAGAATATGACAACCATTGTAAGTGTCTCCTACACCTAATCGCACCTCTACAATCAGCGATGAGCAGACTCAAGTCTGCATTATCCCAAGCTTCTGACAGTGATATCAAATCTGCCAGCTTGTTGGGAAAATTCTGTATTTATCTCAGGTCCACACACATTTGATTACCAGTTGGGCTTATTGCTGATATAATTGTATGTATCACTGTTAATGCGAATCTGAGTATTATTTCTTTTGGAGATGTGAATTCAGTATATTTATTTTCTTATCTATAGTCAATCTGCTTTGCAATCATTATTGAAACTCTATTGTTTTTAAATCAATCATCTGTGCAACTGTTAATTTTGAATCAATTAATAATACAGAATCAATAGGGTTTGAACTTTGAACTATCTAAACTCAGATTTTTTAGTGGTATCATAGCCAAAATCCTCCCAGCCTGTGGAATGCTAAGGTTGATTACAGAAATGGAAGAAAGGGATAATGAAATTGGGGCTTTTCAGATCGCTGGATGGTATAACAAATATGAAAAGTTTAAGACTATTAACATTCCAGAGATATCTATGTCTGACAGGAAATGTTAAACCAGTGAATGAGGAGATCATCTTGATGATTAATCAGATGAACCTGAGGATGTCAAAGCCACCAAACCTTTTGACAGGTATTCCATAAGAAAAAGGAAATAAGAAATGGATCCTGAATTAGAAGCAAAACCAAAATCAAAAGAAGGTCAAATTGTGTCTAGTCAAGAGGAAGTTGATGCTTGTGGAGATGGAGAGGTTAAAAGGCTTGAGGAGTTTTCTAAAGACACAGGTTCTAATTATGGCTTGTCCAAATATTATCTTAAAGACAAGTTGGATGGAGAAACTGAAATGAATGAGAAGAGTAAAGAGCTAAAGCCAAATGGAGCATTCTTGAAAGAAGAAAACTAAAAAGTTACAATTGAAGAAAAGACAGAAAAGAAATCAATTGCTTGTGATTTGCAGTTTACTAAACAATCATGGGTTGATAGAGGAATCAGAATTTACAGATGTTAAAAGAGATTCATCGATAACAAAAGATGGTGATTTCCAAGACACGTCAATCCAATTTTAAGGTATGGAAATAATTGAGCCACGTAATGGTAATTCGCAACGTATGGAGGTAATTAGACCATGTCATGGTGATTCAAAAGATATTAGTCTTTCTATTGTGATGATTAATTCGACTATGATGGACCCCGATGAGGAGGAATAAGATGTTTATCAAAAATGGGGAGATGAAGGTTATGTTAAATTTAAGAACTCTGGAATACATAAAATGCAAGGAACTGAAACTCAAAACACAAAAGAACAATGGACACAAAACCTTATCTTGGGAAAACCCTCCACTTGAGGGTGAAAAACCTAGCCCACAAAATATTGATCCTTTATTGAGTTCTCAAAACAAATACAATGATCTCTTATTCACAGATTGAGCACTTTGTCTATATATAACAAAATAAACAAAAGTCACTAGTATCTTACAGATTCAACTAACTATGAAAAAGTCTTACAAAATATGTATATCGATCATATACCGATTGATTATACCATAACAATATTGTTCTGAACAAATACACAAAACTTATCCGATTAACAAACTCCATGGTTATCCACCATAATACTATCCAAAATGAATGACGTACTGTGAGACTCTTTTCTTTTTCCATAGCCCAATCCATAGAACTTCACAGTAACTGAAGAGACTCCCGCAGTATGCCAAGACACCACCGTTACATCCACGATAAAACTCTTTAATGAGTTTACGATAAAATCCTTCATTGAACTGTCAGCAGATCCAAAATATGAACCGTCGACAAAAACATCCAGGTGGGAAACACAACGCCAGTTCATACCAAGACCCATGTCATCCAATCTCAGCGGTTAAGAAGGCGAATAAGAAATAACAACATGACCAAAAAGAAAACAAGCCACACGATGTCTCAATTGAGCAGGGACAATAAATAAACATTACTAACAACAAAGCAAGAGCATATACAGCTTGATAACGCTAGCACACGATACCAGAAGGACACAGAGGAGTCTCAGATGAGATGATAAGAAGCTCCCGAAGATACATAGCAGAGAACCAAGAAATATAGAAAAACATCATTGCAAGTGATCGAATCAGAAGAAGATAGACACATACCAGTATAGCAAGAACTCTAAAAAACTGTTATTGATCAACACAGGTATGAAGGAGCTCTCACACAACTATCAAATCTTTAACACTCCCTCTTAGCAAGAGAGAGATCATTCATATGCCATGGTATCTCTCAACATGACAAACACAAAAGGCAAACCTCATCACAAATTTTCTCAACATGATATTGTCATCTCAGCGTGACATTCACCATGGCTACTCCCAAAGGGTGAAAGAACACAAGAGCGAAGTCATGGAGTCTCTCACATGACATCCACCATGGCTACTCCTAGAGGGTGGAACAAGGGCTTTCACCTCAAACTCCTCTCACAGAGAAGAATGCATTAACAAGGGCTTGCACCTCAAACTTCTCTCAAAGAGAAGAATGCATTAACATCATAAAATAAGAATCACTGAAGGTGAAACTCTCTCTCAGCAAGAGCATCACTCTCCACAATACCAAACTTATCTCGAAATATAGATTTGGATAAGCATCAACATAAAGTACTAAGATTAAGACTTTAGCATCAATTACCTTGAAATATAGATTTGGATAAGCATCATTCTTTAGGAAGCCCAAGTTCAATAAATAATGATCAATTCTCTCATACCATGCACGTGGAGCTTGCTTAAAGCCATAAAAAGCCTTTTTCAATCTGCACACATGTGATTCCTTCTCATGAATCACAAAACCCTTTCGCTTCTCAATGAATACCTCTTCTTCAATTACCCCATCCATTTGATGGAGTTTCCATCCTTTAACTGTTGCAACAACAATAATAGTTATGATAGAAGTGTATCGTGCTACAAGAGAAAAGGTCTCCTCATAATCTATACCTTCCTTTTGAGAAAACCCTCTAGCTACAAATTCGGCTTTATATTTTTCAACACTCCCATTAGCTACATGTTTGATTTTGAACAGCCACTTCAAAGAAACAACAAATTTACCTTTGGCCCTAGGAACAATGTCTGAAACATCATTCTTGATAATGGATTGATACTCCTCCATCACAACATCCTTCCAAACTTGTTGTTTTGAAGCCTCCTCAAAACTTGAAGGCTCGGATGCAATAATATGACTCATCAAAACAACATATCCTGCAAACTTATGAGGTCTTTTACTTTCTCTGAAAGTGTCACGTGGGGCTGCATATTTTTCAGCCTCTTCCATAGTATGCCTAACCCACAAAGGTATCTTCTTGTCAAATGAAACATTACTTGGACCAACAATAGGATCTATACGATCAATAGGATCAATAGGATCTTCTAACTCAGTAGTCTCCCTCTGAATCTCTAAAGGGGAATCAAGGACAGCAATACCAATATCTTGAGAAGGTTCAAAATCTTCTCTATCAATTTTCATATTAGATTCTTTACATCTTTTGCAAGCTACATCTTCTTCAAAAGAAACATCTCTGCTGATTTCAATATGCTTTTGACCTATAATGTAAATCTTGTACGCTTTTGATGATTCACTATAACCAACAAAGATACCTTTCTTTCCTAAAGGTTCTAACTTAGTTCTTTTATCTTTTGGAACATGTATGTAAACTGGACACCCAAAAATTCTGATATGACTAATATCTATTTTAGAACCTATGAATGCTTCTTCAGGTGTCATATTGTCTAGAATTTGATGTGGACTACGATTCTAAACATATATTGTTGTCCCGCAAGCTTCTGCCCATAAAAATGTTTGAAGACCTTGATCATAGATCATGGCTTTTGCTGCCTCGACAATAGACATGTTCTTTCTTTGAGCAACACTGTTTTGTTGTCGATTATAAGGGACATGAAATTTACCCCCATTATCAGACCTTAAAACTTTGATCTTCTTATTGGACAAATTCTCTACAAGAGCTTTAAATTCTTTAAATCTAGACAACACTTCATCGGACTCTTTAGATTTTAGAAAATAAATCCATTACTTACAAGAGAAGTCATCAATAAAAGTAACGTAATACCAAATGCCACTCAATGAAGCAACAACCATACAACTAGACAAATCAGAATGAATCAGCTCTAGGATTTCCTTTGCTCTACTTTCACTATTATGAAAAGAACTTTTAATGTTCTTGCCTAGAGCACACCCTTTGTAGACACCCTCATGATCTTGATTTAGCTTTGGAAGGCCAACGACCATCTTCTCCATGGAGGACAAAGTTCTAAAAATTAAATGAGTGAATCTTTTATGTCACAGTTCACTGGTACTCATCGAATTATGTGCTAGAGCTTGAATAGGACGAGCTGAAAGTCTATACAAGCTTTCATGACGAACACCAATCTCAAGAACTGTCTTAATGCTAGTGTTCTTCCATGCGAAGACTTTGCCCTCAACAAATGCTACATTATAACCTTTATCTTCCAATGTTGAAATCAAATTCCTCTTGATTGCAAGAATGAACAACACATCACTCAGATGAAGAGGAATTCCTTAATCTAAATGAAAAGATGTAGAACCAACACCCTTAACAGAATAGCAAGCATCATCACCAATAATAACTTGTAAGTGAGAATCTTTTCCTTTCAAATTAGAGAGATGTTCACGGTAACCTGTAATGTGACGAGAGGCTCCACTATCAATTAGCCAAGTATCACTATTAGTAGCAACATTACTAGAAAGAGCATAAATAAATAAGAACCCCTCTGAATTTTCACTTGACTCTCTATGAGGAGAAACATTTTCAACATTTGTAGCAACAACTTGATGCTTGGGCCTTGTAGTACAATCTCTAGCAAAGTGATCATACTTGTCACGTCTAAAACATTGAATCCTAGAGAGATCCTTCTTCTTAGGTTCAAGGGCTAAATCAAAATTCCTATCTATGTACCTCTTGAAGTTACCTTTCTTTCCTTTCTCTTTAGAAGTATGGGCAGCAAGGGCATGGTCTTCTTCATGGTGAGATTTACGTCCATTTCCTCTATCCTCCAATCTGCATTCCTCCTAAATGCAATCAGCTCTCAACCGATCAAACTTAGGTAGTTCATCTCTTCCACTGATTCCTTGAATAAAGGATTCCCAAGAGTGAGGAAGATCATTCATGGCCAACATAACCAGATCTTTTCCCTCAAAGGAATCTCCAATAGTATTGGTTGATTCTTTAATTCTGTAATCTTCATAAAGAAAGAAACAACAGATTCTCCTCTAGCCATCTTAACATGAAGAAGTTGACGTCTCAAAGCTATAGATTTACTAGTGTTGTTGAATTCATACAAGTTTTTCAGAGTCAAACATTTCTTTAGCTGAATTCAACATTGATATGATAGGTACCATATGATCCTTAACAGAATCAATTAGAATCTTCCTTGCCATGATTTTGTTCTTTCTCCATTGCGCTTTTCCATATTATCAAAAGGTTCCTCTACATCAGATTTCACGTAGTCAAGAAGATCACTCTCTTCAAGCGCAGTTAGGACTCTGAATTTCCATGAAGTGAAATTGGATGCTCCATCCAACCTGTCTTTAACTTTCAATCCATTCACCATTGTAGGAAGCTAAAACAAGCAAACTAAAAGTAGAGCAAAGAGTAATTCAAAACTAAAAAATTATGGTTCTAGATTGTTTCCTCAGACCCGCTCTGGTACCATGTTAAATTTAAGAACTAGAATACATAAAATGCAAGGAACCGAAACTCAAAACACAAAAGAACAACAGACACAAAAACTTATCCTGGGAAAACCCTCCACTTGAGGGTGAAAAACCCAGCCCACAAAATATTGATCCTTTATTGAGTTCTCAAAACAAATACTATGATCTCTTTTTCACAGATTGAGCGCTTTCTCTATATATAACAAAATAAACAAGTCACAAGTATCTCACATATACAACTAACTCTGAAAAAGTCTTACAAAATATGTATATCGATCATATACCGATCGATTATACCATACCAATATTGTTCGGAACAAATACACAAAACTTATCCGATTAACAAACTCCACAGTTATCCACCATAATACTGTCCAGAATGAATGATGTGTCGTGAGACTCTTTTCTTTTTCCATAGCCTGATCCATAGAACTCCACAGTAATTGAAGAGACTCCCGCAAAATGCCAAGAGACCACCGTTACATCCACGATAAGACTCTTCCATGAGTTTATGGTAAAATCCTTCATTGAACCATCGGCAGATCCAAAATATGAACCATCAACAAAAACATCCAGGTGGAAACACTACGCCAAGTCATACCAAGATGGTGCCATGTCATCCAATTTCCGCAGTTAAGAAGGCGAATAAGAAATAACAGCACAACCAAAAATAAAACAAGCCACATGATGTCTCAACTGAGCAGGGACAATAATTAAATATTACTGACAACGAACCAAGAACATATGCAGCTTGATAATGCTAGCAAACAATACCAAAGGACACAGAGGAGTCTCAGATGAGATGATAAGCAGCTCCCGAAGATACATAGCAGAGAACCAAGAAATATAGATAAACATCATTGCGAGTGCTCAAACCAGAAGACAGACACAGACCAGCATAGCAAGAACTCTGCTAAAACTGTTATTGATCAACACAAGTATGAAGGAGCTCTCACGCAGCTATCAGATATCAAACAGGTTACACTTTATAGATTGGGGCACAAGGATCCCTTTATTCAAGTTCAAGGATATTCACATTCAATGATTTGGGGCCCTGGTGACATTGATAGAAAGAATGAACAGACTGCTGCCATTTTGAAGAAACAAGTCAATTGCTCAATGCAAAGATGATGATGTCTGTAAACATACCCCAATTAGTGTCTAGTTTGGATAAGACATGCCCACCTCTGCCTTTTAGGATCACTAATTGTTCAAAGGAAGATAGATATGTTGCATCACTGCACCTGCCAGAGTATGATTTGTAAGGCAATGACCAAGAATGGCCAAGGAATTTAAATGATGGTAATGTCAAAGGCCCAAAAGAAAAACCTTGTCACAGTTGCCTGTAGATAAGTTTGAGGAGTAGATAGAAAATTTTGAAAAGGAGTCTGCCAAAGTTTCAGCAGGTTGGTGTTTTAATGGTCCAGTGGCGAATTCAATAAGAGTTTCTATGGATAAACAAAACCCAATTAGTGATGCTGGGAAGGAAAAACCGGTACTTCTAGGAAAGAAAGTCAGTCCCATGCTTTCTAATGCACCTCAAATATTAGATTGCTGTATGTACAGTGGCAATGAAGATTCAGTTTCAGATTCCATATACAGATGTAAGAGTTGTGGAATTCATGTCCATGGTCAGCAAAATTCTGATCAAGAGGACCTATTAAAAGTATCTGATTGGCTTTGTAGAAAATATGAAGTTTTACATGGTACCATTGCTGCTGCACGTGGATTAGATATCTCACTAAGAGATTTGGTTCTGCCTTCTCAAAAGATGGAAACCATGATGATGGAACTCCCTGTAAAGTAATGAGGCAAATATCTCTGGCATGTGGTAAAACTTGCAGCCAAAGGACAAGCAATGGAGTCCCAAGCCCTTCTTTGTGTTTTGAAAGACACAAATGGCAGTTGCTATTTGAACTGGTGAAAGAAATGCCAAAACCCACAGCAACTTTAAGGCTGAAGTGGGCTATAGCCTATAGTGGACTTCAGTATTTGGTTATCCAAACTTGAGTCTGGAGATCAATTGAAGCTCAACGAACCGACTATTTTAATTGGCATCTTTAAGTTTTCTGATGGAAAAGAAACCACTGAGCCACAGTTTTCATTGCAACAGATTACAGCCTTCTCATATGAGGGTACTGGGCAGCTTAATCCAGGGGAACTACAGTTGTACAGAGGAAAACTAAAAATGACAGCTCATCTTAATCAAGACTCAGAGAAGGGTATTTGTACCTATGGTGCATTGCAATAAGCAGTTGTTCCCCTTGCTCAACATACAAGGAGTTTGTGATCAAAATTCCAGGGATTACACTGATTGCAAACACGATGTTGATACCACCAGAAGATAATATTTTGTCTTCTGTGGTATGAAATCCAGATATATGTAATACCACAAGTTGGTATGGCAGATATTTTAATTCGGTTAACTACTCAGTAGTTGCAATATGGGCTTTGAAGAATGCAGATCTTGGAGCTGTTGCTTCAGAAACAGGATCAGAAGTTGTTGCTGATTTGGCAATGAGTGTTGTAGTTGTTGATAAAGGCATTTGGAATGGAGCTCCAAGCATGGCTAAAATGAAAAGAATGAAGATGTGTGTTTGAGATACCAAACCCCTCAAGGTGTGGAGCTGGTCAAGGATTCCCTTCAAGATAAGATACTCCACTATGATAGTGCTTGGTCCATTTTGAACATGTTTAGGATGGAACACAAAAGATGGACACTCTATGGGGTATTGACAGAATAGGACCTTGTGGGAAAGAATCATCAACTTGATTGGGTTGATTGGACTCTTGGTGTCAAGGATTATACTATATAAATCACTTTGAGAGCTGTTTTCCATCTCACTATTGCCAATTGCAACATTCTCAGCCTTTCCCACACACTGGAAATAGCCACCAAGGGAAGTTTGATTTCATGGAAAATTCAATTTCTATTGTTTGTCTTCAAAGAGATGTTTGATTTTTATACAAGGAGGTTTCCAGGTATTGCAACTCTATTTTTAAGCAAGGGATGGCATGAGGACAACCATGACAAAATGTTGGAGCCGATTGCATCATGTTTGGAAAGTGTTGAAGAGTTTCCTTGTTAAAAAGTAGCAACATCATGGGAAATCATGATTGGAAAATGTAAAGGACTCACGATTGATGAACCTCAATCGATGATATGCTACCTTGACATGAAGAGAGTAGTGGTTCAGGGAGTTGTCATTTGCTTGGGGACAAGCAATACTTGGGGAGGATTGTTATTTTAATATAATAGTGTTTCCTTAAAACACTATAAATATTAAAATAATATTAATAGATATAATTAAGAAATTTAAAATAATAATAACCACCTTCCATGTCGGCCTTATAAAGAAAATTAAAATAAGAATAATAATAAATATAACTTTATGGGTCGGCCCCACGGCAGTTACTAAAATAAGGTCGGTTTATTTTGAAAACTAACCCAATTTAGTATAAAAGGGGCGCTCAATGTCATTGGGGATGTATAAAAAAGAGGGCCTTTGGTATCTGAGTTTTTAAACTTCACATTGTCTGCTGTTGGGACAATACCCATGCACCAGCACGCTGAGATATTTGGATGAAACCCCAAATAGTTCTCCTGGGCGACTTCACTTCAGGAGGAGCCGGTCGGGCTAATAAACTGCATTTGTGTTTTCAAGAGAATGTTAAAAGAAGTAAGTGCACAGCACAGAGATGACAGTAATTGGGATCTACCAGCAGAATGCAGGCAACAGAAAAGTGGCTAGATTACATGAATATCATTTCAGCAACGTCATAAGCAGAATTCTTATTGTAGAGTAATCAGGCTGTCTTTACTCATTCACAGTTATGCAATCAATCCCTTTTGTTAGGCAATGTTGGGGAGGGTATATTTGAAGAAAATGACAACCATTATAAGTGTCTCCTACACCTAATCGCACCTCTACAATCAGCTGTGAGCGCACTCAGGTCTGCATTATCCCAGGCTTCTGACACTGATATCAAATCTGCTAGCTTGTTTGGAAAATTCTGTATTTGTCTCAGGTCTGCACATAACTGATTACCAGTTGGGCTTATTACTGTTATAATTGTATGCATCCCTGTTAATGAGAATCTGAGTAATGTTTTTTTAGGAAATGAGTGTTCAGTATATTTATTTGATTATCTATAGTCAATCTGCTTTGCAATCATTATTGAAACTATATTGGTTTTAAATCAATCATCTGTGCATCTGTTAATATTGAATCAATTAATAATTCATAATTGATAGGCTTTGAACTTTGAACTATCTATGTTAAATATTATAGCAGTGAGATAGATCTTTCTTCATTATATTCTGATCATTCAACTTATGGAAATTCTGTTCATACCTTAAACTCTCCGATATCAGAATTATTCGTGCCACCTGTTGTTGAGCTGTTGGAACCGATAGCTATGTTTATATTCTATTTCCGGCATCTTTATGACTTGGCAATAATTTTATCTATATTGATGACCTGGCTTCATGCGGTCTCACTTAACCTTACCGACAGTTCGATGGTTCTCCTTATTCTGTTTGCATCGCACTTTTGGCATCGTGTGTATATGATGTGGCATCGTGCGTATTCTCCTTATTCAAGTCTTCTCTTAAAGGCATCGGTTCCTATTTTGAGGTTCAATGGCACTCATTATTGTCGGTTTATATCCCATGGCGGTGACTCTTTATTATTATGGTCGATTCATATTATCATGCGGAGCTATGAATTTGGAAATGGTCAAGTATCTTTGTGAACATGAGTTTTCTATGTTTTTGTATGGTCTTCTCATTGTCACGGTTACGATGATTATTCCTTCTTCTGAGCATGTATAGCTCTGCAGATATAGTGCTCTGTGCAAAAAAGAAAAAAATCGTGTGCTCTTTTCTGTATATGATAAGTTGGTTGAAGACTATTCTGTACTATTGTATTTAGTCTCAGATATGTCATTTATGTGTATCGAGTTCATACACTTCTCACTGCTGGCTTTTATTGTTCATGGATGCCATTTATTATTTGGGGCCTCTTGTTTTTTGGTCGGTATCACTCATCGTTCTCTCTTCACTCTCTCTTTGTATCGAGAGACGTTTTGTTTTTTTATTATCAGCGATATCATGTCATGGGTGGATGAGCCTTGCCATGAGTTAGCAGACTACCTTTCTTGAAGTTTGCTGCAGTCTGTTGATATGTTGCTCGATGCACAAGCAAAGATAGAGAGAATTCTTTGAGTAATGTTCAGTATCTAATTATATTTCTTATCTACATATTGTGATTGTAGCACAGTTTATATCTGCTGTTATTATACAATCAGTTTATGATCTTAGAACAGTTTTGGTGGTGCTCGGTTGAGATGTGATCAGGACCCTTGTAAAGTTTTTTGACAGAAACTCTTGGTATCATACGATCTCTGGTTATTATTGAGACAGATGATACATATTGACATCTATGTGATAAAAGTGTTGCTGACTATTGCTTAACTTTTAAGAGTTAACAGTTATAAGCTTGAGAGCATTGTATTTATTTTTGTGAATACAATAGAGGAATCATCTTTTTGTGGGGCTGGGTTTTTCACCCTCAAGTGGAGGGTTTTCCCAGGATAAAGTTTTGTGTCTCTGTTCCTCTGTTCCTTCGGGGTATTTTGAGTTTATGATCTTATTCTGGTTCAAAAACTTAACATGGTATCAGAGCCAGGTTTAAGAAAAGATCCTGAACCAGAATAAGGACAACTGGATTCTAGAAGAATCATGATGTCTAATGGGTGTCAAATATGTTGTTCAGTGAATTATTGAATATTGAGGAATTCTTGCTAATTGCATGCTGATTGGAATTTAAGAGATTATGATCTCCAAAGCTTCCAAAGCTTTCATTTCAGACATCAATGGGGAGGATGCTCATCTATGCTTACATGTTTGGCATCCACGTCTATGAGGATAGCAGATGTGCTACTGTTTGATTTTGCGTTCTCTGTCTGCACTAAATTTGTGTGATGGTGTAAGATCAATTGGTGTAAAATTGTTTCAAAACTTAACATGTTACAACTGTTGTTGATTGAGTACTACATATGCATATCTGGAAATCTGAATCTCTAGGTGCATAGATCAGGAAAGATTGATTGGTGGATTGCGAGGAAGTCTAGACAATGTATTTCATATTTTTTGAATTATGTTCATGAATCTTTTATGTAATTATTATTTCTTACATTAAAATAGTAAATTATGTATGCTTCTAGCAATCGTACTTCTCTTTGAATAGATTGATCCTATAAACTATTAGTAATCACTATTACTGGTTGCAGATAAGATCATGGAGCATAAGGATGTTGAGTAGATTTGCCTTGGCTCATGATTGCTCTGCAAATATTAAGATTGAAAAGAATTCAGAATATTGATGGATTCTAAAATCTTCCTTTTGTTTCGTGACTTCTAATATCCTTACTGTATTAGCCCAGCCTACTCGGGAACATTTATGGTGATAGATTTGGGTGGCGTTTTGTATACTCATGTCATGAAACATCGACTTAAAACTTAGTGGAGTTTGGATCATCCATATTGGTATCTTCTGAGTTATTTCAGCGAGTAGAGATGATCTCTTCAAATCTGAAGATGACAAAGATGAGACACAGCTATAGGTCTAGCTCATTGGTGTATCAATAACACATAAAGAGGACGGATCAAGAAACAATCATGGAGACCCACTCACAGCCATGGGACTGAATTGATAAAAGATTTGTTCTATGTACTTTTGTGAGGGATCAATCTTACCACGGGATGGTGATGAGAAGATTGTAATCTTTGCAGGTTGCTGCAGCAGACGTATTAATGATGTTTCAAATTTTAAGTGACTGATATTAGTTACAGAGACTGAATTATCAGATTTCAGTGATTTCAAAGTTCGTTTTTTAGAAGTGTCTTCTTAGCCATCATGGTTGGTGGTTTGCTTTCTATTATAAGAGGACATAAGTCATTGCTTCTAAAGGTTATTCTTCATTATTGAACCTGCAGCAAGTGTGCACTGAGCTTATTTAGCTGTCAATCTGAGATCAAAGGTCCTTAAGGATGATGAGAGACTGCATTCAAGGGAGGTAGAACCTGATGCAACCTATGAGGAAGTTATGCAGGCTAAAGATGAGGACACAGATTGTCTTGTGAACAATTTCTTCTAAGAGGAGGAGATGACACTCAAAGGGAGCTTCTTTGCAATCTCTCAGGCAGCAGGGATCAAAAGAGAGCTTTGTGAAGAAGTCTTTATGTCACCTAAGAGGGTTGCAGTTTTGCAAGGCTAGGTGCTAAATTTCATAGTAAATCTCTTCAACTGTAAAGAACAGAATTGCAAAGTCAATTTGGATTTGTCATCTCGTAGCTCCGCAAACTTTCTATGAAGAGTGATCTGGGATAAGGTTGAGAAGGACAGTGTCAGAAGTTTCGGAGGTGTGTGTTGAATAAAGTTCCTCTAAGGCAAGCATTGCAGGCAATCTTTGATCTTAGGAGGTTGATGCAAGTGCTTGAAGATCCAGAGGGAGCTTGAGTAGAAGACGGAAAGTGCCAAATGCTTTGCAGAGGATCAGCAAGCTCGTGTAGCACTGTGACTACAAAAGCTTCTTGTTTGGTCAAACATAGAAATCAGCTCTTATTTATTGAGATAATCAAAGCAGTGAGAATGTTGCCCCTGCTAAGAGGGAATCTCCATTGAGAGGAAGTTTGTCTATTCACCATAGGCAACCTTGGACGAGGAGGTCAGAAGGTTGATATCAGATTCAGAGGGAGTCTAATTTGGGAAGTCAGGAGGTTGATATCTAGAGAGCCTTATCATTGTGAAGACTTGTTAATGAGTTCTCTACAAGAGAAGTTCAAGGTGCAATCCCTTGTTAATGATTTCTTCTTTGCGAGAGAAGTTCAAGGTGCAATCCCTTGTAAATGAATTCTTCTCTGTGAAAGAAGTTCAAGGTGAAATCCCTTGTTAATGAGTTCTTCTCTGTGAGGGAGAAGTTCGAGGTGAAATCCCTTGTTAATGAGTTCTTCTCTGTGAAAGAAATTCGAGGTTAAATCCCTTGTTCCACCCTTTGCGAGTAGGTATGGTGGATCCACCCTCTGCAAGTAGGCACGATGGAGATGCATTCTTCTTGGGGAGAAGTCTGAGGTGAAAGTCCTTGTTCCACCCTCTGCGAGTAGGTATGGTGGATCCACCCTCTGCGAGTAGGCATGGTGGATGTCCTAGAAGAAATCCCATGACGTAACACTTTTGTTTATTCACCTCTGGGAGTAGCCATGGTGAATGTCATACTAAGATGACAATACTATGTTGAGAAAATCTGTGATGAGATTTTTTATTGACATTATCTTTGGTTGCAATTATGTGTACTTGCCATGAGATTGCTCTCTGAAGATCTATCTCTTGCTAAGAGGGAGTGTTGAATATTATAGCAGCGAGATAGATCTTTCTTCATTATATTCTGATCATTCAACTTATGGAAATTTTGTTCATACCTTAAACTCTTTGATATCAGAATTATTCATGCGACCTGTTGTTCAGCTGTTCGATCCGATAGCTATGTTTATATTCTATCTCCAGCATCTTTATGACTTGGCAATAATTTTATCTATATTGATGACCTGGCTTCATGCACTCTCACTTACCCTTACTGACAGTTTGATACTTCTCCTTATGCTGTTTGCATCGCACTTTTGGCATTGTGCATATATGTGGCATCGTGCATATTCTCCTTATTCAAGTCTTCTCTTAAAGGCGTCAGTTCCTATTTTGAGGTTCAACGGCACTCATTATTGTCGGTTTATATCCCATGGCGGTGACTCTATATTATTATGGTCTATTCATATTATCGTGTAGAGCAATGAATTTGGAAATGGTCAAGTATCTTTGTGAACGGGAGTTTTCTATGTTTTTGTATGGTCTTCTCATTGTCACGGTTACGATAATTATTCCTTCTTCTGAGCATGTATAGCTCTGCAGATATGGTGCTCTGTGCAAAAAAAAAAATCGTGTCCTCTGTTCTGTATATGATAAGTTGGTTGAAGACTATTCTATACTATTGTATTTAGTCTGAGATATGTCATTTATGTGTATCGAGTTCATACACTTCTCACTGCTGGCTTTTATTGTTCATGGATGCCGTTTATTATTTGGGGCCTCTTGTTTTTTGGTCACTAACGCTCATCATTCTCTCTTCACTTTCTCTTTGTATCGAGAGATGTTTTGTTTTTTTATTATCGGCGATATCATATCATGGGTGGATGAGCCTTGCCGTGAGTTAGCGGACTATCTTGCTTGAAAGTTGCTGCAGTCTGTTGATATTTTGCTCGATGCGTGAGCAAAGATAGAGAGAATTCTGAGTAATGTTCAGTATCTGATTATATTTCTTATCTACATATTGTGATTGTAGCACAGTTTATATCTGCTGTTATTATACGATCAGAGTATGATCTTAGAACAGTTTTGTTGTTCCTTGGTTGAGATGTGATCAGGACCCTTGTAAAGTTTTTTGACAGATGCTCTTGGTATCATATGATCTTTGTTTATTATTGAGACAGATGATACATATTGACATCTATGTGATAAAAGTGTTGCTGGTTATTGCTTAACTGATAAGAGTTAACAGTTATAAGATTGAGAGCATTGTATTAATTTTTCTGAATACAATAAAGGAATCATCTTTTTGGGGGGCTAGGTTTTTCACCCTCAAGTGGAGGGTTTTCCCAGGAAAAAGTTTTTTGTCTCTGTTCCTTGGGTATTTTGAGTTTATGATCTGTTGTTTGCATTTATATTATTCTGGTTCAAAAAATTAACAATCTAGAACTCAGGTTTCTTATGTTGGACCTCAGCTGGTAAGCCTCCCATTTGCATTTGCATCCTTAGATAGGGTGAAGAAATGGTATTGGTGGGCACTGGAGCAACAATTACCTTCTATACATATAATCTCTTGTCAATGGTGCTGAAACATCTAGAGCTCAAGGGCAACAGACACCTAAGGTTTTGTGATGGGACCATAGAGATTATGGGTATATAGTATATACTACTTAAGCATCATTAGTCCTCTCTCTATAGCTTCATCACAGTTCATTACTTGGAGGCTAATCAGTTATGAATCTTCTGTGTAGAATTTATCTTACATTTTGAGAGTCATTCCACTAAACTAAGGGTGTTGGTCAGTGATCGGTGGTTCTAAGCCGACCTCTTGCCTACAAGCTGTTTTGTAACTTCATTTAACATTTATTTAGTAAAGCTTATTAACAACATTGGCATAAATTTTGATATGTTTTATTATGTCTAAGTTTTATTTTTATAGATTATTCAAGGAGATGTGTACCTTATTGACTATTAACCAGATGTGGGATAAAACTGCTTGAATTTAGAGTGGTTGGGTATCTAAGTTGGTTTTGGTTTCATTAGTCCTCTCTCTATAGCTTCATCACAGTTCATTACTTGGAGGCTAATCAGTTATGAATCTTCTGTGTAGAATTTATCTTACATTTTGAGAGTCATTCCACTAAACTAAGGGTGTTGGTCAGTGATCAATGGTTCTAAGCCGACCTCTTGCCTACAAGTTGTTTTGTAACTTCATTAACATTTATTTAGGAAAGCTTATTAACAACATTGGCATAAATTTTGATATGTTTTATTATGTCTAAGTTTTATTTTTATAGATTATTCAAGGAGATGTGTACCTTATTGACTATTTGTTAATGTATTGGTAGCTGCGAGAGAGATATCAACTTACCTGTGATAAATGCTTATGTGTTTTGGTTTAGCTATCATTGTACTTGTATTTGCATCAATATTAATTCTGAGACATTTGTTGTGTATTCTCTGCTATCTGGAAACGTAAGACTGTGAAGAGTCATTGTATTCTCTGCTATCGTGGAATGATCATTATAGGCTATGAAGAGTCAAATATTGTAAGTATTTGAAGAGTCACAACTCTTCATTCTTCAATGCCAGCCTAAGAACAATAACTCTTTGTAACTGTCTTTGAGATGTGTGCCACATCAAGCATGTCTTCATCATCCTCCTTCATGTATGTCGATATTCGAAATATGAAAGGGCCTTACGTGGACAGGGGAAATTAAGATTTGTTAATAATTTGATGTATCGTGGCCAAGACGATGAGATGTCATCGGTGAAGCGGAAAAGTCTTATTGTATCAGTTACGCAAGACTAAAGGAAGGTGTGTCGTTCTTCTTGGTGCAGGAATAGTATCTTCTTGCATTCTGTTGAATAGAATAATACCGAGCCTATTGTTCATTAAAGATGATGTTTGGTATTTGGATAGATACTTGGCAACTATTGGTGTTATATATATTGTCTCTGTGCTTTATGTCGAGCGTGCTTGCTGTATACATTCGAATGATGATTCTGGAAAGTTCTCTTCTGTCATCATTTCAGTATTGATGTTTATTATGCATTTACGACAGCATATTATGATGCTGGATTGTTGAGAGGTGTTATGTGTAAAATTATTAGCGTCTTTGCTATGATAAAGCATATCAGCATCAGCTTCATTATTATAGTGTAGTGATTACTGTGTATAGATTATTAAGAGTCTGCAAACTCTAAGGAGGATTCATTTAGTTTCAGTTTGTGAGCATTGTAACATTCAGACTCCTATTATTATTCAATAAAGGAACTATCTTTGGCAGACTGGGTTGTTTCCCTTGATGAGGAGGGTTTTTCCCAGGATAATAATCATGTCACCTGTTATTGTATTTCTGATTATTGCATTCTTATATTTTGGTTTACAAAACATTAACATGGTATCAGAGCTTGGACAGCCTTGACTCTCTCACGAGAGGGGCTGGTGGTCGATCTATAATCTGTAGATGCTCCATGAGCTGGTTCGATGTTCCTGAAGATGGAAAAGAAGCTTCATTTTTATTGTTCTATTGAAGATTCAGATACAATGATGTCTATTATCAAAGGATTAGAGGTGGCTTTTGAGGTGTTTCGTCTTCCTAAAGTGTGCTCGAGTTGTGAGGAAGATTAATCAATGAGAGATAAGTATTTTCTGATTATACCTTTGAATATTGATCATGAATTTTGTGTAGTTAATTCATGCATTAATGTTGGGAGTAGTGAAGTCATGTGTGCTTCTAGCATTACTTTAATTGATTCTAATACTGATCTCTTTGAAATGCCTCCAGGATGAATTGAGAAGCACAAGGATGATGAGAGATTGCAGCCTGAGCTGAGTTGGCGACTCTTGAAGAAGAAGTACCTTTTCAGATTGTCTTTTGATCAACCCTTCTAAGAGGAAGAAATCAGATTCAGAGGGAGCTTGTGTGGTAGAGGGAGAGTGTATTGTCCTTTGCTGAGATAAGCAAACTTATAATGCAGAATGGCCTTGGAAGCTCCTTGTTTGGTCAACATTGGAATCAACTCTATTTTGATATGTTAATCAAAGCAGCGAGAATGCTGCCCCTGTTGAGAGGAATTCTTATCATTCAGTTGTTCTTATTATGAGCTTAATGCATTTTTCTCTAAGAGGGAGAAATTTGAGGTGCAAGCCCTTGTTAATGCATTCTTCTCTAGGAGAAGTTTGAGGTGAAAGCCCTTGTTCCACCCTCTGCGAGTAGGCAAGGTGGTAATGCATTCTTCTCTGGGAGAAGTTTGAGGTGAAAGCCCTTGACCCACCCTCTGCGAGTAGGCAAGGTGGTAATGCATTCTTCTCTGGGAGAAGTTTGAGGTGAAAGCTCTTGTTCCACCCTTTGGGAGTAGCCATGGTGGAAGTCATGTGTGTGACTTCATTACTTATTTTTGTGATTTTGATTCACTCTAGGAGTAGCTATGGTGAATATTGTTATATGTTTTGCTTCACCCTCTACAAGTAGCTATGGTGAATATTGTCATACTAAGATAACGATTTTTAAGAAAATCTATGATGAGAATTTGTTATTGACATGTTTTGTTGCAGCTTCATTGTGCTTGTCAGGTTGAGACACACGATGACATTTGTATGATCTCTCTCTTGCTAAGAGGGAGTGTTAATGTATTGGTAGCTGCAAGAGAGATATCAACTTACCTGTGATGAATGCTTATGTGTTTTGGTTTAGCTATCATTGTACTTGTATTTGCATCAGTATTAATTCTGAAACATTTGTTGTGTATTCTCTGCTATCTGGAAACGTAAGACTATGAAGAGTCATTGTATTCTCTGCTATCGTGGAATGATCATTATAGGCTATGAAGAGTCAAATATTGTAATTATTTGAAGAGTCACAACTCTTCATTCTTCAATGCCAGCCTACGAACAATCACTCTTTGTAACTGTCTTTTAGATGTGTGCCACGTCAGGCATGTCTTCATCATCCTCCTTCATGTATGTCGATATTCGAAATATGAAAGGGCCTTATGTGGACATGGGAAATTAAGAGTTGTTAATAATTTGATGTATCGTGGCCAAGACGACGAGATGTCATCGGTGAAGCGGAAAAGTCTTATTGTATCGGTTACGCAAGACTAAAGGAAGGTGTGCCGTTCTTCTTGGTGTGGGAATAGTATCTTCTTGCATTCTGTTGAATAGAATAATACCGAGCCTATTGTTCATTAAAGATGATCGTTTGGTATTTGGATAGATACTTGGCGACTATTGGTGTTATATATATCATCTCCGTGCTTGATGTCAAGCGTGCTTGCTGTATACATTCAAATGATGATTCTGGAAAGTTCTCTTCTGTCATCATTTCAGTATTGATGTTTATTATGCATTTACGACAGCATATTATGGTGCTGGATTGTTGAGAGGTGTTCTATGTAAAATTATTAGTGTTTTTGCTATGATAGAGCATATCAGCGGCAGCTTCGTTATTATAGTGTAGTGATTACCGTGTATAGATTATTAAGAGTCTGCAAACTCTAAGGAGGATTCATTTAGTTTCAGTTTGTGAGCATTGTAACATTCAGACTCCTATTATTATTCAATAAAGGAACTATCTTTGGCGGGCTGGGTTGTTTCCCTCGATGAGGAGGGTTTTTCCCAGGATAATAATCATGTCACCTGTTATTGTATTTCTGATTATTGCATTCTTATATTTTGGTTTACAAAACATTAACACTATTAACCAGATGTGGGATAAAACTGCTTGAATTTAGAGTGGTTGGGTATCTAAGTTGGTTTTGGTTTCATAAGGGTACCTTAGAAAAAGAGGACACTATTTGGAAGCTGTGACTAGAACATGAATCAGTAGTTAAGAGCTGAACCACAATATGCAGGACTCTTTGGGTATCTAATTTTAGAGTCCATGTTTTATGAACTCTCCTACAGGCCCAAGATGGGGCTGTTTCGTGGTGGGACCACTACTGTTTGCAGTCTGTTGTGGAGCTGTTGTTTTCATGTACTCATCTTGGAGGTTAAAGTTTGAAGATACCTTTCAGAAACAAGAAGACAGAAAGAATATGTTTTCTTGTGAAAGATTATATGATTTCATTGAATGCCTAATGAATTTTGTAAATAATTAATAAATGTTACAGTTCTTATATAAAATCTATCGTACAAATGAGGAGATGCAGCTGTACCAATTTAGAATTCTTTTTGTAGGGCTGATGCTTCTGCTGGCCCAAATGTTGTCCTTTCATTCACTGAGATATATAAATCTAGCATCTCTGCTGCTATGTTTTTCCTTTACTGCATGCACCGTGGGAGGTTCCATCCATGCATGCTGATTTTGTCTCTTCATTGATTTGCCCTTGCTTGAATTTGGATGCACACTTTTCTTTGTTCTTAATTGTTGAGTTTTAAATGGTAGGAGACTCAGGTGATGCAGAAAACAGGGACTACAGTTTGGTTTGCAGTAAAACAAGTAAATTATTTGCGTCTTTGAACTTTTTCTTGATAATTACAACACTTATGGAAATGGAGTCATTCCTGAGATTCAGGTGAGATTGTTTAATTATTGAGAAGAAGATGGTAGTTGTGTATTAAAACTTTCATCCTTCAGTTTCACTTTAATAATGATAGGTCCAGTAGGGCAATCCCGAGCTTCCTAGACCAATCAAACTCTAGTTGATCTAGGAGAGCACTGCAATATGTATTTGATTTTTGACACCTTTTAAAAAATTAAAACTAAAAATTTTACATTACACTAACAACTTGCATTTTACTAGGGAGCCAGTTCAGCCCAAAATATTTTAATTGTAAAGAGATGGTAGGTGTGGGAGATCTAGGTTATAGTCCCCTTTTTGTACATGTTTATAAGTTAGGTCGGCGAGTTCACGTTGTATTTTGACTTTGAGGAAGGCATTTCAAGATTTTTAAAAAGATTATGAGGTCTATAGAACCTTTATCTCCTGCACCTTATCTTGAACTCCCCAATGATCTTGTAAATGAATGCCTTTCTATTCTAAATTCTTTGCTGAAAATTTCACTGATAGGCCAAATAAAATATTATAAGATTTGAGCTTACATACTAATATTTAAGTTGTTTTTGTAGGCCACTGTAAGTTGTTAATTCCCAGCTATTTTGTGAAGTCTTCACAGCCACATCAAAAACTTTATGACATAGATCTTCTTCGACAGAGAATCCCTAACACTTGGAGAAACCCTATGTGTGCAAGAACTGATTCAAATGCATGCTACCAATCGCCTCCATCATCGATTTGGGGAAGTAAGGAAAACACTTTTTTATGAAGTGCAGTCAAATCCCCATGAATCCTTCAAGTTGGGGAAGTACTGATCCATAAATTTGTTCATATTTAATTGTAGTTTTCTTGTTGTAATTCTGGGCTTAATAAGACTCGTTGGAGGAAAATTCTTAATGGGATCCTCGTGGTATAACTGCATTCTCTATATTGGATCTGAAACCCTAATAAAGTTTACTATAATGAACAGCAGAAAGGGATGGAGAGCCTCTGTTGTGGTGTGTATGTGGTGGGTGGTTCCTGTATCGGCTCAGGAAGACACAAAAGTACTAACCAGAATCATGCAATCTATTTCAGTAGCTTAAATTAAAAATAAAAACCAATCTAAGAATGAGCTTAAATTTAACATAGCATACCTGGCAATGAGTGGCAATCATTTCGACCAATTTTGGTGCCCTGGATCCTTCCATTTCTCTAGTCCTCACCCTCACTTTTTCTTCTGTGACCGTTTCTGAAATCTCTGCATTCAACAACACACAACATTTGTTATAAAGAAAAAGAGTACGAAAAAGAGTACTTCACTTCAGGAAGAGTGCATTTGTGTTTTCAAGAGAATGTTAAAAGAAGTGCACAGCACAGAGATGAAAGTAATTGGGATCTACCAGCAGAATGCAGGCAGCAGAAAAGTGGCTAGATTACATGAATATCATTTCAGCAACATTATAAGCAGAATTCTTACTGTGGAGTAATCAGGCTGTCTTTACTCATTCACAGTTAGATCAAAATCATTAAAATTTGTTTAGATCAAACAACCTATGGATGTTTAAATTAGCGCTTTGGTCTTCTAGGCAAGGCTAAGCTTCCTTAAAAAAAATGTATTGTTGTCTAAATTTCAAAAAAATCGAAAATACAATAGATTTTTGAGAAATTTTTATCATCTATTTTTCTTAATTCTGCATATTTTGTGGTCGAAAATTTTTTAAAATGAACAAAAAAATGTTGTGTTTTCAAAAATTTTCAAAAAAAAAAAATAGGGAGCTTAGTCAATGTCTGGTCTTCTACAAAATGCACCATTGACCAAATTTCAAAAACTAGAAAACACAATAGATTTTTGCCAAATATTCAGCATATGTTATTTTGTGGTCGAAAATCACCAAAAAAAATGTTGAATATTTGTAAATTGTTATAAGTTGGATGTATATTATTTTGTGTAACTGAGGAATGTATAAGTGGAAGTATATGATATTTGTGAAAGCAATTGAGGAGGAGGATTAAATTGTACAAATGAAGTTGATTATATTATTTTGTGACTTGTCCATAAAGTAGACTATTTTTTAAGCAAAATATTTAAAATGTTTAAATACTATCTTTTTTGAAAAATGATATATATATATTGAATCGAAGGTCTTTTTCTTGAAAATTTCAATTCTCAAGATTTTGAAGCTAATGATTCATTGCACTTGTAGTGAATGAGTCTGGGAAACGATTATTGGTTATTCTTTAATTGCATGCCTATACATTGAAACAAGAAGTTAGTATCTTTTATGGATGGGAGCATGTAAACAAGCATCAAAAATGAAAAAATGAAAAAAAAAAAATTATAGTGCAAAAGGTCAAAGTCAAAATTGTGCACCCTTTCTCATAATAATGAGAGCCACTACAATCAAGACTCTTCCTTTTTCATGATAATTGTGTATGGGTTGTTTTTCATTCTTAAATATCACTCAAAGGAGAATGGTGCTTCTATACAAAGGCCATTTATTGATTTAACTCTTGGTATAGTTGTAAAAGTTAACCCTTGTCTTTCTATTTTACCTATGTCAATTGTTGCTTTGTGGAGTGTTAGTCCTTGGGATTTATGTATGGTGATCAACCATGTCATGGATACTAGTATTCACCTATGATTCCCTAGGGATATGGGTATTATAGGTATACTTTTTGGGTTGTTTTAGTTTCAAGGTGGGCCATTGTAATTATCATATCGAACAACCACATACAAAGATAAATATGAGAGTTTAGAGCCAATAGCGTAGACAATATCTAGCACTTATCCAAGAGACCCATTCACAAGACCTATTTGAATCTATAGGTTTGTTGTTAACATCGTTTGATGGCCTCTACATAGCAGGACTTCTTGGGGAAGTTGGTCAACATCATTATCAGTGTTTGGTTTAATGTGTGTTTTCATTGCATTACAAAGTGCAATTGGAAGATTTAGTAGCTTAAGCATTTTTTTGTTGTGATAGGTCAAATTCTTTTTGTTCATCAATACATAGTTATTTGTTTGTTTGGTTCATTAGTAATTCCCAATCTTCTTCAGTTGGCTCTGCATTACTCATGTTTTGTACAATATTTAACATAAGTCAATTTGAGTTTGAGTGTCACATTGCTAGCGAAATATTGTTTCTAATGTAAAAATTGTAGTGAATTGTTCCCATGGGAATTGCATTTGAGTGTGATGCATAGATTGGTTTGTTCATTATAGGTGGTAGTTGGGATAAATCACCAACAAGAATTATAGATGTCCCTCCAAGCTCACAAGTGTTTTTGGTGGGGAAAAGAATCACAAAATCTACTATTTATTTTCAATAGCAACTTTGGTCCTACGAAATTCATCTCATCAACAAGGATGTATTTTATATGTTGCATGTATTCTTGAAATATTAGCAATAATTGTCCCTTCAGTAGTTGCATTTCATGTATTGGAATCTTGAGGGTAGCATGTATAGTCGAGGCATTTATGTTGAAAGTGAAAATTCTTGTAGGAGCAACAACAAGGAGTAGAATATATAATTTTTATGATAAAATCCAAAGTGCATGTTTAATGTAATGTATAAGGTAGGATTTTCATGTTCATGTTGTTCATTGTATGATCATTGTTGGCATAATGGTTAGCTCTCCCCTCGGGATTCGCAAGGTGGCTTAATCGCCTCCTATGTCTTCTATAAGTCGAGTGGTTGTATCGAGCATTAAGAGGTCGATCTTTTGGTGCAATGACAACTACTACTTGTAACAAGTGGTATCAGAGCTTGGTCATAGGTTCGAATCCCCTCAGGTAAGGCTGAGGGGGAGATTGTTGGCATAATGGTCAACGCTCCCCTCGAGATTCATGACATGGCTTAACCGCCTCCTGTGTCTTCTATAAATCTAGTGGTTATATCGAGCATTAAGAGGTCGATCTTTTGGTGCAATGACAACTACTACTTGTAATAGATCATATGCAAGGGTTGTTTGAAGGAATGATCATTATATGTAACAATGACAAGTGCTAGTTCATGTTTGGAAGATAGTGGATATGGTGGATCATTCAACTCTAATGTGGATTGTTCATCTTGTGAGGACATCTTGTTTGTGCTTATGAAATGTTCTCCAATGTTGTGCAAATTTGGAGGTATAGAATATTCATCCCATTGGTTCATAATATCAAAGTCATGTCTACCTAGCATTTCAAGGATATTTAATTTCCACTGCTAGCAATCCTTATTTGTGATAGCAACTCCCATTCATTCATTTGAATTGTATTTTCCTAAATCATTCTCATTATCAATGCTATCATCATCTTCATGGTTAACCTCTATATCAAGTAGGCGACAGTATACCACACACAATATTTATCTGTATTCATTTGTTTCAAAATTGAAAAAATGTTATCTTTGGTGAGGCCAATATCTGTACAAATATTTCAAAACTATAGAAGTAGCTTACTCCAGAAAAATATTTCAAACAATTCAGAATCCTCATCTAGAATAGCATAGAATCGAGGAAAGACATTGACAATTGCATTTTGTTTTCTATCTTTCCATTGCACCCTTTGTGAGTGCATGAACATGAGAAGAATATGGAAAATTCATTTAATGTTATTGGGTCCATCTCAAAAGGTCATTGTATGTAGGCATGTAGATAGTTTAATTGTAATGCATTTTCAACTAGTTTTTTTTTAAATTCGATGGGATACTTTTTGCCCAACCTTTAGCATCATAAATGAGTGATTGCAAATAGCAAGAGGTCATTTTTGACGTAGCATATGATAAGTCTTGTGTGCACCTATATCATGATTTGCAATAATCTTAGCCATAGATTTATGACGTGATGTTAGTGTTTGGTCTTCTATTGCTTATTTTTTGCATATTCATGTTAGCATATCAACACAAGTCTTTGATTTTCTTTCTGCCTTTGACGCACATTTCACAGTATATTTAAGAACTAGTTGTTTTGACACAACTGGTTGACAATCTATATTCTCTCCATATTGAAATCATTTATGGGATGTGTATGTTTAACCTTTTGTCATTTCATGTAGAGTATATGTTTTCTTCTCAGAGTCACTAATTCTTGTCTCCTTGGAGGGTCTTTTTAATATACATGATTGATACATCAAACGAAAGAGTGAGAATTCACTTTAAAAATTGTAAAATATGAATAGGTCAACATAGGGACCGAAGAAGACCCTAAACATATGTGTAGGGAAATGTTTCTCTCCTGAAGAAAGGAAATATTCAATTGTCTTATTAACTCGCATCAAAGATGTCTTTGCAAGGTGTTATGTAGACTTGAAGAAATTCAAGAATGGGGAAATATATCATCATATCCCACTTAAGTTTGGTGTAACCCCATTTAGGTAGAAGAAAATAACATATAATCCAATGATTATTGAGAATAGTTTCAAGGAAATAAATAATGTGCTCAAAGAAAGAATCATTTGGGTAAATCATCACTTTAAATGGATTGCTAATATTATGCATGTCAGAAAGAAGAATGGTGAAATAAGGATTTGTGTGGACTTTGACAATTTGAATTAGGCATGTCTCAAGGATAATTATTCTTTTGTAGTATTGGATCACATTTTGCAAATTATTTCACCATCAAAGATGATGTCCATGATAAATGATTTTTCTGGGTACAACCAAATAGAAGTAGCATCAAAGGATCATCATAAAATTGCCTTCACTACCCTTGGCTTTTTGACAAACTACACAACATTCCACATATGTCCTAACATCCTGATTCATCCTTGGCCAATAGTAAAACCTCTAAACCAACTCTTGAGTCTTATTGACTCCAAAATGACCACTAAGTGTCCCATTTTGTTTCTTTTAAATCAAATTCTCCCTCATTGACCTCCTAGGGACACATAATTGACTACCCTTGAACAACGACTCATTTTGCATTGTGTATTCAGAAAATTCACCATGGAAATGATTCTTATGTTCCTTACATACATTGTATATCTCTACAAAGTCTTCATCCTCTGAATATAGATCTTTGAACTTTCAATCCCTATACTCTTTAACTGAACTTCTTACACTCTCAAAAGCCTCATGCTTAGTGCATCGACTACTTTGTTCTGCAATCCCTTCTTATTCTTGATATTGAAGGTGTAAGCCTGTAGGTACTCTACCCATTTCATGTGTTTATGAATTAGCTTATCTTGGGAATTTAAAAAACTAAGAGCTTGGTTATCATAATAGACCACAAACTCTTTGGGGAGAAAATAATGCCTCCATTTTCTCAATGCTTGAAGCAATGCAAATAACTCTAGGTCATAGGAAGAATACTTCCTCTTTGCATCACTGAGATTCTCACTATGAAAATCCACTGGTATCCCTTCTTGGCTTAAGGTAGCCCCTATGGTAACATTGCTAGCATCATACTCCACTGTGAAAAGTTTTTCAAAACTAGGAAGTACTAGGATAGGTTGTGTGCCTATCCTCTTCTTAAGTTCCTCAAATCCTTAATTTTCTTATGGATTCCACTGAAACTTGGCTCTCATTCCACCCTTTATGGTATCCAACGTAGGAGAACAAATAGCACTAAATTATTTGATAAATTTCCTATAGTATTGTGCTAAACCATGGAAACTCCTCACCTATGTTGTAGTCTTAGGGGTAGGCTATCAGAGGATGGCTTCCACTTTTCTTGGATCTATTTTAATATTGCCTTGTGACAAGATATACTAGCTCTTGCTTCAAAGACAATCTGCAGATTTTTTAAATGCTCTTCTCTAGTCTTACTAAAGATTAGTATATCATCTAGATACACTACAACAAACTTACCAATATAGTCCTTCAACAATTCATTCATAAGTCTCATGAATGTGGTTGGGGCATTTGATAGTCCAAATGGCATCACAAGCCAATCATACAAGCTCTTTGTAGTCTTAAAGGCAGTCTTCCATTCGCCCCCCTCCTTGATCCTTATCTGGTGATACCCACTTTTAAGATCAATTTTGGTGAAGTATTTGGCATCTCCTAGACAATCCATTAGGTCTTCTATTCTTGGAATGGAGAATCTATACCTAATGGTGATCCTATTGATGGCTCTTGAATCAATGCACAACCTCCAAGTACCTCCTGTCTTGGGTGCTAAGACAGTAGGGACAACACATGGGCTTATACTTTTCCTAATGAGTCCTTGGTCCATAAGTTCTTGTATTTGCTTGACTATCTTCTCATTTTGTTGAGGGGTCATCTTATATTTAGCTTTGTTAGGTAGGGTGGCTCCTGGGATGAAGTCTATTTGATGGCTTATGGCTCTAGCAGGTGGTAGGGTAGTTGGATGTCCATCACTCACAATATCACTATACTCCTTTAGCATCTTATGCACTTCTTTAAGGATATTTGTCTTCTTGTATGGATTTTATTCATTAGGCTTCAAGACCAGTGCATACCCCACTCCATCACCATCTTCAAGGGTTTGTAAGAACTTTTCACTCACAAAGAGGACATTGGGGCCTGTGGACTTCACTTCTCCTTCTTTTAGCAAAGACTAGATTTTGAAAGTTACACAATCTTTCTTGAAGGAATAAGAATTCTTGGCTCTATCATGCATGGCTTGTCTATCGAATTGTCATGGCCTTCCCAATAAGAGGTGGTAAGCATCCATTGGAAACACATCACAAAGTACCCTATCTTTGTACTTCCCAATGGAGAAGTCCACCCATGCTTGTTCATTCACTAGGACATGTTGTCATTTATTAAAGCATGTCCCTCTATATGGATTTTTGTGAGGAATCCTCTGCATTTTTATCTTGCCAACTGCCTCTTTTGACACAATATTATTGGTTGACCCTGAGTCAATGATGACCTTGCATACTTTGCCCATGATCTTGCACTTCATTCTAAATAATGCTCTTTTTTGGCTAGGTTCTTCTCTTACTGGATCTTTGATTAGTGTCTTTCTAATCATCAAATTCTCCCCTTCTTCTGATTCCAAGGGTACCTCTACATGTTTGTTACTACTGTTGGATTCTTCTTGAATAAATTTAATCCTCTTATCACCTCCTTGGGATTTAGACCCCTTCTCTGGACACCTATAAGATGGATGTTCCATTTGGTTGCAGTGATAACACTTCATTGTTGCAAAATAGGAACCTCTTCCTTCTCCACTGTTTCTTCCTCTCTAATTGTTATTGGAGCTTCTTCCCCTATTGAAGCTTCCTCTACTTGAGCTTCCCTCATGTTTTTCAGTCAACTTAGTCTCATCTTGGGTCTTTGGCTATGTGCTTCTACCACCATAACCTCCTATATTCCCTCTGTCATCTCTTCCTCTTCCTCTACCTCTATTACTTCCAGAATCTTGATTCTTCTTTAATTTTTCTTCCACCTTAACTACAAGTTGGTGGCATCTGTGTACTATGGTAGGGGTAAGAAGACTTAACTCTTCTTGTATAGTCCATCTTAAACCATTGAGATACTTGGATACCTTCACATTTTCATCCTTTGCAACCCTAGACCTCATACATAGTCTTTGAAACTCCTTTATGTATGAGCTAACATCCAACTCCTTTTGTCTAAGTCTCTATCTCTTCTTATGTAACTGAATCTCATAGTCCTCTGGCACATAAGGTTCTCTGATTTTAGCCAACATAGCTTTTCAAGTGGCAATGGGTTTCTTCCCTTCTCTCTCTCATCTTGGATGAATTTCCACCAAGTGAGTGCAGAACCCCCAAGTCTTGCTTTAGCCACTTTTACCTTCTGGGCCTCACTTATCCCATCACATTCAAAATGGTTCTCAAGTCCTTCAACCCAATCTAGGACTACATTTGGTTTCATTTTCTCATTGAAGATTGGGATGCCCTACAATGCCTTTCCACTTAAGGTTATTAATGCTTTCAAGAAGGGTTCTTTAACTAGGGTTGGTTTTGGTTCAGGGACCTCATCCTCTAAGGGTACCTCCTTATGTTTTCCTTCAATCTTGTCTTTGACTTCTTCGGTCTTTTCATCCACCTCATCCAACTTTTGTTCTAGTTGGGCCAATCTTTCCTTGAGCAACCTATTTTCTATTAATATAATTTAGAACAATAGAGAGGGGGGGGGTGAATCAGTTGTTCTCAGGTCTAGATGTACCAATTGAACTTTTAAACACTTCTACAATCTTGGATCTAATCACCAACACAACTCAATCTCTAAAGAATATATATACCCAAAACATAAAACATGCAATCCATTGTCCAACAGTATTTAACTTGCAGAATATAAAAACATAACCATCTAAACATTCACACAAGTATAACACCATGATTTATAGTGGAAACCCAATTTGGGAAAAATTACTTTGTAACATGTTACTGATATTTTCACTCTTTTGAAGTGAGCTCTGTTAAAAGTCAACCTTGTTAAAGGTTTACAAACACACTGATAGGTGTGACCCTGTTAAAGGATTTCAATCACCTTGTTAGGAGTGGCCTTGTTAGAGGACTTAAGTACATTCCATTAGAATGCCACCTTGATTAAAGGATTTAAACAATAACTGTTAGATCAACCTTGATTAAAGGATTTAGACTGATATAATGGTTATAAAGTAGCAATAGTTTCTAATCTAAAAAACATACAACTCACTTTTCAAATAATAGATCTAATTTCGGACATATAAGTTGATTTACTAACTGAGTTCCATTTCGATCTCCATCTCTAATTTGCTCAAAATTTGCTTCAAGCAATCACAACTCTAATCAACTCCTTTACCTTCAGCCTTCTACTTAGACTTATCAGTCAATAACATCAACAACTTCAGCATACTCTGGCATCCACTTAGATTTTCCTTTATACCTCTTCAATAGGTAGATCCATCTTTTGTCATTTAATCTCCTCTGTAGATCTTAGGTTTAGGTCAGATTCATCGAATCCTTCCATCATTTGAGTTATTTATCCTTCCTTCTAGAAACATCTTCAATATTCTTATTGAGTCCATATTAAAATGATTTACCATGCATTAACTTCTTCATACACTTAATTAATAAAGTCAACATGATTTACATTACCCAAGAATTCAACTGTGTTGGTGGAAATCTAAATTCTTACTCTAACTGTAAATTACTAATGCTTGGTCAATACTGTGTTCATCTCCTCGGTCATCACTGTGTAACTCAGTCATCTCTACAAACTGTCTTCCTTGGCTAACATTGTCTTGCTCGGTAATTTCCTAACACTTGGCATTTCCTGATGTTTGGTCAACACTAAAGTTACTCAGCATATACTGGTGCTTGGTTGACACTCACAACACTCGGCTTAAACTAGATTTCTTCACTTTTGCTTGGTTAAGCCTACTACTTCAGTCTTTCTTCTTACTTAGATAAACAATACATTATCTTATCATTGTGCCACATAATCAAGTACTCATTGAAGTATCAAATAACTCAACCTTTCCTTAGGTTCTATTGTTATCTCCCTTGCCCTAAACTATTTCATCAATCAATAGATATAGTACTTTCTTATATAGCAATTGTCTTACCAGTTAAGGTTTGACATCAATGACAATACAACAATTGCTTTAATTGCAGTTTCCAACAATCTCCCTCTTTGGCATTAATGGAAACACCATATGAATAACACATGATTTACCAACCAATCCAAAAAAAAATTGCATTGCATCAAAAATGTTTATAATATCAATAGCTTCATTCTGATTCTTAACACTTAGCCTTGCTTGACTGTTCACACAATTACTCCCTCTAAATCTTTTCTGTCTCTCTCTCTCTAATTCTTTGAATCTCTCCCTTTATCTGAATCTTCTTCCCCTTTGATGTGTTTTCATCTGAATCTCTCCCTCTTTGACAATAATGCCAAAGAAGTATGTAGAACTTACATCTTTTATATGTAGATGTCATTTTGTCAATGTAGTATCAATATTTCTCCCTTTGTCATCTTGCTTATGACTGTTTATTAGCTTTGTTGTTCTTTTCACAACTCTAGACAGCTCCTAAACTATGACATTTCCTGCATCAATTTGTCAGATGTTCTTAGTAGCACATTTGATGATGTGCTCCTAGCTTGACTAGGCAACCTCGGTTAGGGGAAGCACCCTAGTTTTCCTCTAAGATATTCATGAGAATCCTTAGGTAAAGATTTTTTGAATATGTCTGCTAGTTGTTCCTTTGTGTTCACATATTCCATTATTACTTCTTTATCTTGTACTAATTCCCTCAAGTAATGATACTTGATAGCAATATGCTTGGTCTTTGTGTGCATCACTGGATTCTTTGATATGTTGATGGCACTTGTGTTGTCATAGAATATGACAATTGGTTCAGTGATCTCTTCTTTCATACCTTTCAACAATTGCTTAATCCATACTAGATTTGAATAGTTTACTGCAGCTGCTACATACTCAGCTTCTGTTGTAGATTGGGAAATGTAATTTTGTTTCTTGCTTGTCTAGGAAACTAACCTCTGTCCAAGAAAGAAAGCTCCACCACTTGTGTTTTTCCTATCATCAACATTTCATGCTCAATCTGCATTAGTGTAGACTTTAAGTTCAAATTTCTCATTCTTCTTGTAGTAGAATCCATACTCTTATGTCCCTTTTAGATATCTCAGTATTCTCTCCATAGCCATCATATGATTTTCCTTAGGATTGGTAGAGAATCTCACCACAATCCTAACTACTAGGGCTATATCTGGTCTGCTGTGAACACCATATTGTCATTTTCTGATCATGGATCTATACAAGGTTTGATTTACTTTAGTAGTATCATCAGTTTTAGATAGTTTCTGTCCAGTGGCCATAGGAGTACTCGTTGGCCTTGAATCCTCCATTCCAAAAGTTTTCAGTATCTCTTTAACATATTTAGATTGTGTGATAACGATACCTTTCTCCATCTGATAGACTTGTAAGACAACAAAGAATTTGGTCTCACCAAACATAGACATCTCAAACTTAGTTTGCATCTCATTTGAATTTTTTTGACATAGGGCATCTTGTCCTCCAAATATGATATCATCTACAAAAATTTTAGCTAACAAAATCCCTTTACCTCCTTCAACTTTCATGTACAGATTGTTGTTGTTATTTGTCCTTGTAAAGCCAATCTTTATCAAGTAATTGTGCAACCTCTCATACCATGCTCTTGGGGCTTGCTTTAATCCATACAGCACCTTGTTCAGTTTGAAAACCATATTTTTCTTGTCTGGATCAACAAATCCTTCAAGTTGTTCAATGTATACTTCTTCTTCTAATATACCATTAAAAAATATAGATTTAACATCCATTTGATATACCTTGAAATCTCTGTAAGTAGCATATGCAAGTAGAGTTATTACTCCTTCTAATCTTGCTACAAGGGAAAATGTTTCCCCATAGTCTATTCCTTCTTCTTGTGCATACCCCTTGCATACCAGTCTTTCCTTGTTCCTTGTGACTTGTCCATGTTCATTAAGCTTATTTCTGAATACCCATTTTGTTCCAATAACATTCTTGTTTTATGGTCTCGGCACCAAATTCCAGGTATCATTCTTTTCTATTTGATCTATTTATCCATTCATAACTTGAATCCATTCTTCATTTTCCAAAGCATCTCTTACTGTTTTAGGCTCAAACTCACATAATAAACATGTAGGGTCTTTCAACTTACTTATGGTCAAGACTCCAGTTTCCTTGTCTCCAATGATTTGCTCAGACTTATGATGTCTTCTTACATACTATGCCAATGTAGGTTTAGATTTCTTTTCTCCTTGCTCTTCAATTTCATCATGAAAATTATTAGATTTTGCTTCTGATTGGTCGATAGCATCCTCCTGATGCTCGACAACATTCTCCTGATGCTCGACATTGCTTACCCATAACTCTGCATCTGGTGCAGGTGTATTACTTGCCTCTCATTATTTCATATAGATAAAAGATATATAGTCTTTAGGTTCTCTTTTCCCTTCTTGTTCATTTTTCTCTGCATATTCATCAACTCTCACATTTGCACTTTCCACAATTTTGTTAGTGTTAGAATTCAAACACTTATAATATTTACTCTTTGTGGAATAACCTAGGAATATGCCTTCATCACTTTTTGCATCAAAATTTCCATTTCTATTGTCCTTTAGTATATAACATTTACTCCCAAAGATTATAAAGTATTTCACATTAGGTGCATATTCATGCCATAATTTATAAGGTATAGCATTTTTACCTTTCTTGATTTGTACTCGGTTTAAGGTATAAACAATTGTACTCATAGCTTCTCTCTAGTACTTTTGTGAAACATTCTTCTCAATCATTAGTGTCCTTGCACAATCCATAATAGACCTATTTCTCCTCTCAACTATACCATTTTGTGAAGGTGTTTTAGGTGCAGACATCTATCTCTTGATTCCTCTATCATTGCAAAATAGATTGAACTCATTTGATATAAACTCTCCACCTTGATCAGATCTCAGACATTTCAAGCTTCTACCTATTTCTTTTTCAACCTTTTCCAAATACCACGTAAACAATTGAAATGCATCAGATTTTTCTTTTAAAAACATTACAGTCATCATCCTAGTGTAGTCATCAACAAACAGAATAAAATACTTAGCACCATAGTAACTTTGTACACCCATAGGTCCAAAAAGGTCAGTATGAACCAAATCCAAAGCATTCTCAAAATTAAATGTCTTGCTCTTGAAACTAGACTTAGTCATTTTACCCAACTGGCATTGTTTACACATTACATTGTAAGGTTTCTTCAATCTTGGCAAACCTCTAACTTTCTTCTTTTTACTAGTACTCACTAGATTGTCAAAGTTAACATGACATATCCTCTTATGCCATAACCAAACATCATCAAATTGTGCAAACAAGCATGTCTCTTCAGATAGATCTAGATAGAACAAATTACCTCTAGTCTGTTCTCCACTTCCCATTAGTTCACCAGTGGCATCAAATATTTTAGCCTTTCTGTGATAAAATTCCACTCGGTAACCAGTGCTATTAAGTTGTCCAACACTCAACAAATTGTAGTTAAGACCTTCAACCCAATATGAATTTTTACATGTGATCTTATCAGTTAGCTTAATTGATCCTTTACCTCTCATAGGACATGGTGCATCATTACCAAACTTAACACTTCTACCTTTATAATGATCTAAGGTTACAAATTTACTTTAATCACCAGTCATGTGATGTGAGCAACCACTATCAATAATTCATTTATCATTTCTCATCTTCATCAGAATCATCTTTCATAGCAACATAGACTAATTCAATATCAAAATCATCACTATCACTATCAGTTTCCTCTTCTACAATATAACAGGATTTCTTACCTTTACCCTTGTAATCTGTGTACCTTCAGTAATCTTTGTTATCTCTCGTATCCTTGTACTTTCTTTCTTTTTCCTCATCCTTTCATTCCTATCAGGACACCTTACAGCAATATGGCCAACTTTGTTACATGAGAAGCAAATTAAAGGAAGTTTACCTTTATATTTTCCTTTTCCTCTCTTCAATCTTCTAGCCATGAGTGCCTCAAGATCATCCATTTCCTCATCAGAAGTGTCACTGTCACTTTCATTATCACTTTCACTTTTTACACATTTTTATTCTTCTCTCTTAGATTTATGTAAAATCATTTGTGACTTGAATGCAGATTCAACATTAGGAACAATGTAGTTATCATAGTTAGAAAGTTCAAAATCCGGTAAGCTTACCAACAAGGCTTTCTAGAGTTAAAGCATTACCAGGGTTGCATCTTGATTCTTGAATTGCTGAAATTATGATGCCATATATAGGAATCAAAGTTATCAATACCTTTCCAATGACAGTCTCATCATCAATGATTCCCTTAGGTCCTCTAATAGTATTCATTATCTCCTTGATTCTCCTATAATATTGAGCAATATTCTCACCTTCTTGCATTTTTTTCTCATCAAACTTACCTCTCAAGATTCTAGCTTTTTCTCTTAGTACATTTTTATTACCACCATAGATAGTTGCAAGAGTATCCCACATTTACTTTGCAGTAGTGCAATCCTTGATGTCCTAAAATTCAAGATAGCTTATGGCATATGCAATCTCCAACATTGCTTGATTGTGCTACTATTTTGCTTTCATCTCCTCGACAGTCAAAGGTGTAGCATGTATAACATAGTCATGTTCAACATAGTATTTTGTTGAATCTCCAATACCATCTAGATGCAGTTTTGTCAGACTCTGCCATGAAGGGAAGTTCTCCTTGTTCAACTTTGGTACCTCCTTTTTATACATCTTGATCATTTGCTTTAAGTACCTTTAAAGTTGTTCACTATAAGCACCAATGGCTCTAATACCAATTGTTAATATAATTTATAACAATAGAGGGGGGGGGGGGGTGGGGGTGAATCAATTTTTCTCAGGTCCATATGTACCAATTGAACTTTTAAACTCTTCTACAATCTTAGATCTAATCACCAACACAACTCAGTCTCTAAAGAATATATCTACTAAAAACATAGAACATGCAGTCCACTGTCCAACAGTATTTAACTTGTAGAATATAAAAACATACCCATCAAAACATTCACACAAGTATAACACCATGATTTATAGTGGAAACCCAATTGGGGAAAAACCAGTTTGTAACATGTTACTGATATTTTCACTCTTCTGAAGTGAGCTCTGTTAAAAGCCAACCTTGTTAAAGGTTTACATACACACTACTAGGTGTGACCCTATTAAAGGATTTCAATCACCCTATTAGGAGTGGCCTTGTTAGAGGACTTAAGTACATTCCATTAGAATGCCACCTTGATTAAAGGATTTAAACAATGACTGCTGGATCAAGCTTGATTAAAGGATTTAGACTGATACAATGGTTAGAAAGTAGTAGTAGTTTCTGATCTGAAAAACATACAACTCACTTTGCAAATAATAGATCCAATTTCGCACATATATACTGATTTACTGACTGAGTTCCATTTCCATCTCCATCTCCGATCTTATCAAAATTTTCTTCAAGCAATCACAACTCTAATCAACTCCTTTACCTTTAGCCTTTTGCTTAGACTTATTAGTCAATAAAATCAACAACTTCAACATACTCTGGCATCCACTTTGATTTTTATTTATACCTCTTCAATAGGTAGATCCATCTTTTACCATTTAATCTCCTCCGTAGATCTTAGGTTTAGGTCAGATTCATTGAATCCTTCCATCATTTAAGTTCTTCATCCTTCCTTCTAGAAACATATTCAATCTCCTTATTGAATCCATAATAAAATGATTTACCATGCATTAACTTCTTCATACAATTAATTAATAAATTCAACATGATTTACATAACCCAAGAATTCAACTATGTCGGTTGGAAATCTAAATTCTTACTCTAACTATAAATTACTAACGCTCGATCAATACTGTATTCATCTCCTCGGTCATCACTACGCAACTCGGTCATCTATACAAACCATCTTCCTTACCTAACACTGCCTTGCTTGGTAATTTCCTAAAACTCAACATTTCCTGATGTTTGGTCAACACTAAAGTTATTCAGCATATACTGGCACTTGGTCGACACTAACATCACTCAGCTTAAACTAGATTTCTTTACTTTTGCTCGGTTAAGCCTACTTCTTTAATATTTCTTCTTACTTAGATAAACAATACATTATCTTATCATTGTGCCACATAATCAAGTACTCATTGAAGTATCAAATAATTCAACCTTTCCTTAGGTTCTATTGGTATCTCCCTTGCCCTAATCCTTTTTATCAATCAATAGATATAGTACTTTCTTAGATAGAATTTGTCTTACCAGTTAAGGTTTGACATCAATGACAATACAACAATTGCTTCAATTGCAGTTTCCAACATTTTCTTCCTCTTGCTCATCCACTTTCTTTTCCAACTCTACATTGGTCACTATTGTAGATTCTCCTACTGACTCCTCTGTCTGAGACATTCACCACAAGCCTAATCTTGTAGGCTTTGATATCAATCTGATAGCAACACCCTTAGTGTGCTTGCACAAGCCTCCTAGGTCTCTTATCATTCCTAGGTTACTCAAGACCATATCTTTTCTTCTAGGATCTTCCAAGCCCTAACTCAACTAGTCTAGGACTTTACAATACCTCCCCAAGAGGTAACAATCTTTGTGCTTCACTAGGGGTAACTATCATTAGTTTATTCTCCATTCCTTAGTTGCTTCTTGGATCTATCCAAGGGCTTCTTTGTCTTCTCTCCTTAACAAGTGTTAGCATGGGTTTCAATTTCTTCTAGACATATTCTTGAATTCCATTTGATGCCTTTATGTCAGGGTATTAATGCTTTCTCCATCGATCTCCAAATTCTTAAGAAAACTAGCCCTAGTTGACTAGTTTTTGCCCATTCTTTCAAATCTTTCCCAAATAACCCCCCCAAAAAAGTTGATATTATGACACCCTTTATCAAGTTATGAAATATTTTTTAGGTTTTAATTATCTAAGGTATCCATATAGGGGATTCCTACTTTCAAGGGCTATTAGGGCTAACTGAGCTTCACTGGACCAGTCAAGTGATTTTTGCTTCAAAATGTAATCAAATGGATTGGGCAAGGCTAATTGAGCTTCATTGGACCAGTCAAGCATTAATAACCTTAAGTGGAAAGGCTTCTTCTGAGGTCTCTATACGACCCCAAGGACTACCAATCCACTCTTGGATTCATTCTTCCAATTGAACCTCTACATACAAACACAATAAACACTTCACAAGCTCCTAATTGGGTTACACTAGACTCACCTATGGATTGTCTTTAAAAATAGTTTAAAAACTTTTCAGAATTCCACCCTCCATATTTACACTATACATGGACTCCCCTAACGTATCCCTCAAGGCTGTGATCATTCCACCACGGGGTTCTATGGGAGAGTCATTTCTTCCACACATAGTCCTGAATGAACGAGTGATTGGTTTATTGATAAAATAATTTATAGAACTAGCCTAAAGAAATTGAAGGAACTTCAAACCAACACAAAATGAAAACAAACTAAACTAAATACACAAATCCCACATGAAGTGAAGGGATTTAATCCATTGAAGGTCTGTTTCAAGCACAAATGTTTCACTATCACACAAAACCAGTACAACACAATGTGTAGGCACAATGCTTAAATTTCATACTAAAAAACTCCAAGCTCAAGAAATGGGATTCTTAGGGCTTAAATACCTTCACATGACAAGTATAGGTGGTTAGGATACCAACCAAGCCCTAAAGACAAGCTTGTGTCTTCGTGGAGACAAAGTTGTCAAGCAACTTTGAAAAGTTGCAAATGTTGTAGTGACAATATTTTGACAACTTTTACATGTTGTCTCCTAACTTGTTCCAATCACCTTAAAACCTCATAAAATGATATAAAAACATGATGAAAGATATTTTAGGCTTGTTTACCAACTTTTCAATTCAAGTGAGGGTTTCTGACCCAAATTCCTATGTTTAAACTCCAAAAAGACTAGAATTCAAACCAAGACTAACACAACCAAAACTACTAGATAGGAATAAGCCTAATATAGACCTAGACACACACACGCACTAGACCTTATAAGGCATTCCACACACTCCTAACCTAGATAGGGTCACTAAAAGCCACACCAAAACTTAGAACTTTGGAGAAAGTCCAAGGTGCTCCTGCACTAGATACTAACATCTTCAATCACATAGTAAGCCTTTTTATTGAATATTTTGAACTTTTGTCTAGGAGCTTTATCAGGGAATCTAGTAGTTAGATGACCACTATTACCGCACCTAAGGAATTTTAGGGGTAACATACCTTTATACATGTTAGTACCCTTCTTCAATCTTTTTGCAAAGTTAGCCTCAAACTCTTCTTCATCATCACCATCAGGATCCTCTTTTGATTTTGTATCTTTGAATGTTTTCTCTAATATGTTCTTGTCTCTTCCAAACTTCCTTAGCTCTAATGTGGCCAGGGTACCAAACTCCATGAATTATTCATCGGTAATAGTGTCTCCTTGGTTCTTGACTTCATTAACTGCATTCTCAACTCTTTAAGAATATATTTTGTTATATTCACCATCTTCCATTCTCAGGTTCTCGTAGTGTCTCTTAGCTTTCAACTTCTTAGATAACTTAACTCTATCATTTCCTTCATAAATTTCCTTCAACTTTTCCTAAAGTTCATAAGTTATCTTCAATGAAATAACCTTAAACAATCTAGTCTTAGATAAAGAACTAGTAGTATGATACCTCACCTTTTCATTTTCCACATATTCCTTGATCTCCTCTAGAGAAGTTTGTTCATTCTGCAGAGGAATACACTTTGATTCAACATGCTTCCATGTCTTGTAACCAACTGATACTAGGTATTCTTTCATCTAATCTTTCCATGAATTATAGTCTAATCCATCGAACATAGGAATAATCAATTTGTGTGCCATTAGATCTACCTCAAGAGGTTAAGATCTTCACCAAAGAACTAGGCTCTAATACCAATTGTTAAATATGTCAAATAAATGAGAGAGGGGTGAATCAGTTATTCCCATACAACTTTACAAAACTTTCTCTCTATTGGTTAACACTTAAACAATTCCAATATCAACTTAAGGTGTGTTGGTTTAGCACATTGAACATCCACAATAAATATAAACATGAAATGCATAGGAACGAAAAAATAGAGAATAACAAATTTTACATGGAAACCCAAAGATGGGTAAAACCATGGAGAAGATAATTCTCATGAAATGTAAAAATACCTATTAAGGTGACACCAAAAAGTGATTTGATAAAAAGGCTCACTGCCAGAAAATGCTCACTGCAAGAAGGCTCATTATTGTTCGACTCACTATCAATAAAGAGGCTCATCACAGATACATAAGGGCCCATTGGCGATACACAAGGGCTCACTACCAAATTATATGAAAAAGAATATAATCCACCTCTAAGATCTATAGACTACTCTTCATGAACACAAATCTCTTTCACATGAATTCATAGTCACTTAGCATATATTCCATATAATGCCTCTCCAGGGAACCCATGAGAGATTAACCTAAAATTGTTACTAAGTTTATAGAATAATTTTTATTTTAAGAGTTTACAAATAATATTGAATAACAAGTGGAAGTAAAACATAAAATTCATATATACTCATATACATAATATCAACTATAGATTACAAATCTCAAGGGTTCCTTGACATAGAATTATGAATATATAATTTAATCTATTAAGTACAATAATCATATAAATTATCTACATAATATACCATCTCAAAGAATAACCAAATACATCTAAACCATAAGGTATACATGATAACCCACATCCATTGCACAAGTCACAGGGTACATGTGAATACAACTAAATACAAAGTACAAATAATGAAAGAATAGGAACAAATCACCAAGGAAGATGGAATAAGAAGCAACCCCAACAAGGATCATCCAAAATTGGTACAGGAATGTCAAAGTCTCAAATGGTAAGAGAATCACTACCTTCTGACCTCATAGAAACATGTGGCTCCACTCCCACCATGTCAAGGAGATAACATCAAACCCCACTCAGATAACATACCAAAATCAATCATCAAGTAATACTAAGCATGAGATCTTATAAGTTCCTATCTCAAAGGTACATCTTAATAACTCAAAGGTACACCTACTAATCTAGAGGCAACAAATACACGTAGGAAACCTAAGATGAAATCAGGGAAGTGTCATCACATATGTCAACCCCTCGGAACGATCTCACTAGACTCTGACTCCCAAATGTGAACATATGTGGAACTTGAAATCCTCTCATGTAGACAAGGATAATCAATCATGCCAGAACTCACTGCCACTACTAGATGGGGAAGCATCTTCTCTCACTCTCATCCTTAGCCTATACTAGCACTCAAGACATGGGTGAGGAATCCATTATCTTATTAATTTATTTTAAAACCTCATTTAATGTATTATATTATTACTTATTTAAGTAAACTACTAAGGATACCCAGGTAGCCACTTCTGAGCTTTGACACCCCCAAAGAAAGCCACTTTCCCTTTAACACCTAGATAACCTACTCTCAGTTCATAAATCTTAAAATATCTCATAGATCATCATGAATCATAAAAGTCAAAACCTGGTTCCAAAATATCACAAGAACACACATAACCAATTTCCATCATAATAAAACCAAAGCTTCCACAAGGTTGGGTTATGAAAATATCGAATGACATATAAGTATGTCATACAAATAAACATAACACATTAACCCTAACCCCATCTCTGGTAACAATCCTAAAAGGATGACATAAAAAGATTTCATCCTAACCCACAATTGCAGAAGGAAAAACATTCATAAGAATTTAATAATAATAAACTAATTTGTAAAACACCACTACACAAATTTATTTATTAAAAATAATCACTAACAAAACTATAATTGCATTCTTAAATTAAATTCCAATGATAACGAAATCAATTTATAACGTTAATAAAAATAAATTGATTACAAGGCTTATAATTACTAAAACAATATAATTTCATCATAAAATCCTTGAATTAGAAAGCAAATTTTCTTAATTATTAATCAATAAAATTTATTAATTAATAATTTAACTTTATCTTCCACATTACTCAATTATAGAAAATGTCAACTAATATAAGTTTCCCTAATAAGATTAAATGCCACATAATCCTATTTGCAAAATATTCAAAAAGAGAGTATTCAAAAGATTAAATTCCATGTAAGCTCAAGGAATTGGGACCTCCTCAACAGGAAAAGATGTTGTGGCTTTTGTTGGGGCACGAGGCTTCTAGTCATTTTTTAATTTTTTTTTATGTTTAAGATTAATGTGCAATATAGTTCTCATAGGCTTAGTATCCTATTATGGACTAAGGTTGATAGTTATAATTTCTCTAAGTTTTACAATCCATTAATTATGGACTATAAGGCTTTCATGTCTACTATGTTTGATTTATCTGATGGGATTATTATTAATAGTGATAATGTAGGTCTTAGTTTAAATAATAATATGATGGATTATGGTCATATGTTTATGATGTTGGTTGATAGGTTTGACTGGAGGGTTGAGTCCTTGGTTGACTGTGTTTTTTTATTACTTTTTGGGTGTGTATGTAGCAAGGTAGTTTTTGTACTTCTAATTGTTTGATGTTAGTTGTTGTTTTATGCTTGATGTTCTATTCTATATTTCTTTCTTAATTCTATGAGGGACAAGGACCATGTCCCCTAGTTAATGAATAACAAACATAATACCTTATCATAATAGTAACAAGAAACACATTAATGATGTCATTAACCTCACCAAAGATGGAGCTATAGGGAATTTTAGAATACCTAAATGATTTTATGCCGATGTTATCATTATTCATGCAAGATTTCAGACTCTTCAAAGTAAATTGGAGAAATTTGTTTGTAGGGTTGATCATGACAAGAGCAAGGATCATAACTACAAAATGTTGTTCATTTTGGATAAGGTTTCTATGGACATTAATATTTTGACAAATGATTATGAAGGAAAACTTTGAAATCTTGAGGGAACCATGCATAACGCACATCATATACTTAAAATTGTGGTTAAAGTTAGACAAACAACCATCCAAAATAGTGTAGGAGAGCTTCAAATGCTCAACAATCAAGTTAAGATCTTGAAGACCATGGAGTGGGAAAGGAAAGGTACTATCATTGGTGATAACATTTGTGATGCTAGTAAAGACAAAAAAGATGATGTTTCTAGTCATGGTGCTCGTAAAGATAAAGGTACAAAGTCTACTTCCCAGTTTCTAGGTCCATCGATCAGAATTCACAGCCATTCCAAACCTTTGGAGGATCAGAATGAGGTTATTTAGGAGATGGTCAATTTTCATGATCACTTGATCCAAAAGGATATTGAATTTTCTCATATCTTGAAGGAATTATTGTTGTATTTTTCTAGGTCATTGTCTTTGTTTTTTTCATGTTGTTTTGTTATTGGTTGCTACCAGTTTGTTGATGTTTTTTGTTTAGGAAATATTTTGTTCTAAAGGGTTTTGGGGTCCTCTTCAAAACCTATTTTACCATTAATAAAAAAACATAATATTTTAAAATGGCTTATTTATAATATGAACAAATACATGTACTTGGCTTATATAGTGGACAAGGACCATACACTACCACTTATCTAGAACAAATTAATGGAACCATTAGCTAAACTGAAACTATAACCATGAGTGGATCTCCTCTTTTTTATATCATCTACCTAACTTGAGCTGTTAAATCCATGAATATGCACTAAATATTGGTCAATTGTAGATTCATTATGATAAAAATAAAGTATTTAGAGGTAACTTGTAAATAAATAAAAATCACATCTTAACTACATCCCAATAAACTCTATAGGATTAGCCATGGAATGGCTAAGGACTCCCACTTCTTGGACAATGTCAAGTCTAGTAAACTATAGGCTCATACATCAAAATCCCCTTCATATTAGAATAAAGTAATGTATCCATCTCATTAGGTAAAGTTGAGCATTGCTCTAGACAAATAGTTTGATCCTTCCAAAATAGGAATATGTAATGGTCTACATGTTGCCATGTTGATTCTCTCTAATACTAAATTCAAATAGTTTCTCTAACCTAATAAAATATTTATGTTCATCCTATCTATTCTATATCCATATCCAAAATATATATAACAACTCCTAAGTCCATCTCAAACTCCAAGCTATAACCATATCTTTATTATTAAAAAATAAATTAAAAAATTGACATACACTACAAGCAAATTAATCAACATCCATCTTAAAATCTTTTAGTAGATGCAATGATTCAATTTGCATCTCACAAATTACAAACTCAACAAAAAGGAAACAAACCTTGACCTCCCACATTCTAATAGACTTATTATTTAAAATAGCTCATTATTTCCAAACATTTGACCTTCAAAGAATTCAACACAATTAATTGTAATTTTTAATTTTAAAAATTGAACACTTAAATTACATATTCATATTAATTTTAATATTACCGTTGAATAAAAAAAGCTAGAAAGCACACAATGATTTGAATATTGTCACTCTCCTATCGTTGAGAAAAGGCTAGCAAGCATAATGGCTGGATGGTATAACAAATATGAAAAGTTTAAGACTCTATTAACCTTCCAGGAATATCTAAGTCTAACAGGAAATGTTAAACCAATGAATGAGGAGATTATCTTGATGACTAATAAGATGAACCTAAGGATGTCAAAGCCACCAAATTTTTTTGACAGACATTACATAAGAAAAAGGAAATAAGAAATGGATGCTAAATTAGAATTTCAACCAAAATCAAAAGAAGGTCAAATTGTGTCTAGTCAAGAGGAAGTTGATGCTTGTGGAGATGGAGAGGTTAAAAGACTTGAAGAGTTTTCTATAGACACGGTTTCTAAGTATGGCAAGTCCAATATTGTCTTAAAGACAAGTTGGATGGAGAAACTGAAATGAATGAGAAGAGTAAAGAGCAAAAGCCAAATGGAGCATTCTTGAAAGAAAAAAACTCAAAAGTTGCAATTGAAGAAAAGATAGAAAATAAATCAATTGCTTTTGATTTGTAGTTTACTAAACAATCATGTGTTGATACAGGAATCAGAATTTACAGATGTTAAAAGAGATTCCTCGGTAAAAAAAGATGGTGATTCCCAAGACACCACTCCAATTTTAAGGTATGGAAGTAATTGAGCTACGTAATGGTGATTCACAACGTATGGAGGTAATTAGACCATGTGATAATGATTCAAAAGATATTAGTCTTACTATTGTGATGATTAATTCAACTATGATTCACCCCCATGAGGAGGAATCAAATGTTTATCAAAAATGGGGAGATGAAGGTTATGTTAAATTTAAGAACCATAATACATAAAATGCAAGGAACTAAAACTCAAAACACAAAATAACAATGGACACAAAAGCTTATCTTGGGAAAATTCTCCACTTGAGGGTGAAAAACCCAACCCACAAAATATTGATCATTTATTGAATTCTCAAAACAAATACAATGTTCTCTTTTTCACAGAGTGGGCACTTTGTCATATAACAAAATAAACAAAAGTCACTAGTATCTCACAGATACAACTAACTTTGAAAAAGTCTTACAAAATATCTAGGTTGCATGGGTACTTGTACCCACACCCTTGGGACGTGTACCAAGTACTGGTACATGTACCCACATACTAGGTACTCAGTGGAGAGCATCATAGCTAACGAACTTGATTAAAATTTTTGATATTTGTTTCATTTTTTTGTTTTCCTATCAGCTTGTTGTTTATCAAGCTTAATTCAATATGTAATCAGTTTGAAACTTCGATGCAATACTGATTAATAGTAAACTTTATCACTATTCAAGTCATAAGTTTATCATTTTCAATATTTTATTTTTATATGATTGTTGATCTTCTTGTTCATGTCTAAAGTTTGTTTTCTCTGTTATGCATCTAAACATTTAACATATATATTATTAAAAACATATTACAAATCTGAAACTAAAAACAATACATTACATCTACAAACTTTATTACTGTTCTTGGTTTGAAAACTCAATGTCATGACTCATATTTTCAGAATTTTTATAAAATATTAAATTAAAAATTTGATGTACCCAAGTACCCCCGTCGCCTATTTCTAATTAGTTGTACTTGTACCCATACCCAAAGTACCCAAGTACCCCCATCCCTATAGAACCTTGTAAAATATGTATATCGATCATATACTAATTGATTATACCATAACAATATTGATCTAAAAAAATACACAAAATTTATTAGATTAACAAACTCCATAGTTATCCACCATAATACTATCCAGAATGAATGATGTGCTATGAGACTCTTTTTCTTTTTCCATATCCCAATCCATAGAATTTCATGGTAACTAAAGAGACTCCCACAAAATGCCAAGAGAACATCATTACATCCATGATAAGACTCTTCAATGAGTTTACAGTAAAATCCTTCATTGAAATCCAAAAATATGAACCTTCGACAAAAAAATCCAGGTGGAAACACAATGCCAAGTCATACCAAGATGGTGTCATGTCATCCAATCTCAATAGTTAAAATGACAAATAAGAAATAACAACACGACCAAAAATAAAATAAGCCACATGATGTCTCAACTGAGTAGGGACAATAAAAATATATTACTAACAATAAACCAAGAACATATGCGGCTTGATAACACTAGCACACAATACCATAAGAACACGAAGGAGTCTTAGATGAGATGATAAGTAGCTCCTGAAGATACATAGTAGAGAATCAATAAAATATAGATAAACATCATTGCAAGTGCTCGAACCATAAGAAGATAGACACAAACCAACATAGCAAGAACTCTGATAAAACTATTATCGATGAACACAAGTATGAAGGAGCTCTCACATAGCTATCAAATCTTTAACACTCCCTCTTAGCAAGAGAGAGATCATTCATATGTCATGGTATCTCTCAACATGACAAACACAAATGGTGAACCTCATCACAAATTTTGTCAACATGATATTGTCATTTTAGCATGACATTCACCATGGAAACTTCGAGAGGGTGAAATAACACAAGAGCTAAGTCATAGTCTCTCACTAGAAATTCACCATGGCTTCTCCAAGAGGGTGGAACAAGGGCTTTCACCTTAAACTTCTCTCATAGAGAAGAATGCATTAACAAGGGTTTGCACCTCAAACTTCTCTCACAAAGAAGAATGCATTAACATCATAAAAAAAGAATCACTGAAGTTGAGACTCTCTCTCAAAAAGAGCATCATTATCCACAATACCAAGCTTATCTTGAAAATAAGTTCACTTTATAAAGTGGCTTGGAGATAATGTTTATTGTTTTATCCTCTATGCAAATGTGCTTGAGCTCAACTGCTTTCTTTTGAACCATATCTTTTAAATAATGATACTTGATTTCCACATGCTTGGTTCTATCACAAAAAAATAGGATTAACTGAAAGCTTCACACAACTTTGGTTATCACAAAGAATCACTGTAGGTTCCAAAGGCTTCCCAAACAATCTTGCAAGAAGCTTACAAACTCACACTGCTTCTCTTGCAACCACACAAGCTGCAACATATTCAGCTTCAACTGTAATTTGAGCCACACATGATTGTTTCATGTTGTATAAGGAAATCATAGCTAAACCTAAGTTGAAATAAAAACCTGAAGTGCTCTTTATGTTAGGCACACATCTTGCCCAATCTGAATCAGAAAATCCCTGCAAGTTCAAGCCTTCACAAGAATAATATTTTAGACCATATCCCACTGTACAACACACATATCTCAAAATATGTTTAGCTACAACAAGATGAAAATGTCTAGGCTCACACATGAACTGACTGAGACTATTAACAACATAACATATATCAGGCCTTTTATTAACCAAATACATTAATGAACCAATTAATTGCTTGTACCTAGTGGGATCAACTCAATCTAAATTGGTTGCAACCTTGTGTAGCTTTTTCAGATTTTCTTCCATAGGAATTGCCATGGACTTGTAGTCTAACATACCAAATATCTTCAAAATATCAATAGCATATTTCCCTTGACTTGAGATAATCTCATTTGGTCTTTGCCATGTTTCAAGTCCAAGGAAGTAGTGCATAAGACCAAGATATTTCTTCTCGAATTTAGAAGCTAACTCCTTAGATTTAACAATGAGATCATCCTCACTGGTGAATAATAAATCATCAACATAAAGTACTAAGATTAAGACTTTATCATCAATTACCTTGAAATATAGATTTGGATCGACATCGTTCTTTAGGAAGCCCAACCTCAATAAATAATGATCAATTTTCTCATACCATGCATGTGGAGCTTGCTTAAGGCCATACAAAGCCTTTTTCTATCTGCACACACATGATTCCTTCTCATGAATCATAAAACCCTCTAGCTACTCAATGAATACCTCTTCTTCAATTGCCCCATTTAAGGATGTTGTCTTCACATCCATTTGATGAAGTACCGATCCTTTAACTATTGCAACATCAATAATAGTTATGATAGAAGTGTATTGTTATACAAGAGCAAAGGTCTCCTCATAATCTATACCTTCCTTTTGAGAAAAACCTCTAACTACAAATCTAGCTTTATATTTTTCAAAACTCCCATCAGCTACATGTTTGATTTTGAACAGCCACTTAGAAGAAACAACACATTTACCTTTGGGCCAAGGAACAATGCCCCAAACATCATTCTTGATAATGGATTGATACTCCTCCATCATGGTATCCTTCCAAACTTGCTATTTTGAAGACTCCTCAAAACTTGAAGGCTCAAATGCAATAATATGACTCATCAAAGCAACATATCCTGTAAACTTATGAGCTCTTTTACTTTCTCTGAAAGTGCCACATGGGGCTGCATATTTTTCAGCCTTTTCTGTAGTATGTCTGACCCACAAAGGTCTCTTCTTGTCAAATGAAACATTACTTGGACCAACAGTAGGATTTATAGGATCAACAAGATCAATAGGATCTTCTAACTTAGTAGTCTCCCTCTAAATCTCTAAAGGGGAATCAGGGAGAACAATATCCATATCTTGAGAAGGCTCAAAATCTTCTCTATCAATTTTCATATTAAATTATTTAGATCTTTTGCAGGCTACATAAGTAGTCTCCCTCTGAATCTCTAAAGGGGAATTAGGGACAACAATATCTATATCTTGAGAAGGCTCAAAATCGTCTCTATCAATTTTCATATTAGATTCTTTAGATCTTTTCCAAGCTACATCTTCTTCAAAAGAAACATCTTTGCTGATTTCAATCTACTTTTGAATTGGAATGTAAATCCTGTACGCTTTTGATGATTCACTATAACCAACAAAGATATCTTTCTTTCTTGAAGGTTCTAACTTAGTTCCTTTGAAACATGTATATACAACATAAATTGTAATCATGTGATTAACAAAATAGGTATGGTTTGATGTTGAAAAAAACATCATTACATCCTAGGAGGGGCTTGATTTAGGCTGGCTAAGGCGGATTGGAAAACCAAATGTTAATTTTGATTTTGATAAAAAAAATGATCTATTTTAGGCATTTTTTATGCCCTAAGACAACCAAGGAATTAATGAAAACTTAGCAAAAATGTTTGCCACTCATCACAAGTTATTCTTTAGGACATGTAAGAGTATTAACTTTTCTGATATGTCACACAATACTCACACTCATAAGTAAATTATTGATTACAATGAATTTCATTTCTATTCAGAGTTTCAAATTACTGAATAGATTCTGATTTTAAAGAAAGGACATGTACAAGAAATCCAAGATATCGAGTAAAGAAATCCAACACTTGAGTTTCTCAATAGATAAATTTTATGTATCATTGAAACGAATAGTCTAGAATAATAATTACATGGTTTTTCACATTTTTGGGTAAGCGATATTTTAATTACATGGTTATGTAGGATGTCAATAATATCACACCATACATTTTCAAAACATATGTAAATAAATCACAATGATGCGGAGTCACTTTTCAATTGATAAAAAAAGGACGTGAGAAGATTAGATTTATTGATATTTTTAGGATTAGATTTATTAATATTTCTATTGTCTTTATCAAATTTTTATTTGTAATATTATCTTTATTCAAAAAATAAAATTAGTCACGATTTTACTAATTTTAAAGATTTTCACATAAATGTAATTTTTCAATTAATATCAATGAGTAAATAATACAAGTCATAATATCAATTAGTATCATCCATCTCATTTAAAACCTTTTTTTAAATAATACAAGTCATTTTAAAAAGATTTGGATTAAATTACTATATGGTAAGGCCAATGAATGCATGCCATTGTTGGCACCAAAAAATTGGACCAACATGAAATAGTTGGAAACTTGGAGATGATTGGTATTTGTATCACCTTAAAAAGGAAGCACTTCAATTTTGGTAGGTTTAGAACCCTCTTTTAGTACATTTTCATGATAGATTTGCATTTAGGATGTATTTGCGATTGATTCTTCATTTCTAGGTGAAATTAGGGTTAGGATCCCAAGGATTCTCCTTGATTTCCCTTCTTTATGGCTCTATTTTCTAGGTAGAATCTAGGTATTGGTCCTCCTAGCCCTCATCACATTCATTTTAGGTCTCTCTTCCCCTTTCTGGCACTTTGCCCTATTTTCTCATCATTCCAAGTCTCTGGCCGACCCCGAGACTTCTCTATTTTCAAAGTTGACTAGGCCTAAAGCTTTGGGTTAGGGTCAAGGTCAAGCCTAACCTAGGTCAAGGTGACCCTATCAGGTTTTGGTCCCCCTTTTCAAATTTTGGTCACAACGGGTCCCAAAATTAATGTCAAGCCTTTAGATTCGAATGCAGAAGGGTTTTTTATTTAAAATTCATTTAATTCCTTTCCCTCCTTAGTTAACGATTGTGATTGGACCATAATTCAAGGTGAAATTTGAGTTATGGGCCCTTACATTTCCCGAGGAGCCTTGCCTTAAAATCTCTATATAAGGACTCTCTTTTGCCTTCATTTCTCAATCAATCAATAACACAAGCCATCAAGCAACAAGCAAGAGGTGATGATGAGGAGATGATGCAAGATTTCAAGAGGATGATATAGAAGATCAATATTGATGCAATAAATCATTTTTAACAAGCTATTGTGGATATTCCTTTGGAGCAAGAAAGATTCATTCTTCCTTGATCCACCATTTTCAATATTCAAGCATTCATAAATACAATCATAGGGTAGGAATTACAAATTATGAGTTTGGTGGGAGTACTTTAGCCTTGGGGGCTTGGTATGCTTTCTCTATCATATTCAAATCTATGCATTGCTCTCTCATTTCAATTCATGTTAGGGTTTCAATCTAGAGGATCAGATCTTGGCATTGCACATTCAAAGCTCTTCCTACAAGAAACACACACACACACATTCTATTACATTTAGCTATTTATTGAGGTGACTAAGGAAAAACCCTATATAGCCACCCCAAAACACCATTTTTCAGATATCTACAGTTGTTGTTTCAGGAGTTGCATAGTAGATCTGAGTACCCTTTTCAACAAACTTTCAGGATTTGCGAACATAATTTTTGTCGGAGCAGTGCAGGTCAAGGTTGACATAAAGGGGTCCAGGTCGACCTTTATCTAGGTCAAGGTCAACCTTTATCAAAAAAGGAAAAGATTTATGGGTCTTCTTTGTCTTTGTGTATCTATTCTAGATCCGGTTGTAGATTTTCCCGAAATCTAGTTCAGACATTAGAAAATAGGTATTTTTAGATCAACTATGTTATGAGGTATGTATTCCAATTCATCTAATTTCAATATTCTTTGCAAGCATTTTTAGATCTATATTCCATATCAATTAAATTTATATGTTTTGTGGTAAATATTGGTTTAGGGTCTCTTTATGTGCAAACCCCCATTCTTCTAGAACCACCATCCCTATTTTACACCATTACAGTATTTAAAATTTCTAATTGGTGTCTTAATCCCAAGGCAATAGAATGTGTTCATCCAATGGCTAAAATTTAAATGGTTTGGCACTTAATTATTTATGCATTAAATAAATGTGCAAATATATCAACCTTAAAGCTTATTTGGCATTTAAAATTATTTATGCATTAAATAAATATGCAAATATATCAACCTTAAAACTCTAGTTACAAATCTTGAATTCAATTTCTCATTAAGAAACACACCAAACAAATTACACAACTATGAAAGTGCAATGTCAAACCAAAGTATCCTAGATATATTGATTCAAATGATAAAGATAAATATAGTGCGATATGGTTCAATAGTGTTTTGACGTAGAGGGATTCTCTCCCTTCAAGAATTGACACAAATGATTTTCCAATAGAAAATACAATGCAAACTAAATACAATAATATGCAAGAAAAATTGAGAAATTTCTATTGAAACTTGATAACATAATTGTAAGGAATGAATGGTGAATGTTTCCTATGGGGGATTATTCAGAGTCATTCTATAGTAGTTGTATGTTGCATTCATGACTATGTTTGTCATTGATGTCAACACATTGATTTACTGGAGAATAGTAGAGAAGCATGTCGTGTTTGTATTAGCGCATGTGTATAATTGTAGATCAAGCTATGTGGAGTTGAGGACTAATTCTATATTGTGTCCCGAGGTTATGTTTGAGAGCGCATATGAAAATTTAATTATTCATGATAGTTATGTGTAATTCAGTGGAAAAAGTATTCAAAAAGTGTTCCTGAGAAGTAGTTTGTGATAGTTGGATTATATCTCCTAATCGGGATAGAATCTGGACATGCAAAGTTGAACAAAGATTGATGATATTTTGAAGGTGACCTAGATGAGACAACATAGTTAGAGGTCACATGTGTGAAGAATTATTTAGTTTTGAAGCCAACATTTTTATGTGGTTATGAAATATTGTGTAACATGTAATGCTTTATTTTTGTAATGGTTAAGCCTAGTTGGTTGAATCATTTGTAATTATTTGAGTGTGGTATAAAGGAAGGATTGTTTTCTTGATTGTAAGATTAAAAAGTGGAATTGAGAAATATATGTTGATGTTGATATTGTAAGAGGATATGTGAATTAAGCAGATCTTGTATTGAGATATAGTGGAATAGTTGGTGTGGTTTGGCACAGTCAAAGGAGTGAAGATAAGTTGTTGAGATCAATAATTGTTGGTATTATTATGTTTGGATAATACAAAGATCAGTTGGATAGTGAGTTTGGTGATCTTGCCCTTGAATTTGTTTGGACAGTGGGTCCTTTTGCCTTCCATAACTCTTAACTGGGTTAGAATCTTTTAACAGGGATTCAAAGTCTCCTAACAGGAATTGATATGTACTGAATGTATTTCATAAGATTCCTAACAAAGTCCATTATCTCACAAGGAGTTTTCATATTAATACATCTTTTGTGGGCATCATTCCCACTAAGGTTTACTCTCTGATCAAGAGGTTCGCTAGTTAACATATCTTGTGTTATTATGTGTGTTTATCTTTCTATGGTTGTTGTTTATATTGGTTACTATTAATATGATTTAGAACAACAAAGAGGGGGGGGCGGGGTGAATCAGTTGTTCTCAGGTCTAGATGTATAAAAAAATCTTTAAAACACTTCAACAAATCAGATCTAACAACCAATGGCTACTTGGTAATTATTGATTCCATAATAGAAACATATAACATTGCAGTCCACTACCCAGTTGTATCTAACTTGTAAAACACATAAATGTTCAAACCAAAACATTCACACAAGTATTGACACCAGGATTTATAGTGGAAACCCAATTTTGGAAAAACCACTTTGTAACATGCTACTATTATTTTCACTCTTCTGAAGTGAGCTTGGTTAAAAGCCAACCCTATCAAAGGTTACAATACACACTGTCAGGTGTGACCCGGTTAAAGGATTTAAACCATTAAAAGTGTGCCTTTTTATAGGATGTACATACACTCCATTAGAATGCAACCTTGTTTAAATGATTTAACATATGACTGTTAGGTCAACCTCTATTAAAAGGATTTTGACTGTTACAATGGTTAGAAAGTAGCAGTAGTAATGATTTGAAAAATATACAACTCACTTTACAAATATCAGATCCAATTCCATACACATATACTAGCTTACTAACTATGAACCTTTGCCATCTCCATCACTTATCTGCTTGGTATTCTCCTCAAGCAATCATAACTCTTCTCCTTCAGCCTTCTTTGCTTGTACAGTCAATAACACCTCCAGTATCCTCTATATTCCCCCTTTCAGCCTCATGCTTAGGTTCCCTAAATACAACTTCATTTAGGTCAATACATCTTTTGCCACTTTATCTCCTTCGTTGATCTTAGGGTTAGGTCAGATTCATCGAATCTACCCACTTTATGTTCTTCGACTTCTTTTCTAGAAACATCTCAAATCTCTTAAAGATTTACAATAAAAAATTTTATAGTGCATTAAATGCTTCCATACAATCAATAAATAAAGTCAACACATTTTACATAATCCAAGAATTCAATGATGTCAGCCAAAAATCTGAATTCCCTTCAAATACAAAAATACTGACACTCGGTCAATACTATGTTCAACTTCTCGGTTTATACTAGAAAGCTCGGTCAATACTAAAAACTGTTTCCTTGGATAACACTATCTTCCTCGACAATTAACTGATGTTCGGTCAACACTGAATTTTCTCAGCATACACTAACTCAGTCGACACTAACATCACTCAACTTAAACTAGATTTCTCTATTTTTGCTCGGTTAAGCCTACCAGTTTAGTCTTCATTCTTACTAAGATAAACAATACATTGTCTTATCATTGTGCAACATAATCAAGTACTCATTGTAGTATCAAGATAACTCAACCTTTCCTTAGGTTCTATTGTTACCAACCTTGCCTATCCCCTTCTCAACAATCAAATAGATATAGTACTTTCCTAAGTAGCAACAGTCTTACCAGTTAAGGTTTGAAATCAATGACAATACAACAATTGCTTCAATTGTAGTTTCCAACAGTTACATGGTTGAAATCTGATAATGGTATTATAAGTTGTTTTTATCTAATAATTGATTCACCCCACCCCCCTCTTAGTTATCTTGGTGGACTTTATTTTCTAACAATTGGTATCAGAGTGACAGGTCTTTGAAGGAAATTTTTAACAACTTAAGGAGATCTATGGCGAGTCATTTCAGGAAAGAAAGCCCTAAGTTTGATGGAGTTAATTATGACAACTGGAAAGAAAAGATGAAGACACATCTGCTATGTTTAGGAATAGGATATTGGTTGATCACAAAGAATGATAAGACTATCATTGAAGAAGAAAAACTTGAAGATTGCACTGATAAGGAAAGAGATCTATTCATGTGTAACATACTTTCCAGAGAAGCATTTTTTTTAGCCCTTCCAGAGAATGAATACAATCAGGTAAAATCTCTAAGGACTTTTGATGAAATTTGGTTAGCTTTACAATCTAGTTTTGAAGGTGATGTACATGCAAAGAGATTCAGATTATAGAATTGGATATGTTTATTTGAAGATGCAAAAATGATGGAAGATGAATCTGTTAGAAGTTATATTGGTAGGATATAAAAGATTGTTGCAGGTATCAAATCTTGTGAAGGAAACAAAACTAAAGAAGAAGTCACATGGAAGATCTTAAAGACACTTACCCCTATGTTTAATAAGACAACACAGATGATTGAACAAGATATACCTTGTACTAGAAAGTTTACCAGAGAAACTCTTCTTGGAAGATTAGAAGGAACAAAGATAGGCTTGAGATAGTCAGGAGATCTACCTAGAATTGAGACAACATTCAATGCACTTAGTGTTCACCCTACTTTGAGAAGAAGCACAAGTGTCAGTGGAGATTATGCTAGTTGCAGCAAATTTAAGACCGAAGAAGACAAGAAGATTAAGGAAGGAATTGCCTTGCTTGTGAAAAGAGAACCTTACGGTAAGAAAATCTTTAAATGTTGGACTTGTCAAGAATATGGTCATTTCACATCTAAATGCCCTAAGAGAGTGAAGAAATACAAGAACTTTAAACCTAGAAGATCTAAAGAATGTTACTATGCCAATGATGAAGAATTTGAGGTTAGCATTGAGAAAATATTAAGTGAAAGTGATAATGAAAGTGATGACATAGGATTTGTAGCAATAAAAGAAGAAAACTCTGAAAATGAAGTTAGAGAAGAAAAAGATTTAGTTTCTCAAGTAGAAAAGAAAAGTGATTGGATCATAGACATTGGTTGTTCACATCATATGACTAGAGATATGAAGTAATTTATAAAGTTTAACAACTATGATGGAGGAATTGTTAGAGTTGGAAACAATGCACCTTGCATGATAAAAGGAATATGATCTATTACTCTTGATGGAAAGGGTAACACTAATGATGTTTATTTGGTGGATGGATTGAAACATAATGTTTTAAGTGTTGGACAGTTAGTTGATAAGGGCTATCAAGTTTGGTTTACTGAGAAGACTTGTGTGATCAAGGATAAGAATAGTAATATGATTGGAACTGGATCAAGAACCATAGGTAATGTATTTTAGTTGAATCTTGTTGAGATGACATGTTTGATTACTAAGATTAATGATAGTTGGTTATGGCACAAAAGGTTTTGTCACATAAATTTTGATAACATTGTAAAAATAAGTACTATGTATTTGCAGTAAGAGATTTTTCAAAGATTATGAAACCTACTAACATGATATGCAAAGAATGTGTTATGGCTAAGCAGAAAATTTCTTTTCCCAGTAAGAAGTTCACCACAACAACAAAATTGGAAATTGTTCATACATATTTGAGTGGTCCCATAAGGACTAGAGGATTCTATGGTGAAAGGTATTTTATGATTTTTGTTGATGACTTTACTAGAATGATGTGGTTAGCATTTCTTAAAGAAAAGTCTGAAGCATTTGATAAGTTTAGATCGATTAAGAACAAAGTTGATACATATTTGAGTGGTCCCACAAGGACTAGAGGATTCTATGGTGAAAGGTATTTTATGATTTTTGTTGATGACTTTACTAGAATGATGTGGTTAGCATTTCTTAAAGAAAAGTCTGAAGCATTTGATAAGTTTAGATCAATTAAGATTAAATGTTTAAGGTCTGATAGAGGTGGAGAATTTACTTCTAAGGAATTTAATACTTTTTGTAAAGTGAATGGTATTAAGAGACAACTTTCAGCTCCTAGAACACCTGAACCAAATGGTATTGTAGAAAGAAGGAATAGATCAATAACTAAAGCAACAAGATCTATGTTATTTGAGAATGATTTGGAAAAAACATTTTGGAGAGAAGCAATGAAAACATTAGTATATACAATGAATAGAGTATAAATCTGAGAAGACACAGAAAAGACACCTTATGAATTCTAGTTTGGACATGCACCATCAGTTAAGTATTTTAGAATTTTTGGAAGAAAATGTTATATTAAGAGAGATGATGATATCGGTAAGTTCGATCCTAGAAGTGATGTAGGTATATTTCTTGGTTATTCATTGAAAATAAAAGCTTATAGATGTTTCAATAAAAGAACTAAGACTATTGTTGAGAGAGCAAATGTTAAAGTTGATGAGAAGTTCAAAATTCAGGAAAGAATACTTGATTATGAATTAGATGAAGAAGTTCATCCTAGAATTGATTAATAAAATATTGAATTATTTTATGAAATTAATAGTGATTTGTAGAATGAGAACTACATTTAGGAAATAAGAGAAGAACCAAGATTAGACCACAGAGTTGAAGCAAGAACTGAGACAGTGACACCTAACAAGAATCTATCAAGAAATCATTTTGCTGATCAGATTATTGGAAGCATAGAAAAAGGAGTTCTGACAAGAAATTAGAAGGTACAAGAAGAACTATGTTTGATTTATCAAATTGAACCTAAATATATTGAGTAAGCCTGTAAAGATGATAATTGGATTCAAGCAATGAAGGAAGAACTAGATCAAATTGAGAAGAACAAGACTTGGGAATTGGTCCTTATACCTAAAGATAAAAATGTTATAGGAACTAAATGGGTATTCAAAAACAAGATGAATGAACAAGGTGAATTTGTAAGGGACAAAGAAAGATTGGTATGTAAGGTATACTCACAACAAAAAGGAATTGATTATGAAGAAACTTTTGCACCAGTTGCAAAAATTGAAGCGTTAAGAATGTTTTTGGCTTATGCAGCTTATAAGAAATTCAAAGTGTATCAGATGGATGTGAAGTCAACATTTCTAAATGGAGAATTGGAAGAAGAAGTCTACATTGAACAGCTTGAAGGTTTTCCTTTTAACTCAAGAAGGAGACATGGTATGTAAACTAAACAAAGCTCTATATGGACTGAAGCAAGCACTTAGAACATGGTATGCAAGATTAGATAAGTATTTGATAAAATTAGGATTTACGAAAGGCACTGCAGACAGTAATTTGTATCTGAAAGAGATTGAGAATTGATTGTAGTTATCTTTGTTGATGATATTATCTTTCAAGGAGAAGATGAAGCTAGTGATAAATTCACTGATGAAATGAAGACAAAATTTGGAATGAGCATGATTGGTGAGATGAAATATTTTTTAGGATTACAAATAGCACAAAATAGTGGTGGTATTTTCTTATGTCAAACAAAGTATCTAAATGACTTGTTGAAGAGATTTGGAATGAAAAATTATAAGCCTATTGGCACACCTATGGTAATTGGTCATAAATTATCTAGCACAGATGAAACACCTACAATTGAACAAAAGAAGTACATATCAATGATTGGAAGATTGTAGTATTTAACTCATATAAGACCAGATATATCACATGCAATTGGAATTGTTGAAAGATTTCAAGTTGATCCTAAAAAGTCACATTATGCATCAGTAAAAAGGATAGTTTGGTAATTGAAAGACACAATTGACTATGGGTTGTGGTATGAAAAATCAGATGAATTTACCCTATGTGCATGTACAGATGCAAATTGGGGATGTAGTTTTGATGACACAAAGAGTACAAGTGGTGGAGCATTTTTTCTTGGAGGAAGATTGGTTTCTTGGCTAAGTAAGAAACAAAATTGTATTTCACAGAGAACAACAAAAATAGAATATGTAGCAAAAGAAAATAATTGTAATCAGATAATATGGATGAAACAAATGTTGAAGGATATTGGAACCAAGTTTAATGAGCCTATTATCATACATTGTGATAACACCAGTACAGTAAGTATGTCAAAGAACCCTCTGTTATTGTTGGTAAGTTGACTATATTGGTGTATATGACTAAGCTTAGTGTTTTCATTATGGAAACAAAGTCATATGAAGTTTTGGAGTTAGCCCAATAACTTAGAAGATTAGAATTTGGCTAAGTATGGAAGATAGAGCAGTCAGTAAAGCATTGATGAACAAAGCATCAACGCATGTGCATATGACCGAGTTTTGGTATGCTCCCTTGAAGATAATGTTTTGAGTATGTTAGTAAGCTATGGTTAAGAACACATGGTCATATGTGATAGCATGAAGAACTTACAATGAGTTGAAGTGACACAAACAGTGAGCGGTAGAACAAAATAGAGCATGGAGCTAAGAGTTAGTTTTTTTTATTAGTGTGTATAATATTGTTTTGTAAAGGCTATGCACCTATTGTATTTATGTTATAGACATGTTAATATCAATGTATGTAAACATGCTTGGGCCAATTCATTTGGAAGCATTGTATATAATAGGTTATAGGCCGACTTAGTAAATAGTTTTGGTTGCCCCTATATATAAGACATGCACTTTTGTATTTTAGTATGAATTTGATATGAGGAGTTGATATAAGAGCATAAGTATGCAAAGTATGTGTTAAGAGTAGTAATAATGATATAGAGCTTTACAAGAGGTTAAAGCATCAGCACACAAAAGGAACTGATCAGACAAGTAGTGTCATAGCAGCAGTTCACTCTTGTAGATATAGTGTGTATCTAATATCCAGGAGGTTGTAGCCTTCTCTATTGAGTAATGAGCTCTGGTAGTGAGCCAACCACCCCTAACAAGGTTATTTATAAAATACTCCTAACAAGGTTAGACCCTTGACAAGGTCATTATACTAAAGCATTGTAATGACTGCTCCTAATAGGGCAAAGGAACATTAACAGGTTCATAATACACAAGTATAATTATTAGTGGGTATTAATTCCCACCAGGGTTTTTCCTTTGGCCAAGGTTTCCTCGTGATCATATCCAGTGTTATGTGTTATGGTTGTTTACTTTATTTTCATTGTTATTCAATTTAGTATTTAAGCAATTGAGTTAAGTTTCAAGAGATCAGAAATTAATTATAGAACATTGATTCACCCCCCCTCTCAGTGTTCCCATTCCTAACAATTGGGATCAGAGCCTTGGTCCTTTGAAGAGAATTTTAACCACTTGAGGAGATCATGGGTTCAGAAGAAGTGAAACATCTGAAGAATAATATTGAAGCAACTCTTGAAGATCTTGCTAGATTTGAAAAAGAAATTGAAGGTCAGTGGCGCACAAGTGTTCATCAAGAAACTTAGAAAAGATTTGAAGGATTGTTCAAACAATGATTTGGAAAAAATGGTCAAAAAGATAAATGAAGAAAACATGTCTCTGAAGGATCAGATTGAAGAGTTGGATGAAAAGTTATTCAACAATCAGGAAGCCTATGAAGAACAGGTCAAAGAGAACAAATAGTTGGATGAAGAACTGAGCGAAGGAAACATGAAAATCTTGGAGTTAGAAAACATCAAGAAAAAGGTGGAATATGAATTGACTAAAGCAAATAATCATATTGACAAATTGCACACAAGTAAGGATCTAATAGAGTCACAATTGTATGCACAAAAGATTAAAGGAGATACCACTGGTATTGGATTCAATGAAGCACAAAATCAAATCAATGATATGCGAGATTTAGAATGAAAGCACCAGAAGAATCTACATAAGGTAAGAAAAATGAAGATCATACTAAAGCTAAAGCAAAACCATCTAAGGATGAACACAAGCCAGTAAACAGAACTTGTTATGCATGTAACAAGCATGGACATATAGCAAGAGATGGTGAAGAGGTAAGACCTTTCAATGGTTATTATTATTCATGCAATAAGTTTGGTCATAGAGCTATGAATTATAGATCAAATCAAAGAAATTAGACACAACACAATTAAAAAAATCATCCACAACAAAATGTTAGAAGTCCTGAGAACATTACATTTTAGATATGCAATTATAATGGTCACACAACTAGACAATGTAGTATGGTAACTCACATCAATGCACCGAGGAATATAAGGCCTCCAATTATTTGTCACTCTTGTAACAAGGCTAGACACATCTCAAAGTTCTGCAGATCAAAAGCGCAAAGACAAGAAATCCCTAATAAGTCTCAAAGATCAATATTGTATGAATCAGGAGAAGTCAAGTTTATACAAGCTACATAAGATGCAAGAAATATTTGGATGGAAGTAAAGCAAGATAATGTTGATGACTATGTAGAGGATGCATCCGTAATGGATGCACCTTCTACTTCTGGATGAATGACCCTCATGGTCATAAGCAGAGCTAGATAAGCTCTAGACCTTTGCGCGACTGGTATACTCACCCTTAGAGTATGTGCCTTTGGTTATAGTTGTTTGGATACTAGTTGATGATGTATACAAGAGTGCACAACTTGATTGTTAGCAGAAATGAAGATTGGAATTCTCTGTTGCATTTCATGTTATGGCGGTAAGCATTAATTAAAAAAAGTTGTTTTAATAATTACCAGAGATCCATTATCCTCACTTTTGCCTTCAAGTTCGATCCTTTGGAGAGCACAGGAGATCAAGCAGTTAGTGTTGAAAGATTGCAATTGATTTATCAGTGAAGAAGTGTGAAAGTTGGTTATGGAACCCTAGTTCGGATGTGATGGTTCATAAACCCTCTTGGAAACCTATTTAAGCAATTGATCAAGTAAGTAATGGCCACTCCAGTTGTGTTTGATGTTACTGAAAGGAAGAGATACATTTTCAAGAAGCATCCCTTTAAGTCAGTCTTAGATGATTTGGAAGGGGCATTCTCTAGGACTTTGATGGGAGTTATGCACGTAGAAGACATATGTGCATACATATATTGCAAAAAGGAACCTATAGGATTAGAAAGAATTAGGTCACACCTTGAAACAATGATGAAACCATACATGACATTCATGGATGAGTTTGTGCACCTTGCAAATCACCCAATTATTGAGTATGTGACTGCATATGAGTTCTATGAATCCGAATGGATTAAGATCTTACTGAGCTAAATTCATGATGACCTATTTTAGATAGGAGAAGTTCCAGTTCACATTACTTTAGATCTCATTTATGAGATGATAGGACTATCCAATACTGGTGCCATTCTTCTTGATGGTAAGGATGTCAGGAAAAAAGTGGAAAAAGCTTGTAAGTCCCGTAGTGATAAGCGCAGCATGACAATTGAGCCCATTGAGGAGAAGGATATCAAGCTCATGGCGATGATACTTGGTTATAAGTTCCAACATGCTAACATAGTGAATAGTGTGTCCACAACCACTATTTTGGCAACTATAAGGATTGTAAAGGAAAATAGAGAGTTCAACCTGTGTGAGATCTTGCGCGCACAATTGATGGACAACATAAGGGCTATTAAGCATGATAAGAACAAAGTGTTCAGATTTGGGTCACTAATAATTTACATGTACTTCCATATTCTTGGAAAAGTATTAGATCTTTATCTTGACAAGAGTCTACCCACAATGCCACAAATTTCATTCAAGGCATCATCTGAGAGAACCTTGAAATATTTCACGGACTTAGAGATAAAGACATTCAGAATCAAAATGCAAAGAAGGTATAGGATACCAGAGAGTATAGTTGAGAAGTATAAGGATAGTATATGTTTCATGGTGGAAATAGATATCACATGTATGGAAGTAGTGGAGCCTAGGACTAAGTGGATCCATCCACTTGGTTATGAAGTAGAGGAACACATTCTAGAAGCTTATGCACAAGTCTTACTATCAGCGCCTAAGGATCCCAATGAACCAAGATGGGGTACTTATGAGGAAAAGAAAAGAGAAGTAGACTATGTCTTGTACAGTGCAACAACCAAAAAGAAAGCATCTAAAATCACATTAGACATACTTAAAATCCATGGTGTCACATAAGAAGACCTGGATAAATCTAGGGAAGCCAAGATTGAAATGCAACTAGAGAGCACAACCTCTTTTGATATCAAAATAGAGAAGACTAATGATCCTAAAGAGAAGAAGAAAAAGATACAAGAAAACACTCCTACGGCTAATAGTGCCAGCACCTACAAAAGTAATGGAAGAAAAAGAAGACACAATTGTGATAGATAATGTAGAAATATCCATGGCAGCATCAGATAAGGATCTTGATAGGTCTGAGGAAGGTTTTGTGAGAACATAAGAGGCTGAGATACTATGTGGTGATAACACACCTATGCAACAAGTCCAAATTGAGGACCCAACAAGACAAGGAGAAGAAAAGGAAGTTGAAGACTTGACTGAATCAAAAGAAGAGAAGGAAGATGAACTTGTAGATGAGCCCTTTGTTGAAATACCAGTGAAGGTAAAGAGTGAAGTTATGGAAAACATACTCCTTACCCCTAAGCCCTCAATGTCATTGTTGTCAAGTTTAACCCCTGATACAACAAGTTTAGAATCATGGGGAGAAGATGATTTGATGAAAATAAGTGTGTTAGAAATGGAGAAAGCAAAGGAGAAACAAGTAATGAGGAATCCATTATTTGTTGAATTAGTAAGAATACTAAACAACCTACTTCCTGAGGACAAGAAAGTATCTATTGTACATTTAGTGGATGATGTCAGCACCATCTTAACATGTTTCAAAGCAAATTTCTCAAGTCTTGAAGAATCAACATCTAAAGTTGGAGAAGAGAAATATCTCAAGAAGAGACTGAATGAGTTGACAAAAAATTTCTCATTTGACCTCAATTCTCTTAAGGTTGGTCAAGCTATGATGAAGGAGTTTGTAGCTAAAGGAAGAAAGGTAATAGCTGATTGTATGAACAAAGACAAACTCACTTCAGACCTTACCAAGAAGATTTAGGAAGTTGAATCTTTGATGGAAGCTATGAGAAAATCAATGCTATATCCCTCACAAGATGTTAACATGTGTAATAATGTCTATCAAGGTTAGATAGATAAAATTGAGAAGGTAAATAAAGAGATTGGGAAAATAAGGGCTAGGCAAACACAGTACCTTTGTCATTAATGTCAAAGGGGGAGTAGAGTAATATGGAGTAGTATAAGGATAGAGTAATATGGAGAATACAAGGGAGATATAAGATAGAGTATATGATGTACAAAAAAAGGGAAGATATGGATATATGTTAGAAAGTTTTTTCTAAAGATGTAGTTTAACAACTTCACCATATTCCTTTGCTTCCATTAATGACAAAGGGGGATATTGTTGTAAAGTTGACTATACTTGTGTATATGAATAAGATTAGTGTTTTAATTATGGCAAAAAAGTCATATGAAGTTTTGGAGTCAGTGCAATAACTTGGAAGATCAAAATTTAGCTAGGTATGGAAGACAAAGTAGTCAGTAAAGTACCTGATGAACAGAGAATCAATGTACATGCGTATGACTTAGTTTTGGTATGCACCCTTGAAGATAACATTTTGAGTATGTTAGTAAGCTATGGTTAAGAATGCATGGTTAGATGTGATAGCATGAAGAAGTTACAACAAGTTGAAGTGACACAGACAGTGAGCGACAAAATAGAACAGAGCATAGAGTTGACAGTTAGTTTTTTGATTAGCCTGTATAATATTATTTTATAAAGGCTATGCACCTATTGTATTTATGATATAGACATGTTAATATCAATGTATGTAAACATGCTTGAGCCAATTCATTTGGAAGCGTTGTATGTAATAGGTTATAGGCCAACTTAGTAAATATTTTTGGTTGCGCCTATATATAAGACATGTGCTTTTGTATTTGAGTATGAAGTTGATATGAGGAGTTGATAGAACAACATAATTATGAAAAGTATGTGTTAAGAGTAGTAAGAATGATATAGAGCTTTACAAGAGGTTAAAGCATCCGCACACAAAAGGAATTGATCAGACAAGAAGTGTCATAGCAATAGTTCACTCTTGCAGATATAGTGTGTATCTAATATCCAGGAGGTTATAGCCTTATCTATTGAGAAGTGAGCTCTGGCAGTGAGCCAACCACCCCTAACAGGGGTATTTGTAAAAGACTCCTAACAGGGCCAGACCCTTGACAAGGTCATTGTACTAAAGCATTGTAATGACTACTCCTAACAGGGTAAAGGAACATTAACAGGTTCATAATACACAAGTACAATTATTAGTGGGTATTAATTCCCATCAGGGTTTTTCCTTTGGCCAAGGTTTCCCTGTAATCATATCTGGTGTTATGTGTTATGGTTGTTTACTTCATTTGCATTTCTATTCAATTTAGTATTTAAGTAATTGAGTTAAGTTTAAAGAGATCGTAAATTAATTGTAGAACACTGATTCAAACCCCTCCCCTCTCAGTGTTCCCATTCCTAATAGTGTTGCATTCTAAAACAAAGCATATACAAATCACATATCATTTTGTAAGAGAAAAAGTTGCAGAAAAAGAAGTCAGACTTGAGTATATAAGTACAAAAGAGTAGATTGAAGATATATTTACAAAGCCTTTACCTAAGGATACATTTGATTATTTGAGAGGTATGCTTGGGGTTATGCCCCAAACTGCTCTAGAGTAGTGATGTAGAGAGTTTCATCAATCCAGTGGTATATGAGTTCTATATGTTCTGGATTGTATCTTGATACTTCCTCTATGGGGGAGTATGTGTGTTTTTGAGCTGAGTCATGAAGCACTTTTGTGAATGTATTTTCTGAATAGTGTCTTTTGACATTCAAGCTTGTGGATTGACATATTGATGCTTTATTTTTCATTGATGTCAATGGGGGAGAGAAGGATAGTAAATGAAAAGCATTTGATTGATGAAGAGGATTTGAAAAGATAATGCAGAACATTAGTGTTGCGGGTTGGTATTCATGGAACTTGGATGTTTTTCATCTATGTTGCCATCAATTCAAATGGGGGAGATTGTTAGGAATGAATGATGAATATGTCCTATGGGGGAGTATTTAGAGTCATTCTATAATAGCTGTATGTTGCATTCATAACTATTTTTGTCATTGATGTCAACACATTGATTTACTAGAGAATAGCAGAGAAGTAGACAATGTTTCTATTAGCGCACGTGGATAATTACAAATCAAGCTATGCATAGTTGAGGACTGATTCAATATTGTGTCTTGAGGCTATGTTTGAGAGTGCATATGGACATTCAATTATTCATGACAATTATGTGTAATTTAGTGGAAACAATATTTAGATAGTGTTCCTGAGAAGCGGTTTGTGATAGTTGGATTATATCTCCTAATTGGGATATAATATAGACATGCAAAGGTGAACAAAGTTTGATGATATTTTGGAGGTGACTTGGATGAGACAACATAGTCAAAGGTCACACATGTGAAGAATTATTTATTTTGGAAGTTGACAGTTTTATGTAGTTATGAAATATTGTGTAACGTGTAATGATTTATTTTTGTAATGGTTAAGCCTAGTTAGCCAAATATGTTAGGAATGGGAACACTGGGAGGGGGGGGGGGGGGGTGAATCAGTGTTCACTGTATTTTATCTTTTTACTTTATTCTTTAAACTAAACTTAAATACTTAAGTACTAAAATGAACATCAACATAAACATGAAACATGAACTCAACACATAACACCAATATGGTTATGAGGAAACCCAAATAGGTAAAAACCCCTGTGGGAATTGATACCCACTAATAATATGTACTAGTGTTTTATGATCCTTGCAAGAAAATCTTTAGCCCTATTAGGAGTTGTCTTTAGAATGTATTTAGTACAGTGACCTTGTCAAGGGTCAGACCCTGTTAGGAGTCTTTTACAAATAACCCTATTAGGGGTGGGGACACACTATCCTAGAGCTCACTACTCAAATGGTTGAAGGCTACAACCTTCTGATCTTAGATACACACTATATCTACTGGATGAACTATTGCTGTGATACTACTTGTCAAGTTAGTTCCTTTAATGCACTGATGCTTTGACCTCTTGCAAAGCTCTAATACATCTTATCAAAATTTCACACACTTCTGCTGTACTTATAAAAACTCTATATCAACTTCCATACCAATTACAAAGGGCACATCTCATATTTATATGCACATACAAAACAATTAACTAGGTCGACCCTTTAACCAATTACATACAATACTTCCAATTTAATTGGCTCAAGCGTATTTACAAAAAAAGTCAATTATATGTCTACAACCTAATTACAATAGGTGCATGGCCCTTACATAACAATATTATAGTCGCTAATCAATTTACCATCAGTCAGCTGCATACACTATTTTGTTCTGGCATTCATTGGCTGTGTAACTTCAACTGTCTGTAACTTCATCATACTTGCATATCTGATCATGCACTCATAGAATAAGCATGAATACACTCTTACAAACTTATCTTCTATGACACATACCATAATTCTATTTTATGCATGTGCACTGACGCTCTGACCTTCAAGTACTCTGTACACTGTCCAATCTTCAACACTTAGCCAATTTATGATCTTCTTATCATGAGTGCTGACTCCAAAACATCATATGACTTTGTTGCCATAATGACAACACTATATTAAGTCATATACACCAATATAGTCAACTTGCCAACAATCTCCCCCTTTGTCATTGATGGCAACAAAGGAATATGGAAAAGTTACTAACTGTCCCTTAATACAAAAAACACTTAATCATACTCTATCTTATATCTCCCTTATATCTTCTTACTATTCATTTTCTTTACATAGCTATAGCTCCATATTCCATACATACTCCCCCTTTGACATTAATGACAAAGGTGTTACAAAATTGAATTTGTACAAGTACTTACACTAAAAGTACATCTGGGTATGCAATATGTAAATTTTGGATCTCTTGCTTCCAAAATGCAATCAATGCATTGATTGTTTGGAGATGGGCGCATAAGGCATATTGCAGTTTCTCTATCTTCTCCAAATCTGAACTAGGACCTTGATCATATGTTACCATGGTGGCATTCATCTCCTTGATATTCTAATTCAACACATCTAGGGAGGGCGCAAGAGAATTTCTAAGCTGAGTCTACCTAGCCCTTATCTTTGACATCTCCTTTTCTGCCTTCTCAATTTTGTCAATCTCTCTGATATACATTGTTACACATGTTTACATCAGTAGAGGGATCTTCTATTGACTTCCTCACCTTTTCAATCATGGCCTCTGCTTCTTGGATCTTCTTGAAATGGTCATTAGTTAACTTATCTTGATCCATACAGTCAACAATAATTTTCCTTCCTTTTGTTGAAAACTCTTTCAAAGTTGCTTGTCCAACTTTGAGTGAACTAAGGTCTAGTGAGAAGTTACTGACCAACTCATTTAGTCTTTTCTTCATATACTTCTCTACAACAAATGATGTTGATTCTTCCAAGTTAGAGAAATTACTCTTGAACTGTGAAAAAATTGCACTTACATCATCAACAGAGTGTACCTTGGACACTTTCTTATCTGCTGGTAACAAGTTGTTCAGGATATTTACTGATTCTACAAAGAGGGGATTCCTCATTACCTTTTTCTCCTTGGCCTTCTCTACAGCTAAGACACTAATTTTGATTAGATTTTCGTCTCCCCATGAATCCAAACTAGTTGTGTCAAGTGTCAAACTTGACAACAATGTTGTTGAGGGTAGTAGAGTGATGGGTGTACTATCCATTACTTCATGATTAACACTGATCTGCATCTCAACAAATGGCTCATCTATTTGCATACTCTCATCTCCTTTCTCTTTTTCTACTTCTCTTTCTTCTTCTTTATCTTTTTCTCCTTCTTCCTCTATTATATCCTCAATCAAAACTTCTTGTTGTTTGGGAGGGGTGTTACCACAAAGAGTATCAGCCTCTTGAGTACTCAAAAATGCCTCTTCAAACTTATCTAAGTCAATGTCGAAGGCTGCCATAACTATCTCTACATTGTTAATAAAAATTATGTCATTCTTTTTAACTTCTTCTATAAGCGTAGGCTTCTCTGCCTCTATGGGTGCATCAACTATATGCGTTGAATCTTGTGGACCTGTAGATGGTACATTTATGGTCTCTGACTCCTTTTCCACCTTTGTGGGTACTTGAGTAGTGGGTGCAGTATGTGGGTACATATGCCTGTGCATAAAGACCTTCTCAAAGGCTTTCTCTATTTCCTTTACAACTAGCTCAAAGTTCTTGTCCATTATATGTAAGGTTCTTGTCTTAGTTCTAAGGTGTGGCTTCACTAGATCTAACAACTTTTTCTCCTCTAGAGAACATACTGGTTAGCTTTCATCTAGAGTCTTTCTCTAATCCTTTGATCCTCTTCAATGGCTTGTCTCTTTAGGAATTCCAAGATGTTCCATACTTTGTTTGGAATCATTGTCTTTAGTTCTAGGAATGTCCTCTTAAACTTTAACACGTGTTTGATAATCATTTCATGAATCTCTAATTTTTCTATTTCACTATATTTCTCATAGAATTTTTCAACTTGATCTAACCTGCCTTCATGAACAATCCTTGTGCTTAGCACTTTAAGGCTAGGTCTGAAGCCTACCTCTAGTGGTGCTTGAGTATTCTTTCTATTTCTTGTTACTCGCGAGGATGGCTGACTAGTGCTAATCTCTTTCTTCCTCTTAGGCATTGCCTTATACTCAGGAGGAGCAATAAGATCAATAGTTTCCTTGGGCATAGGAGGGGTAACATTAGTTTTATCCTTTTGATCATCTGATTTCTCAATTTTTAGCTTCTTCATCTTTGGATCATCAGATTTTGTCTTTGCTGCAGCTGTGCTCTCTATTTTGAAACCAATCTTCTCTTGCCTTACTTTGTCTAGGTCTTCTTGAGATACTCCATGAATCTTCAAAATCTCCAAATTAACCTTGACAAATTTTCTTTTTGTTGCTGCGTTGTTTAATACAACATCTACATCTCTTATTTTCTCTTCATAAGTCCCCCATCTAGGTTCATTGGGGTCCTTAGGTATTGACAATAGAATGTGAGTATAAGCCTCTAGAATAGGCTCTTCCACTTCATATCCGAGTAGATGAATCCACTTTGTTCTTGGTTCAACAACCTCCATGCATGTTGTATCAGTCTCAACCATGAAACAAATGTTATCCTTGTGTTTTTAAACTATCTTTTCAGGTATTCTATACCTCATCTACATTCTCACTCTGAATTTTTTTAACTCCAATTCCAAATAGCTTCTCAGAGTGTTATCAGTGGTTGCTTTGAAGGACATCTATGGCATAGTAGGAATAGTCTTGTCTAGATACAAGTCTGACACCTTTCCAAGAATATGGAAATACATATAGATTATTAAAGACCCAAACTTGAATATCTTGGTCTTGTCATGCTTGATGGCTCTTATGTTGTCTATTAGCTGTGCGTGCAAGATCTCACACATATTAAACTCTCCATTCTCTCTTACCAACCTTATTGCTGCTAGAATGGTGGCCGCTGACACATTGTTTACTTTGCTGGTGTGCTGGAGCTGTAATCATCCAAAAATAGTCATCTAGACTATTAGCCCCTTGCTAGCATTATTTGCTAAAATCATCAATTGCTTATTCTTGATCAAATCCTAATTTTATCATTTATTCAATTTTATTCTATGGGCTAACCATCTTATCCTAAGTCTTTATTTAATTAAAAGGAATTTCCTCCTCTTTTATTAAATAAAAACCCCCCCACTTTTCCTCTTATCCTAAGTTGCACAAATAAAGCATTATTCTTATTTTATAAAAAGGGAAAAGCAGTTTTTGTCTCATATGGACACAAAAGTCAACTCTTATTTTCTCATTGGAGGATACTTGTGCACATGGATTGCTCCTCTTTCAAGCTCCACCCTTGATTAAATCTTTTTCCTCTTAATCTCCATGGTCCATTCTTTCTCATTTCTTATAAAAGGAGAGCTCTCTTCTCATTTTAGCATCCATCTTTTGAATACTAACCTTATGTTGCAGGATTGCTTGGAGACTTTGGAGCTTTTGAAGACATTCTTGCATCCATCTTTCATTTCTTGCATCATAGCTTCATATTTATGCTTTCCTAGATTAGCTTCATTTCTATGCTCTAGATTAGCTCACATAGATTAATTAGCTTGGATTGTAACACTTGCATCTTTCTTTTCATAGCTTAGCTTGCATTCTCATTTCTAGCATAGTTGCATTTCATTCTTATATTTGATTCTTGAGGATATTGGAATTCTTTCCCTTGTCTCCATTGAATCTCCCATTGCATGGTTTACTAGCAAGGTCATAGGCTTAAATAGCTCTAGTTGAGAGCACACTTAATATCCTTGCACTCCATGCCTAGGGAGCTCTAGGTCATTTTTCAAGGTTTCCCTTTCATGGATTCCCTTGGAAGTAAAGACTTAGAGAAGTGCACATCTTAGTGTGTACATTTTTGGCACCCACCATGGGGCAGAACAGCTTTGTTTTGTCCTTCCTTTTATGCATTTTCACACTTTATTTTCATCATTTTTAGCTTGCTATTTTCAGCTCTCTATTTTTTTTAACAGATTATCGTACGATAGTCTACCAGTATCGTGCGATGCTTTATTCTATAGCTATGCAATATTTTTCTAGTCAAAATATTACGCGGCTTTACAGGTTCTGTCACCCAGTCATACATTCTTCTATCACCCAAGCATAGTAAGAAGTGTCGCCCAGAAAGGTAATATCGCACCAGAAGCTTGGAAAGTATCATACGATTCTTCTGGTGACTGTACTGTTGCCCAGGTCTAGCAGTGACTGGTTTTCATCATTTTTTTGCAAAGTTTGGCTTGATTGTTTTGGTTTTCTGATTTGCTGTAGTTAGACAGTGGTTTATTTGTAGATTTTACTTTCTTTTATTGTGCTAACTCTTTGTGGGGCTAACAAGTTGTGCTTGTAGGTACCTTCATTGCTTGAAAAATTTGCTAAAAAGATTGCATGTCAAAGCTCCACAGGCAAAAGGGCTACTAATTGTGTTTTGCAGGGCTACCCAATGCCTAAAAACAACTAATTGCTTGTTTATTACTTTCCTTTTAAGTGCGGCATATACTAGTTGTTTCATTTCTTAGGCACTTAAGATCTTGTTGTAGGAGTCTTTTGGTGGTAGGAAATTATGCTCTTCACCCTTGTGGTGAACCAGAAATCCTGACCCACTTTTAGATTTTGAAAACAAGAGGGTAATTGAACTCTTTGTTTGGTGTGTTTGGGAGAGATTTTTGAGCTAGGAGATTATGCTCTTCACCCTTGAGATGAACCATAAATCTTGACACTCAAAATTTAATCCACTCTTTGTTTAGCATTAGGATCCTTTAACGGGCCTGCTCTTGAGCAATCAAGAGGAATGACCCAAGTGGGGACAAGGTTATTGCTGGCTATTCCGACCCACTATAAACTCAAGGCTATCAAGGACACAAAACCTTGGTAGACGTCGTACTTGTCTTCGCTTAATGTGAGTATTTGTGGGATTGTGACCACAAAGAAAATGTTGAGCAAGAATGCTTAAGGTACTCTTGTGGCCATGAGGTCCATTACTTGCCACAAGGTAAGGAGTCCCTTTGGGGAGCAAGGAGGGTATTACGAATGGAAGCCCTTACTAAGAACCATAGGTAGAGGCCACCCTATTTTTCCGCTTAGCTTCTTGGTGCAAGGATTGATCCAAGTGGAATAACTTGGATCACCCCAAGATTACTCACCATCTGTGTTCCTTTGGTTGTGTCATTGACACCTCCATGACAAAGCCAACATCTATTGTGGGCAACCACTTTGTGTGAGGTGACAGGACATCAAGTGTGGGCCAAGTTGCTAAGTATTGAGCCTTTGTCCTTCCAGGCTAGTGGAAGGTTATCCCAATTGTTTGTCTTGGCAAGGTTACTTTTGCTCTTGCACAAGTGTTTGATGACATGTTCAATCACCTACTATTTGCAAACCTGCCTGAATATTGTTGTCACTATGTTTGAAATCAACAAATTACCCATCAGATTGCAAAATTGACAAAATTACCTTAAAAAACTAAGACTTTTTATGCTTATTGGTCAAGAGTCATACGGCATTGAAAACTAATCGCACATTGTTTCAAGTTTTATCATACGATATTTCACTTCTGATTTTTTATCGCCCTGCTTTCCTGGATTCTATCGCACAGGCTGCCTGGAAAGTATCACCCAACCTGTGTCAAAAGTATCACTTGGTAAAAATTTGTTGCCCCAGTACCCTACAAACTATCACCCAGAATCCTTTTGCTGTCTCACTACTGCCAAATTTAAAATTTAGTTTGTTGAGTGTCTTTTCCTATTCTTACTTGACCTTGGTCTGTTATCTGCATTTTAAGTCTATTCTAGACTGAGAAAATGAGTTAAAACTATTGGATTTGAGTTTCCCAAATGCTACTTTTTGATCACTTGTCACATTACGGTTACCTCTCTAGCTACTTGCTAATTGAGCTTCTTGCTCATATCTTGGCTTGAGTCAATTGATTTCTATAAGTTCTTGAGCACTTTTGACCAGCCATCTTTATTGTTCTATCTTGACAAGTGATCTTCTTTGGCTTTTCTTATCTCAATATCTGAAAAACTGTCTCATTTTATTAGTCAACCAACATTCCTTTTTCATGCCAGTTTCAACTCGGTCTCAATTTGAGCAAGGGAGTCACCCTCCATTCAACTATACGCAGTTACCCTCACCCACAAGACACTCATGAGCACCAGTTAGCAATGATAGTTCCAGTCCTAACCAATCTGAGGATTCTAAAGTCACCCCATGGTACAAAGGGGGCTTCCTCTTTTCCACATTCAAGACCTCCAAAAGCATAGATAGTGTCTCACTCACTCTAACTTAACAAGAAAAGTTCCTCCATTTGCAAGAACATTTTGAGCATAAGGAAAACCAAGCACATTTAGACAAAATGGATGCTACTAGGTGCATGGCTATGAAGGGGATGTCTCAAGAATAACCTGAGATTAGTGGCTACGAATATAGACCCCCTCCTTTTGGTACTATTGGCAACTATGGAAACAACACACCACCAAGATCTCCTCCAAGATGAACTTTTGTTGCTCCTTCTTCACCTCCTAGACCTCCTCCCTCTCAGCATGAGGAAGAAGCCAATGATGAGGTTTCTAGTGAAGACCTTATGAGATTTGAACAAGATGAAGCCTCCCAATGTATGATGCTTAAACTTTTAGAATGAAATGGAGATCAATACTTTCAATACATGACTTTTAGGGGATACAAGCTCCCTCTTGGCTATGATGTACGCCAGATCATTCAAGAAAGAGTACCAACTAAATTGGAAATCCTTAGGGATGAATTGCAACAAACAAATCAACATCTTTCTCAACTTGCAATAGAAAAGGAACCTCCAAAGGTTTCTTTCGTAGAATCTATTTTTGCTCTTCCTTTTGATAGAAGTCTATATGTGGTCCCATTTCCTAGGGATATTGAGGTTCCCAAATATGATAGGTATGATGGAAACGGTGACCCCCATGACCATGTGAGTCACTTTTATGCTCTTAGCATGGACTTCCTTCATGAAGACACATTTCTTCTACGATTGTTCCCTAGAAGTTTAAGAGGACAAGCTCTAGAATGGTTTGCGAAGTTGACACCACCTCTTAAAACTTTTGATGAGTTGGCTCAGTGCTTCACCGAGCATTATTCATACAACATCCAATAGCCTATCACCATGATAGATCTTAGTGCTCTAAAGAAAAATCAAGGGGAGCCATTTTCCACTTACTTACAATGTTCGAGGTCATTGTATTCTCGATATCCTCGATAGCTACCCGAAAGGGCAAAGATTGACATTTTTGTCAACACTCTTGTGCCAAAACTATATTATGATCTAAGGAAACAACTGTTCTCCTCTTTCAATGACATGGTTGAAAGTGCATATTATATTGAAGATGTGGCCATAAGAAAGGGGGATATTGTTATTAATAAAGATACTAGGGGCAATGGCAAGGAAAAAAGCAAACCTTGGAATAAAAACAAGTATGTTGTTAATGATGGTGTTGTGTATGTCCCAAAAGCTAAAGAACCTACTTTCAAACTCTCTAATGCTATATATGCAGTGAAACAACAAGAGGCTACCAATGCTCACAGTGCTCCTAAACCTCAACATACAGACAAGCCAAAGAAGACATTTCAATGACAAGTCTACACTAAGTTGGTTGAACCGTATGATGTGATTCTTAAGACTCTAGTTGCCAACAAGTATCTTATGCTTCTTGACAATTCTCATCCCTATGATCCACTAGTTAAGCGTAATTGGTGGAGAGAAGATCATTTCTACCATTATCAAAGGAATAAGGGACATAAGATAGACAATTGTTTTAAGCTTAAAGATGACATTCAAGATCTTATTAATGGAGGCACAGTGCTCATAGATGGCTTAGTTAAAAATTCTGATCACAAAGCTTTCAAGACTCCCCTACCTAAATATGTGAAAGCAGAATCCTCTCAAGCAAATAAGAAGAATCATGATGCAAAGATCAACTATACATATACTCCTGATTCACCTGTGATCAACATGATAGAGCCTGTTGAGAGTGTTCTTATGGTGAGATCTCAAGATGATAATAACGCCAATCACAGTATGCCAAAGGTGGTCTTGCAAACACTGAATGGTTCATCTTCCTGAAGTGAGACACTAAATGCTGTTACTAGGGGGCAAGCGAAAATTGTCCTTAAAACCACACATGATCCCAAGCAAGCTTCTTCTTCCAAACAAGTGGTTCCTTTAGTTTTGTCTAGCTATGACCTTGTGCATCAATTACAATGGACACCCACTCAGATATCCATTTTTGAGTTGCTTGAGCTATCCCCTTTGCACAAAGATATCCTTGAGAAAGCTCTTCATATAGCAAATGTTCCCAATGATATTGATCCAGATCAATTCTAGGCTATGGTCAACCACATCACGTCCCCGCACTACCTATCCTTTTCTACAGAAGATGACACATCTCTTAGTCACCCTCATAATTTGGCTTTACACATTGAAGTTCTAGTCTACCATACCTAAGTCCGCCGAGTCCTGATAGACAATGGTGCTGGGTTAAATATTATTTCTTTCCATGTGGTGCAACAGTTTGGAATGTCTGAATTGGCCATAGATCCTAGGTGAAAGATTACCATAAAAGCATATGATGAAGTGGAAAGATCTTCCAAAGGTCTTGTTGTGCTACCTATTCGAGTGGGCCCTATCACAAAAGATGTTGTTTTCCAAGTGTTGGACATCCTACTCGCATATAACATTCTTCTGAGTAGACCTTGGATCCATGAAATACAAGTTGTCCCTTCCACTTATCATTAGTGTGTCAAGTTTCCACATGATGGAGCTGAGATTGTGATTCCTAGGGACAATGATATCACTATCAATACTCTAATTGCTACTGAGACATTTGTTCCTCACAAAAAACCTTCTCATGATCATAATGCGTCCCTTATTGTTGTTGAGAAAAAATTAAAGATGATGAGTATTGGTATGGGGGAATATACATTAGACTCTATTGCTGCTATGTCCACTTCTCCTAAGTCCTATGGTAGACCTTCAGACAAGATAAAGCCTTCTACTTCTGCCATGACAGTTTTTGGTACATTTTTCCAATCATCTGTACCCTTAGAGGCTGAAAAAGAAGAACAAGCTATTAGGGAGTGGATTTATAGAGAAGAAGACAGTGGCTACTCCCATTTCTCCTAAATGCTATGGTAAAGGCTATTAATTTCTACAGAAAATGGGCTATCAAGGTCACAGACCTTTAAATAACAATGGGCATGCTCTAGTTGAACCTTTGATTCATATTGATGGCCGGTCTTCTAAAGATACCACAGGTCTAGGATATGGTCTTGACAATGACAACCCTAAATGTTCTAGAAATACTCCCATGCTTAGTGACTCAAATACAGATGTCAAGGAATCACCATTATGCACTATGGCCCAAATGGAAGACTGTCTTCCTTCTACTTCACTTCTTTGGGGAGGAGAATGCATGCCTACTGATGATATAGCTGAAGCCTCCACATCTAGAAATTTTGTGCCTAATGAGTCATTGAGCTTTGATAGATAGCATAGAAATATTGCATGGTTGATGGAAAGAGGAGATCTCACACATAATGATATGAGTACCTCTACTTCTAGGCATCCTAAGCCTTCTTGGTGCAAACATCCCAGCAGAAGTTCCATGACCGATTCAAATGAGTATGAATGGGACACTCTCTCAGATGGATCTTCCACAGTAGATATGGATGTTGATGTGATTCATACCTATAGTGACCAAACCAATGTAGTTGATGAGTCTCATGTAGGGTCTGACGAGTTCAATCCACATATTGCTTTAATGAACCATGCTAGTCCTTCCCTAAAAAATCTAGATCTCAATACTTTTGGGGCCTACCCTATAGGCTTGACTTCTCTCGACACCAAAGATGATATCCCCCGCATCAATAACCTTGAACCTGTCATTTCACTTCCCCTCATACACTCAGATCTCATAGATTGGTCTACCCAAGATCAAAGACCTATATTGCCTTCCTTTCAAAATGACTATGAGATTGCCTGCTACCTCAATGCCATTGAACTGATTACTTCTTCCACCAGCGAACCAGCAACAAACATGACTGAATCAGATATCAAGTACCTCAATCATAAAATTAAAAGAAAAGAGCAATGGTCAGATGGTGAAAACCACATTGTGGTGGTGTCCAAACCTTAAAATAGTAAAAATAAAGATGTATCTAAGGGTGCAAACCTCGCTGAGGCACCCGAGGATGAGGTACTTGGTAGTCTGCCGAGCTATTTTCAAGAAAGGTCTTCAATTCTAATAGAACCTACACAACCCATCAACTTGGGGACATAGGAATCTCCTAAAATCATACATGTGGCTCAATCCCTCTCAGAAAAAGAAAAAGAACAATTTGCTACATTCTTTCGAGAGAAAAAGATCAATTTTTCATGGACATATTCAGACATGCCAGGTTTAGATATTGAGCTCATTATGCATCATCTCTCTATTGCTCCAGAGGTAAAACCTGTCAAACAAAAACTGAGAAAAATGCATCCCCATGTGGCATTACTGGTTAAGGCTGAACTTGAGAAGCTTCTAAAAGCCAATTTCATCAGAGCTATTAACTATACCGAGTGGATTTCTAACATTGTCCCTGTTTCCAAACACAACAAGTCCATTCATGTATGCACTGACTTCTAAGACCTAAATAAAGCATGCCCTAAGGATGATTTCCCACTTCCAAACATTGACATGATAGTGGACATGATGGTGGGCTATGAAATGTACTCCCTTATGGATGACTTCTTTGGATATAACCAGATTAAGATCGCCCCTGAGGACTAAGAGAAGATAGCCTTCACATGTGCATGGGGTACCTTTTGCTGGAATGTCATGCCGTTCAGGCTTAAAAATTATAGTGTAACCTATCAAAGAGCCATGACTACCATTTTTCATGATATGATGCACAAAAACATGTAGGACTATGTTGATGACACGCTTGCCAAATCACAACAAAGAAGCACCCATTTGTCTAATTTGAGTTTGATATTAGACCACATGGAACAATTTCAACTCAGATTAAATCCAAAAAAATGTGCTTTTGGTGTCACTTCTAGGAAACTGCAAGGATACATAATATCAGCAAAGGGAATAGAAGTAGACCCAGAAAAAGTGCAAGCTATCATGAAGATGCCACCTCCTCATAACATCAAATTGTTACCCAAAATTTCCTATCATTCAATTTTGGTCACAATCCTATTTTTTCTTGCAAGGTTGATCCTCAAAGTTTTATGGTTTGCGACCTTGGCCCCATGTTCCTCAATGAGCCACCATGCTCCTGTTTAGATCGCATGTGCTAATTCATAAAACCTAGGAAGATATTCAAGTTTCAAAGTCTGCAGGGAATACTTATGTCGCAGGGTTCTAAAAAAAATTGTCTAAGCATAAAACCTTCAGTGTTTTCTACTTTCTTCCGTTAGGCTTATAAACTCAGGTTGTTTTTGACTTTTCACACCCCACATTTCTTCTTCGGTGTTATCTTTTCCTATGTGTGTTGTTGCAACCAAAGTGGGTCCTAGGTCTTCAAGGATACAGTCGCTTGATCTCCAGTTTTACTGGCGGTCAAGCCTTTATTTCAGTGATTAGCCGACTGTGCGGTCGCTTGATCTCTTATTTTTGGCGGTTAAGTTCTTTTCATTGAGCGACCCAACATTTTCACAATTGCATGTTTGTGCAACCCTAGCAGGTAGTTAATGTTATGTCTAGCGGTCTCCATTTTGAGGTGGTTGAAGTGTAAAAGGATCTATGGTTGTTGCATGATCATAAGGAATATTCTTTCCCTTTGCGATCTTGTGATAGCTGTTCGATGGAAGGGAGATTTGACATGTGGGTCCGAGGTGCTAGTCATATGGTAGTGCTCATTTTCGATTGGCTGAAGGGTGATGACGAGGATATGATGGTGGGCCCAAATTTTTCAAGTGGGGTGACAGTGCTATGTGATCTATGGTTGTCGCATGATCGCAAGGAATATTCTTCCCCTTTGTGATCATGCGACCACCATTTGATTTAAAACTAATAGTTATTCGTGGACCCACTAGTCATTGTGCTAAGGTGCTTGATTTTCATTGGTCACCGAAGTGGTGATGTGGCCGGTAATTTCTCAGGGGACTTGTGACTATTATAAAGAATGACCTAGGTCATCCAATTTACCAGGAAATGTCGATATCAATGGCCATGTTTTAAAATTGGATCAGCTAGCCATTGTTTCCAAAAAAATTAAATATTTTCTTGCTAGTTCGTTGCTGTTGGTCAAATGTGGCTGCGGGTAGCTCAAAAAATTTATGTCTTCGGGATAGTTGCAGTTGGGAGGATGATAGAAGATCTGATGGCCATCGTGTATGATTTCTTAGGGCACCATGTCAGTGTTCTTGCATCGAAGAAGCATTAAAGGTTAGCACCACCAGTGGCCTTCTGTAGTTCAAGATACCAAATATCTATAAGGATCAAATTTGAGCATTCATGATAGACTCAATTCAGCGGAGACAGGGTCATGGTTTGGCATGAGGTTTTCAACTTGCAAGGATGGACACGCAAAATGATATATGATCAGTTGAGATATTTCCATGGACATTTATGATCAGATTTGACAGAATTAGGGTTTTCATCATGAAAATTTGTAACCCTAGTTAGGTTTTTCTCCTACCTGCGTGCAAAAGGAGATGTATATAAGTTTTTTGTAACTTTTTAGAGCTCACAAGGTTTACATTTTGAGAAAGGAGTTTTTTTTTCTCTTGCTAGGAGTTATTTATGGCATTCTTTCTGCCCTCTGACTTTTACAATTTTTGATCTCTCATTGAAATCTCAGACTCAATAGAGGCTATTCGTGGCATCTGTTCAACCCTTTGGTCTTTCCCTTGTCTGTATTTCTCTTATTGAATATGATATACTGGCTTTGTTAGAGAAATCTTGGAGTTCTAGAGCCCTTCTTTCTTTCAGCTTATATGTGTGCTATTATGTTCGATCTGATTTGAGTGAGTTGTGGGTATACTTCAACCCCCTGTCACTCTGTCTCATTCCTATGCCCTTTTGTTGAAGAGAACATTTTCTTGTAGGTCACAGTCTGTGTCTTTTGTCTAGGCCTCTCTATGAAATACTTATGCAAGCCTGTTTAGGAAGATCGTGTTCTATTAGATCTAAGAGCTTTCATGCTAGTTTGGTCAGTGTATTGTGTTCATTTCAATTTGGTGCATCATCTAGTAGGTAGTTTTCTTTCAATCATTTCCCTTTCATGCACTCCTTCTATCCCTTTTCCCCTCAAAGATTTACTTTCCTATCTAGAAGTAAATTAAGGTGATTATCCAAGAGGAACCAGCCTAGAACTTGGAGGTCTCATCTTAGTTAGCATAGGTCCCACAACCTGGAGATGATTCCCATGTTATACTAAGTTATCAAGACCAAGAGAGCTTGAAACAAGGGTGCAAACTTTGTGCATAACAATTTTGGCATGCCCGGTGGGACTAAAGTTCAGATTTATGTTCAAAGGTGTTACTAAGATCAGATTCAAATTTAGAAGACACCCCACCTTGTGCATAACAATTCTGGCACAAAAAGAAGTTCATTTTTAAAGATTATGCTATCTCTGATATACTAACTGCATAATACAGGCTTTTAGAAGTTTTCTCTCAAGTATATCCGGTGACTCCACTGATTTCACAGATTTAGGCTACCTTGTTCAAATTTTATGAGAAAGATTGAGACTAGAAGCTCAAAGCCTACCGAATTTTTAGAGTTTCCCTTAAAAAGAGGCTACAAAGGTAGATGAACCCAAAGAACATCTCCTGTAAGGAGAGTATAGTCTACACCACCTGATACTACATAAAGGACACCTTTTCCCTTTCCTCTCAGAAGAAGAGGAAGATCTCTAACCAGAGATCTAGAAGAAGAAGATTCAAATCTAGCATCAAATACAACTCAGATAGTTGCTACTTAGCAAGTTTCAGTTCCTACAATGGCTAGATAGTTTGCTTTTGCACCTTTCAACCAAGGGAGTCCATTAGCCTTCGCTCAACATCATGATGTGCCCTTGGTGGCACTAAAGAGTCTACTTGATTTCACAGGTGAAGGAAAAACTACATCTTTTGAGCATATATGAGATGTGACCACTATCTGCAACATACACAATATAACACAAGAGGATGTGGCCACCAAACTGTTAGCAGCCTCTCTCAAAGGTAAGGCTCTTGAATGGTTTAGAACTTTAATGGTTGGCTCCATTACTTCATGGGATGAATTAGGGGATGCATTTAGTAAGCATTTTGAGGATAAATCAGATAACTTATCTTTGGTTGAGCAGTTGAAAACCATTAAAAGAGACCCTCAAGAACAAATGACAGATTATAATAATAGATTCCTCAAGACATGGAATAGAATTCCAGTCTCAGTGAGGCCATCAGCTGACCATGCTTTCCTTTACTTCTTGCAAAGTTTGAATGGTTAAATCCCTATCATGATCCAATCTATGGGTGGTACCTCTTTACCCCAAGCTTTTGACATAGCTGTCAGGGCTGAAAATTGTTTAATCTAGGCAGGTATGATAGCTAGAAGGCCACCCATGCCCATCTTTCCTAGCCTTCAGCCTGTTGCACCTACACAAGTGCCCCCATTTAATCCTATTCCCACCATATCAACACCTCAGGCTAGTACTAGTGGTCAGGAGCTAAAAACAAGTTTCTCTAAAGAACTACAAGAGATAAAGAATAGTCAGCAAACTAGTCAGTAATAAATGACAAATTTGCTGCAAACTTTGACTAAAGAGGTCACAAACCTAAAGAGGCAAGGGCAAGGATTCAAACCACCCTTTCAGCCACAAGGCCAAGGTCCTAACCAACAATATCAGAATCAAGGATAGCCTTATCAACAAAATAGGCCACAATACCAAGGAGGGTATCAAGGGAAAAGACAAAATTTTAACCAAAGATTGTTCCAACCATACAACCCTGCACCTCTCAATTCTATAAATCCAGTCAAGGACATGGTCCCTAGTCAAAATAATATGGCTATGGACAATGAATGGTGTTTCCCTTGTAATCAGCCTCATAATTAGGCTACATGTTCAAATGGATGGATGGACCAACCATTGATGGTTCAAAATGCCTCACAAGCTCAATCAGAGGCTTCTTCCAGTGGATCAATTCCTCAACAAGAACCACAAGATAATGAGACTACTCTTTTCAATTGGGAGTAGCAAGACTTCAATGGAGTCATTTGTGAACCTTCCATTGCTATGAACACAAGGTCAAAGAGAAGAGCTCAAGCCATGGAGCGAGTAGAATCTGGTACCAAAGCTACTACATTTGTAGAGCCAATACAACAAGCTACTCCCATCATATACAAGAAGGCTCCTGCCATTACAAGAAAAGAAGGCTAGACTCTCAAGGAGGTGGAGCCCATCATGGTAAAAGCACAACAAAGAGTACACACTGTAACACCTTTCAACATTGTAGACAACATGAAGAAGGTGAATATTACTATGTCTATGTGGGACTCTCTAGCTATTCCAGGACAACTTGAGATTTTGAAGAAAGCTATGACTGAAATGGTAATTCCTCAGCCCATAAAAGAAGCTGCAAAGCCAGTGTTGGTCAACACTGATCAAGAAAAGGAGGCTCTAGATAGCAACTCCAAAGGCAATATCACTCAAGGTAGGAACTCAAAACCACCTCCCTTTAATGTATCTTTAATTATTGGAAAATCCTTAGTACATAATTATATGGTAGATAATGGAGCTACTAGCACTGTAATGCCCAAAAAGGTAGCTGACCAATTAGGACTCAAATATGAACCCCTCCAAAAGAAGGTTACACAACTTGATGGATCCTTAGTTAATACTATAGGTGTGGCTAAGGATACCAGTCTAATCATTCATGCTAGTCCTAATTTCTCTATCCTACTTGATATATATATCATAGATCTCCCTGCTTTATTTGCCATATGTTTGTCAAGGGAGTTCACAGCCAAAATAGGAGGCTATCTTTCTTCTGACTGGTCCCACATGCTTTTTCACACAAGATATGGTACCAAGGTTACCATCAAATCTAAATCATTGGCAACACACCATATAGAACCATATGTGTCCAACACCATCAATATAAACTGCCCTGTATTTGATGACAGTGATTTCCCAACTATCAAAGAAGCAAACACTAAGACATAAAGCATCCCTGATATTTTGTTAGATGAACTAGAATCAAAAAGGGTTTTTGAAGCCCAAGAAAATGTTATTTGGAATGCTAGTTTGGGGAGTTATTTGATACAAGAAAGTGGATCCATAGAGCCAAGCCTTCTCAAAGAGATCATTAATTCAGAGGATTAGAGCAATCTGGTTTGGGAATTGTTTTTTGATGGAGCTAGAAGTAGACATGGCTCTGGTGGTGGTGCTGTGCTAGTGTTCCCAAAAGGTGAAAGATATTATATAGCTTTCAGATTCAGTTTCTCCTACACTAGCAACACTGCAGAGTATGAAAGTCTTGTGAATGGACTGGAATGGGCTAGAAAAAGAGGGCTCAAAGCCTTAAAGGTCTATGGTGACAGTGAGTTGGTAGTTGGCCAAGTAAGAGGGATAAGTGCAACTAAAAATGACACCTTGAAAGCATACAAACATAGAGTTTGGGATGCAATTGAAGACTTTTGTGCTTTCAATATTGTTGCTATCCCTAGAAAACTAAATCAAAATGTAGATAGATTAGCTGTTATTGGATCTCAATATGATATCCCTAATAGCATTTCAAAAGAAATAGACCAGCTGCATATCAAAGTAGTTGTCAGACCCTCTATTCCTGATAACAATGTCAATTGGCAAGTGTTTGACAACGATGAGCAAATTTTGCAGTTCTTGTTTGAGGAAGATGTTTTTTCAAGGCATAATCAAGATAGGCTATTGCAAAATTATGGTGACCAAGTAATACAACTTAAGTCTAATAAGATGCGTAGAGGTCTTGTCACCTTAGAAACTATCTTCAATAAGGATGATCAAGTTAAGAAAAACAAAGCTAGCCTGGTAGTTCAACAAGAGCATTGGGTTGAATTAGAGTTGGAACTAGGTAAAAGTTTACAATTTGGAAAAGTAAACACTGATTCAGAAAAATAGGCTTACACCCAATTTTTCAAAGAATTCAGTGATGTTTTTGCATGGCAATATGAAGACCTCAAAGGTTTTAATCCAGCCCTTGCTCAACACACCATTGAATTAGAACCTAATGCCAAACCAGTGAGACAAAAGCAAAGGACTATCGATCCCAAGCTTGAGCCACTTATGCATAAAGAAATGCTCAAATTGATAGAAAGTGGTATCATCTACCCCATCAAGCATACTAGTTGGGTTTCCAACCTTGTTCCTGTAAGGAAGAAGAATGGGGAGTTGAGGTTATGTGTTGACTTCAGGGATCTTAACAGGGCCTCTTTAAAAGACCGCCATCCATTGCCCTCTATGGAACAAATCTTACAATGTGTCTCTAGATCTGAGAGATTTTCATTATTGGATGGCTATTCAGGATACAATCAGATCTTAGTTAATGAAGAGGATCAATACAAGACTACATTTGCAACCAAGTGGGGAACCATGGCTTATCAAAAGATGCCCTTTGGTTTGTCAAATGCAGGTGCTACTTTTCAAAAGGCAATAGATATGGCCTTTAAAAGCCTCATGTACAAATTTGTGCTGGTCTACTTAGATGACATAACTATCTACTCTAAACATGTAGCAGATCATATCAAACATCTGAGGAAAATCTTTGAAAGATGTAGAGAGTTTGGGATATCTCTTAATCCCAAGAAGTGTGTATTTGCAGTGCATGAAGGAAAATTGCTAGGATATATAGTATCCAAGAAAGGAATTACAGTAGACCCTGAGAGAATTGTAGCTATCCTAGAGCTACCTTTGCCACATCATAAGAAAAGTCTCCAATCCTTCATAGGAAGGATTAATTTTGTTAGGTGTTTCTTGCTTAATATTGCAGAGTTATTGAAGCCTTTAACAACCATGTTAAAGAAGAGTTCAACTTTTAGCTAGACTAAAGAAGGAAAAGCCAATTTCTAGGCTATCAAAGAGGCCTTGACTGAAGCTCCGGCTCTCTTAAACCCAAATTTTAGTAAGGATTTTATCCTTTATGCTTATGGAGGTCATGATGCCATATCTGCTATGCTGACTCAAGAAAATTTAGAAGGGTTAGACTAGCCTATTCCTTTCTTTAGCAAAGGTTTAGAAGAGTATGAACAGAGGTACTCTTTTGTAGAGAAACATGTACTTGCTGTGGTGAAGAGCCTTAAAAAGTTTAGATATCTATTGACCCATAACAAGGTACATTTGAAGATTACTCATCCAAGTGTCAAAGAATTTTTTCTTTCCAAGGATCTAAATGAGAAAAGAGCTGGTTGGATCACCAAAGTAATGGAATATGACATTGATATCCAAACCACCAAGCTAGTTAGAGGAAGAGGTCTTTGTGAGCATTTGGTAGGGGATGAAAGTTTAAAGAAATCAGAACAGATGCATGTTTGGTCATGCATTATATAGAAGAACATGCCAAGGCATCAGGTTGGTTGCCTGACATGATTCATTATTTGAAGACAGGACAATGTCCTGCATGCCTAGATTCAGCAAAGAGAAGGTATTATAGATTGTAATCTATTCCTTTTGTACTGATAGATGAAGTTCTTTTTAGAAAGGATCACAAGGGTGTCCTTTTAAGATGTATTGATTCAGAAAAGATAGCTGATGTCCTATTTGAGTTTCATGATGGACCTTCTGGAGGTCACTTTTCTCCTAAGACTACTACTTTTAAAATCATGAGGGATGGATACTATTGGCCATCTATCTTTAAGGATAGTCATTATTATGTGAGAAAATGCATCAAAAGTGTCATGTTTGTAGGGAAGGAAAGGCTTGCAGCTCTACCCCTTCAGCTAGTCAGAACATAACAATCATTCATGAAGTGGGGCATAGACTTTATTGGTATGATTAACCCTCCATCTAGTGTAGGACATAAGTGGATAATCACTGCAACTGATTATTTCACTAGATGGACAGAGGTAGTTGCCTTAAAATAATCAAATGAGAGTGTTGTCTTAAGTTTTTATGATGATATTATTCATAGATTTGGCACTCCAGACTCCATAATATCAGATAATGCATTGGCATTCACAGGCCTTAAAGTCTCAGAATGGGCAATCAGAAATGGCATTTATTTGAATACTAGTTCAAATTACTACCCTCAAGGCAATGGCTTGGCAGAATAAACTAATAAGAACTTGATTAGGATAATAAAGAAGACTCTGCAGGATAATCAAAGGGATTGGCATACTAAATTGAAGTCTGCCTTATGGCTAGACAGGATTACCCTAAAGAAGATCATTGGGAATTCTCCTTATGTATTAATGTATGGTAGAGAGGCTAAGTTGTCCATTTCAACTGAATTGCTAGCTTTGGACTTGGCCACTCAATATGCCCTGTTTGAAGAAGGAGATCCCTTACAAATCAAGTATGCTCAGTTAATGGAGTTAGAAGAACTTAGAGACAAATCCATGAAAGATATGGAGTTCCATCAAGTTTAGACAAAGAAAAGTTTTGACAGAAGAGCCAGGGCCAGAGATTTCAAGTGGGAGATGTAGTTCTCAAATGGGATGAATTCAGATCAAAGCCTGGTAGGCACACAAAGTTTGATTCCTTTTGGGGTGGACCATTTGTTGTTACATAATGCAAGGGGCCAAATGCTTTAGAGCTATCAACTCTTGAAAGAGATACCTTGCCTATTTTAGTTAATGGATTCCACCTGAAGCCTTGCTTTGAGGTCAATCCTTATAAATCTCTATGAATATGTTTCCCTGCTTTCTTCCTATTTTTCTAGGTTAGTTTTCCTGCTTTTCAAGAAGTGCTTGTGCACAATTTTGCTACTCTAGTTCTAGGTTGACCTCTCTATCAAGAATTTTTATGCTCAAAAAGATGACTCCATGCCCAATGGATTATTTCAAGGCCACTAGTCTAATGTCTAGCAGGTTGACATCCCGCAGAAATCGCCAAAATGTTACCCAAAATTTCCTATCATTCAATTTTGGCCACAATCCTATTTTCTCTTGTGAGGTTGATCCTAAAAGTTTTATGGTTTGTGACCTTGGCCCCATGTTCCTCAACGTGCCACCATGCTCCAGTTTAGATCACATGCGCTAATTCATAAAACCTAGGAAGATATTCAAGTTTCAAGTTCTCCAGGGAATACTTATGTCACAAGGTTCTAAAATTTTTTGTCTAAGCATAAAACCCTTGGTGTTTTCTACTTTCTTCGGTCAGGCTTATAAACTCGAGTTGTTTTTGACTTTTCATGCCCCGCATTTCTTTTTCGGTGTTATCTTTTCCTATGTGTGCTGTTGCGACCAAAGTGGCTCCCAGGTCTTCAAGGATATAGTCACTTGATCTCCAGTTTTGTTGGCAGTCAACCCTTTATTTCAGTGATTAGGTGACTGTGCGGTCACTTGATCTCTTATTTCTGGTGGTTAAGTGCTTTTCATTCAGTGACCCAACCTTTTCATAGTCACGTGTTTGAGCAACCCTAGTAGGTAGTTAATATTATGTCTGGTGATCTCCCTTCTGAGGCGGTTGAAGTGTAAAAGGATCTATGGTTGTCGCATGATTGTAAGGAATATTCTTTCCCTTTGTGATCTCGTGATAGCCGTTCGATGGAAGGGAGATCCGACAGGTGGGTCTAAGGTGCTAGTCGTATGAAAGTGCTCATTTCTAGTTGGCCAAAGAGTGATGACGAGGATATGATGGTGGGCCTAAATTTTTCAAGTGGGGTGATAGTGCTATATGATCTACAATTGTCGCATGATCGCAAGGAATATTCTTCCCCTTTGTGATCATGCGACCACCGTCCAATTTAAAATCGATAATTATCCGTGGACCCACTGGTCGTTGTGCTGAGGTGCTTGATTTTCATTGGTCGCCAAAGTGGTGATGTGGATGGTAATTTCTCAGGGGACTTGTGACTGTTATAAAGAATGACCTAGGTCATCTGATTTGCTGGGAAATGTCGATATCGATGGTCATGTTTTAAAATTGGATCAGCTAGCTGTTGTTTCCAAAAAATTTAAATATTTTCTTGCTAGTTCATTACTGTTGTTCAAATGTGGCTACAGGTAGCTCAAAAAATTTATGTCTTTGGGACAGTTGCAGTTGGGAGGATGATGGAAGATCTGATGGTTGTCGTGTATGATTTCTTAGGGCACCATGTTGGTGTTCTTGCACTGAAGAAGCATTAAAGGTTGGTGCCACCTGTGGCCTTCTGTAGTTCAAGATACCAAATATCTGTAAGGATCAGATTTGAGCATTCATGATAGACTCAATTCAGCGGAGACAGGGCCATGGTTTGGCGTGAGGTTTTCAACTTGCAAGGATGGACACGCAAAATGATATATGATTGGTTGAGATATTTCCATGGACATTTATGATTAGATTTGATAGAATTAGGGTTTTCATCATGAAAATTTGTAACCCTAGTTAGGTTTTGCTCCTACCTATGTGCAAAAGGAGATGTATATAATGTTTTTGGAGCTTTTTAGAGCTCACGGGGTTTACATTTTGAGAAAAGAGTGTTTTTTTTTCTCTTGCTAGGAGTTATCTATGGCATTCTTTCCGCCCTCTAACTTTTACAGTTTGTGATCTCTCATTGAAATCTCAGACTCAATAGAGGCTATCTGTGGCATCTGTTCTACCCTCTGGTCTTTCCCTTGTCTATATTTCTCTTATTGAATATGATATACTGGCTTTGTTAGAGAAATCTTGGAGTTCCAGAGCCCTTCTTTTAGCTTATATGTGTACTATTGTGTTCAATCTGATTTGAGTGAGTTGTGGGTATACTTCAACCCCTATCACTCTATCTCATTCCCATGCCCTTTTGCTAAAGAGAATGTTTGCTTGCAGGTCACAGTCCATGTCTTTTGTCTAGGCCTCTCTATGAAATACTTATGCAAGCCTATTTAGGAAGATCGTGTTCTATTAGATCTGAGAGCTTTCATGCTAGTTTGGTCAGTGTATTGTGTTCATTTCAATTCGGTGCATCACCTAGTAGGTAGTTTGCTTTCAGTCATTCCCTTTCATGCACTCCTTCTATCCCTTTTCCCCTCAAAGATTTACTTTCCTATCTAGAAGAAAATTAAGGTGATTATCCAAGAGGAACCAGCCTAGAACCTGGAGGTCTCATCTAAGTTAGCATAGGTCCCACAACTTGGAGATGATTCCCATGTTATACTAAGTTATCAAGACCAAGAGAGCTTGAAACAAGGGTGAAAACTTAGTGTATAACACAAACAATTAAGGAGTCTTCAAGGCCATCTCCAATCTATCAGGCAGTTCATTTCTCGGCTAGCTGATAGAGCTCAACCATTCAATTATAATTTGCATAAGGGAGCTACTTGTATATGGAATGAGGAGTGTCAAAAGAACCTGGACCAGCTCAAGGATTACTTAGCACGACCTCCTATTCTTATGCCACCTATCCAAGGGAAACCCTTGATATTATACATTTCTGCTATAACAAATTCCTTAGGGGCTCTCCTTGCACAACATGATGATAAGGGAAAAGAATGAGCTATCTATTATATCAGTCACACTCTAGTTGCTTATGAATTCAATTACACTAGTATTGAAAAGGCTTGTTTAGCTATGGTGTTTGCATCTCAAAAACTTAGACATTACATGCTTGCACATACTACATAGCTGGTTGCTAAAATTGATCCTTTAAAATATCTCCTAAGTAAAGTTGTGCTTATTGGACACCTTGCCAAGTGGATGCTGATTCTTTTAGAATTTGACATTTAGTATATTGAGAGAAAAACTATTAAAGGGCAAGCAATTGCAGATCAATTGGTTGAGTTTCCCATGATTGATAATGCTCCTCTTTAGATAGATTTCCTAGATGCCTCAATCATGAATATCACAAGGCGTACATGGAAAATGTTTTTTGATGGTTCTCATACATAGCTTGGTGCTAGAAATCTATTTGTTACCCCTCATGGATACACCATTCCTAAATCCTATAAAATTCTCTTTCCATGCACCAATAACATAGCTAAATATGAAGCTTGCCCTTGAATGGAGGATTTCTAAGTTGCATATTTTTGGAGATTCTCAACTTGTCATAAACCAAGTAAATGATGATTACCAAACCAAAGATGACAAGTTGATTCCCTACAAGAAGATGATAGACTCACTCAGGAATTATTTTACATCTGTCACATTCCAACAAATTCCTAGAGATGAGAACAAGGCTGCTGATGCCATGGCTACTTTGGCATCCATCCTACAACTGGAAGAGCATGAACCATGCTTTGAGTTCCTGGTGGAAGAATTGCGCTACCCTGCCTACGATTTCCCTGATGACCATGTCATTTACATTATGGTCGGTCATGACTCCTCCCACTATGTCATCCTCTTTTCCTATCTTCAAGATCAAGTTATCCCTAAAAATCTAACATGCAATGAGAAGCACCAACTCATCTGTAATGCCTCACACTTTACCCTCATCTCTAGTGACTTGTATAGGAAGAGTCTAGACGGAACTCTCCTTAGGTGTCTAGAAATAAAGGAGTCAAAAAAGGTGCTAGCCGAAGTTCATGATGGCATATGTGGGTCACACTCTAATGGTCTTGCACTTGCTTAGAAATTGCTTAGGGCTGGCTACTATTAACCTACTATGCAAGCTGATGCTATTCAATATGCCAAGTCCTGCAAAAAATGTCAACTACATGGGAATCTCATTCATGCTCCTAGACGTGAGCTCATTCCCTTTGTTACTTACAAGCCATTTCAACAATGGGCCATTGACTTGGTAGGCAAGATTTGTCCTAGTTCATCGAGTGGGCATAAGTTCATCATTACAGCTACTGAATATTTCACCAAATGGGTTGAAGCTATCCCACTATCTGTAGCTACCAGAAAACATGTTGCCTTGTTTATTTTGAATCACATCATTTGCCGCTATGGTATTCCTTCCTCCATAGTCATAGATAATGGTAGCCAATTTAAGAACAAAGACCTAAAGCACTTGTGCAAAAAGTTCAAAATCAAAAAACATTAGTCTTCTATTTACTACCCTCAAGGGAATGGCCAAGCTGAGGCCTCAAACAAAACATTGCTGACAATTATCCACAGAACAGTGCACAAATCAAGCAAGGATTGGCATCTGCAATCAATCCTGTGCTATGGGCTTATAGAATGTCTATCCGCACTCCTATAGGTGGAACACCTTTTTCCTTGGTCTATGGTTCTGAGGTTGTCTTACCATTAGAGGTTGAAATACCTTCACTGAGAGTCTCTCTCCATGGTTTGGTTACTAATGAAGACCAAAGGGCCATGAGAGTGCATGAGCTTACCACATTGGAAGAATGCCACAAGGCCACTTTTGATCACATGCACACTTATCAGAAGAGAATTTCTACTGATTACAATAAGAAAGTTCATCCTAGAGAGTTCCAAATGGGTGAACTAGTTCTCAGAGAAAATCTCAAAAATTAGTAGAATAGGGAGCAGAAAGGCAAGTTTGAGCCAAATTGGTTAGGGCCTTACATTATCACAGCAACATTTGGGTTCAGAGCCTATCAGCTATCTACACCTGAGGGAGAAGAGCTTACTGAGCCTATCAATGTTCTACATCTAAAAAAGTTCTATGCCTAAGGTTCTTGAGCTCTTTGTACATATTTTTATTGATCTTGAAAAAATCTCAAAAAAATTCATATATGATGTTGAAAAAAATCCTAAAAAGCATAAAAAGTACTGAAAAAATGGGCATCCTAGTGAAAACCTAGCAATAGGTGCTTTGATGTCTCACTAAAAAAAATTCATAAATTCAAAAAATAAAAAATAAAATATATATATATATATATATATAGAAAAAGTGCCTTGGTGAAAACCTAGAAATAGGCACCTTGGTAGCAAAAATACAAAAAAATGAAAAAAAAGTCTTGAAAAAATCTATCAAGTGGTGAAAACCTGGAACTAGGCGCTTCTTGAAACCCTTGCACCTATGTCTATCAATCTTGCGTGGTGCTCCTTCGCTCCACTTCTCGCTTTGCCTCTCCTAGCCTAGAATTGACTCTTGTCTTAGTCTAGGGGGCATATGTTGTTTTAGCTTATCTTGGGTCTCTTTCTACGTCGGGGTTTTTCAGGCCACTTGGTTCAAACAATGTTTCTCAACACTCCCCAAAATGTGTTTTTCAACACTACCCTAGCGTCAAGTGTTTTTCAACACTTATCAAATGTTTACCCACAGTCTAGAATGATGCGATATTTCCACCGATAGAGGTGATACTCAAAGATTGACTCTATGACCTACACACACACATTAAAACACTTGACTTGTTGAGACTTGTTGGACTTTCTTTCTTTGTGTGCTGTCTATGATGATTTCTTTGCTGAGTGTTCTCTCCCTAATGGTTTTCGATGATGCATAGCTAGAAGATTAGGGGCATGAGGAAATGTTTTATTTCTTTCTCTGCTTGTGGATATATTTTGTTGGTCTTAATTGTCATTAGCATTTATGCTGGTTCTACTTGACAATAGGACTTACAAGGTATTGTCCTTGACTGTGTTTTCAAGTGCATACTTCTAGCTATCTTGACTTTACTTGTGTCTCGATGCAAGTATAATCTTGCTATATTAAACTTAGGTAATCTCCTTGCACTAGTTATCTTGACCTATATGTCTTTGATGCCTAGGTGGGATTCCCACATATCTATTTGATATAGATCATATTCAGATTCACATAGTCATCCTAGTGTGTATTGTATGATCTTGCGATGCTACCAATAATGCTTGATGATGAATATTAGAGACTATTAGCTTTGTGACCTTGCAAGCAAACCACTTTTTCATAGTAGATTGCATTTTTAGGTTCATGTTAGTTAGTTTTGCATCTTGCATATGGAGAGGGCTCTCCTTTTCATCTTTCATGGACCTGTCAGTAAACTGCGCTCACTTCTTCTTCTCGACCATGTCTTTCTGCTCCTTGTCTTTTTCATCACATCCTGTTCTTGTCATCACAAGGGGTTAATCTTATCATCATATCTATATCAAAGAGATCATTTTCAGAAACATGAGTCTACATCATAACATGAGAAATAAACATACATCTATGAGAGAGAATATATATGAGCATATAACATACATTTTGAGTAATATGACAAGATAATATAAAAACTGAAACATCCATCACAAGTGGGACAAATACATAAGCTATATCGTAAATCTAGTAATCTCATATATATAGCAATGTCATGATACAATGTGGGATACAAAAAATCTGGATCAAGTCCTAGGATATGTCTCTATACATCTATCTAATCTAAACCTAGGACTCGCTAGCTCCATCATGTGGAGCTGGTGGTGGAGGAGATGGTGCTGCCACTACATCTAGTACCATGTCAGATCTCCCAGCTATCACAAAGTAGGGCAATGCTCTCTGACCCTCTGGTATAGCTTGTATATAGAGCCCATGATAGTATGCAGCTCGTGCCGCCTCTCTCCGACTCTCTGCAGTAGCAACCTGTATAGCCCTATCCTGTTGCTCAAGCTCAGCTCTTAGATTCATCAGCTGCTGCTCTCTGATAGCTATGGTGATCTGCAACTATTGCATCTCCACCTCTAGAGCCTAGATCCTAGCTCTCAGATCCCCTCCCCCTGCAGGCTGCTCCTGCCCTGCGTCCACCTTGCGACGAACAAATCTCATTGCATCCTCCTCCTTAGGGCTCACTGACCTATGTCTCCATGCCCATCACCACCCACCTAATCTAGAACCCTCTCCTCTCTCTCCACCCCTCCCACCATTGTCTCCCCTATCATCACCATCATCCCCGTCGCCTCTGTCTCCATCCTGTGCCTGTGGGTCTGCATCTAGTACAATAAACCTAGGGAAAGGACATCTCTGCCACTCTGCCTTGTAGGATGCATCTGCTATCTCTACGAGGTAGGCCCATGGCTCCCTCCATATCCTAGTTGTCTCCTGTACTACCTGCTAGTAGTCTAGCATCGGCAGCCATCCATGCCCCTGCTCATCTCGAGACTTGGCATAGGTGGTGGTCTCTATGGATACCCTCTACTATCGACCAAACTATCTCTAGATGTGAGTGATGAAAAATCTCTTCACAACCTCAGCATGGTGGCCTACCAGTGGCTGGCTGCATAGCATATACCCCAGCTCATGATCTCTATCATTCCACTACTCGCAAGCCCTGTACGACCTCCACTCAAAAGCGGTTAGCTCATCAAAAAGTCTCCTGTAATATGTCAGGTCGTCGCTATGAGCATATGATATAAACCCCATATATCTAAAAATGTAGGGGTGCCTCCGCTCCCTTAGCTGTACATGTGGGCACACTACAACAATGTGCTCCCATGCCCATATCTGAGCAAGCACGGCTCCACATGCCCACATCCTGCCATCTCTATACACTATCTCATGGAGCTCATGATGCATATCGACCAATATGGCTGAGCCCCATGCTAACCACCATGGATGTGTGACCAGATCTGCTACTAACCTGCCCCATCCCAGTGGAAACCCCTTCTAACTCCTATCAGTAATGAGGGCCTATGCAATAATCGAACAAACAATGCAAGGCATTGGGAAGTCCCTGCCATACTTCTCCATTAGTCACTCCCAGTTGAGGTGTCTGTCGATAATCGTAACATCCTGGAACAGGTCCTGGATGGCCTGTCATCCCTCAGTTAGATCCTGATCATAATATACCCGTGCCAACAGAAAATCATGTCACTTTCTTATCATATGGAAACTTTACATCTCTAAATATTTAGACACATGATTATACTCACCGAATCTCCATGACTCGGCACTCGCAGGATCTGATAGACATCCTCTAAGGTGATGGTCACCTCTCTAGTAGGTAGATGGAAGATGTTGTGCTCGCTATGTCACCTCTCAGCTAGAGCAGTCAACAACCCATGATTTGCCTGAATATGGGGCATATCAAGGAGGAACCCAAAACCCATGCTAGCCAAATCATCCTTTCTGGGATCGTTTAGATCCTGGATGCACTGTAAGCCAGTCACTCGTGGCGCTCTAATTAGCAGTGCTGGGAAAGTCTCCTATAAGCCATAAACCAATCTAGATGTTAGAACATATCATAATGGATGATCAAAATTAGTACAAGGAAACTTAAACGCAAAAATTGTCTAGACCCATGTCATATTGCTCAAAATTTAAACATGTGATATTTCTTATTAACTAGTGTGACACTCTTTTTTAGAAAAGTATCATGTGATACTTTCTTCAATATTAGTGCGATAATCTTTTCCCATGTGATATTTCACTAAGTATCATATGATGTTTCGCCCAGTATCATGCGACACTGGACTGAACGATCAGGCGATACTTTTTGGTCCCGCGAACTATCGCATGACAGAGCTTCTCAAAGTGTACGATACTTTTTAAGTATCATGCGAACTTTCACATCAAGAAAATTTGAAATTTTTCAAAAAAATTAAAAACATGTTTAAAATACATTAAATGCTCATTAATGACTCAAAAAATCAAAGTTTTTTTGAAAACGTACCACGACACCATACTAAGGAGGCCGGTTGTGCAACTGACCACACTCGAATCGATGATGGTGAACCGAAACTGCTGCTTGCTAGGCCATCTTCTCTCTCTGAGCTCTTAAGATTCTCAAAATCACAAAAGACAAATGAATTTGAAAATGACTTTTTTACCCCTTATATAGCATTTTGACTTTTTGACCAATTTTCAAAACATCTCAAAATTGCATGAAAATTGCACCCCTTGCTAATTTCAATGTCTTGTATCCATTTTTGGGATCGAAATCAAAATCTATATTCATCTTGATAGTCAAAATTGTATTTTAAAATTTCCCTTCTTCTGCGCAGTTGGCTGACCATTTGAGGCCCGATCCTTCAATCTTTGTTGGGGCACCTTCATTTATTCATCCCCATCTCTTTCAACCTTCTATTCTTTCATTCATTTTCATTCGATTTGCATCTCTGAGGTTTGAATTCATCCTAATCCTATATCTTTCTCAGTCAAACCTAGTCAAACTGGGGCATAAATTCACTGCTTGATGGTTATCCTATCATTCTTCATCTCCTTGATTATGATTTATAGTGATTTGATCATGTTGCTCTTGCTTTTTCCTTCCCTCTACCTAATTTTGATTTTGATCCTGAGGGGGAAAACACATCATATCCTATTGGCTATTCTCTAGAGCATATGCTTGATCATTCCATTTGCTCTGATCGATCTATCTTTGCGCTTGACATGTTAGTTCTTATCTCGAGTCCTGATACTATCCATCTCTTTCCCAAGTGTTCAATACTGTTGCTACCGGTCTGACCATGCAGGATTTTCTATCTCTCTGCACTTCATTCTTTGGAGTTAGATCTCTATCTATTGCCTTCTTGGCTGATCTATTCTTTGACGTAATGTTTTCCCAGATTGATCATACATTAGTCAAAGAGGGGCAAATGTAATCATCCAAAAATAGTCATCTAGACTATTAGCCCCTTGCTAGCATTGTTTGCTAAAATCATCAATTGCTTATTCTTGATCAAATCCTAATTTTATCATTTATTCAATTTTATTCTATGGGCTAACCATCTTATCCTAAGTCTTTATTTAATTAAAATGAATTTCCTCCTCTTTTATTAAATAAAAACCCCCCCACTTTTCCTCTTATCGCAAGTTGCACAAATAAAGCATTATTCTTATTTTATAAAAAGGAAAAAAAACACTTTTTGTCTCATATAGACACAAAAGTCAACTCTTATTTTCTCAATGGAAGATACTTGTGCACATGGATTTCTCCTCTTTCAAGCTCCACCCTTGATTAAATATTTTGCCTCTTAATCTCCATGGTCCATTCTTTCTCACTTTTTATAAAAGGAGAGCTCTCTTCTCATTTTAGCATCCATCTTTTGAATACTAACCTTATGCTGTAGGATTGCTTGGAGACTTTGGAGCTTTTGAAGACATTCTTGCATCCATCTTTCATTTCTTGCATCATAGCTTCATATTTATGCTTTCCTAGATTAGCTTCATTTCTATGCTCTAGATTAGCTCACATAGATTAATTATCTTGGATTGTAACACTTGCATCTTTCTTTTCATAGCTTAGCTTGCATTCTCATTTCTAGCATAGTTTCATTTCATTCTCATATTTGATTCTTGAGGATATTGACATTCTTGCCCTTGTCTCCATTGAATCTCCCATTGCATGGTTTACTAGCAAAGTCATAGGCTTAAATAGCTCTAGTTGAGAGCACACTTAATATCCTTGCACTCCATGCCTAGGGAGCTCTAGGTCATTTTTTAAGGTTTCCCTTTCATGGATTCCCTTGGAAGTAAAGACTTAGAGAAGTGCATATCTTAGTGTGTATAGGAGCCTGTATCCTAGTATCATGGACATCAATTTGATGTCTTTCTCCTTTATAGGCTCTATTGTCATTCCACACCTATCACTTTTTGATTTGCAAGCTTGTTCTACAAGTTTTCTGACATCCTTTCCCACTGGAAGAATGATGTCTGTCCTTGAGAGTCCTTTCATCTCATGAATTAGATCTCCTATCATCCTAACTGGTACTTCACCTATACAAAATAGGTCATCATGGATCTTGTTGAGTAGAATCTTGATCCATTCTGACTCATAGAACTCATATGCCATAGCATATTCCACTATAGGATGATATTCCAACTGCACATACTCATCCATGAAGGTTTTATCAGGTTTCATCATTGTTTCCATGTGCATTCTTATTCTATCCAAACCTAGTGGTTCCTTCTTGCAATATATGTATGCCCTGATATCTTCCACATGCATAACACCCATGGGAGTGCAAGAGAATGCACCTTCTAGGTCATCTAGTGTGGACTTGAATGGATGCCTCTTAAACACATATCTCTTCTTCTCCGCCACATCAAATACAATGGGAGTAGCCATTACTTACTTGTATATCACTTTCCAAATGATCTCAAAGACTTTTGAATCAACGCGATGGATTAGGGCTTCTACAACTAATTAAATGCACTGCTAATCACTGGTGAATCAATCTAAAATCCTTCACAATAGAATGCTAGGGCTCCTCTACTCTCCAATCACTCTGAATTCGAATGCAATGAGAGATCTAAAGGCATCTGTGTACTTTAAAGTAAAAATTATGCCATTAATGCTTTCCGCGTAAACTAGGCTATCACTAAAAATTTCTAACTTTCATTCTGTAACCAATCAGCTAGTGCACTCTTGCACATAGGTTCTTCTGGTCTCCAAAAGGTTAAGTCCAAAGGTGCATACTCTGAGAGTGAGTATACTAGCCACGTAGGGGACTAGAGCTAAATTAGCTCCCCCTATGACCCTGAGGGCCATTCATCCTAATGTAGAGGGTGCGTCCACTGTGGATGCATCCAATACATGTTCATCAACCTTATCCTTCTTTACCTCTGACCAAATCATGCTCACATCATCTGAAGCTTCTACAAACTTAACTTCTACTTCGGTGTCTAATATTGGTTCTTCGGTCATTTTAGGGCTTTCCTGACCTTGCGTCCTTGATCTAAAAAACTTTGAGATGTGTCCAGCCTTGTTACAAGAGTGAAAAATGATTGGAGGCCTTATATTCCTCAGCGCATTGACATGAGACACCATTTTACATTATCTTGCAAAGTGACCATTATAGTTACATATCTAACATGTAACATTCTAAGAACTTCTTACATTTGGCTGATTTTGATTTCTCTGATTATGCTGAGTCTTGTTCTTCTAACTTGTCTTACAATTCATAGCTTTATGACCAAATTTATTGCATGAATAACAATAACCATTGAAAGGTCTTACCTCTTTATAGTTCCTTACTATATGTCCATGCTTTTTACATGCATAACAAGTGTGGTCAACTGGCTTGCACTCACCCTTAGATGGTTCAACATTATCTTTAATCTGATTTTTTGTCTTCTTAGCATCAGTAGAGTCTTTAGGTGCATTCATTCTTGCTCGCATGTTATCAATCTGATTCTAAGCTTCATTGAATCAAATACAGATGGTATCTCCTTTAAGTCTTCTTTCACATAACTGAGATTCTATCAAATTAGAACTGGTGTGCAATTTATCAATATGATTCTTTGCCTCTTTCAATCCAGATTCCAAGCTTTCTTTACCGTTTCTTAGCTCCAAGATTTCCATGTTTGCTTGCCTCAATTCTTCATTTAGTTGAAGGTTCTCTTTGATCTGTTCATCATAGACTTCCTAATTGTTAGTTAGTTTGTCATCTAGCTCTTCAATCTATTCTTTCAAAGATGTATTCTCTTCATTTAGCTTTTTGACCATTATTCCTAATTCACTGGTAGAACATTCTTTTAGATCTTTTCTTAGTCTTTTGATGACTTTTTGAGCATCATTGACTTTTTCTTTTAGCTCCTCAATTTCCTTTTTAGATCTGTCCAGGTCTTCAAGAGCAGCTTCAAGATTTATTTTTAGATGTTTCATTTCTATCTTGTCCATGATCTCCTCAAGTGGTTAAACTTCTTTGCTAAGGACCGGAGCTCTAATACCAATTGTTAGGAATGGGAACACTAAGAGGGGGGGGGGGGGGGGGGTGAATCAGTGTTCACTGTATTTTATATTTTTATTTTATTCTTTAAATTGAACTTAAATACTTAAGTATTGAAATGAACATCAACATAAAAATGAAAGATGAACTCAACACATAACACCAATATGGTTACGGGGAAACCCAAATAGGTAAAAACCCTAGTGAGAATTGACACCCACTAATAATCTATACTAGTGTTTTATGATCCTTGCTAAAAGATCTTTAACCCTATTAGGAGTTATCTTTACAATGTATTTAGTACAATGACCTTGTCAAGGGTCGGACTCTATTAGGAGTCTTTTACAAATAACCCTGTTAGGGGTGGGGACACACTGTCCTAGAGCTCACTTCTCAAATGGTTAAAGGCTACAACCTTCTAATCTCAGATACACACTATATCTGTTGGATGAACTGTTGTTGTGACACTGCTTGTCATGTCAGTTCTTTTGATGCGCTGATGCTTTGACCTCTTGCAAAGCTCTAATACATCTTATCAAATTTTTGCACACTTCTTCTCTACTTATAACAACTCTATATCAACTTCCATACCAATTACAAAGGGTACATCTCATATTTATATGCACATACAAAACAATTAACTAGGTCGGCCCTTTAACCGATTACATACAATGCTTCTAATTGAATTGGCTCAAGCGTGTTTACAAACAAAGTCAATTATATGTCTACAAACTAATTACAATAGGCCCATGGCCCTTACATAACAATATTATAGTCGCTAATCAATTTACCATCAGTTGGCTGCATACACTGTTCTGTTCTGGCATTCATTGGCTGTGTAACTTCAACTGTCTGTAACTTCTTCATACTTGCATATCTGATCATGCACTCATAGAATACGCATGAATATACTCTTACAAAATTATCTTCTAGGGTGCATACCATAATTCTATTGTATGCATGTGTGCTGACACTTTAACCTTCAAGTACTCTGTACACTGTCCAATCTTCAAGACTTAGCCAATTTTTGATCTTCTTATCATGAGCGCTGACTCCAAAACATCATATGACTTTGTTGCCATAATGACAACACTATATTAAGTCATTTACACTAGTATAGTCAACTTTCCAACAAAATCATTTGTAATTTGTGAGGCCTCACCCCATGACATTAGTTCATAGTAGTTTTATTTTCCATCTTTAGACTCATGTTAACACTCTATTTTATTATGATGGACTATTGAGACAGATACATTATATTATGATACTATGTGATAATTTATGTTTATGTGATGGTGATATAGGACTTTCACTTTGATGCTATTTAGTAGGTTATGAGCATACTAATTGATACATCTTTGATTTATATATGATATCTTGATGTTACATTCATGATAGGAAAAGTTATGGGAAATGATCATGGCTATTATGTTAGATGGATTATCATGTATCATTTTAATCTTGACTTTATGTGCTTTAGAAATACAATGTTGAAATGATGAGAATTATTATGTAATGCAGTTAGAAATTATGATGCTAAGAATGTGATTTTTAGATGTATTTTATTTACATATATATACATGATATTTGACTTTTCATGAGCTACTGATGCTTTGTCAAGTGTGCAAGTAAGACCATGGAATTTTCGAGAGAAATCAAAGATGGATATTTGTAAAATCATGCTAAGCCAAGGTTATCTCCAAAGGGAGAAAGTAACCTCGTTGTAAAGTGTAAATTTGTAAAGTGGTGCATGAATGTAATTGTTGTATTATGTTAATTTTACTTTATTATTTAGTCTACTTGACATGCCATGTGTATCGTGTGTAATGTGATTTATTTGTGGTGTCAATTGACACATGTCTTGTGAGTTGGCATGCCCAAGTGTTTAATGCGTGTAAGTGATCTCTATTTTTAGGGGCCATGAGTGGGATTCTCTTTCATTTTCGGATTCATTCTTTGAGTGGTCTTTCGAGTGGCTTTTAATGACCATTTATGTTATTGGAGGTTAAAAATAGGCTACCCCATAGTGGTGCCTTATGTTGGAGGTCAAATTTTGACTATTGTGATGGTTTTTGACTATTTTTGCCCTTCCAAAAGATGCTCTTTTGAAAAGTGACGAAATTTGGAAGAGCCACTCTTCATTTGAATTTTGAATTTGAATTTTCCCTCTTTTGTTTTGAAAGATTGAGGGTTTGTCTTTTTAAGGAGATGGAGGGAAAATTGTGGGCTAATTGCCCACTCTCCAATTTTTGGAGACTTGAGAGTTTGTGAGAATTTTGGTTTTTTTTTTGGAAGATTTTGGTGTGGCATAGCAAAGGAGGAGACTTGTTGGAAAGCTCATCTCAACCCTCTTGCCATTAGCTTGGATCAAGGTTGGATTCTTGTATTCTCTTGTTACTATTGTTATGTATAATTTTACTTCTTTTCCTATGTTGTGTGAATGATGGTTATTCATGTAAAAGTTCATGGCTTCTTGTCTTTTCTTGTATATGTATTTTATTTTGTGCATTGTTTCTTGGGGTTGTGCAATGCCAAGCTCACCCTTGGGAGGGAAGAGAGCCTTGATGGCTGAAGGGCATAAGTTGGGACTAATTTTCTAGTGTAGAGTCCTTCCTCTGGGAGGAATGGGATAAAGCATGGATGTATGGGCATCCATGTGCCATCTTTTTTTGTGTATATTTTTGGGGGTCATAAGGGTGTGGTTATGGTGAAGAGTATGAGAAGGGAGGATGGTTGTTTCTATGGCCTTGTGAATGCATATTGTGTAGATTTTGGTGCCTTGTTGAAGGCTAGTTTTCTATTGTACTTTGGCATTCTCCTAGTTGAGTAGCTTCCACCTTCACCCCTACCATGGGTCCAAAGTGACTCAGGTTGTGCTAAGCCTTGGGAAAGGGAAATTTATGTTTATGCAATGGTTGCTGGTTTTTGTTGTGTGTGCTTGATGTATGCATGTTGTTATCCTATCCATCTTTGTTTTCCCCTAGCTTGGGGGTGGCCATGAAATGACCTAGGTTGGGAGGTGAGCCTCCATGGTCCGTTTGGCTTTGTTTTGCAGATTATGAAAGACTTATCTTGCTGGTTTGATGGAGCTAGTTGAAAGTTTGAATGTGACCACTTCATGTAATTGAGATGATTGGCCTTGAGCCTTTTGTAATTGTTTATTTCAAGGCTATGTTGAAAAGCCTAGCATGTGATAAGCTTGTAAAAGATAGATTACTAAGTTATTTCTTTCATCTCATGAAGCTGAAATGTGTATGAGAACATTGTAATGTTTTCCCTTATTTTGAAGTAATACATCATTGTTGATGCTTGAAGTTAGTTGAAATGTGAAAAGCTATCTCTATGATTGTGTATTCAAAGGTTTATTTATGCATGTTTATCTAAGCTCTTCCTTAAGAAAAGATCTATTTCCAACTTGAGAAAATTCTTCAATTAAATTAAATATTTTATTGTTTCATTCTTGGCATGGAAGGATAGTTTATTTAATCTTTTATGTGATAGCATCAAGATGTTCTTAGAATTAATCTCCCTCTTTTGTGAATAAGAAAGAATAGAATAAAGTTCATTTCATGAAAAGACATCAAGAAATGAATGCTTAACAAAAATTGTGTTTGAAAACTAGCCTAAAATGTTTTAGAATTAATTAAATGTTTTATGATTTATAAGAAAAAAAAAATACATATATTTAATAAAGCACAGTTTATGTATAAAGGAAGTTTTATATAAAGACCGTGGACTATAGATCTTTTGATTTCTTTTTATAAAATGAATTGGTTGTATGTTTTAGATATATGATTTATATAAATCTTTATATGAAATGCTCTTTGATTTTGCTTATAGCCTCATTGTTTCTATTTATGCAATCTTGTAGTTATTTTAATACAACATATATACATAAATTATATTTGATACCTTTTTGTTCATTTATCAGAACTCATATTAATATATATATATATATATATATATATATATATATATATATATATATATATATATATATATACTTTGTTGTGCATTGATTTGACTACCTATATTATTACATATATATATATAACCAACTATATATATATGTAATAATATAGTTTTCATCTCTTAAAATCGAACCATGCACATTTTTATTTTATAAAGTTTAAACGAAATTAATACCGAGACATTACAAATTTATTGTTTACGATAGCATTAGTTTCGGTACCAGTTGAACGATACAATTTTCTTGTCTTTGATTAATCTTTCTACATATATATATTATTATATATGTATACATGAGACATTACCCATGTATACATATATAATAATATATATGTATGTATTTAAGTTTTTAGCACTGTACATTGAATGTTTGAGCCACGCGAAATACAACCCAGCAAATATTAAATGAAAACCCTAGTGCGGATTGTGGTGTGCCTTGTCGCCGGCGGCATCGGCTGCTGTGGATAGTGGCATCACCACTGGCTCAGTGGTGGTGCCATTGCAAGTGGGGCCATGCACTGTCGCTATGAGTAGAGCCCGCGCTCGACAGCTCAAACCCCCATGCGCATCGGCATTAAAACCTGCCTCCTTAGTGTATTTCATTTTTTTAAAATTTTGCATGCTCCATTTTAACTAGTTTCATTCTAAAGATTATCTATATTGTGTACTTCGTAATTCTTTGTTTTAAATAATAATTTTTATAGCAAGATGTTCGTCCCATTCTTTAAAAGTGTATACATAGGAATGATTTATCAGCAGCTCACATAATAATAAATATCGCATGGGTTAAGTGAAATTACCCTGCATGTGGATTGATGACAAAATAAGGATTTACGCTTTCAACTCTTAAACATTCGCAATCACTGATTTTGATTTCAAAAACAAAAAATATACGTTGATACAAAAACTGCGATCTTAACAGAAATAAGATTAAATTAATACCAGCTCTGTGAGCAAAAAGAAAATTATTGGGATTGGTAACTATAACCATATCTGCACTCTCTGGTACACATCATCCTGAATAATTAAACTTTTAGGAAAACTAGAACTTTAAACAACCAGAGACCTTGCACCCTCCTGACTGTTGGATCTATCAGATTTTTCTTATTGTAACCCCTGGTATTTACTCAAGTCTGCACAGGAATGAATACACACTTGTGTGTATACACATCTGTGCATGCTTGGGTGAATACTCACTCTGGATTACATAGTTTCTTGGCCCTCTGTTGCACCCTGTTTAAAACTTCAACAATGGAAAATTTGGGTCCTAGGCCAAATTGTATTAAGCCAATCCCCTTATTTCGAATTAGGGTTAGGGCTAGCCAAGAGCCCTTCTAGATTTTTCCCCTTTTAATTATTTTTGAATTATATTTCCTTTTTATGAATCAATTGAATTATTAAATTGTTGATTGCTGATATTTCCTATTTTATCTCCTTTGGTTGTGTAGATATCTTTTTAATAATAGCCTTTTTGAGTCTTCCCTATTATTTCAGGATTTAATTTAATCCTGGATTTAAGTGACTATAGATATCTTATTCCCATAATATTTCTTTTAACATGTATTTTGGAATTTCTCTTAATTATTATAAACTTTATTTATTTTAGTATGTGTTAAATACAATATCGTACACACACACACACACACACACACACACATGTATGATATTATATACATATATGGTGTTTTATTTAATGTACTAATCATTTGTACATTAGGTGATAATCATCCTAATAAAATATTACCAAATTATAACTTTGACCTTATTTTAGTATTCAAATTTGCGTTGTGCCTTGTTGCATCCTTTATAACTAATCTAGGCAAGATTAATGATGAATATTTCAATCTTTTAATAATATAGAATCTTTATCTTAATTTTATTGACTTTATTCTTATGGGATGATTGCTTTAGGGATTTCATCCCTCATGCGCTCGTTGGTTGAACCCTAGTTAGTGTATTCTTTGACCTTGTGCACCTGACGAGTTAGGGAATGTTGGCAAGCCAGTGCATGCCTCAAATTCCCTCAAGAGTTAGGTGTATAGGTTGATGTTACGATCTTATGTTACTATTTTCAACCTTGTAGGATGAGTTTAAATTTTTTTTTGTTGTGTGTGTTTTGCCCTAATTTTGGGCATGACATAATTATTTGAGTGTGGTATAAAGGAAGGATTATTTTCCTTGATTGTAAGATGAAAAAGTGGAATTGAGCAATATATGTTGATGTTGATATTGTAAGAGGATATGAAAATTGAGAAGATCTGGTATTGAGATCTAGTGGAATAGTTGGTGCGGTTTGGCACAGTCAAAAGAGTGAAGATAAGTTGCTGAGATCAGTAATTGTTGGTATTATTTTATTTGGATAATACAAAGATCAGTTGGACAGTGAGTTCGGTGATCTTGCCCTTGAAGCTCTTTGGACAATGGGTCCTTCTGCCTTCCATAACTCTTAACCGGGTTAGAATATTTTAATAGGGATTCAAAGTCTCATAATAGGGACTGATATGTACGAAATTTATTTCATAAGACTCCTAACAATTTTCATCCTCTCATAAGAAATTTTCATATTAGTACATCTTTTGTGGGCATCATTCCCACTAGGGTTTACTCTCTGATCAAAAGGTTCCCTAATTAACGTATCTTGTGTTATTGTGTATGTTTATCTTTCTATGGTTGTTGTTTATATTGGTTACATTGTTGAAATCTGATAATGGTATTATAAGTTGTTTTTATCTGATAACTGATTGACCCCCCATCTAAGTTATCTTGGTGGCTTTACTTTCTAACAAAATTGAATATAAAACAATAAGCCCATTGTCTTTTAAAATAGATGTTGAAATCTAATTTCAATTTAATATGGACTTGCAAAATTAAAATTTGCAACTACAACTCCTTAAAAGCTTTCTTAAAGCTTTTTCATCGCCATCTCTCCAAAATTGTTTAAATGAAATGAAAACCTAGCTTAAAAATGGTATTTTCATTGAATGGAATACAAATAAAATTGTATTTTGTTGTCCCTCCATGTAAGAGGATTATTTTCCCACTCTTTCCTTTAAAATATCTTCTTTGATAAATCCCCTTTCAAGATTTTTGGTTAGGTGGTTTGATTTTGTCTTCTAATTTTTTTAAGTTACTTCCTATTGTGAAATCGAGATCATCCTATAGAGAATATATATGAGTGATGTACTAAAATAGATTACCGTTGTGATTGATCTTTTCACAAGTCATCGATATGCATTTATATCCTTTGAATAGTCATTTTTGTGAAGAGCCATGACCATACATGGCTTATGGTACGTAGGGTCATGACCCTTCATAATCGATTATTAATATCAACTGCATTGTAACATATACAATTATTAATTGATCTTAGTGTGTGTGTATATATATATTACCATATCCGATCGTAGCTATATTTTAACACTCCCTCTTAGCAAGAGAGGATTTGACTAGGTGTCATCATAATCCCCGACTTATTCAGAACTAGATTTTAGTGATAACTAAAACATAACTTCATATCAAGATATTCGACACAACTTGGGACATTAATATAATATACTCATCCTGATAGAAGAGTTATCACAATCCCTGACCAATTTGGAACTATATTACCAATAATAATCAAGACATTCGACACATTCTGTGACAACAACTCAATGTAGTCTAATCTTGATTCACATGTTGTTATAATCCAAGACCATTTCAGAACTAGATTTAACAACTCCAAAAATTCAGTGCCAAAACTAGTGACTATAATACATAGTCATACCAGACACTAGGTTAAGCTATTGTCTAAGTCATCACCTAGCAATAGTAACCTGACACATATGAAAGATTGTCACCTTTCATAATATAACACAAAATGAATGGGCCCATAAAGTCACACATATGACATCCACCTTGACTCTTTTTGTCTCTGATACATTGATGCACATTATTCAATGACTTTCCTCAGATATACTCTGATTTGTAACTATGGAGTCAAATCCATTATTCCTAATGTAGGTTATGCTGTAAGATCTTCATTGTGCTGTAAGATCCTCGTAATCGCTTATAGTATCCAATAGAGTGGCTGCTCAAAGAGTTGGCTCATACTAGATGTGTTTCTCTCTAAATCTTCCCTTATCCTCAAAGATCTTATTTCTGTATTTCCCAAATTGAATGGATGTCATTTTTTAGAGGTGATGAGGCACTTCCTTTCAAATAGCACTTCATAAATATTATTAATTAGTTCATATCGGGCTATCATTTTTCCTTTTGATAATCATTCCTATATTAGGCTTAATTCCTCAAAGGTTACTCTCCATATGAACTCAATTCCCAATACTTCCTTATTATCAAGTTAGATAAATATTTAATTAGTATCTCTTGACTAGTGTCATTAGTTATGCTTGTTATCTGCTGATGACCAATCTCATTCTTTAGGATTGATTAGCCTTAACCATCGATGATTATGTAGTGGTTAATACTGATATTATTAGGTTGTAAGGCATGTCTTGTAACAAAGATACTTGACTGATATCTTTGCACTGTTAATATAATTATTCCTACATATCTTGCATGGGATATATCATGATCGACATTCGTTGGTTCTTCATATTTCCTTATTTCTCCACTATAATTACCATTGACCTATGTATTTACTCATTATTGCAATCTATATAATGACCAATCCATATCTTATATCAGTCTATGTTTGTTCATGTATCACTGTCGTATCCAATACTAAGGAACTTATGTATTTATTCCTATTTCCTCGTAATGGTAGTTGAATATATGTAAAGTTTTCTCCTTCATTGTCTGAGATCCTTCTTCCCTCCCAATTCATATATCTCTTCCTTAGAACTCCGCAATAATCAATTCTTCTTTTTGCCCAATGTTCTCATATTTAATTTCTTTACAGATGCATAATATTTCCCTTCTTTATGTGATCATTTATGTAGCAGACAATCATTTGGTTTCTTCATTAGATTCCCTATGTGGGTCTCTATATTTTCTCAATCGATAAATTAGGAAATGCTAATACCTCAGAGTTCACATTCATGTTGCCAAATCATTGCAACTCTTTTTTTCTCTCCTATAGGTTAGGCTCTGATACCATGTTGTGAAATAAAGATCGTCCTATAGAGAATATATATGAGTGTTGTATTGAAATAGATTACCGTTGTGATTGATCTTTTTACCAGCCATCGATATGCATTTATATCCTTTGAATAGTCATGTCTGTGAAAATCCATGGCCATATGTGGTTTATGCTATGTAGGGTAATGACCCTTCATAACTAATTGTTAATATTAACTGCATTGTAACATATACAATTATCAACTGATCTTAGTATATATATATATATTATTGTATCCAATCATAGCTATATCTTAACACTTCCCAAGATAGAAATTGCAAGAGTTTTCTTTTTTTGTGTTCAAGTTTCAATAATGAATGTGTCAAGATGCTTTCTTACCCATTTTGGATCCTTCTTGAAGTGGTAGGTGGTCCCACAAATTTCAACACTTAAGTGGGAATTTTACAATAATAAATTGTCAAATTTCATGAAATGCTAGGAAAATTACATTTGGAGTTTATTATAAAAGTGTCTATTTATGGTAACAAATATTTGACACTTATTAAACACTAACAATCTTAGACTAAAATTTACCAAACTAGAAAATGAAAAATATTTTTGGTTGATGTTGAATAGCCTATAGACCATGGATGGTCCTACATCAGACACCCAAGGTAGAAAGAAATGTTCATGAGTGAAACTCAAACATTTATAATTTATGTGTTTTTTTATCCACTTCTTTCCCTTGTCTTCTTGAATATGCTTAACCAATTTTCCCTACAATTTGATGCCTCTTCCATCCTTCATCTTTCCTCCCTTTCTCCGTATTTTCATACAATCCAACTCCTATCATTATGCACTAAGAAAAAAAAAATTAGAGCCTCAAAGTCACCATATTCAGTAAAATAATCAAATTCATGCATTACCTCTTTCCTTAAAACTATAGCAACATTTTTCCCATTATCTTTCTCCTCTACAACATTGTGTTCCTGTTTCTTTGTCTTTTAAAAGACAAGGTCCAAATAAATTTTTTCCTTCCTTGCATTCACATTGATGTTAGTAAAATAATCAAGGGATTTATTTTCCCATCTTGCAACAAACTATCAGTTACATGATCTCCATCTTCAATAGTCTCTGTAACAAGCAAGAGACCATCCATTGACCCACCTTTTACCTATCCATCTTCTTCTTCATTTATAACTCCATCATCCAATAGATTATTTGTTACAACATTCTCTCCTATACCAATATCATCATCCTTAAACAAATAAGGATTAATAATGTTTTCACAAAAAATAGATTTTACCTCTTTTTCCTTCTCCGCTAAAACTATCTTTATGTCCCTCTAGAATGCAATCAACACTACTATAACTTGCATAAGAAAATTATAATCTTCATCTTTATCTTCTTTGAAAAATTCTTAAACTCCACTAATTAAACATTTACTAATGTTCTCACATACCTTTTCATCATTCTTAAGGGTTTCAATTTGTGTTGAACTCCATCCTTCACCAATGTGTATGTGTTGCATAACCATCATGCATTTCCTTCCTCTTAAATTTCCATAGTCTTCCCAATAACATATGACAAAAAATTATTGACATAATATCACAAAAGACCTCATCATAATAATATCCTATCTTAAATTTGACTAAGCATTCATCAAGGCTCTTCTTGCAATAAGTGTTTCTCCATTTTCTGCATCTGTAGAAATGTGATGACTTAGCATCTTCTTCATTCACATTTATTTCTCTAGGCTGATTTTCATATCTTATTCTTTCTTCCTTGTGAGGGGAGTCATAATCTCCACACTTAAAATAGGTTACATGAAATCCTCCTCTTTCGAATCCTCTACCTGATGTTACTCTTCCTCTAAATTTTTTTATCTAAAGTTGTAAGAATCATTAAACTTCTAATTTTTGTTGTTGTTATTGTCTTCTTCATTTTGATTTTTTCAATTGTTACCTTCATTCTTCTCTTCATACAATCTACTTTATTCTCTTCACTTGTTTCCAAACCTTTTGTTTAATCTTTCTTCCACCTTCAATGCAAACTATTATACCTTCTCCACACTACACATTCTCACCAATGCTAAAATCTTCTTGGATGTTTGGCTTTAGTTCATTGATATAAAAATCCACTTTCTCCTTATTTCTTCTACATGTTTTTCTCTAATTAGGATCTTGTAAAATTCTTTTGCATACTCCTTCATTGTTTTCATTCTTTGTTTCAAACTTTTCATCCTTTTCAATAAATCAATCTCATAATCTACTGGGATGAATTGTATATTCAACATGTTCACCATTCTCTCCCACTTTGAAATTTTATCTTTTCCTCTCCTTCCTTTTTCTAACTAGATTTCTCTCCACCAAATACTTGCATGTCCTTTCAACTTTGTTTTAAAAACTTTATATTATATTAGTCTTCAATATCTTTGAATTCAAAGAAATCTTCCATGTCAATGATCCAACTATCAACCCTTCAAGATTTAGACTTCCAATAAATGTTGGAACCTCTATTTTGGGTTTTTTTCCTCCCTTTTCAATGATCTAATCAAAGGATCATTCACTACTTCATTTTCTTCCTCATTAACTAAAATAGTAGTTGTAGAAGATTCATCTTCACTTTCTTTTGGATCTCTTCTCAACTCTATTATTTCATCACCATGATCATGTCTACCTCTTCCTTTATCTCTTCTTGGAGGCATTTTTGCAATACACAAGTCCTCATGCAACATGTCTCATGTATGAAGATCTGTTTATACACTCAACATAACCATCTCTAATACCACTGATGTAGAGGGATTCTCTCCCTTAAAGAATTGACACAAAATAGATTTTGCAACAAAAAATGCAATGCTAAAGCTTACAACAATATGCAAGAAAAATTGAGAGATTTCTATTGAAACTTGAGACCATAAATTGAATATAAAATAATAAGCCTATTGGCTTTCAAAATAGATGTTCAAGTCTGATTCCACTAAGATATAGACCTGTAAAAACATGAATGTAGAGTTACAACAACTCCAAAAAAAACTCCAAGCTTTCCCATCACCATGTCTTCTAAACTACTCAAATGAAATGCAAATAAAATTTCATTTTTCTTTCCCTCGAAGAAATCATGACCAAGGGGAGTTTTTCCACTTTTTCCTCCTAAAATATCTCAACTTGGTTCTTATATAAATCCCCTTCCAAGATTTTTTGTTAGGTGACTTGATTTTGTCTTCTAGCTTTTTTAGTTACTTCCCAAGATAGAAATCATAAGATTTTTGTTTCTTTGTGCTCAAGTTGCAATAATGAATGTCTCAAGATGCTTTCTTGCTCATGTTTTATCCTTATTGAAGTGGTAGGTGGTCCCACAAATTCTAATGCTTAAGTGGAAATTTTACAATTTTAAATTATTTATTACAAAGGTCCTTATTTATTTTTACAAATATTTGGCACTTATTAAATACTAACATCCTTAGACTAAAATTTACCGAGCTAGAAAATGAAAAATATTTTTTGTTGATGTTGGATAGGCTATAGACCATGGATGCTCTTGCATCATGTTTTTTCATTATATTTATCAAATAATTGAAACCGTGTCTGAACATGAATTACTATTAATTCCCTATTTTTTGTTTTCTATTAAGATAGTTTATCAAAAGATACAGTTAAGTAGCTAGATCCAGTATCAGTTATACATAGCCCACATAATATATACAATTATAAAATTGGGGGAGTGTTATCAGTTTCATATCTATAACCTACACTAATCAAAGTATATTGTTCATACTACGAGATCATTACATAATTATATTAAAAATCATTTTCTAACATAAATACTACTCCCAACCAGTATCCTAGTTGATATTTTCCCTTGGGGCCCATGTATTATCAACCTGTGCATTATCTTGTGCCTCTGTTGCACATGTTTCTTGCCCTGTGAGCTCCTGATGTACAGTGAGCAAGGTATTAGCAGCCACCTGTTCTATGGAATCTAAATGGCACTTGTTCAGGAGATTGTTTAGGTCCTCCACTTCAGTAGGAGCAAGAAAAATTTGGTACTCAGTGAGATACTAGGCAGACTACACCTCATCCTTATGAATCTTCAGATTGTCCTCCTGAACCAGCATCATGATTTTACTTTTTGTAATATTGAGAACCATATAGACTTGTGACATAATATGCAAATGTGTGAGTTTAAAATTAAACTCAGTAGGTTTCCTTTTCTCTTTTTGAAAAACCTCTTTGTTCTTGTCCTTCCAAAGAGTCCAAAGAACTTTATTTGTAAGTGAAAACCAAAAAATATTAAATTTAGACTCAAATATCTCCACATAACTAGCAAGAATTTCACTCCAAGAGACACTGGGTTTACAATTCCAAAGACAAGGAGATCCAAGAAAAATGGCCCAAATCTTGTGTGCATAAAGACATTAAAAAAAACATGGTCAAAAGTTTCAAAAAAATCACAAAGACTACAGATAATAGGAGTTAGACCTATAGAAGACAAGAAATGACCCACAACAAGTTTTTTTTTTAAAAGCACCCACCTGAAACATATTTTTTTTGGTTCAGATTTTCCCTTCCAAAAATATTCAAAAAATAATTGCCAATTACAAAAGGGGTTTACAGATCCCCCACTAGTAAGACACCCATGAGATGTTATCTCTATTTGAGCATTAATGGATTTTCATTAATATCAATCAGTTATTCAGTCAGTGCTTGGCTAAATAATTGTATTAGAAACCCATGGCATTGGAATGCCTATTCTAGGATTGGACACCCTAAATGGTTGCTAAATGGATTATTCAGTCTCATTTAATTATCAACCAGGGACGTAAACTTGGAATGGCATTCACAAAGTATATGCTTCAAACTCTCTTGATTTTATGACCATTCTATGGAATTCAACTACATTAAGGTTCAGGAAATCTATGCTAAAAACTAGTAAATAAGTTACTCTAGCAAAGTAAGTAATCACGGGTAGGAGTTACTCTAACTGCCTATGCTACAAGAATAGTCTACTAGTTTTGTTACTAGTGGTTGCAGGAATGGGAGAGTTCTACTTCACTTCTAAACAAGCATGAAAATGAATTCTACTCTAACAAAGAAATTCACTCACCAAGTGGGCCCCCTTGGATGAGTGAATGGAAAATATAGTCAAGATAAAATATTTGAACTCAAACTGTGCATTCTATTCATTCATGGAAAATGAGTATAGTTGGATTGAAAGTAAAATAGTACTACAGCTACAATAGTTCTATTATGAAAATCAACTAACTCCAAAGAGTTACAATAGTCATTTATTTGAAGGAAAACTACAACTACTCCCTAAATCTAAGATCACTCCATAAATGAGGATCATTATAGATTCATAAAGTCTCAGAACAAAAATAACATTAATTGGGAATAAATTCTTAGGGAATATAGAACGTTGAGGGTAATAAATCCACACACTGCATGCAACATGAAATGGTATTTGAATTATCTTTCTTGCAAAGATCTTACAACAACGGTTGGCTTTGATTTTTTTACCACCACAATGCTGATCCTTGAATGCGCTATGATAAATACCTACAAAATGATGAATACACACACAACCTTCCATACATATATATCCACATCATTAATATTTAGGAAGAAAGTGTAAAGCTCTAATTAATACTCTTGCAAGGCCTATGGCTTCAGAGGAAACTACCCAAAAACATAGCATAGGAAAAGGAACATTCATTAGAATATATAACTACTGCATTCTACCATTTTTGTTCATTAATTCAAGCAAATATATCATGTCTTTTAACCATCCACATTCATACTTCATATCTTCACATATACAAAATATACATATAAAAACCATAAGTTCATGTGTCTGAAAACCATAAGTTCATGTCTATTTGCAAATAAATAGATTGAAAGGAAATAAAAAGAACTTAGAAAGATGGCCTTTTAGAGGCTCATCATTCCCCCAACTACTCTATTGATGGTCCCCAACAATCATGAAATTCCAGATTCTGGCTCGTAGTCTCAAATCACTAGATGTCTTCTCTCCAGGCTTATCATCAACATAATTAAAGTACCCCTGGTTCTCCTCGAGTCTTTCCCATCGCTGAACTTCTTAGCCATATCATGATCTGCAACACTTTCATTCATTTCCAAAAGTGGTTGCATGAGAACATGAGGTTGAAACCTTAATGAAACTAGTAATTAAGCATGGTCCTACCCAACATGATCTACCATCGAACTCTTCTGGTAGCAAGGGCTAGATTCTGTGGAGAGTTGGGTTCCCTAGCCTTCAGATCATGTGACATTCTTATCCATCTCTGCCTAGAAGAATTGATTACTACTGCAATATCATGAGTTGAATGTTGGTCCCAATCTGCATAAGCTTGTTCTCTTACTGGATACACTTTATTATCTCCACTCGGGTGTACTATAATAGAAAGCCAATCAAGAAATGTTTGCCTAGAATGTTGAACCTTAGGTCTCATGAGCAAGGGAGTTGTCATCTCATTATTCCTATAAGGTGAATCTTCATGCTCCCTACTTATCTCATTTTGCATTTAGGACATAACTTCTCTTAATTGAACATCTCCTACATAAAGGAGTGAATTCCAATCCCTATCATCTAGAACAACAAAGTTATGCAAATATAATTCACACAATAAATTCTTTAGGGACATTGGAGCTGACTGAAATGCATCATAAAACTCATGAAGTGTTGAAACAAAGGGATTGAGCCCTTCCACAATTCTTTTCAATTTAAAATTAATGAATTGTTCCTTAAGGAACAAAGCATACACTAGAGATGGTGATCTACATGCCATGACTTCTGGAATCAACTCTATTATTTGATCAATCCTTCTTTTCAAAACCTCATTCTGATCTATTTTCTATTCTAATTGATGAGTTAGCTCATCAATAGTAAGTTTCAATTTTTCCTTCTCTATCTTCCACTGTGCTCTTTCCCATAACAACTGTTGATATAAATTTAACCTTGCAGTCAGGGGTGTAGATAAGTCTGGAGGTGGCATGGGTTCCTGATTAAAAATATCAATCCATCTAGATGCTAGGTGAGGGGTTTTTACTATGTTTTCTGGTGTGGAGGATTTTCCTTTCCACACAATAAGGGTTGTTACTACATTGCCCCCTTGACTAGATTCACTTGTTGCCCTAGCTAGTGTATCTAGCCCATCTTTATTAAGTTTCTCTATCACCTCTTCAACAATATCCTTACCAAATTTAAGGAACTCTTCATAAGGATAATCTTCTGAATCATCATGAATATCTTGCCTAGAAGAGTTATCAACAAGCTCCTCGGCCTCTTTAGAATCTTCATCACTATCAATGAGTATCTAGTCAACACTAGGGTTAAATTCTGGTTGTTGAACATAGTATCACTGACTATATTTTCTTGAAACATTTCCTCAGAAGAGGATCTCTCCATAGATTCAGAGGATTTTAGATTAACAGTTGGAATGGGAAAAAGGTTTACCAAGATCGAGACAATATTTAATATGGATGTAATCATTAATTTAGTGATGATTTCTATGTAATGTTAGATCTAGGTTAATTTCTCACACCGTTGATCTTAGGTTTTCTAAGATATTGTAAACCCTAAATAGGTCAAGTTAGTTTGATATAAATTTGTAAAGATGTCATTATGATCAAGGTATCATGAAGGAGTAGCTGCACTAAGGACATCAGGAGATTAGACAAAGGGTTTTTTAACATAAGGTTTATGAAAGAAGAATTCATTTTTTAGAATACATAAAAGGCTACCGAGTAGAAAAAAAGTGCACATACATCACACTAAGGTGATATTTATTTGATACTTCATAGATCTGAATCAGACAAGATTAAGTTTTTATTTACATATACTTTTATTGTTATCAATTTAACCATTGTAGCAGATCAAAATCTCTTAATAGAGTGGACTTAACAATTCTTATATAAATCTCTTAACCGAGTACACATATATTGTGTTGTTAAAATCCTCTAACCAGGTAGATCTAGTCAATCTTATTGTTACTCCTAATAGGTAAGATCATCAAAAGTGATCAAAATTGTATCCTTAATCGACACACTTTATTGCTGCAGTAGTGAAGATTTGTGGGTGTCATCCCCACCAAAGTTTTTACCTTCTTACAAGGGTTTCTGCGATACCAAAATAATTGTGTCATGAGTATAAATTTTCATTTGTGATTTATTGTTTTGTTTACATGCAATTTACATTTTCAATTACATGAATGTATGTTTCTAGCAATGGATTTAGTCGGTTAATTGAGATCTACAAGTGCAAAGCTACAGTCTTGAAAGTTTTTAAGGGTGTTGATTCACTCTCCCCTCTCAGTACTTATCTTTCCATAATCCTTACATGAGATGATAGAGGATTCCTTTTTAATAATGTGATACAATTGTTTAGTAGAGGTTGAGATCAATAAATTTCCATCTATCCATTTACTGTTCTTAAGTGATGAATGGTGCTCTTCTTAATACCACAAACACATAACAAAAACAAAGAAACAACAACAATTTGCAAAAACAAAAATGGGCTTCTTATTATCTCCAAAAATGTGGAATTACAAATTTTAGAATTACAATATGCAAAGCCACATGGGTGTTTTCCCTTACAATATTCTATAGGCCAAAGCCTCGAATCATTACCTAGATCTACTACCTAGAACTGTCTAGACAACACTACGAGCCTTCCTTATATAGACAATTTTCCACCACCTAGGAAGGTTCTAGAAATTTAGCCATTAAGGCCAACAAACCTTAGAATTATTTTATTTTTCAATTTATTACATCAAAGTTAGCTCAAACAACTTTTGAAACCCAAATAGAAATTTTGAAGGAAATTTATTTTCCACCATTTTAGGTGGCCCAACTTCCAGAGACCATAAGTCATCACCTATTGACCCGATTGACTATTATGACCCCATTTCAGAAAGGCTGCTCTATAGTGCCTTACTCATGAAAGTTCCACTTAGCCAAAGTTTCAACCTCATCCAGGGCATCTAAAGCCTTCAAAATTGAGTTCAAAGTTTTTGTACCCTGCTGCCAATACCGAAAATTTTCAATATCTTCAAAACTAGACTTGATTTGGCAATGAAGCTTTACTCATAGGTTGATACGACCAAAATGAACCTCAAGGGAAGAAAATAGACCATTCTAAGCTCAAACGAAAAACTTACTAAAAATAGTAAATTTTAAAAAATAGCAGCTTTGCACAAGATAGCCCTTATTGAAAAGAAACCAAAAATATTTTTGGGTGGTGCAAGATTGCTCTAACACCCAAGATGCTCTTGCATCATTAAGAAATGAGGCTAGATCTATAATATCCCCTTTCAACTTTCCATTCACTGCCTTACTGACTAGAGTATAAGTCTTTTACTGAGAAATAGGAATACTAAATTTAGAACTGATAAAATCCCATGACCCCAGGCACCCATCCATGAAGATGTCCTAAATTAAAGAGATCTCTTACAAGTTCCAGAGTTTAGCAGAGCAACTTTGAGTAAGGGCTAGAGGTTTACCATTATGACATTACCCCTACCAAATAGAGCGGTCCCCAAAAAAATTGAATGGAGGACCACCTACATGTTAGAAATAGGGAATATTGAGAGGGGGGGGGGGGGGGGGGGGGGTGAATAAGTATTCTACAAACTTTTACTTTTGACCAATTATGGATATAACAAATTAACTTGAAGCTTGCAAAACAAAGTAAACTAAATAACAAGCAAATGAACTCATAACACCATGTTTTGTTCTGGAGGAAACCCCGTCCAAGGGAAAACCCCAGTGGGGATGATACCCACAACTGATCCTCTAATCAAAAGTATCCAATTAAGAATGTTGACCTTGTTAGGAGTCTATCATATACATATAGTGTCTATGTCCTAATTAAAGGACTCTAGGCCTTGTTAGAAGCCTCATACCTACTAGGAGTTGGTATTAAAAAATAGAATGTTTACAAGATGAGCTCATTGCCCAAACATGTAAAATACAATGGTATCTGAATACAAAGGTAAAGTATATAACCTTTCATTGCTGTGGAACAACTTTCCTATTCTGATTTAGCTTTCTAGGCTCTTCGCTTTCATATACAAAGTTTGCTTGCTTTTCTTTTGCAATTTACAACTTCACATCACAGTATTACAACATTACGATATCTTATTACATCTCTCTATATACTTCACATTACATTCTTTTTACATATATACTAGTTATTAAGAATAATAACTTACATTTGGCTTTACTAAGCATAAACTCTTTCCTAAATACAATAACTAATTTATGCTGCCTAAGGGTTAACATCAAGGATGTCAACCCTTATATGGTTAAGTCATTATTTTGATAAAAATAAAAATCCCTTAACTAATATTCTTATTTTGTCTTCTTGCTCTGTTCAGGTCAGCTTCAAGTCTATCTCTGTTATTTTACAATATCTCATTCCGTACATGTCGTATAGACTTGCGCTTTCACATGTGTCTTTAATATACATAGAATTATCCATGTTCAAGTGCGCATGCATTGAACCTACTTTTGTGAACATTGTTATCCAAAACTGTCTCTGATTAGACTGGAAAATACTGCTATACTTAGACAATTTTACTTGCGTTCTTACAAAATTACTTGCTACTATAGTGCGATCATCATAGTGATTATATGTTGCCATAATGACAACAACTTGATATCCTACTCAACCAAATTGCTGACAATCTCCCCCTTTGTCATTGGTGGCAACATATAAGAAAATTGGCTAAGTCTCACAAAATTTCAAAATTGTGGCCATGAAAAAAAAATCTCCAACATACTTATATCTCCAAATATCTATACTCCCCCTAGCAGTATGCATCATACTATACTATCTATACAATTTTTTGGTACTACTCCCCCTTTGACAACAATGACAAAAAAGGGTGTCAAAAATTTTTCAAAAAAATGGTTTACCTTAGGATCTCAAAATCGCAAAGCCGGTAGGCTTGCAACACAATCTGCAAAATTTGTCTTCATGCTTACCAACTCCTTATCCCATGATTTCTTTATAGCATCTGAAACACTTAGGAGTGCACATAGACCATTGTAATACCCCAAAATTGGCATCTTGATATCCTAACCAATTTTGTTGCATTTAGTCTTATTCTATCAAATTTCTAAATCATCAAAGTCCTATTATACTAGGAAATTATGTCTTCTAATTGACTCTAATTGACTTAGTATCAAATGTAGAAAACCCTAAATCTGCATCAATCACATAACATATTTAATTCCTAAATAATGAATACAAATTAGCTAAATAAACCCTATGATCAATTAATTTGATTAAAGTCCTAGTGCTTTAATTAAATTAAATCCACCCTCTTTAGCTAAAACACATGAAAAAAGGAATTAAATAAATATTTGGTTTAAATAAATATCCTCATCTTACTAATTGAATTTAATTATTCAAATAATTGAGAAAATCTATTTATGAGGCAATATTTAATTTATTTAATCAAATATTTTGTACAAAATCTTCTCTTCAGTTCAGAAAAGGAAACTTTGAGTTAATTGAAAATAAAAAAGAGGAATAAAATAGTTAACAACTTTTCACAGACAAAAATAGGCAGTTGACTGCCTCTCTGCAAGAAACTTTCTATTATGAACTAAACTTGCATTCGATCTCCATCGTTCATCTAATTCAATCTCAACTGTCAATTGAACCTAGAATTTCTATAAAAGAAACCTCATTTCTTATTCAAAGGATCCAACTTTTCGAGCAATGAAGTGCTATTGCATTGTCATTGGAACTCATTTACATTCAAGCTTTAATTTCTTAGCATAATCTTCATTTCTAGATTAATATATCATGTTTAGCTTAATCATGCATTCCATTTCTTAATCTAGTTTGCTTTCATTGTTCTTAGATTAATTTCATCATTTCTAGATTAATTGCACATTCATTCTAGATTAAAACTGCATTTGCTTTCAGTAAAATCCTTCATTCTAATATTAGTCTATGGTTGTAGGACTCTTGATTCTGAGAGCAATTTTGAACCCTACCTAGATAGAAGGCAATAGGTTGAATCATCCAGCCAGGTAGGATGAATAATCTAATATTCATTCTTGTCTGCAACTGGTGAATAATGACTATGCTGAAGTGTGGAGCTAAATTAGAGGCCCATATTTAGTTCATACATTTCTGGTGCCCATCATGGGGCAGAAAATCAATTTCTGGCCTCATCTTATTTTTAATTTTTGTCAAAATTTTCCATTCTATCCATATGACCGTACATCTCTAGTATAGAATCTCGTGCGAAGATTCTCATTGTATCACGTGAAGTTTCATACTTTCTTGTTTGAAGATTCTCACTGTATCGCATGAATTTTTGTACTTTCTCATGTGACAAAACTATTTTCTTGTGCAAGACTGTATCCCTGCTTGCGTGAAATTATACCGACTTAAAATTTGTAGATTTGTACTTTTAGCTTGTTGTTTCCTAACATTTTTTGTTTTCTATGGATTTTCTTGATTATGCTTTTTGGAGATAGCATAATACTGGATTGTAGAGCTTTGGACTTGAGGTGATTTTCTACAATCTCTATACCACTTCAATTTTGGACATTAAAATGAATCTCTCATGTGTTTGGCTTGAGTGTTTCCTACTTTCTTAAATCACACGTTCATTTTGGGTCTAAAAAGAATCTAGATTCACTTTCTGCATATATATTTCACATAGTAAATAGGCCCTATGAACACTATTTGTGGTGTTCTTGAGAGAGTGGGATTCATTCGCTTGTTTTACATATGAAACTCTTCTCGAAGATAGATCCCCTTGTAGGTAGGGAAGGAGTTGTTATCATCTCATGATCTTACTTGGTTTTTGTCTTCAATCTTTGGTGGTATGTTCTCTCTTGGTCCCACTTGTATACACCTAAAAATGGTCATCTAGACTATTAGCCCCTTTTGCTAAATCACTAATTGCTTATTCTTGATCAAATCCTAGTTCTATCATTTATTCAATTATTTTCTATGGGCTAACCATTTTATCCTAAGTTTTTATTTATTTAAAAAGAATATTTCCTCCCCTTTTAATAAATAAAAAGCCCACCTTTTCCTCTTATCCTAAGTTGCACAAATAAAGCATTATTCTTATTTTATAAAAAGAGAAAAGTACTTTTTGTCTCATATGGACACAAAAGTCAACTCTTATTTTCCTATTGGAGGATACTTGTGCACATGGATTGCTCCTCTTTTAAGCTCCACCATTGATTAAATCTTTTTCCTCTTAATCTCCATGGCCCATTCCTTTTTCATTCCCTATAAAAGGAGAGCTCTCTTCCTCATTTGCACACACAATTTTTATGTTATTGTTATGCTACAGGTTTTTTAGGTCATCTTGGAGCTTTTGGAGATATTCTTGCATCTAGGGTTTGAAGATTTGGAGCATTGTTGGCATTCATCTTGGATCTTCATCAACACTCTATCTTCTTGTCTTCATTCTTGCATCATCATGGCTTTCTTGCTTCATAGTTAGATTTCATTTCTTGCATAGTAGCTTCATTTTCATGGCATTCTTAGCTTAGATTTCCTTTATGCTTTAGATTAATTCATCTAGTTTAACTAGGAGGCTTTGTAATACTTGCATCTTTCATTTCCATAGTTTAGCTTGCATTTCCATTCTTAATCTAGCTTGCATTGCATTTCATTTGATTCTTGGGGATGTTGGCATTCTTGCCCTTGTCTTCATTGAATCTCCCATTGCATGGTTTACTAGCAAGGTTATAGGCTTAATAGCTCTAGCTGAGAGCATTCTTAAAAACCCTTGCACTCCATGCCTAGGGAGCTATGGATCGATTTGTGAGGGCTCATTCTTGAGTTTCCTTGCATGTAATGATCCATAGAAGTGTGACACATTTATTGCACACACATTTTTGGTGCCCACCGTGGGGCAACCCACCTCTTGCATGCTGGTTTTGATTATTTTTGGAGGTAACCCTTGTGCAGATTTGTTTGGAGATGAAAAAAAACCCTAGATTTGAAAGATTTGACCATATCTCCCAAAGGGATTGGTGTTCTGGTCTGAATTTTTTTTTGTAGATTGGCGACATATCAGAGAAGCTCCAAAAAAAATTTCAAAATTTTTAGAGGTAATTTGTATTTTTTATGATTTTTTCTTTATTTTTCATAAAAAAATCATTTTTTGGCGCAAATCAGCATATTTTTTGGAAATTTTTATATTTTTGGAAAGGTCTTCAAATTCTACAGGGGGTCCATTCATTGTGTTTTTAATTTAGAAATCATATCATAGCTCATTTGGTTGATTTATAAAATCTGGTCTGTTTTGGTAAAATGGCTCTCTAGGGCACAAATGAAGAGATTTTTCTAAAATTTTTATATTTTTGGAAAGCTCTCTATTTTTTGATAGAGGTCTCTTTTCTTCATTTTGAGTTTAGGGTCCGAATTCATGTGGTAAAAATTAGATCTTGTTGACTAGGTCAAATGCAAAAAAAATAAAATTTTGTGATGGGTATGCACTTATTTTTCATTGTTCATTGCATGATATGAGTTATCATTTGGATTATTTTCTGGTTATCATTGCTCCTAACAATTGATTTTCAAATCTAACCTTAGGGTTTGCATAAATTAGATATATATTGCATATCTTGTTTGCTTGTTCTCTTGTCTTGTTCATTTGTAGGTGCTTCTTGCTTGAAATTTGCTAAAATCGCATGTCAAAGAGGGCTACTAATGGTTTTTGCAGGGCTTCCCTAAGCATAAAAACCAAATCAAGTGCTTATTTAATTGCTTTCTTTATTAAGTGCGGCATATACTAGTTGTTTCCTTTCATAGGCACTTAATACCTTGTTGTAGAAATTTTGAGGTGGTAGGAGAGTACGCTCTTCACCCTTGTGGTGAAATAGAAATCTTGACCCATCTTGGGATTTTGAAAGCAAGGGGGTAATTAAATCTTGTTTGGTGTGTTTGGGAGAAGTTTTTGAGATAGGGGAGTATGCTCTTCACCCTTGTGGTGAATCAAAAACCTTGAACCTCAAGAATTAATCCACTCTTTGTTTAGCTTAGGATCCTTTAGCGGGCCTGCTCTTGAGCAATCAAGAGGAACGACCCAAGTGGGGACAACCTTGTCATCATTTTCTTTGGTGGCGAGTGATTCCAACTCACTATAATCTCAAGGCTATCGAGGACACAAAACCTTGGTAGACATAGTACTTATCTTCACTTAATGTGAGTAACTTGTGGGATTGTGACCATGAGGAAAGCATTAAGCAAGAATGCTTAAGGTACTCTTGAGGCCGCGAGGTCCTAGTCCTTTATGAGGAGCAAGAGGGGTGCTATGAATGGAATCCCTTACTATGAACCATTAGATAGAGGCCACCTTATTTTAGCCGCTTAGCTTCTTGGTGCAAGGATTGATCCAAGTGGACTTACCTGGATCACCCCAAGACACTCACCATATGTGTTCCTTTGGTTTTGTTTTTGACACTTCCATGACAACGCCAATATCTCTTGTGGGCAACCACTTGGTGTGAGGCAAGGGAGCATCAAGTTGTGGGCCACGTTGTTAAGTAATGAGCCTTGTCCTTCTAGGTAGTAATTGCTTGAATTGTCTTCGATTGTGCTATGCCCGTGTAAACGTTCTCAACATTCAAACACACGGTAGCGTTCATAAAGTTTTCTATTTTGATATCACAAGTGCTTGTCTTGGCAAGGTTTCTTTTGCCCTTGTTTCAAGTGTTCTATGACATGTTTGATCCTACACTGTTTGCAAACCTGTCTTTTATCTGCTGCTACTACTTGTCAAACTGAAAAATTGCACTGTTCAATCTACAAATTTGGTCCAAGCGCTTCAAAACTGAGTTTTTCACGTTCACTGGTCAAGATTCATATGATATTGAAGTATCCTTGCATACCCTCAACCAAGAATCCTGAGTCATTTCTACTGTCCTATCATTGCTACAATTCAGAGTTGCTAAACTTGCACTTTAACCTGCTGTAGAGTGTCCTTTTCTGTTCTTACTTGAAACTGGTTTGTTACTTACATGTTTAGATTTGTTCTAGACTGAAACAAATGAGCTAAAACTATTGGATTTGAGCTTAACAAATGCTACTCTTGATCACTTGTCGCATCACGGTTACCTCTCTAGCTACTTGCTTATTGAGCTTCTTGCTCGCTACTCGGCTTTAGTCAATTGATTGCTGTAAGTGCTTGAGCACTTTTGACGAGCCATCTCTCTATTGTTCTACTTTGACAAGTGATCTTTATTAGCTTTGCTTATCTCAAATCTAAGAAACTTTGTCTCATTCTATTAGTCAACCAACATCTCTTTTCATGCTGGTTACAACTCGGTCTCAATTTGAGCAGGAGAGTCATCCTCCGTTCAATTATACACAGTTACCTTCTCCAACTAGATGTTCAAAAGCACCCATTAGCAACAACAGTTCTAGTTCTGACCAATCTGAGAATTCTAAGGCTACACCGTGGTATAAAGGAGGTTTCCTCTTTTCCGCATTCAAGACCCCCAAAAACATAGACAGTGTCTCACTCACTTTGACTGAACAAGAAAAATTTCAACAGTTGCAAGCACACTTTAAGCACAAGGATAACCAAGCACGCTTAGACAAAGAACACAATCAACAAAGAATGGATGCTACTAGGCGCATGGCTTATAGAGGGACATTTCATGAGCAACCTGAGACTAGTAATCATGAGCATAGACCTCTTTTTACCAATGGAAACAATGGCAACAACACGCCACCAAGATCTCCTCCAAGGCCAACTTTTGCTATGCCTTCTTCACCTCCTAGACCTCCTCCCTCTCAACATGAGGCAGAGGCTAATGATGAGATTTCTAGTGAGGATCTTATGAGATGTGAACAAGATGTGGATTTCCAACGAATGATGCATAAGCTTTTAGAGCGTAATGGTGATCAATATTTTCAATATATGACTTCTAGAGGATACAAGCTTCCTCCCGGGTATGATGTCAGACAAATTGTCCAACAAAGAATACCAACTGAATTGGAAGTCCTTCAAGAAGAATTACGTCGGACAAATTAACGCCTTACCCAAATGGCATTAGAAAGAGAGCCTCCAAAGGTCTCTTTTGTAGAATCAATTTGTGCTCTTCCTTTTGATAAAGATCTATACATGGTCCCATTTCCTAAGGATATTGAGGTTCCTAAATATGACAAGTATGATGGAAATGGTGACCCTCATGACCATGTGCGTCATTTTTATGCTCTTAGTATGGACTTTCTTCATGAAGACACATATCTCCTACGCTTATTCCCTTGAAGCTTAAGAGGCCAAGCTTTGGAATGGTTTGCAAAATTGACACCACCTCTTAAGACTTTTGATGAGTTAGCTCAACGATTTACCCAGCAGTATTCTTACAATATCCAACAACCTGTCACTGTGATAGATCTTGGTAATCTAAGACAACATCAAGGTGAGCCATTTGCAACTTACTTACAACGTTGGAGGTCATTGTATTCTCGATATCCTCGTCAGCTACCCGAAAGAGAAAAGATTGACATTTTCATCAACACACTTGTGCCTGAGCTATTTTATGATCTAAGGAAACAACTATTCCCTTCTTTCAATGACATGGTTGAAAGTGCATATCGAATTGAGGATGTAGCTATAAGAAAAGGGGATATTGTTATTAATAAAGATGTTAAAGGCAATGGCAAAGACAAGAACAAACCTTGGAATAAAAACAAGTATGTTGTTAATGATGGGGTTGTTGACGCTCCTAAAGTTAAAGAGCCTGCTTTCAATCTTTCCAATGCTATCTATGCAGAAAAACAACAAGAAGCTAGCAACACTCACCATGTTCCTAAACCTCAATATGCAGATAAGCCTAAGAAGTCATTTTGAAAGCGAGTCTATACCAAGTTGGCAGAACCTTACGATGTGATCCTTAAGACTTTGGTTGACAATGGATATCTTACGCTTCCTGATAAACCTGGTAATTAGGATCCGATAAATAAGCCTGATTGGTGGAGAGAGGATCATTACTGCCATTATCACAGAAACAAGGGACATCCAACAGACAATTGTTTTAGGCTTAAGGATGATATTCAGGATCTTATTGAGAATGGCACAATCTCCACTGATGGCTTAACTAAAAATTATGATCACACAGCTTTCAAAGATCCTCTACCTAAGCATGATAAGGGGGAAACCTCTCAAACACATAAGAAGAATCATGATGCAAAGATCAATTACACGTATCCTTCTAATACACCTATGATTAACATGGTAGAGCCCATTGAGAGTGTTCTAATGATGAGGTCTCAAGATGATAATAACACCAATCATGGTAAGCCAAAGTTAGTCTTGCAAACACATGGTAGTTCATCTTCCCGAAGTGAGACACTGAATGCTATTACTAGGGGGCAAGCCAAGATTGTCCTTAAAATTGTGCAAGATCCCAAGCAGGCTTTGCCTTCCAAACAAGCGGCTCCTTCAGCCACCCCTAGCTATGATCTTGTCCAACATTTGCAAAAGATGCCAGCCCAAATATCCATTTTTTAGTTGCTTCAGTTATCCCCTTCGCATAGAGAAATCCTTGAGAAAGCTTTGCATACAGCACATGTCCCCAAAGACATTGATCCAGATCAATTTCAGGCTATGGTCAACCACATTTCATCTCCACTATCTCTCTCCTTTTCTGCAGAAGATGACATATCTATTGCTCACCCTCATAATTTGGCTTTACACATTGAAGTTCTAGTCTACAACACCCGAGTCCGCCGAGTCCTGATAGACAATGGTGCAGGGTTAAATATTGTTTCTTTCAATGTCATACAACAGTTGGGTTTGTCAGAATTTGCTGTGGATTCCAAGAAGAAGATTACTATAAAAGCTTACGATGAAGAGGAAAGATCTTCCAAAGGTCTTGTCACACTGCCTGTCCAAGTGGGTCCTATCACAAAAGATATTAGCTTCCAAGTATTGGACATCCCACTCACATATAACATTCTTTTGGGTCATCCTTGGATCCATGACATGCAGGCTGTTCCTTCCACTTTTCATCAGTGCATCAAATTTCCATACAATGGCACTGAAGTTGTGATTCCTGGAGACCATACTATTTATATTAATGCTCTGGCTGCTGCTGAAAAATTTGTTCCTCATAATGAACCTTCTGTTGATCCTAGTACATCTCTAGTTGCTGTTGAGAAATCACTTAAGATGATGAGCCTTGGTATGGGTGAATATACGCTAGATTCATTTGCTTCTATACCTGTTTCTCCTAGGTCATATGGGAAACCTTCTGATCACATGAAGCCTTCCACTTCTGCTATGGTGATCTTTGATACTTTTGTTCCTTCATCCATTCCTTTAGAAGTAGAAAGAGAAGAACAAGCTATTCAAGAATGGATCTATAGAGAAGATTCCAAAAATACTCCCATGCTCAGTAATTCAGACACAGATACAGATGAGTCACCACTACACACTATGACTCACATGGGAGATGATCTTCCTTCTACTTCACTTCTTTGGGGGGAAGCATGTATGCCTACTGATGATATTGCTGAGTCTTCTATGTCTAGAACCTATGTTCCTAAAGAATCATTGCACTATGATAGACAACGTCGCAACATTGCATGACTGCTACAAAGAGGTGATCTCTCACATAAATACATGAGTATCTCTACTTCTCGGCATCTTAAGCCTCTTCCAGAAGATCCTCCCATGATAGATATGGATGTTGATGTGGTTCATACCTCTTGTAACCCACCTGACATAGTTGATGAGTCTCGTGTAGGGTCTGATGAGTTTGTTCCCCGTATTGCCTTACTAGACTATGTTGGTCCTTCTATGACAACTCTAGATCTAGCTACTTTTGGAGCCTACCCTATAGGCTCAACCTCTCTTGTCACCAGAGATGACATCCCTCACATAAATGCTATTGAACCAGTCACTCCATTTCATCTCGCATCAACACCTGTTACTTCTTCCACCAGCGAACTAGCCACAAAAAAGACTGAATCAGCAATCAAGTATCACAGTCATCACGTCAAAAGAAAAGAGCAATGGTCGGATGGTGAAAACCACATTGTGGCGGTATTCACACCTAAGAAAAGTAAAAATCAAAATCTACTAAAAAATAATGATTCTCAAATAAAAGATGACAAGCTGATTCTCTACAAAAAAATGGTGCACTACTTCAAGCATGATCTCATAACTGTTATACTTCAGCCCATTCCTAAAGCTGAGAAAAGAGTTGCTAATGCCTTGGTTACTTTGATATCCATCTTACAAATGAAAAAGCATAAATCTCGCTTCAAGTTCCTGGTGGATGAATTACACTATCCTGCTCACAAATCTTACAATCCTACCATCTTTCCATATCTTCCACCTCATATTCCTCTTGAAAATCCACCACGCCATTCCTTCCACCATCCCTTACACTTTTCCTTTGTCTGTGGTGACTTGTATAGGAAGGGTCTAGACGGAACTCTCCTTAAGTGTCTAGAAATAGAGGAGTCAGAAAAAGTACTAGCTGAAATCCACGATGGCATATGTGGATCACATTCTAATGATCCTCCACTAACTCAGACATTGCTTAGGGCTAGTTATTATTGGTCAAACTGGTTGAGACCTCCTATCATCACAGCTGTAGCATTTGGGCCTGGGGCCTATCAGTTCTCTACATCAGAGGAAGCAGATTCTTGATGCCCATTTCTGTCTGGGGCATCCTTTGTACATATTTTATGATCCTGAAAAAATTCCAAAAAAAATTCATATATGATGCTGAAAAAATCCTAAAAAGCATATAAAATCCTGAAAAAATACAAAAAAATAAAAAAATTCAAAAAATAAAAAAAATAGAAAAAGTGCCTTGGTGAAAACCTGGAAACAGGCGCCTTGGTAGCAAAAATACAAAAAAATTATAAAAAAGTCCTGAAAAAATCTATCAAGTGGTGAAAACTTGGAAACAGGCACTGCTTGAGACCCTCTGCACCTATGTCTATCAGTCTTGCGTGGCGCTCTTTCGCTCCACTTCTCGCTTTGCCTCTCCTAGCCTCGAATTGATTCTTGTCTTAGTCTAGGGGGCATATGTTGCTTTAAGCTTATCTTGGGTCTCTTTGTGCGTCTGGGTTTCTTGGGCAACTTGGTTCCAATGGTGTTTTTCAACACCACCCCAATGGTGTTTTTCAACACTACCCTTGCGTCGAGTGTTTCTCAATACTTATCAGATGTCCTACCTGCAGTCTAGATGATGCAATATTTCTCACTGGCAGATGTGATACTCAAAGTTTGACTCTATGACCTACACACACGCACTTGACTTGCTGAGATTTGTTTGAATTTATTTCTTTGCATGTTGTCTATGATGATTTCTTTGCTAATTTGTCTCTCCCTGAGAAGTTTTCGATGATGCATAGCTAGAAGATTGAGGGTATGAGAACATGTTTTTTTCTTTATCTACTTGTGGGTATATCTTGTTGGTCCTCACTGTCATGAGCATTTATGTTGGTCTTACTTGACACTATGGACCTACAAGGTATTATCCTTGACTGTTTTGCGAGTGCATGCTTCTAGTTATCCCGACTTTCATGTGTCTTGATACAAGCATAATCTTGCCATATCAAATTTAGGTAATCTCATTGCACTAGTCATCTTGACCTGCATGTCTCTGATGCCTAAGTGGGATTTCCACATTTCTATCTGATATAGATCATATTCATATCCACATAGTTATGCTAGTGTGTATTGTATGATCTTGTGATGCTACCAATAACGCTCGATGATGAATATTAGATGTCTATTGGCTTTGTAACCTTGCAAGTAAACCACTTTTCATGTAGCTTGCATTTCTTAGGTTCATGTTAGTTTAGTTTTGCATCTTGCATATGGAGAGAGCTCTCCTTTCATTTTTCATGGACTTGTTAATCAGTTGCGCTCACCTTTCGCTTCTTCCCGATCATGTCTTTCACTTTCTTGTCTTTCATCTCACATCATTTTCTCTTCATTTCAGGATCGAAACTGAAATCCAAGATCACCTTGATCATCCAAATCACCTTTTTCCCCTCTTTCACGCAGTTGACTAACCTTTTTGAGGCCTGATCCTTTGATCTTCGTTGGGGCATTCTTCACCTCTTCATCCCCATCTCTTTCAAAATTCTAGTCTTTCATTCACTTTCAAATCCCAAGTTCAAATTCTTCCCCTCCATGGTGTTTTCGGGTTGAGGGACCGCTTGGTTCGTGCCCTGGGTCCCATGTGTGGGGCATATCTTCACTACTTGATGGTTATTCTATTCTCTTTCTTTGATTATGATTTCTAGTGATTTGATCATGCTACTCTTGCTTCTGCTTTCCCTCTACTTGGATTTCACTTTCGATCCCGAGGGGGCAGACACATCATATCTTATTGGCTATCTCTTTCCTAAGTGTTCAGTACTATCGCTACCAGGCTGATCATGCAGGATTTGCTATCTCTCTGCACTTCATTCTTTGGAGTCAGATCACTATTTGCTTGCCTTCTTGGCTATCTCTTGCCTTCTTGGCTGATTTGAGTTGCTTTGTGATCCCAAATCGATCTCACATTTCAACTTCATTCTTTGACTGCATGTGTTCCCAGATCGATCACACATCAGTCAAAGAGGGGCAGAATGTATACACCTAAAAATGGTCATCTAGACTATTAGCCCCTTTTGCTAAATCACTAATTGCTTATTCTTGATCAAATCCTAGTTCTATCATTTATTCGATTATTTTCTATGGGCTAACCATTTTATCCTAAGTTTTTATTTATTTAAAAGGAATATTTCCTCCCCTTTTAATAAATAAAAAGCCCACCTTTTCCTCTTATCCTAAGTTGCACAAATAAAGCATTATTCTTATTTTATAAAAAGAGAAAAGTACTTTTTGTCTCATATGGACACAAAAGTCAACTCTTATTTTCCTATTGGAGGATACTTGTGCACATGGATTGCTCCTCTTTTAAGCTCCACCGTTGATTAAATCTTTTTCCTCTTAATCTCCATGGCCCATTCCTTTTTCATTCCCTATAAAAGGAGAGCTCTCTTCCTCATTTGCACACACAATTTTTATGTTATTGTTATGCTACAGGTTTTTTAGGTCATCTTGGAGCTTTTGGAGATATTCTTGCATCTAGGGTTTGAAGATTTGGAGCATTGTTGGCATTCATCTTGGATCTTCATCAACACTCTATCTTCTTGTCTTCATTCTTGCATCATCATGGCTTTCTTGCTTCATAGTTAGATTTCATTTCTTGCATAGTAGCTTCATTTTCATGGCATTCTTAGCTTAGATTTCCTTTATGCTTTAGATTAATTCATCTAGTTTAACTAGGAGGCTTTGTAATACTTGCATCTTTCATTTCCATAGTTTAGCTTGCATTTCTATTCTTAATCTAGCTTGCATTGCATTTCATTTGATTCTTGGGGATATTGGCATTCTTGCCCTTGTCTTCATTGAATCTCCCATTGCATGGTTTACTAGCAAGGTTATAGGCTTAATAGCTCTAGCTGAGAGCATTCTTAAAAACCCTTGCACTCCATGCCTAGGGAGCTATGGATCGATTTGTGAGGGCTCATTCTTGAGTTTCCTTGCATGTAATGATCCATAGAAGTGTGACACATTTATTGCACACACACCACTTAGAGAGATCAATAGCCATTTTTGTTGACATACAAACCTTGGTGAGGTGGTTTCAATTTAGCATGTCAATCAATCTATTTTCTATGTTTGAGTGAGGTGAAGAGGCTACAGGATTATGCTCTGTTCCTTTTTTGGGCACATCAAAAACTTAGATCCTTGAATCTGAACTAAGTCCCCATGTGGTCCTTTTTATGAGTCTTCCTTATTAGAGAGGGTTAACCATAGTGGACACTCCCTTTATTCGGTAAACCACGTGGACAAAACCTCAAGCAGTAATAGCCATTTCTGCCATGGTAGCAACGGCTGCTATATAAATGTCCTTGTGGAAGAAATATCCATGGGTGTAGTTTCTTGTTGGGCTATCATATCTCCTCAACATCTCTGATCAATTAAATTCTTAGAATGTGTAAAAACCACGGTGCACCTGGATTGGAGTTTGCCCTCTTGACATTGCAAAAGTTGTAGAGTTGACCATTACTACGAACCATAGTGCAACTAAATTTTTATTTTTCTAGGACTATGTGCATGATTGTAAAATATTTTGAGAACATACACAGGTAGAATTCTTAGGGAATAGAATACTATGTCACATATTCTTGTTCATGCACAAGGTTGCTTTGTCCCTTGCTCATTGTTTGAAGACAATGTTTTCTTGAAATCCCTGATTACTGTCTTATGTTCCTGATCATGATAGAAATCCATTGATGCATGTAGATGGTCATTTAGAAATGAACAAAAGTTGAGTTTTCTGATTTAAACTATCTGGAATCTATCTGAAAACTAAATATTCTGTCAGAGAATAGCCAACGTTGTGTCTCAAAATTTGTTCCTGTCCCAAAAATCATGCCAAACTATCAAATTTTGTTCTTTTTTCGCGTGAGATTTCAACTTTCTGTGCACTTTCTCATGCAAGATATCATATCTTCATGCGTAGTCTTGCATTTCCTCATGTGAGACAACACTTTATTGCATGAAACTATTCCCTGGTTTTCAAACACAACGAGCTTATTCCCATCAACTGGTCAAATTTTTGTCTAATCTAGTTTTTGTCTATCTATTTTTGTGTTGTACACTTCCTGAAACTAGATGTCTCAGGCTAAGAACCATGCAATGACTACTTGAACTCATGTTGTCTCTTTGTTATCTATCCTTGTCTACTATGCTCTTGTATCTTGTGACACAATAATCACATCTTGGCTATTCTAGCCTTACTCTCGACAATTCATGCTGGGTGCATTTCACTTTATCACTCTTTGCTATTCTAGAGATAGAGTTCTGAGCACAATCCTAAGTCCTCTCTCGTTACTTAATCCTCATCTATGCCTATGGTGACTTGAAGTAGCACTGTATTCCTCTTTCACATTGCTAGATACACACAAATTCATCTCCTATCTTCCGACCTTGCATCAGGCGTGTGTTTCAGAATCCCTTTGATCATGACTATACACTTTGCACACCTGTCGACTAGCCAAATGATAGATTCTAGTCCTACCCAGTTTCCTCTCATCCAAAATGCTAAACATACTACTAATCCTGATTGGGGGCCATTAGCTGATATCTCTCACATCCTAAATATGCCTTGGGGTATGGCTATCCTAAACTATCCCACTATTGCTAATACTAAACACACTCCTGCTACTAAGAATACTCCACCTATGATAGATGATAGTGATGAAGACCTACCTCCTATAATGTCTCTATCTGACTACATCAGCTAGTACCGTAACATCAAGATAGAATCAAAGGAACATGAAAAAGAATCCTTATCGGATGTTACTACTATAATACAAGTTGATGTCATACATCGATATGCTCCTACCAGCTTTGAAAGAGGAGAAAGTTACAACTCTCAAGATCAAGAACCTCATGATGATTCTTTCCACCCTTATGTGGAAATTATTCCTATGGCTCCTAGGCCATCTACTTCAAGTTGCACTTCAGCTGCTCTAGCAAATCATGGGTACATAAGACCCCATCCTATTACAACTTCATGGAATATTGGCAGATCCAGAATTGAAATGGTTCCTATTCATGTATTATTTCCACCTAAAGAGGGACCTAGATATCAGAACCAACAACCTCAGTTAGGCTCACATAATGTTCCTCTAAACTTATCTGACTCTTCTAGGACAACTCACAATCAGTGACATTTTATGGAAGATAACTTTATTGATCTATCTAATTCATTCATGAATGATGAGGATGATGTCGATACCTTTGCACTCGAGCCCATCCCATTGACTTCTCTTCCACCCACCTCCCTAAGATAAGTGGCTCATCCACTTTCCACTCCATCTCTCCATCTGAACCAGTCATATCAGCCTCTTTCATCCACAATTCCTGAGTCTTTGGAAGTAACTTGAATTTGTGATATATAAAAAATAAATTTCAAAATCTACTTGTATCTTAAGGTTACCATGTCCCGTCTAATCGACATGTGACTACCAAGTAAAGAAGGCAGTGTTCAAAAAAGGAAAAGAGAAAAAAAAAAAAGAGATCTCAAAATCCATCCTACAAGAATTCCAATTAAAAGCCTCTCAAAATCAAAAGGAAAAGTTAAAAGTTACGTGGATTCTCAAGATTAAAAAAAGCCTTGGATATCAAGAGAAAATAAAAGTTACTATTCAAGCTTCCAAGTTCTCACACCTCCCTCCATCTTACCATCCTTGCCTCTCATACTTTATCCTCTTCATTCCGTCTTGCATGTCCCAAAGTGCATATTGGTATCTCCTCATTTCTAATGACATGACTAAGAGAAATCTAGAAAGTGCTCTCCCTAAACATTTAGAGCATGGGAAATCTGACAAAGAGTTAAGATGTGTTGATAAGGATGTTTGCAGGTATTACTTAAGTGATCCTTCCTTGACTATGGATCTCTCGACAATTAGACACTACTTGTTGGATCCCCTAATCACTACTACAACATCTTGTTATGCTCCTAAAATTTCTTAGTTGATTACTATTGCTTCCTATTGAGGTCGAGATTCCTACTTTGCAAGTCTGTTTGAAAGGCTTCATCACTGATGAAGACACTAGAATATCCCAGCTACAAGAGCTAGAACTACTGGATGAATGCCGAAAAGTGGTGTTTGATCATCTTCGAGCGTATCAGAAATAGATGTCCAAGAGCTACAACAAGAAAGTGAAACCAAGGGATTTCCAAGTGGGTGATCTCATCCTGAGAGAGAACCCTAAGAATCAACAACAACAGATCCAAAAGGGAAAGTTTGAACTAAATTAGATTTGTCCATATATTATTTTTGCAGCATTTGGGTCTGGTGCCTATCAACTCTCTACTACTGAAGGAGAACAACTCAAAGAGCCCATCAACGCTCTACATCTGAAGTGATTCTATAGCTAAGACATCATCAGAATGCTCCATATACTTACTTAATTTTGAAAAAATCCTAAAAATTACAAAATGTCCTAAAAAAATCTATTATCCTAGTGAAAACCTGGTAAATAGGCACCTTGATAATACCAAAAAAAAGTCAAATATAAAAAAAATACAAAAAAATTAAAAAACAAAAAATGTGCCATTGATGAAAACTTGGTAAACAAGCATCATGGTAGCAAAAGCAATAAAATCCTACCAAGATGGTGAAAATCTGGTAAACAGGTGCCTCATGTTCTCCAATGCTATACCTATTGCAACACCCTTTGGCCTTGTACAATTGCTTTTGTATTTTCCTACTTTAGTTTGCTAGCTCATGCACTTGCTCTTAGTTTACCTTCAAGATTCTGCTCGACTCTACATGGATTGAAACTGGTCATACTCTAGGGGAACCCTTCCTCGTCTAGGGGGCATTGTCTTATCTTTTTAGAGGATCTTCCTCACATTAGTCACCAATGGTTCTCACTGCATCTTCCTACTGATGCCTAGCTATTAATGAGATCCCTCTCTTTGAGGATCTCTCTTGCATCAGTCACCAGTGTTTCTCATTGCATCTACCTACTGATGTTTAGCTATTGTTAAGATCCCTCTCCTTGAGAATCTTCCTCATATCAGTCATTAGTGGTTCTCACTACATCTGCCTACTGATGCTTAGTTAGCACTATGATCTCTCCTTGAGACCCTCTCTTGCGTCAGTCACCAATGGTCCTTAATGTGTCTGTCTATTATCACTATCCTGATGAGACTTCTCATGAACGCTATATACTTCCGATCTGACATCGATCCGCTAAAACTAAAAACTAAAATTGTAAACTTTTTGAAGCATGCTGAGCTTTTCTTTTGTGTGCTTGTCTTTTGACTTTATCAATCCTCCTCGAGCAACTCCAGGATGACTATCTTGATCGAGAGATGTGACGTATGGGGGCATGATCTTTTCTTTGCTTTCTGTTTGCTAGTTTAGTTCCAATGATCCAATGGATCTATATAAGATGGGTGTCCACTGTGAGAGCCTCTATCTCATGTTAGGTGATCATGTGTACCTCGACTCCTTTTATATGAACACTTTGGTGAGGTTGGTTCTTTTCCTTGTCTGTTTGAGTGACTTATTTTTCCATAAGTGAACTTGCAAATGCTTGTCCTGCTAAGTGAACGTAAGGGTCACTGCGAGCATTCTTAACTATACTCATTAATCACTTAGCAAAAGAAGCCCCTCTCACATGTCTGGTGTGTTTGTACGCAAGCAAAATTTAGGTCATCCTAGCAACTATGCTATGATGCTTATGTTCACTTGCTAAATCAAAAGGAATAAGTGTTTAGGTCATTCTAGCTTTTTGTGCCTTAATGCTTACACCTCATTCTGACAAAACAAAGACTAATGTCATATTCATATTCTCATGACTTTCATATTAGTGAGAGTTGTATGACATCTTACGACCATCTGATAGTAAAAGCTCTGTGATGATAACTATCTAATGGGTCTAGCAACCAAGTCCTAGGGATTGCATCTAGCTTAGGCTTGCATTTTCATTCTAGACTTGCATTGCGATAGTGTTTCATGCTCTCTTCATTATATTCTCTTGGATTTGAACAAGGTGGTTCTCATTTCATGTCTTGGCTTCATCACGACTGCACAAGTGCTCCGTTTTGTGTGAAAACTTCACCCTTGGCTAAATCAACTGCTTTGAATCCATTTTCGGGATCAAAATTGAAATTTGACACCTCTATCTATCTCAAAATTACATTTTAAATTTTTTGGGACCAACATAATCAGAGGCTTGTGCAGCTAACCTTCTGATGTAGTATTCTTGATAGATTCACATCTCATCATTATTTTCTTGATTTCTTCATCTTTTTCATCAAAAGTCAACCTTAAATTGGACCTCCAAATGACTCCAGATCACTTCTACATCTTCTCAATTCTTCTGTAATATGTTTTGAGTTCTTCTAGACCTTTGATTATAGCTCTATTTGCCACCTTTTGCTCTCAATCACTTTTTATGACATGTCATCTTTCCATTTCTCTCCCAAGGGGGCATGATGATTACATCATTGAATCTCAAATCAATCCTTGAATCAATCTGATCTAAATCAAAGTCCTCATCATTAGAGGCATCTCATCACTTGGGGCATGTTCTATTTTTCATACCTCACGGTGAAAATTGGATGTTCCACGATCTTGAATCACTAGGGGTATCTCTATGCCTTGCATCTTCTTATCATGCTATTAGGTATCTGAGCAATCTAACTTAGATCCTTGAGGATCAAGATTCATTCTAGAGATGGTTCTTGAAATATCTTTAGGTATCTAAGCAATCTAACTCAGATCCCTGGGAATCAAGCTTCATTCTAGAGATGATTCTCAGAATCCCTATTAGGTATTGGGGAAATCTAACTCTAATTCCTGAAAGTCAAGCTTCATTCTAGAGATAGCTCTTGAAAGCTCTTTTTTACCGGTATCGGGGCAATCTAACCTGGGTCTCGGAGGACTAAGCTTCATTCTGGAGATAGTCCTAAAAGTCTACATCAGTTATCATTTAATCAACAAGTATCAGGGAAATCTAACCCTGACTCCTAAAGATTGAGCCTTGTTCTGGGGACAGTCTTGCTAAAAGTGGTAATCAGGCTGATGTCTTTGCAATCTTAGACTTTAGAGAATCAAGCTTCGGTCTAGAGATGATTCTACAACTCAATCTAATCAGTGTCTTGGCAATCTAACCTTGACTTCTAAAGGTTAAGCTTTGCTCTAGAGATAATCTTGAAACTCTCATCATTGTCACATTCAGACTATTCTTTGAATCAATGCGCCGCTCGCATATCAATTCAAAGAGGGGCAAAATGTAATACCCCAAAATTGGCATCTTGATATCCTAGCCAATTTTGTTGCATTTAGTCTTATTCTATCAAATTTCTAAATCATCAAAGTCCTATTGTACTAGGCAATTATGTCTTCTAATTGACTCTAATTGACTTAGTGTCAAATGCAGAAAACCTTAAATCTGCATCAATTACATAACATATTTAATTCCTAAATAATGAATACAAATTAGCTAAATAAACCCTATGATCAATTAATTTGATTAAAGTCCTAGAGCTTTATTTAAATTAAATCCACCCTCTTTAGCTAAAGCACATGAAAAAAGGAATTAAATAAGTATTTAGTTTAAATAAATATCCTCATCTTAATAATTGAGTTAGTTGAAAATAAAAAAGAGGAATAAAACAGTTAACAACTTTTCACAAACAAAAATAGGCAGCTGACTGCCTCTCTGCTAGAAACTTTCTATTCTGAACTAAACTCTCATTCAATATCCACTGTTCATTTGGTTCAATCTCAACCGTCGATTAAACCTAGGATTTCTATAAAAGAAACCTCATTTCTCATTTAAAGGATCCAAATTTTTGAGCAACAAAGTACTGTCACATTGTCATTGGAACTCATTTTCATTCAAGGTTTCATTTCTTAGCATAATCTTTATTTCTAGATTAATATATCATGTTTAGCTTAATCATGCATTCTATTTCTTAATCTAGTTTTCTTTCATTGTTCTTAGATTAATTTCATCATTTCTAGATTAATTGTGCATTCATTCTAGATTAAAATTGCATTTTCTTTCAGTAAAATCCTTCATTCTAGTAGTAGTCTATGGTTGTAGGACTCTCGATTCTAAGAGCAATTTCAAACCCTACATAGATAGAAGGCAACAGGTTGAATCATCCAGCCAGGCAGGATGAATAATCTGATATTCATTCTTGTCTGCAATTGGTGAATAATGACTATGTTGAAGTGTGGAGCTAAATTAGAGGCCCATATTTAGTTCATACAACCATAAGATGCAATTTCACATGCCCGGAGGTTTGCATATGAAATTTTCCATAAGATGTCTTAGAAGAAGACATTCCTCTAACTAATTCTCAATAATACTCACTTTAATTGATACATGCTCTCTTAATAGAGTGAATCTCCTCAATTTCTTGTCCTTTGCATCATTCAAAATTCTTATCTCATCATAGATTTTGTTTATGTTTTTCTCAATATCTGAGATCTTCACATTTGGGCTTGACAAGAGGTTTACTGTTGTTTGTATCTCTACCTCTTTTATCTTAATATTCTTTGTTATCTCTGATATATGATCTTCTGATTTTGTATACTGAATATACAAAGCTTTTCCTCTTTCCAAACTTTTTATTAGTTCCTTAATGCAAATATCGAGATTGTCTATATCATTTCTGATATTCTGACATATATCTTGGAATATTTTGGCTTCATAAGCTACTTGTGCTTTAACCGTGGCCATGTCTGATAAGTTTGTGAATTCAGTATCAAATGCTTTCACAACTTATTTTGCTTTACTCTGTGGGTTTGGCTCATTTATTTGACTGGTTATTATGCTCTGTAGTTTCTCTGTCACTTAAACCAATGATCCTTCTAATCTTTTTACCTTTTTATTCTTGCCAATAATCTTATTCAAAGACGAGATAAGCTCTATTTGATCATCATCATTAACTTCCTACCCAAGACTAGCAACAATAGATTCAATTTGTGGTTTCTCTTCTGCTTCCTTGGGTTTAGGACTGATTGTTGCTTGTTCCCATGGAGCTTCCCATTCTACTACTTCTGCATTGACCTATGATTCTTCTTGTATCATTTCTTCTTCCTCTTCCTTTCTTGTTTCCTTTCCTTCTTACTCATTCACTTTCATATCCTACTGCTTAATAGCCGAATTGTCAAAAATGTTCTCAATATTACTAAATGGGTTATCTTCACTGTCTAAGGTAATGTTTGTTCCTTCTACATTCATAGTCTCATACTCAATGTTAATATATGGTGGTGGTGATGGTGAAGGACTTTTCTGATGTTCAACTTCCAATACTTGATCAGATACACTTGTGTGCTCACTAGGGCCAAAGGTCATAACATTTACAACTTCCCATTCTGTCTCTTTGTTGATTTCCTCATAATTACCTCCCATTATTAAGATAGTTCTTCTTTTCATTCTCAGACGAGTGTTAAGATTTTTCATAATTTCCTTAAATTTCTCTTCATCTTTTATCTCACATAGCTTCCTCACATAATTTTCTCTTATACTTTTGTCTTCTTCAACTGCTCTTTTCTTCCTGTTTACTAACTTCTCAAAGAGTTCATCAGGAATCTTTCCTTGAATTCTATCAAACTTTTTGTCTGCCAATATCATGTACCTGACAACTATATTTTCTAAGTTCAATTTCTCAAAAAAATTGTACAACTCATAAAATTTGTTCATTTTAGTGAAATCGCCTTCATTGATAATTAAGGCATTCACTTTTTCTATCTTAGGCTTCCATTTCTTATTACTATTTCCTGCTTCTTCATCATCCTTTACTTCTGATACTTTCCTTTGTGCTGGGGTATATATAGTCTTTTGTCTTTTTCCTGGTCCACTTGCCATCTCTTTTACTCTTTTTGCTGGTGGAGTGATGGAGGATCTAGTGGATTTTCTCACTTCCTGCACTTCCTCAACTTCAATTTATTCTTCTAAATCCTAAATTTTTTCAGTGGGAGCTGCAACTGATGTTAGGGGTGAAATAGATAGAACTTCTTTATGTCCTATGTCTCTAATTGCTGCTGCTATATCTTATGTCATGCCTGTATCTTTAATAATTTTCTTTATTATGTTGTCAACTCTCTTTTTAGCTAATTTCTCTACTTGCAATGACTTTGCGAAGTTAAATTTCTCCTCATATGTTCCAAATCTAGGACTATTTGCATCCAACTTACACTTAAGTAATCTGCTTATATACTCTTCAATTTCAACTTCAGAAACTTCATATCCAAGTGGATCTATAAATTCCACTCTAGGTTCAACTACTTCAACAAAAGTGAAATCAATGTCAACCATAAAGCATATTTCATTTCTATATTTCTCTACTATAGCCGGTGGAATCCTTGATCTTTTTCTCATTTGGTTTTGAAAAGTCTTGATTACCAAGGTTGTGATCTCATTTACCTTGTCTATAGGGTGTCTTAAATACACCTTATTGATTCTATCCATTGTCTTCCTGTTATCATTCCAATCTTCTCCAATAGTATATGGAAATCTTATCAACAAATGGAAAGACATATATGTGATCAGAGATGAGAATATAAACTGTGAGTTCTTAGTTTTCTTAATCTTCTCAAGGTTCTCAATCAACTAAATTCTTAGAATTTCACACATATCAACTTGAAATTTTTCAACACACATCAAATACACTGCATGAATCATACCAGCTACCATATCATCTTCTCTAGAATTTTCACAAAATTTATATGTTAAAATCTTGCTTACATATCTAACATCATCTTGTATGATCTTGCTGATTACAATTCCTCTACCATTATAAGATGACTTAGTGTTGTCTAGTACATTTTTCTTTACATTCTTCTCATTAAAGGGTATAACTCCAGATTTTGATAAACCGGTTACCTCATGAATTAGATCTACAGTGATATCTATCACTCTGTCATCTAACCAAAATTTGCCATTGTGGATTCTACTTAAAATGAGCTTTGTGCATTCATCATCCTAAAATTCATAATGAAGTGGATACTTGACAACTTCATTATCCTTCAAATGTTCAAACCCTACTTTAAATGACATATCCTGATTGTATATCTTTTCATATTCCATGATCATATTTCTATCACTTAGGGTCTCAAAATTGCATTTCAAATATCTTTTCACATCTTCTAAATGTAGAACTTCATCTGGAATGGATGACAATGCAAGAATAGGGTCTTCTTCCAAGGGTTCTACTGGTTCCCTTTTAACTCTAGGTTTAACTGAATCTTTTATATGGTGAACACGTGATGCATCCATGATTCTTGCAAAACTTAACTGCTTCGATAGATTTACTTAGAAAAATACCTCTGTATCATCTTAAAATGGAAGCACTTCCATGTTAAGAGAATTTATCCCTCCAAGTAAGTGGTTTGGGGTCATGTTAAGCACCTTGATCAGGTCTTTGCATGTATTTGGCTTTCTCCCCGCTTTCCACTTCTTCCCTACACTTGATTTCTTCATTCTAGGTGAAATTAGGGTTAGGATCCCAAGGATTCTCCTTAATTTCCCCTCTTCCATGGCTCTATTTTCTAGGTAGGATTTAGAAATAGGTCCTCCTAGCCTTCATCATAGTAATCATAGGATTTTATGTCTATCCTTGGCATTCTATCCTGTTCTGATATCATTTCTAGGTTTTTGGGCATCCCCGGGACCTCCTAACCTGGTTCTGATTGAATCTGGGCCCAGGGTCAAATTTGAGGTTGATCCTGACTAGGTCAGGATCAACCTCGAACATGAATAGGTCAAGTCTAACCTCAATTTTTCCCCCCTTATTCAAATTTCCAATTTCTTTGATTTCTGGGCATCGGGCTTTCTGGATATTTATTTTCCCGCCTCCGGGTTGGCCATTTTGGGTTTTGAGATGGTAAATCCTCTAATTGCATTTAATCTAGGTATATTTTATAAAGGTTAGGACCTAATTGGGATTTAATTCTCCAAGGTGGCCCCTCTAGATGATTATGCCCTAGTTCACTATAAAAGGATGCCTTCCTCTCTCATTTTCTCATCCATTATCCATCATCCACAATCAAGAAATTGACATGCATTATCCATCATCCAAAATCAAGAAATTGACATCCATTATTCACATCCATGATTCACATCAAGTTTTCATTGCAATCTCTCAAGCATTCAAGCAAGTCTTCAAGCATTCAAGTGTTCAAGCATCCATCCATCAAGGAGATCCATTGTTAGCTATTGAAGGATTCAATCTCTTTGGAGCTCCCTTTGATGATCCATCCTTCTACATTCATTCAAGCCTTCTGATATGCAAAGATCAAGTCAAGATTGGTGTTGAAGATCAAATGCCATTGATTGGAGACATCCTACATTCATCCTACATCCATTGAAGCATTCCTACTTGTGGATTTGAGGATTGGAATCCTCTACAAGGACTTCAACATAAGTGAGGTGGTTTGTTTCAATTACTTTATTTATGCACAATATATTTCAATTCAATTTCAAAGTTAATTCCTAAACTGGGGTTTGACCAAGGCAAACCCCCCATATAATAAAAACCCCCATTTTCTTGCAGGTACAGGTGCAAAATTTTAGATCTGAGAGTGAATTTGGATACCCTTTTTGACAAACTTTCGAGATTTGCGAACAGAATTAGAATCAGACTTCAAATAAAGAATGTAGTATTTGACCTTTTATGAGGGTCAAACCTGACCTGAGCTCATCTTGGAGAAATATTTCTGGGTTTTCTCTATCTCGGCATTTCCAGTCTGAAATAGGTTGCAGAATTGCCCGAAAGTATACACAAACATCAAAATTTGACATTTTCCAGTTCTGCCCTAATTTGAGGTTAGTATTTGTATTTAAATTATTCCATATTTCAAGCATAATTTCCTTCATAGGGAAATATTGGATTTACTCTCTCTCTCTTCCATATTCTTCATAAATTGATTCAATTGTGTATTAACCTCTTGGTTGATCAAATTGGATCTCTTCTTTGGGAATTTGGGTTTGGGAATAGATCTCATATTTCCCCCCTTTCATTTGAATAGAGTTGAATCCATTTTACCTCTGTTCATTTTGGTGAACCCGACTAGCTTGCTCTCTTTCTTTTTGGTGTTGGATTTCCCTTTGTCTTATTGTGTGTGTTCACCTTCACCATTCTTTTGTGGAATTGGATGCCGTATTGTGCTTTCCTTTTATCTTGTTAGTATTAGATTTTTCCTTTGTGTTAGATCTTGCATGCTAATTAGATTTGATATTCATGCTTTATGTGTTCTTAGTTTAGTTCATTTGCATTACATTGGTTTATGAGCTTTACTACCACTAGTCCTACTTATAACATTCCGATTAGAAGAAGTCGTAGACTCATGGGTGCCTTTGATCCTGAATCTTCCTCTCCTTTCCTTAGGATCCTGGATGATAACTTGATTCTTCATGATTCCAATCCTACTATGGAGCAAAACTCTTCTCACTCATCTCATGATGAGGATGACGCTTTAAGAGTTCCTCCTGAGCAAGTCCAAAAAATTTCCACTAAACTTGATAAAATGGGTAATTGGCTTCTTTAAGAGGACCATAATCAAGATTCCATTCAAGCTATAGAGGCTCTTAAGAAAGTTCTCCATGATAGTGATCAAGGTGTTAACCTCTTGCGTGGTATTACTCACCTTGTGCATTCAAATGTTAAACCTTTAGTTCAAGAAGCTCAAGATTTAGGGTTAATTCCTCCTATCACTATTGTTGAACCTCCTTCTAATCCTTTACCTAGTATTCCTATCTATACTCCTTCTTTGGTGATTGTGACGATTCCCTCTATTCCTATGAGTGTTTCTCCTATATCCCTTCCTACATCACAACCTTCATATCATAATTTTCCTTTCACTTATTCCAACCCACTTCCAACTGTAGTTCTTAGTGTTCCTCTAGTTGTGTCTTCTATTCCTGCAGCTTCTTACACTTTACCTAGTGTGTATAATGTTGCTACTCCTCTCATTTCCTCTAATGATTCAACAATCATCAATTTGGCTCAGACTATGTCATCCTTACAATAACAACTTCCTTACTTAACTCAAAACAAGTTTAGTATTCCTACATGTGACATGGGAAGTCCCTTGTCCCGAGACATCATTTGTACTCCTATTCCTTAGCAAGGTGAGATGCCTCATCTTGAGAATTATAATGGAAAAGGAGATCCTATTCATCATGTTAAAACATTCCAAATCCTTTGTAGTGATTATTCTCATGACCATAGGATTTTAGCCAAACTGTTTGCTAGAACCTTCTGTGAAAGGGCCTTACAATGGTATTGTTCCTTGCCTCCTTTCCACAACTTGCTAATGCCTTTATTCAACAATTTCAAAACAACATTAGCTCGCAAGTGTCTTTGACTGATTTGATGCATTGTAAACAAAGTGCTAAGGAAAAATTGACTGAATTTATTGGTAGATTTAAGCATTTATATGCTCAAATTTCCTATCCTGTTCCTGATATGGATATTCAATGTATGTTTATTTCAAATTTGCAAAAGGATATTAGAGATAAGATTTTGCTTACTAAATTTACCTCTTTTCAATAACTTTGCGTAGCACTTCATCATTATCAATTACAAGTGAGTCAATTTGAGAGCAACACTCCAATGGCTCCTATTCCACTTGATAAGAGTGATGCTACTCCTAATTCAAACAAGTTTAAAAAATTCAACAACTATGTCAAGATAAACAAACAAGCGAATGTAGTTGCTGATCAAGTTGCTGTTGCATCTCATAATGCCACTTCTACATACACTGCTTTTCAATTAAATCATATGTTTACTCCTCTTTCTGAATCTTTACATGCTATTATGAATAGGTTGTTAGCTACTAATATGATTACTTTACCTCCTATTCAACCTCTTTTATCTACTACGATTGCATCTAAATCTTTTGATCAAAATGCTTTTTGTCAATATCATCATCAGAATGGTCATGATACTGAGAAATTTTATTCTTTAAAACATAAGGTTCAAGATCTAATTGATTCTATGGGTTTATCTGTTGATAATCTAGATAGTAGTGGGAATAAATCTATCTCTCCTCCTAATCATAGCCTTCAAATCTATATGAACCCTTTACCTACGCATGATACTAATACTATTGCTCAACCATCTACTATAGAAATTAAGTATGATTCCAAGATGGATGATCTCAATCATGTTTTTAATCAAGTGGAGCATGTTGATCAATCTGTATCTATACCTCAACCTCAACTTCAATCTCAACCTCAGATTCAACCTCAAGTTCAATCTCAATCTCAACCAAAACCTAAATCTCAAATGAAAAATCAACCTAAACCTTGACAAAAATTTAAGAATAAAAGACCTCGGGAACTTTTGATTACCTTTGATGATTTTGAGACTATTAAAGCTCTTGATGGTCCCCTTTACATTGCTACTAGGATTGCTCAGAAACCTACGCGTGGTTGTCTTGTTGATCCTACATCCTTAGTCAATGTTATCATTGAAGAAAATATTTTTATGAAAAGATTACAATGTGACTTTTATGATACATCATATGTGTGGATTCAAACTTGCAATGGTTTTCTTTATCCATCCTTTGGTTCTATTACTTTACCGGTTGAACTTTGTGGAAAAATTGTGAACACTACCTTTGTTGTTATTCCTACTTCTGATCAATTTCAAGTTAAGCTAGGTTTGCCTTGGTTAATTGCCGTGCATGCTATTGCTTCACCTATTGATAAGTGTCTTAAGTTCATTCATGATGAAGAAGTGAAGATGATTAATCATAGTCTATATCAACCTTCCAGGCCTAGAGATTGTGCTGCTCTGGATTTCTTTTGGCCTTCACTACCTAATTCATGTCCTCCTCAACCTGATAATCTTTTTCAATCATATCAAGCATATAAACATTGTAAAATTCTTGAATTAAGTTCACCTCCTAGGGATCTTAATTGTGGTCTTTTACCTACACCTTCTATACCTCCTTTAACTATGACTTCTAGCTCTATTAATCAAGTTCCTTCTACCGAACCTATCAAAGATCCTATGATTGTTTCTCCTATGGTTAATAATCCTATTGATCTTCCTAAAGAACCTGTGAAGGATCCTATGATTGTTCCTCCTAGTTCTCAACCTATTTCAAATAAATCAAAATGAAACCGATCTGCTAATGAACGTCATAAAAAGTGTTGTGCTCATGCTAAAGCTCAAAGATCTTTACTTTCCTCAAATAAACCTATGCATAATGTGGTAGAATAGATTGTTACTAATAATGATGTTCACATGCATGATTATGATGATTCTATTCATATCTTAAATCCTATTTTGATTAATTTGGATGAAGAAGATACTCTTGATGATACTGATGATGTTAATGATGAATATGAAACTATTGACATTGACATTGACTTACATAATATGCTTTCATCACAATTAACTCTTACACCTAGTGTTGAACATTGTGATTCTCAAGAGGATACTTGTTTGGAACTGGCTATCATTCCTACTGTGTTGGATATAGTCCCTCTTGCGAGTTACCCACCTTCCCTAAATGATATACAACAAGATGGGGAAAGTAGGTGGCACGCTTGATCAACTTGTCCTTCATGGTAGCTTTGTTGTGTGTTTTCTTGCTGTGCTGTGCTTCTCCCGTACTGTGTTTGCTAAATGTTGTTAGATTATTTTATACAATCCTTGTTACTCAGTTGGTACAAAGTGATAAAAGAATTGAAACTGTTGTTCAGATTCTTCTATGTGTATCTCTATTCTTCTATGCATTGTTCAATATTATGTCATAACTGTGCTATTGTTTGTAAATGTTTCCTTCTGTAATCTACTTGGATTCGAGATATGGCAGCACTAATTCTTTTTGGTCTCCATGTCATGGTTTGAAAAGATTTTTCCTTCGTATATCTTATGTGATCTTTCCTCCTTTGTGATTGTATTTCTACTTTCTTTGGGGAATGATGTCAATTCATTCACAATAATATCATATATATATTATCTTATGATCATACTAACCCCATGGTAGGTAGATCCCTTCTTGTGTTCTCTGTATGTTTATGTGAAATTTCCCTTGATTTGTCTTCGGGGCATCTTGACGTGGAAATGTAATCAGTGGAGTTGTTTATGTTTCCATTAAAGCCATTGCTCCTGTTAAAGTGTCAGTAATGACTTTAACGTGGGGGCATATGCTCTGCTCACCTATTGCACACATGCACTTTCCAATACACACATATTTTTCAAGATAATTTTTCCCTTTTTGGATTAGTAATTAATCCTTAAAGCATGGATTTATATTTTAGGATCTCTTGATCCCTCCAGTTTCCAATACACATATATTTTGATCCCTTAAGGTCAGAAGTGTCCTTAAGACTGGATCTCTTTTTGTTTTTATTTTTGGTTTTGATCTTATGGAATAGAATATTCCTAAGGATGAATCCTTGATGGGTTGACTAGTAAGTAGCCACATTCACTAGGCGGTTCAATTCCATCTTTCCAGTTGTGCCATTTTTCTATGTGGTTCATAGTGCGACATAAGTTCTCATTGGGTTAGGTAATCACACCTTCTTTCCTTCTCTAGAGATGTTTCTCTTATTGTGATCTAGGAGTTGACAAAGACTTGAGTCCCTAGGGGCTTAAGGTTTCTCTTTGTCCCTTGGATTATGATAAGATTATCTTTTCATTTTGATCTCCTTTACCAAGAGTTTGCATCGAGTCCATACTCTTGCTAAAGTGGGGGCTTAATGTATCATCTTAAAATGGAAGCACTTCCAAGTTAAGAACATTTAGCCCTCCAAGTAAGTGGTTTGGGGTCATGTTAAGTGCCTTGATCAGGTCTTTGCATGTATTTGGCTTTCTCCCCGCTTTCCACTTCCTTGCACTTGATTTCTTCATTCTAGGTGAAATTAGGGTTAGGATCCAAAGGATTCTCCTTAATTTACCCTCTTCCATGGCTCTATTTTATAGGTAAGATTTAGAAATAGGTCCTCCTATCCTTCATCATAGTAATCATAGGATTTTATTTCTATCCTTGGCATTCTGTTCTATTCTGATATCATTTCTAGGTTTCTGGGCATCCTCGGGACCTCCTGACCTGGTTCTGACTGAATCTGGGCCCAGTGTCAAATTCAAGGTTGATCCTGACTAGGTCAAGCTTGAGATCAAACCTCACTAGGTTAGGATCAAGGTCGAACCTGACTAGGTCAGGTCCAACCTTGATTTTGCCCCCCTTATTCAAATTTCCAATTTCTTTGATTTCCGGGCATCGGGCTTTTGGGATATTTATTTTCCCACCTCCGAGTTGGCCATTTTGGGTTTCAGGATGGTAAATCCTCGAATTGCATTTAATCTATGTATATTTTCTAAAGGTTAGGACCTAATTGGGATTTAATTCTCCAAGGTGGCCCCTCTAGAGGATTGTGCCCTAGTTCACTATAAAGGAGGCCTTCCTCTCTCATTTTCTCATCCATTATCCATCATCCACAATCAAGCAATTGACATCCATTATCCATCACCCACAATCAAGAAATTGACATCCATTATTCACATCCATGATTCACATCAAGTTTTCATTGCAATCTCTCAAGCATTCAAGCAAGTCTTCAAGCATTCAAGTGTTCAAGCATCCATCCATCAAGGAGATCCATTGTTAGCTATTGAAGGATTCAATCTCTTTGGAGCCCCCTTTGATGATCCATCCTTCTACATTCATTCAAGCCTTATCATATGCAAAGATCAAGTCAAGATTGGTGTTGAAGATCAAATGCCATTGATTGGAGACATCCTACATTCATCCTACATCCATTGAAGCATTCCTACTTGTGGATTTGAGGATTGGAATCCTCTACAAGGACTTCAACATAAGTGAGGTGATTTGTTTCAATTACTTTGTTTATGCAGAATATATTTTAATTCAATTTCAAGGTTAATTCCTAAACTGAGGTTTGACCAAGGCAAACCCCCCATACAACAAAAACCCCCATTTTCTTGCACATATAGGTGCAAAATTTTAGATCTGAGAGTGAATTTGGATACCCTTTTCAGAAAACTTTTTAGATTTGTGAACAGAATCAGAATCAGACTTCAAATAAAGAATGTAGTATTTGACCTTTTATGAGGGTCAAACCTGACCTGAGCTCATCTTGGAGAAAGATTTTTGGGTGTTCTCTGTCTTGACATTTCTAGTCCGGAATAGGTTGTAGAATTGCTTGAAAGTATACACAGATTGTAATGCCCTGCCAGGGAACCTAGGATAACTTAACCTAAACATGCATCTAAGTTTGCAGAATAATTTTTTTTTAAAAAGGTTAACATACGAGATGTACATCAATGTGGAAGCAATTACCATTAACTCACATTAACATAAACAACCGACATAGGTTACAACTCTCAAGGGTTCCTTGAAGATGATTATGTTAACATTAATTAATTAATTTAGATTAGGCATAATTACAAAACTCATAAAAAAAATGAAGGATAAAACAACATCACATAGACGATGACATAAATACAACTGGTACCATAAGGTATCCATAAATCTACATCCACTGCACATGTCGCAGGGTATGTAATACAGAAACTGAGAAGAAGTACACATGATATCTCTAAAGAATTGATACAAAGATATATAATCACAAGAAGAAGAAGAGAAAGATGAACACTTATCCATCAATGAAGATCAAGAAGATACAATTGCTACAGGGATCATCCAGCACCGGTACACGAATGTCAAAATCTCAAATGGTAAAAGAATCACTACCACCTGACCTTGTGAACCTAAATGGTCCACTCCCACCATGCTAAAGAGATATTGCGATAGGGCACACTCATCTTGACAATTTAGGGAAGATGATGCCCGGTACCTGCGAACCTGCATACAACACCCACATGTACAAACATATATAAATATATAACAAACAATGGTGGGGATCGACCGATCATGTGGATCTTGCAAGCAAGTAACTATGAATCCATCCCTCAACCACATTAGGCACATTAAACAGAATATAAAAAAAACACGCCAACTATACACATGCAAGTATGGGATCAGTAAAATCATAAGCATCAATGATTTCCTAACATATAATCTATCATTCTAGATTAATTACAAATTTTATAAAATCAAACTAGGGGCGGGGTACTACATCCACCCCCCCTAGGATTAGGCTTACTCCTAGAAGCCTACAAACAGATAAGGGTACATATCCCCCAATCACAAAGCATTTACTAAAAAACAAAGCATAACATCTGAAATCAAGTCATAAGGTAGGAACATGATATGCAGTCATTAAGAACAATTATAATATCTGGTTAGGAACAAACTAAAAATCACATTGATCAATCATTCATTTACAATTCAAATTAATCAAATCCTTAATTCATTCATCATCATAGAAAACATCTAGGTTTAATCGCATAAAGAACACATTCATATCTATAACAAATAATAAAATTGAGGAGTTCATGAAAATCAATCTAGTTAATGCAACACTTATGCAAACATATATTATACACAATGATTCTAATTTCACACAGCAAACATAGTACCATCTCCGTGATGTCCTCCCTTATACATACTATTAGGGGTTCAAGATGAACATGATAGAAACAAAACTTATCACAAAATAGGGCCAACAATACCAAACATTCAAAGTAGCCACCACAAAACTCAATAGGTAAAACCCAAGTGGGGGAATCGTAAGTCCAACTTTAAATCATAAAAGTACCACGCGGTAATTCAACAGTAAGTCAGGTGTGACTAGTGTCACAAAAATAGATGGTGAAAAGAGATTCAGGTGACTAGTCCAATCATAAGAAAGTCCAAAAATTTAATGCTAGCCCACACACATCACAAACAATTCATAAATCAACCAAAAATAAATTATCAAACATAAAACATTCACATAACAAGGTGACTAGGGGTAGCCACACTCAAGGGAGTAATCGCTTCATGAAATTCTAAGGCACTTCACCCTAGATGCATTAGAGAAGGTAACCATACACAATAAATAGTCAATCACCTATGACCATCACTAGGCAAGTGATATCTCAAAGATATTTAAGAGAAGTAAGAACATAAATGTTCAGATGTAATTTAATGGTTATCAAACACAAAAGAGTTATATTTCTATGTTTGGTTTCAAGTTTTAACAGTTTAGACCTCTAATGGGCACACAACTTCCCAGAGTTCCCAGTGTAGAACTCAGCGCTCTGATACCAAGTGTAATGCCCTACCAGGGAACCTAGGAGAACTTAACCTAAACATGCATCTAAGTTTGCAGAATAATTTTTTTTAAAAAAAGGTTAACATACAAGATGTACATCAATGTGGAAGCAATTACCATTAACTCACATTAACATAAACAACCAACATAGGTTACAACTCTCAAGGGTTTCTTGACGATGATTATGTTAACATTAATTAATTAAATTACATTAGGCACAATTACAAAACTCATAAAAACAAATGAAGGATAAAACAACATCACATAGACGATGACATAAATACAACTGGTACCATAAGGTATCCATAAATCTACATCCACTACACATGTCGCAGGGTATGTAATACAAAAATTGAGAAGTACACATGATATCTCTGAAGAACTGATACAAAGATACATAATCACAACAAGAAGAAGAGAAAGATGAACACTTATCCATCAATGAAGATCAAGAATATACAATTTCTACAGGGATCATCCAGTACTAGTACACAAATGTCAGAATCTCAAATGGTAAAAGAATCACTACCACCCAACCTCATGAACCTAAATGGTCCACTCCCACCGTGCTGAGGAGATATTGCGATAGGGCATGCTCATCCTGACAATTCAGGGAAGATGATGCTCGGTACCTGTGAACCTGCATACAACACCCGCATGTACAAACATATATAAATATATAATAGACAATGGCGGGGATAAGCTGATCATGTGGATCTCACAAGAAAGTAACTACGACTCCGTCCCTCAACCACATCAGGCACGTCAAACAAAATATAAAATGAACACACCAACCATACACATGCAAGTATGGGATCAGTAAAATCATAAGCATCAATGATTTCCTAACATATAATCTATCATCCTAGATTAATTACAATATTTATAAAATTGGACTAGGGGTGGGGTACTACACAGACATCAGAATTTGACATTTTCCAGTTCTACCCTAATTTGAGGTTTGAATTTGTATTTCAATTATTCCATATTTCAAGCATAATTTCCTTCATAGGGAAATATTTGATTTACTCTCTCTCTCTCTTCCATATTCTTCATAAATTGATTTGATTGTGTATTAACCTCTTGGTTGATCAAATTGGATCTCTTCTTTGGAAATTTGGGTTTGAGAATAGATCTCATATTTCCCCCTTTCATTTGAATAGAGTTGAATCCATTTTACCTCTATTCAACCTCAATACATGATTTTAGAGCTTTGCGTAGATTTGGCACAAAATCCTTCTCCAAATCTTGCAAACTACTCTTAATCACCATTGTATTGCTCTTCTTGCTGCTTGTAGTTGCTTGAATGATCAAATAATATCGATCATATGCTTTTATCCTTTCAATATTTAAATATTTTGACATCGCATTCAATTCCTTTTCCGCTTCTTTCCAAAAAGATGTTCCCGGTTCCCTACAAAACTTCATTCTGTTCTTGTACTCGCATACATTCATATTAGCTCATGCGCTCTTAACCATAGCATCATTACATCATATACTACCTCATATTAACTTCGCAAGACTCAATTCAATCTAATCTAACTTTTACACTATTATAATATTCTACTATAATACATTCTTCATGAATTAGTTACTTCAAGTGCTTTGAGATGGGTAGGAAAATATTCACACTTACTATTAGATACTTCACTTGTCTGATTACCTTGTGTACTGAGTGTGCTTGCTTGATCTATGGCTTTAACAAATTTAACTTCTTCTGAGTTACTACAACATCCTTTCTAATAGATATTTGTGTTCTCATTTCTCCTTGTATAACTTTCAGGATTAGGGTTTCTCATGTTGTTCATTCTAAAAAATCTTGTTGTATGACCAAATTTGTTACTAATTTGGCAAAATACTCCATTTTTTTCATATCTTGGTCCTGTCTAACTGATTTATGATCTGCAATTTCTAGAAATGTGTCTAATCTTGTTGTATCTATAGCACACAACTCCATTTCCCTTGTTCATATCTTCAGTAGGTCTCTTATCTACATGGTTAGTATCTCTAAACATTCTACTACTACTATTGTTATCATTAGATCTAGGTTTCTTACAATCAATAGCTCTATGTCCAAAACCATGACAATTATAACAATAACCATAGAGAGGTTTGAATTTCTTACCTATGAAATCTTTCTTCATATGTCCAGAAGTATTACATGTAAAACATCTACCTTTGAATTCTCTTTGCATATCTTTATGTGGTCCATCTTCTTTAGGTGGATTAGGTATGTCTTCAAATTTGTTAGCTTCATCAAAGTTCTTTTCATCTTTGTTCTCAAAGGGTTTCAGATCTAGTTCCTTGCATTCTTCACTTATCTTAGATGAGTTAAATCCAAGACCAGTTGTATCATAATATAGCTTTTGATAAGACATTTGTTCATCAATCTTCTCACTAGTCAAATACAATTTTTCAAGATGTTGTTTAGACTGAGTCAATTCACCTTTCATAATTGTATTGTACTTCTCAAGTTCAACATACTGTAATTTGGTTTTCTCAAGTTCATGTCACTTTACAAATTTTAGACTTCAGATCTTCATTTTCTGATTTCAAATTTGATTCATTCTTTCTATTTCCATCTTTCAAACTTAACTTCACATCTATAATCTTTATCTCATGTTTAAGGATCTCATTTTCTTTCTTCAGATTTGAAACTTCATCAAAATCTTTGATTTGAATTGTAGGTTCTTTCTTTGATTTCAATTCTTCCACTTTTTCTTTTAGTTTCTCAATGAAGTTCTTCACATCATCATATTTCCCTTTTAGAGTATCTCTTTCTTCAGTAAGAATATCAATCTATTCAAGATCTTTTTCAAGATTCTTCTACAATTGATCCATATCTATAGAGACCTTATCAAGTTGCTAGGCTTTCTCTGAATAAATTTTTTCCGAGTAACTAAGCTCTGATACCAATTGTTAGAAATAGGGAATATTGAGAGGGGGGGGTGAATTAGTATTCTACAAACTTTTACTTTTGCCCAATTATGGATATAAAAAATTAACTTGAAGCTTGCAAGATAAAGTAAACTAAATAAGAAGCACAACAATAAAGCAAATGAACTCATAACACCATGTTTTGTTCTTGAGGAAACCTTGGCCAAGGGAAAACCCTAGTGGGGATGATACCCACAAGTGATCCACTAATCAAAAGTATCCAATTAAGGATGTTGACCTTGTTAGGAGTCTATTACATATATATAGTGTCTCTGTCCTAATTAAAGCACTCTAGGCCTTGTTAGAAGCCTCAATCCTGCTAGGAGTTGGTATTACAAAATAGAATGTTTACAAGATGAGCTCACTGTCCAAACATGTAAAATACAATGGTATCTGAACACAAAGGTAAAGTATATAACCTTTCACTGCTGCCGACTTTCCTATTCTATTTATCTTTCTAGGCTCTTCTCTTTCATATACAAAGTCTTCTTGCTTTTCTTTTTCAATATAAAACTTTGCATCATAATATTACAACATTACAATATCTTATTACATCTCTCTATATACTTCACATTACATTCTTTTTACATATATACCAGTTATTAAGAATAATAACTTACAGTCGGCTTTACTAAGCATAAACTCTTTCCTAAATACAAAAACTAATTTATGCTGCCTAAGGGTTAACATCTTTGATGTTTTCCCTTATATGGTTAAGTCATTATTTTGATAAAAAAAATAATCCCTTAACTAATATTCTTATTTTGTCTTCTTGCTCTGTTCAGGCCGGCTTCAACTCTATCTCTATTATTCTGCAATATCTCCTTCCGTACATGTGATACAGACTTGCATTTTCACATGTGTCTTTAATATACATAGAATTATCCATGTTCAAGTGAGCATGCACTGAACCTGCTTCTGTTAACATCGCTAACCAAAACTATCTTTGATTAGACTGGAAAACACTGCTATACTTAGACAATTTTACTTGCGCTCTTACAAAATTACTTGCTACTATAGTGCGATCATCATAATGATTATGTTGCCATAATGACAACAACTTGATATCCTACTTAGCCAAATTGCTAACACTAGAGCCTCCCTATCTGGAATGAACTCTCTCATCTGAATCCATGCTTTCTAGAAAGAATGAAAGATTTTTGAGCCAAATAACTTCAATTTGTAGTCACACATCACTATGTCATAGATTGGAACATTCCTCCATTTTTTCCCTTTTCTTATAACTGATCTCTCTATGTTATTTCTGAAAAGAAATTTCCAAGGTTCATTACCCCATAGTGCCTTATATAGCCATTTAGCTACCAAGGAAATGCCATGAACTTTGATGTCTTTCAACCCCAATCCTCCATGTCTTTTCTCCTGACATAACCAATCCCATTTCACACAATGTCTTTTCCTATTACCATGATCATCAGACCATAGAAAATCCCTAAGGATATTTTCAAGCATGTTAGCTTGAGTATTAGCAAACATCCATGCCGAGGCATAATATATATGGTGGGCAGAAAGAACCTTTTGGACAATTTGTATCCTGCCAGCAATAGAAAGTGTTTGAGTCTTCCATTTTATGTGTTTTTTATTAATTTTATCATAGATCCAATCCCACATGCTACCAATATTGGGCTCAATAGAGAAAGGTATACCCAAATACCTAACAATCTTGTTAGGTCTAGACCATTGCCATCCTTTTAATGTTAACCAATTAGGGGGTTCATCTGACCAACCCAGAACAATAGATTTATGAGGAGATATTTTATAATCTAAAGCTTTACAAAAGAATTCAAGCCTTTCAACTGCAATGTCAAAGTTACCTTTTGATATTTCTAGAAAAAGTGTTGTATCATATGCAAACTGAGCATTAATTAGCTCTTCCTTATTAGGGAGAGATATGCCTTTGATGAGAGGACCTAAACTATGTATCCTGAGGATATAGTACAAGGCATTTGCATCTATAAAAAATAATGAAGGGGCTATTGGACACCCTTGCCTAATAGATCTCTGTAGAATTATAGGGTCTGATAGAGATCCATTTACATTAATGACTATTGAAGAGTCCATAAATTAGATGCTAATCCACTTACAATTATATTTAGGAAAGCCAAAATATTTTAACATTCCAAGCATAAATTTCCATTCTACCCTATCATATGACTTTTCATAATCTAACAAGATCATAGCCACCTCTTGTCCATCAGCCTGGGCCCAATGCATTTCTTCTCAACTGGTGACTAAATTTTATAATATGTATCTTCCTTGAATAAATCCAATTTGTGTATTTGAGATGAAATTACACAGAAGAGGAGCAATTCTCCTAGCTAAGACTTTCACCAGAATCTTGTAAGAAAGATTCAAAAGGGTAATGGGTCTCCAATTTTTCACTGAAGTTCTATCTCTTGTTTTAGGTAATATCTTAACAACCCCTCTATTAATGGATGCTCCAAGAGAACATTTTTTCATGGCTATTTCATATACTTTCAAAAATTCATGTCTTATCCATTCTCTATTCTTTTTGTAGAACTCGGTAGGAAGTCCATCCAACCTAGGTGCTTTTCCATTGGAAAAGGAATCAATAGATGCTTTAATTTCAATAAGTGAAATATGTTTTCCAAGGTAAGAGGCATTATGTTCTAAGATTTTATTGGGTATTAGTTTGAGGCACTTATTTAATGTTTCTTGACTTTTGGTAGAGAATTTTGAAGAGAACAACTCACTGTAGAATTGGTGAAAAGCACTTTTAATGTCATTTAGATTGTTAGTGATTGCAAATTCTACATGTATTTCTTTAATCAACTACCTTCTTTGTTTATCTATGATGATGTTAAAGAAATAACTAGATCCTTTATGTCCCTCATTAATCCAATTCATTCTAGCTCTTATTTTCTAACCTTGAATCTTATATCTCTGAATCAATCTCAAATTATGCTTAGTGTTAGCTAACTACACTTCCATATCTGAGTCCATTTCTTTTTTTTGCAGTTCTTTCTCAATGTTATTCAAATTATTCTGCCAAAAGGATCCTTACCTATTTTTATCCATTGCAAGTTTTTTACCAATAATTCAAAAAATGCTCTTCCAAGCTTCCACCATCAATTCCCATACTTCTATAGAGTCCATCAGAGGATGAAAAAGTTTAGTCAAATGAGTAACCATCTCAATGGTTTCAACATTATCAAAATCATCAAGTAGTGAAACATTGAGCTTAAAAGATTTACATTTCTTTACATCAGTTCTTGAATTACCAATTCGTTCAAATCTAATGCAAAAATGAATAGGTGAATGATCTGAAATAGACGTCGGGAAAACCACCACTAGAACATGGCTACCTTCAAGGATAAATGAGAAAGTAGAGGCATCCCCATAAAATCTATCAAGTCTACAATACACTCTTTGTTTACCCTTCTGATTGTTGCACCAGGTGAACCAAATATCTTGAAATTTCATATACATATGTTCCATGGGGTCAATAAGACTAAAATTTCTTTTGAACTTCTGCCAGAAAAAAATATCATTTCCTTTCCACACATGGTCCAGTCCTCCCAGTTTGTCAGTATTGTGATCTACCATATTGAAATCTCCTACAAAAATCCAAGGGTTATTGGGAAGATGTTGGACACACCACTCCCACATCTCTGCTCTTTCTCTATAATTATTAGTTGCATAAACATTACAAACACCAAAATCCTCTTGCTAAATCCTTAAGGTCACCCAAAGAATTCTTTGACAAGGTGAACACCCATGACAAACAATCTAATCAGTCCATTTAGGATTAATGAGAATGGCCACCCCTCCTTTTCCCCTCTCATGATTTGAATGGAAACCTATAGCTTTCTCCCAAAGGAATTTGAGAATAGTGTGGGATTGAAAACATACAACCTTAATTTCTCGCAAGAAAATGATATCTTTGACCACCAACTGATTACACCATCTCTTAACAATATAATTCCTATCAGGCATCTCTAACCCTCGAACATTCTAGCTACGAATTTGTAACATGATCAACTACTTAGAGGAAGGTTTTGTGCTCTTGCACAAATGGTTAAAATAATCTGGGAGGCTACTTGTTCCTTTATTACTGTTGGACAAGGAGTTTCTGTCTCCTAGCTTCCTTTTCTTTCGAACTACTTCTATAAATTGCACTTCTTTATTGAAAACCACAACTTGAAGGGATTCAGGTGGGATGGTACATTCCACACTCAGGGGTTGTTGGTCCTTATTAGCTTCTTTAATTTTATCATCTTTTTTATTGATAGTAACAAGAGCTAAATGTTGAGAATTTAATTTAATTTAATTTAATTTAATTTTTTTTTTTTTTGGGGGGGGGTGCATTAACCCCTATAATATCATAGGACTTTTCAATTGATGGGTGTGTTGGAAATATAGATGGAGTAACTGAGAGGGGGGGGGGGGGGGGTGAATCAGTTAACCACAAAAATATTACCACATATCCCTTAGATGTCTTATTAAATCATTTACTGTTGTTACTCGGCAAACATACAGAGAAATGTTGTAACTCAGTTATTGCAGTGAGTGTTAATTATAACTGATCTTAAGCATTCATTATTGATTAACATGCATGCATAAAGAAAATAACATGAACACATGTGACATGAGATTTAACGTGGAAACCCAATTTGGGAAAACCACCAATGTAACTAGTTACTATTTTTCACTCTTTTGAAATGAGCCCTGTTAGGAGCCAACCTGGTTAAAGGTTACAAAACACACTGTTAGGTGTGACCTTGTTAGAGGATTTAATCACCCTGTTAGGAGTGGCCTTGTAAGAGGTCTTTGAAATAATTCAATAGAACTATCACCTTGTTAGAGGATTTACAAAATGGCTGTTAAACCAACTCTGTTAAGAGATTTTGAAATCACTGCTACAATGGTAAGAAAGTAACAATGAAATGACCTGAATAAGATGCAACTGAATTGCTGATTACAAATCTCCATTCTACTTCACTAGATCCTTCCTGATCAAATATATCTTCGCTACTCCTCAAGGATATCTAGCCATCCTTCAAAATTCGCACACACCTTCCTTCAAAATGATCAATTCATTTGCATGTTCACTCATCCATTCATTCACACATCCACACACTGAATTCTCAACTTGACCTTTTTATATATACCATTCAGATTGTTAAGTCAGCTCATATACACGTTACAAACACTAATAATCATTACCTCAGTCAGCTAGAATAAATAAACTTTATTTCTCAAAATTAACAAAATCCTTCATTAGCCGACCTTGCTCGGTAAACATTGATCTTGAAAAGATTTCCTTTGTTGACCGAATGAAGCTCAGTTACCACTGTGAATTCTACAACATCCTTTAGAGACCAAGTGAACTCTGTAAACACTAACTTTTCTTCGTTAACCATGGAAGCTAGGTTAACACTATTTTTTGCCATATTTTTCTTTGACGCTCGAGTGATCTTGACAAACACTGAAAATCACTTAGCTGACCAACTGAGCTCGATAGACATAGAGTGATATTGATATGACATTTGTGTGACATCAAGGACAACACAAAATTAGACAATTGTATCCAACAGGGTGATCATCTGGGGGAGAAGGTTTCATTTCCTCCTCAGAGTTCTGAGCGGGAACTACTTCAAAATCCCCATTAAACAAATGATTAGACAGAGTGCCAAACACATTTTTATCCATAATATTTATAAGAGCATCAATATTAACAACATAAGATTATTGTTTCTTAGAGGGATGTACATTTGTTTCTTTTGAAACCCTAGTACTAGGGTTACTTTGATGATTATTGAATTCCTTATTTCCATCTTTATTATCACAATAATTCTTTTCACTATTACTGTTATTACCATTTTTATTAGAATTGTGCACTATATTAAATTTTCTTTTTGCACATGTTTTAAAGTAGGACAATCTTTCTTTGTGTGACCATTGCATCTACAATCAAAACATGCATTTAAATTCCCTAGCAATGAAAACTCCTAGCATAACAATTCTCCATCAAACTCAAGAGAAATACAGTCCAGAAAATCAACCTTGGGTGTTAAAGCAACCGATACTATAGCATTTAAATGAGGAAGGGTAACCCTTGACTGCTCAATTTGCAGAATTGAGCCCAAGGGTTTTAACATTTGAGTAATAAATGACAAAAATTCAACATGAAGGTTTTTAATTTCCACCCAGTTAGGAGCTGACCTAGAAACAACTTTCTCAAAATTTCCTTTAGGAGACCAAGGAAAAACCCTAAACATAGAACGATCAAAATTCCAAAATTTCTTGTTCAAAACCCTTTCCTACATATTATGATTCTTTAAAAATACAACAAATAACTCTTTTTGAATCATTCTGCAATATGTAACAAATATACCAAGTTTTTTCCCCTAAACCAAAGCCAACTAGTCATCAAAAAACTTACGAGATGGAATTGCTTCTTTATCTAAACAATCAAAGAAGATTGCAATTCTTTTCAACCTATTCTACTCGGATTTAATGGCACTTACCATATCTTCGTTAGGTGAAAGAGAGAGGGTTTTCAGACCCAGGGAAGGAGACCTACCATTGTCTCCTATGTCACCACCAAATTTGACATTTCTTCCGCTGATCCGTCCACCTCCATCGGTTGTGGCCCGTCCCATATTACCATGTTCTTCATCCACCATTCTCTTGTTGAAGACCCCATTGAATTCTACACTTGCCGAGAATAGCGAAGAACTCTCAGCCACCACTTGTTTATAAGACAATTTTTCATTTAGTTTTCTGGCATTAATACCCTCTACAGGTTCATCACACTTCTCATTAAAAATTGCCTCCGCATCTCCCATAATGATCTCCACATCTCTCTATAGATATCACCATTATTATTCAGCCCTCTCATCACACGTGTGAACCAGGTGAGGGAAAGGCAAACCAAAGTTCACAAAAGAAATAACGAGGGCACAAAACATAAATAAAATCAAACAAGAAAGAAAAAGGTACACAAGAATAACAAAACATAGCCAAGACACACATAAAGATGAATCAACACACAAGGCAGGAGACACACGTTTAGCATGCCACTCGAGGGGAAATGTATTCATCAGCCTTTGTCATAACAGCGAAGTTGCAGAGCATAGTCATCCCTACCCAATCTAAGAAAACTCTCTTGAGGATCAATCACAATCGTTGTCATTAATTCTCTATTATTGTATCAAAATAATGCATAAAATATGTCCCACCCCAAAACTAAAATTTTAAACAATTATATAGTCTTGATTTCTTTTCTTATTGAAAATTGGAGAAACAAGTTGCAAAGCATTTACATTCTTCGATTACAAACAAAAAACTATTCAACTATCCATCCAAATACAAAAAAGATACAAAATAATTGTTCATTTTATCATTAAAATTTTTGGTCTTTTATTTGCATTCACATGAAACCTTTTCACCATAATGTGAAAATTAGTTTAATTTACCACGTAACACCTTACCTTATAGGAGTAAGAACAATTACTTAGGTAAAAACCCATTTGACTTCATAATAAATCTACACTTAATAAAAAAAACTTGTTTCCTCTCTGCTATTATTTCCTTTACAATGTGTGGTGTTGGAAGATTTTGATCATCAAAATGTCTAAAAAGCCTCATGCCATGTTTGACATTTTTCCAAACATTTGAAATGTAGCATCTAACCTACAATTTTACCTAACCTAACACTAATTTTTACATCATGCCACTTACCCCCAGGAAGTCATTTATACACATCATATTTTTTTATATTTGATCTATGCTTAATATGTCGATAAATATTGGAGATTTGAGCCTCTTTTTCTTAGGGTGTTTTGTCCATGTTTCATCATTAATAAACAATTTTTTCTAGATGATGTCCAATCCAGGGGAAAAGATTTTAGATATCACAAGTTCAAAACCTACAAACTGCAGTAATCATGAGTCAAAGAATGGATATTTGTTTTATCAAAGAATGAGTCACTAAATGCCATGGTGATGGCAATGGAAACAAGCATCTTGCACCTCCAAGTAACTAAAAACAAAATATTTCAAGATGGTCTTAGCATGTAGGCACTGTTACGCACCACTTTCAACTCCTCATCCATTGATTGTTGCATGTGATTTTTTTAAATTTAATACATCCACACGATGGTGCCACAAAGACTTATAAATTTGTTCATATAAAATAAGTTATGTTGCATACCATGAAGGATATTGTTGTAGATTTGAGGCACAAACATTGAAGCCCTAATTGTTATCCTCTTTCTTGCATATGCTTCATTGAATCGTCCCATTCGATATTATGTTTTTGCATAATAGTGGTGTTAATATTTATCCATATATCACAACTCCCAGATACATTTTGGTGGAACATTACACTATTGGTGTAGCTTCATCTCTCCTTTAACAATCCAACTTACAAATCACTTTCTGTGCAAGAATGCTTGGATGAAGCTCTTCTCATGAGAGTATAAGTTTATAAAGTTTATAATGCATAAATGTTGTGACATAAAAATATTTGAAGGCCAATAAAGCTTCCCTAATTTTGTTTTCAAAATATTTAAAAGTGTTTTTAAATTGTACCATTTATACTATAGATAAACTATTAAATACTTAATTTCTCTTGTCGCTATTTCAAAGTAATTTGACAACAAGCTAATTGGGTGTCTTAGATCCCTAAAAACTTGTGAGTGGGTATCATAATTTAAATAAACATGGGTTTGGTGCTAGAATTTGAGCAGCTTGCAAAATTGAACATGCTTTTAAACAACCAAAATTGCTCAATAGAGAAAACTTTAAAAGAATATACTAGATGATTTTGGGTGGCTGTAAAAAAAATCTAGAGGTTTTTGAGGCCAAAATAGTAAGTGGGTTTCCCTCCAATTATGCAAATTTGAAACTTTTTCTATTGCATTTTTGGGCTAGCTAGTAGTCAAAATACAATTAAAACCCATATTAGCACTCACTCAAAAACCCCACAATTGAACACGCACATTCACTTATGTCACATAAAACACTTCACCAAGGGATTTTCATGAAGACACTTGACATGCAAAATTTTAATTGCCAAAGATGACCACTCAAGTAGATTTGGGAAATGCACTTGTCAAAATCCATCTAAATTCACTACCTTAATACTTTTAAAAAATATATTCATTCTAGGAAATTGTATTTGGGTGAGTGATTTCATTAAGGTATAGTGAGCACGTCTACAAAGGCAATTTTCATAACTCCACTCATACTACCTGATATCAATGGTCAAAGTTGACCTTTGTGAAACATGTAGACAACAAAACTCTAAAAATATGGTTTCCTTTTGGCTTGGTAAAATTACCAAACTTTACTTTGAGACTCTACAACTGAACAAGGGAGAACATAAAGATATGGAGAATTACAAGATCCAAACCAATTCACATGATGATCATCAAGATGCAAAATATTGATCACGGTAGAGGGAAACCCTAACAAAACTAACACTCTGTAGGAAAAAACCCACAATAAATTTTATTTTATTTGGGCCTTGTAAAAATATCAAACAAGGTGTTAAGGCTCTGAAAATGGACAAGGAGAATATTAATTTGAGTATAATTGTGTGTACCAACCAATTTTACTTGAATTCTTACTGGTTTTGAGATATTTTGTAAAGTGAGCCACTTATGTAGACTTGAAAAACTACAAATAGAAAACCTTCCTTGAACCCACCAACTGAGGGCGTAAAAAAACAAATCAATTATGATCACGAGAGACCAAATGTGCTTACTTATGACACATAATCATGCTTAGTGTTGGAGCTCTAAATTTTTGGCAAAATTGAGAGTTTCATAGTGATAAAACCCTAAAAAATGGCCTCCTAAACTCTATTCCTAACAAGTTAGTTCTCTATATTAGTCACTTATAAATAGGTCTATACATTCATTTTCATCCTCTCATAGTCAAACTTGATATGTTGTCATCCCTAAACAATCTTATAGTACATATTGTAGATCCCTCCAAGTAAGTCATTCTCATGAGTAGATATTTAAATGTCTAACTCTTCCTCACCAAATCAATTGTTCCACATGATTTCATGCATAATAAGGTACTCCTTTATCTATTTTCAAAGCTCTATGAGTAGCGATGTAATATTAAAAATGTCTCATAAACTTACACTATTTTTTGGGGACAAATTGTGGCTCGACAAATTGACAAAAAAATTTCAATCAAGGTAATTGATGAGATGAAAAAATACATGTATAAAGAGATATAATTGGATGAGGCATTCGATTATTTTCAATTCAAAGTTGAAAGAGTAAGGAAGGAAGCTCTATGACAGGAACAATCAAAATTTTGAAAGCAAAGGTTTCAAAGATGTTGGAATTTTGACTTTTCGTAAAGATGATGTTCACAGAGGATGAAAATGATCTAAATTTAAATTTTTTAAAAATACCCAGTTTGTAAAATCTGATTTCCAAGCTCCAAGTAAAATATTATTTTTTTCATGAGGTATTTTGGATTTCCTACCAAACTCAAATCCGAAATATAGATAGTTATTTTTTAATTAATTGCTTAATTTTTTCAAAAAGGTTTTTAATAGGGTGGTGTCTTTTCACCGTAAAGGGGTGTAAAAACCATTCAACCGCATATATATGTGTGGTGTAAAATGTAAAGAAAGTAAGCATTCAGATTGTAATCAATACACATCATATCAACACAATGTAAATCCTTTCTATATCAGACATTTTTAATATTAATAAAAGCCAGTATTTTACTTTTATGTCAAATTTGTGGATTTAGTTTTTAAATTGATCAAGTTCCCTCGCAATTTTTGTTTCAAGAAAATAAAAGCTACTTGAGTCATCGTGTATGGAGATTTTTTTCCATTACATCGTAGTTTGATCATCAGAGTTTTTATAGTTGTTCATATAGATTTTGTCTTATTGGTCCTTTCAAGTATTGGTTAAATTCAATAGGACTAATTGTTGTGTGATCAAATAATTGAAGACATTAAGGTCAGGGAAGTTGTCAGGTTCATCCAAGTGGTGAATATAAAAATTGTCTTGTGAGGGTTATACATAATATCAAGGAGGAGATTAAACTCTATTGCCCAATAAGAAGAAGGCACTAGTCTGGTATTACATATTAATGTCTCTGTCAAAAATGAACATTCATAAAACAATCTTATATAGTAAAAGAAAAAGCATCTAATATCATTAATACAAATTAAGCAACTAAAGAACATAATTAATAGTTGTGAAGTACACAATCAAATATTTCTTAAGACTCTAATGCTTCTTGAGAGATCATATAAAGTTCAAGTGTTATATGCTATAAAAATCTTTAACTAGGAGATATAGTTAAAGTATAGGCTTACCCGTCTTGGTTTTTCAAAGCCTAAAGTGTAGGGGAATAGGATCATATTGATCATTCTCATTTGTTGGCCAAATCATTTGGAAGATTTGATCATTGAGTTAGGCATTCTCATATAATTATCCAATTTGTTGATTTGGGTACCAACATTTAGCAAGCCATTTTTCATGATATGATCACCCGTTTTCAAACTAGTCTTCCAACATAGGGAACTTGGGTAGATTTGATAGGGTTATCTTTGAGTGTACGACTACAAAGTAGATATATAATGGAACTTCAAATTGTGATGCAAAGGCATCAATTTATTTCCCTAATGTTATCTTATTTTAGTATTGTCAACGAGAGACAAATAGTTGAGGATGGTTGGAATATTAACAGTCAGAATAAGTGAAGTCAAATAGTTATGGAGGTATATGGAAAGAAAAAAAAAAATGGGATAAAGAAGGATTGAAAAGAGGATTAGAGGGATGCTTTAGGAAATTGGTGTGTTGTACATATTGCATAAATTTTTTATTATTGTATTATTTTATTTTATTATGTAAATGTTGCACCTAGGAGATCCTAGATGGGCATGAAACATGTAGAGACTCCCATGGAATATTCTTGGATGAGTTGTATTGTAACATTGTAATATTATTTGATACAATCATTTAATATTGAGGAAATAAATTAAATAAAGTATCCAATATTGAATATGGGTCAATGGGGTTAGGTAGCACATAGTTTATGTAGTACCACTTAGTGGTTTTATGGGAGCTTGTTTCTATAAAAGAAACCACAAGGGTAGTTGTTGAGGTTAGCCAATTTAGCATTTGTGTAGGTTGGAAGCGTGTTCACATGGAGTGCTTGTTTATGGCCATGACTTTGAAGGCTTTCATGGTTGTATTACAATGGTGATTTATTGAATAATACATGGATGATGGATGCTTTTGGAGGCAAGGTTTTTCCCTCATGAGGGTTTTCCCATGAAATATCTTGTGTCACATTTTTGTGGGTATGTTGTCTATTCTCTCACTTGTGGATTCCAAGTGTTTATTTGTATAAGATCTATTATGGGTTATGCATAAATTTCCATATGGCTGGCTGAAAGTTTCCTTATAGGATGAGGATCTACCTAGCATGGGTGATATTGTTGATAAGGAAAATAATAGAACCTTGTAAAGGGATATTTGCAAAAGGAAATATATGAATCAGTTGGGGTAGAAACAAGAGGAAGGTGAGGATTTGAAGATTGTTTTATGCAAGAAAGGGGAACAAACATAGTTTGGACTAGTTTGAGAAGGGAATAATGAGAGACAAAATGGGCATGAAGATAAATATGGTGAGTAGATAGAATGTGGAAGTTTCTTGAATGTTGAAGGAAGCATGACAAAAGTGATAGGAGTAGTTTGGGTGGCCATGCCTAGGTTGTAATGTTGAATGAAGTAATTTGTTATGAAATTGTACGTCTTTATCAAAGATTGAATAAATAAATAAATTCTTATTTTTAATTATTTGATTATCCAAATAGAAATGGTTGTTTATTCCCTAGTTATTATTTATTCAGTTGATTCATTATAATACCTATTGCATGTATTTGATTCTATGTTAAATGTTTGAAAACTATCTTTTGGAAAAGTTTTTTTCATTGTTTTGACAAGAAGCTTGTAGGAGTTTTTCATCCTTTGAAGTCATAGCATAAGTGTGCAGATGTGAGCCACTAGATTAGTTTTAAAGAATATTTATATGAGATTGTTGCCATAAAATTATAAAAATTTGAAGGTGCCAACAAGATCTATGGAGACCCCATATATCTCTATTCCCAGATGATAGCATTGTAGACGGTTGTATTCCCTTTAATGATATAAAAAACACTCCTTTTGATGATGATGCATTAGAGAAGCTTGAGTATAGGGTAAAATCACAATAATTTGTCACCCTTTTACAAAGGAAAAGGCTAACAACACCAAAATTGAAAAACTTCAAGGGCATAAAAGTTATATTGATGTTGAGAATTTGAAGATGATGTAAACTGATGAAATGTGTAAAATAGGATGAATTTTATGCCTATAATTTTTAAAAATTAATTTGAACAAAAATTAATATATATTTTTAAAAAATTAGGTGTATTTTTCATTTCTTGAAATATCTGCAAATCAGGGAGTTTACTTCCCGCCAAATCATTATAAGTAAAACATTACTTTTTCCTCCAATTTTGGAATATGTTTTAGATGACATGTATATCTAGTGTAGTAAAATATAAAGAAGTGTTTTGATCTATAGTTTTCCCGTTATAAGTATTCAAAGTTGAACTTACTTGAAATCAACGGTTTTTGTCTCCCGCCACTTTTCCCCTATCAAAACTATACCAAAAACCAAATAAATTACATATTTTTGAAGATGAATCTCTTCTCTAGTGTTGTATATGATTTCAAAATTTTTTTGAATTGATTTAGCATTTTTCTATATTTTTTGAATCAACGACTTCTCAAAGCTTAATATACCTACATGTAGTTTTTAGCAAATTTGTTTAACATTTTGTAGTTGAAACAATATAAACTTTATATGTCTAGAATCGTTGTTTCAAGATCTAGAAAAGGGTACTTTTAGTGTTTTGAATTTTTCTATTTTCAACAGAGAAAGGAACAACAAAGTGCAAACTTCTAGATTTTTTGTGTTTTTGGAGGTTTGGCTGCCAATATGGCATGTCACCTAGGGAGACTTGGCTAAGTAGGACTCAGCCGAGTCCTACTGGGATGAGTACTCTTAGCCCCTCAATGTGAAAATGAGGGGCTTTGGGATCTTTTTTGGTATGTAAAATACCATTGGGACTCGACCTTGAGTACTACTCAACCTAGTCAACGAGGCCATGTAGATGCCATTTAGCACCGTGTGGCACCTACGTGTACTCAACCATGTTAGAATTGACCATGTACAGCTCGGTCAAGTCCAACTGGGCTGAGTCTATCAAATTAGCCTAAAAGGTGACTCATTATTGTGCATTTACCCTATATCATAAAACTTGCATGTTATAATAATTCAAAAACTTCCCTCCTTGTCCCACTCTTTCTATTGAGACCTCATATTTGGCTTGTGTTTCTTCTAATAAGCTTAGTAATGCTACATCCATAGCCCCTACTTGATTCAATGCAATACACCATTCATTTTCTTGCATGTGTAGCTACTTCAAATTCATATGTATCAAAATTATCATCCTTGTTTGTGGAGTCTCATATTGTATATTTGGAGGATTCATTTAAAGACATCCATCTTCTCTTCCATGATAAGAACACCCCATAATCATTGTCTTTGGAGGCCCTTCTACATTAGTCTTCATAAGATTTTTATTTGCATCACTTTATCTTATACATGGACATTTGAGCAATTTTCAAAGGCACATATTTGGATTCATATTCCTTATTCATCCCACTTATGGGAATGGCTTCTCTTATCACCAATTGATCTATTTCTTCGTAGGGGGAGAAATATTGTTTTCTAGGTGATGGATTGTATTATGGATTCAATATTTCATCATTGACATGAGAGATAATTCTTTATGGGGAGATTCACATTCTCATCTCTCTCTCCTATTGGGATGGCATTCATTGTATTTATGCAATAGAAGCATTCCTTAGAGGGTCATACAAATTTTATCTTTTTCTTCTTTCACCAATACACATTTGTTTCTTTCTCTCTTTGAAAAATGAGGATTTCCCATATTTTTTCTCTCCTTTTATCTGATAATAATAGATTTATTTGATTGTACATGGGTACCTAATTAAGCCTTGTAGCCAAGATTTCTCAATGCATCATTCATCAATAGATTTTTAGCTTTTGTTATCTCTATTTGAGCATTAAGTATTGTCATTAGTATCAAAGATGATCAGTTGCTTACCTATGCTACTCAGTCGGTAAAAGGAAGTACTACAAGCTACATATGCTACTCGGTTAACTAACATAAGACTTCACACAGAGTTATCTCAAGGCAATACCAAGAACTAAAAGGAAATAGTTTTAATTGAGCAGTAGTGTATACTGATACTGAGCGTTAGTAAATACTAAGCAGATTGGACACTGAGCACTAGTGTATTCACCGAGCAGTATTGATAGTGTTTACCAAGCAATTCAAGAAACAATATAGTAATCAGTTTTGGCACATTTATCTATGCAAATAGTTACAACAGAATCATAAAATGTTTTACCAAGATTGAGGATCATTTATTATACATGTAATCATTAATTGTGATGATGATCTCTATGTAATTGTTAGATCTAGGTTATTTTTGTATACCATAGATCTTAGGGTTTCCCTAAGATGATGTAGACCTAATTAGGTTAGGTGGTCATAGCAGTATGCTATATAATTGTAATTCATTTCATTTTGAAAAGGATGGTATTGTATGGTATGTGAAGGACAAGAAGCAGATCTTGAACCAAGAAGCCATCTTTAAGACATCAGTTATCAGACAAAGTTAAGCAGAAATGAGAGTTATTTATATTAGACAGAATCAGTCAAGGCTACTGAGCAGTTCAGAGGCAAGATATTCACACAATAAGGTGATATACATTCAATACTTCATAGATCTGATTCAGACAAGGTTAAGTTGTCAAGTTCAGATACTTTCTATTATTCTCTAATCATTGTAACAGAGTTAGCAAAAATCTCTTAATAGAGTAGACCTAATAGTCTTATTGTAAATCTCTTAACTGAGTACACACTCAAGTAGTGTTGTAAAAATACCTTAACCAGGTAGATCTAGCTGATATAATTGTTACTCCTAATAGGGTAAGATCATCAGAAGTGATCACAACTTGTAGCCTTAACCAACAAACTTTATTATCTGCAGTAGTGAAGAATTTGTGGGTGTCATCCCCACCGCAATTTTTACCTTCTAACAAGGGTTTCTGTGTAACCAAAATACTTGTGTTATGTGATTGATTTATTGTTTGTTTTTCATTGCAGTTTACATTTACAAGGCAATTGAATGAATGCTACATACAATGGATTCATTTGGATAGATGAGTATTCTACCTTTTTGCTGATTAAGTTTTAAGTTAAATTTTTTTGAGGGCACTAATTCACCCCTCCCCTCTTAGTACCCTATCTCTCCATTCCAACAATTGGTATCGGCCCATAGATCTCTTATTGGATGGTTTAACCACTGAAGAGTAAAGATCTAATCATGGAGAGATACAAGTTGGAAAAAATAATAGAGAATCAAAAGATTCAGAAGTAGATGTTTATTGAGCAATTCAAACAAGCCAAGGATGAATTGAAAAAGTTATTAGTATAGAGAAAGAGCATGGCTATCAGGGAATGTGAGACTAACTATCATGAAGAAGAGATTGATGATGCATTTGAGAATTTAGGATATAGTTCAGGAAGTATTTCTATCAATTATGAAAGTGCAATTTCTAATTTATCTGAGAAGAATATTCATTTGACTAAACAAGTGAAAGCCTTGCAGATCAGTTAAGAGACACAAATGGTGAGAATAATTGATGTCATGAACAATGATAGACAAGGTGAACATGAGAGTAATTTGGCTGTTGAAGACAAAAGACATATGATTGAACAACTTCAAGAAAAATAAATTGAGATACATAGACTTATTGAGCATCACTTGAAATATCCAATCAGATGATCATTGTGAGTCAGGAGATTAATTGAGTAAATAGTGATTTGACAAGAAAACTTGAAGATATTGGAGTACTTAGGGAAGACAATGAGAAACTGAGAAATGAAGTAAAAATGTAGCAACAATACAATGCGATGATGAAAAAGGCTGAAGATAGTTCAAAGAAAATTGATGATTTTTTGATTAGTCAAAGAGGACTTGGAAGCACCATTGAATTAGGCTACACCGTGCAAGGAGAATCATCCAAGAAAGTTGAACAAGTAAATATCAATTAGAATCAAAGATCTAAGACACTGACATTCTATCACTGTAGTAAACTAGGACATACTTCAAATGTTTGCAGGAGTAAAGCACAAGGTAAACCTAAAATCACTCCAAAGTTCAATGGTCATTGTTATAATTATAATAAGTTTGGACATTAAGCATATGAATGTAGATTTTAAGTTGAATAGGACTGCTAACAAACCTCACATGGAGAAACTATGTTACACTTGCAACAAGCATGGACACACCTCACAAGAATGTAGGACAAAGATGAAATAAGTTTGGACACCGAAAGGACAAAACAAATCATATCAATTGAAGAGACAAGGTGATGCTTACACTTGGGATTATAACACATGGATAAATTTCACAGTATGTAGAAGGTATGGAAATATTCCAGCTAATTGTATGAGGAAAAGATGGGCTAGAAAATTATGAAGCTGGACACGTACTGGTATGGCATGTTTACATTGTCACAAAGTCGGTCACCTAAGTAAGGGTTGTAGAGACTAAGCACTAGAAGAACAAATCTTTGAGAATGGAAACACAATTGTAGATATCACGAGGATTATAAATACTATGTGGAGAAAGACATCAAATGAGAATGCTGAGTCAAGCAATGCAGTTGGTGAAACGTCATCCATTGGATTGGGTGACATCGTCACCTCCACCTAAGAAGAAAAAGGTATGTATGGAACTGATATTCTAAATCTATCTTATCTTACATACAGTTCCTTATATTTGATGTACATATACCAAATCTGCATGAATTGAGATGCATTATGGTTTATAAGTTTTGATCTTACAAAGTCATACAGTCAGTATAAGCAAGACCAAGTAAAGAGTTATCCATTGGTGACTATCCTGCAAGGTTAATTGAGTATCAATATCAATCGAGTGAAAATTTGTATGCTAACTAAGCTGATGTTATTATGTGGTATTAATTGAGTTGATAGTTGTCGCCGAGCTATAAGTAGGTCAAACATTTATGACAAGTATTTTGAGCTTAAATTTGAAAAAGGTGTTAGAATAACTGAGAGGGTGGTGAATCAGTTATCCACTATCCCAATACAAAATCTATAATCCAAAACAAATTTACTTAAACTTCTGTAGCTCGGTAAAATAAAATACTATTCTATCTGTGCATTTACCGATTACCAGTTAATACCATATAGTGATTACTGATCAAATCCAATATGCAACATGTAAAGTATGATAACAACAATCATCAGAATCAACACATAACACAAGATATTTAACGTGGAAACCCTATTAAGGGAAAAACCACCTGGGACCGGCAACCCAAAAATTGTTCACTCTTCTGAAGTGAGGTCAGTGAAGACCCAACCCTGTTAAAGGTTACAAATACACTGTTAGGTGTGACCTTGTTAGAGGATTTTAAACCAACCGCTATCGTCCAACCAACATTCACTATGGGGTTGACAGGATAACAATGTTCATTCTATGAATGATACATAAAAGACTTTCATAGTCCACTCTATTAAGAGATTTGACAATGTACAATGGTTAAATATGTAACAAAAGGTGATCTGATCCAATACAACTTCAGTTGCAGATAGACAGATCAATATTTAGCTCATTAAAATCCTTTGATCAATATAACACTTCTGTTTCAACAATATTTATCAAATTATTGTCCATCGGTAATTTCTCTCTAATGCTTGGTAGTGCTTTGCAGTTCGGCTCTCCTTAACCAGTTTGATCAGGTAAGCATGAAACTTGTACATGTGATAATTTTGCAATCTCCTTCTTCTTCTGGCATGTTTCATTGTGAAACCTTTAGTCTCTTATATAGACATGTAAACCTTTTTCTTCTCATCCATCATATTTTTCCGCTTAATCTCCTTCATTGATTTTGCCGCTTAAACCTTCTTCAGAGGATGTGTCAATAACATGTTTTATTTCACACCGTTAGATCTTCCTTGAATTTTGTTAGCCGTCGTTCATCATAACAAACTTTATCTTCTACCTCAATTCCATAAACTTTCCAACTCATCAATCTTATTGGCTAAACTGATCATTTTGTTCTTTTCTCTTGCTCGGTTAACAAAGAAATGTGTCAGTGAACACAAGATCACTTAATACTATGCTCGGTATACACTACACTATTCAATGTATACTATAATGCTTCATTAACCGACAACACCGCCTTGTGTTGTTCAACTCTTTTCCTCATCATAGATGAATGCAACATAATCAAGTCAATAAAATAAGGTCATAGACTCATCAATAAGTTACCCAATGTATTCCTTATCCTCATCTATCATATACATCTTCCTCATGTAGATATTATTGTTCTTCATCTCATCTTTCTCCTTTCTATAGATGTTTGGGTATAGCAACTTACAAGATAAGTGTTGTCAAGCTAGTTGACAGCAATGACAACATATTACTAATTTAACCATCTTACATATCTAATCAGCAACTTTGGTGATCTACAAATCATAGATCTTCAAATGAATCTCTCCTTTTGTGTAAATCAGTTGTAGGTTCAACAATCTCTCCCTTTCGCATTGATGGCAACACACAATATGAAATATGCCATACACATACCAAACATGTATTCTACAAATTTGTAAACAAATGCTATAACTTGGTTATGCTTAATATGTTTAATTACTACATTACTCAATCAGTGTTCAAATATGCAACTATCTTCTGTAGTTTTGATCTTTTCAGCTCCATCTATTCTCTGTGTTCTTTGTAACAAATCTTCAATTGCTCACCCTTTCCTTTTAGTTCATGAATGATCTCTGTATCAAATTTCTATTTTTCCTTCCTTGTGACCTCTCTCCCTTGGATATGTATCATATCACTCTCCCTATGTTTCATGATGAGATCTCTCTCCCTAAGTAGTAAATATTTCATTGAATATTCTCTCCCTTTGACAAAAATGCCAAAGAAAAATATAGAACATATAGCTCTGTAGTAGACAAGTAACTCTCTGTTGTCCGGTGCATTCTCTGTATCTCTGTATATTGATATGCCAATTTGTTGTAGTTTCTTCAAACTTTTCACAAATTTAGACATGATCCAAAGTGTGAACTATGTTGCATCAACATGAATGATCTTTTGATAAGATTAGGCTGAAGCAACATCTAGATCACATTAGTGATCGATAGATAGGGGACAGACCCCAAGTCTAGTCCTCAAATATTCAAATGTATCCTTCGGTAGAGGCTTTGTAAATATGTCTGCAAGTTGTTCTTTAGATGTAACAAATTCTAGCTTCACTTGCTTCTCATGTACTTGTTCTCTTAAGTAGTGATACTTAATAGATATATGCTTTGTTTTAGAGTGCATCACTGGATTCTTTGAAATTTTTATTGCACTAGTGTTGTCACAATATATAATCACCACCTCATTGATTACCTCATTCATTCCTTCCAACACTTTCTTAATATATGCAATGTTTGAACAGTTAGTAGCAGTAGCAACATACTCTGCTTCAGCTGTAGACTGAGAAATGCAAGCCTGTTTCTTAATTGTCCAAGTTACAAGTCTTTCACCAAAGAAAAATGCTCCTCCGATTGTGCTTTTTTTGTCATCCACATTTCCAGCCCAATTAGCATCAGTGTATACCTTAAGTTTAAATTTGCCTTCCTTAGGATACCATAATTCATAATCTTCTATTTTCTTTAGGTATCTTAAGATTCTCTTTGTAGCAACCATGTGTGACTCCCTAGGATTTTCTAAAAATCTTGCAACTATTCCCATAGCATGTGCTATGTATGGTCTACTATGAACCACATACATTAACTTACCAATCATGGATCGGTATAGTGTCTAATTTACCTCAGTAGTTCTATCTTCTTTTGTCAATTTACATCCAGTAGCCATCGGTGTTCCCACAGGTTTAGCATCTTCCATGCCAAATGTTTTTAATACTTCCTTGATATATTTGGATTGTGTAATGAATATACCATCACTCTATTTAATCACTTGTAGTCCTAGAAATAATTTAATCTCTCCAAACATAGACATTTCAAATTCATTTCTTATTTCATCAGTAAATGACTTACATATTTGATCTTGTCCTCCAAATATGATATCATCAACAAATATTTCTGCTATCAAGATAATATCATCTGAATTTCCTTTCATGTATAGATTACTATTCTCACTTGTTCTAACAAATCCAATACTCAGCAAATAGTTATGCAGCCTTTCATACCAGGCTCTAGGTGCTTGCTTCAAACCATATAAAGATTTATGTAATCTACATACCATATCTTTGTTGTCTAGATCAATGAATCCTTCTGGTTGTTCTATGTAGACTTCTTCTTCAAGTATTCCATTTAGAAATGCTGACTTAACATCCATTTGATAAACTTTGAATTTCTTGTGTGCAACATATGCAAGTAAAATTATGACTCCTTCTAATCTAGCAATAGGTGCAAATGTTTCACCATAATCAATTCCATCTTCCTATGCATATCCCTTGCATACTAATCTAGCTTTATTTCTTGTTACCTCTCCATTTTCATTCAGCTTATTTTTGAAAATCCATTTAGTACCAATAACATTTTTGTCTTTAGGCCTAGGTACTAAACTCCAAGTCTTGTTCTTCTCTATTTTTTCTATTTCCTCTTTCATTTCATTAACCCATTCATCATTTTCTAATGCAACTTTCACATTTTTAGGTTCATATTCACAAACTAGACATGTACCTTGTATTTCTTTACTTCTTGTTTGCATGCCAGCTTGTCTGTCTCCAATAATTTGTGTCTCGGGATGATGTCTTTTGACAAATCTTGCTAGTACTCTATATCTTCTTTCTTGTTCATCATGTGCAGGTTCATTAGCTTCCTCGGTATATCCTTCCTACTCATCGGTTTCTCTGTTCTGTTCCTCGGTCCTATTTTCCTGCTGACCGGTTATCACCGTCTGCTTCGTCAATAGGTACTCAAGTTGTTCAATGTAAGTGAATCTACCGTAGTCTTCCACTTCCTTTCTTCTTTCCTCTACATTCTTGTCATCCAACTCATCAACTCAAACATTAGTACTTTCAATCATTTTATTTGTGACCTTGTTAAGACACTTGAATGCTTTACTTTTAGTGGAATTTCCCAGAAATATCCCTTCATCACCTTTTGAGTCAAATTTCCCATTTATTTCATCTTTTAGAATAAAACATTTACTTCCAAAAATCCTAAAATAACTTACAGTGGGTTTGTGTCCAAACCATAACTCATAGGGTGTCTTATTAGTGTCCTTTTTCAGTTGTACTCGATTAAGAACATAAACTATTGTGCTGACAGCTTCTCTCCAGTATGTTTGAGCAACATTCTTTTGTAACATCAGTGTTCTAGCATAGTCAACATTTGACCTATTTCTTCTTTCAGCAATGCCATTTTGCTGAGGTGTCCTCGATGCAGAGACTTGTCTTTGAATACCATGCTCATTACAAAAATTAGTAAATTCATTAGAGATAAATTCACCTCCTCTATCAGATCTTAACCATTTCAATACTTTACCAGTCTCTTTCTCTACTTTTTCTTTATACCACTTGAACATCTTAAATGCCTCTGATTTTTCTTTTAGAAACATGATAGTCATCAATCTAGTATAGTCATCAACAAAAAGAATAAAGTATCTATCACCATAATAACTCTGAGTTCTCATAGGACCACATAGGTCGGTATGAACCAACTCAAGTGTCTTCTTTTTTGAATAGTCTTTGCTTTTGAAACTATACTTAGTCATTTTCCCTTTCTGACATTCATGACACATAACATGATCAGGCTTAGATAAGTTAGGCAGACCTCTAACTCTTTTCTTTTTATTGATCTTAATCCTGTTATCAAAGTTCACATGACATAACCTTTTATGCCATAACCAATCATCCTCATTTTTCATCATCAAGCATGAAGACTCATCAGTATCAAGATAAAACAAATTACCTCTTGATTGTGCTCCAGTTCCAACTAGTCTTCCTCCATCATCAAATATTTTAACCTTTTTGCTCTCAAAAGCAACTCAGTGACCTGAATTGTTTAGCTATGCCACACTTAACAAATTATAGTTCAGTCCTTCTACCCAATAAAAATTTTCACATTTTATTCTATCATTTATCATCAGGGATCCTTTACCTCTTACCATACATGGTGTATCATTACCCATATTAACTGATCCTCCATTGTATTGCTCAAGATGATCAAAATTTTCATCATCACCAGTCATGTGATACGTACAACCACTATCTATAATCCATGTATCATTCTTATTAACCTTAGAGATAAGTGATGTCTCTACATACCTTTCATCTTCTTCCAAGTCATCTTTCATAGCAAGAAATACTACTTCCACATCTTCATCACTATCGGTATCGGTGACATCTTCTTCTACAATGTAGCACACCTTCTTGCCTTTATCATTCTTGTCTTGGTTGTCTTTGTTGTAGTGTCGGTAGATTTTGTTGTCTCTTCTCCCATGGCTTCCATCGGATCAGTCTTTGGTTCTTTCATCATCTTTCCTATTTGGACATCTATCAACAATATGACCAACCTCTTTACAATTAAAGCATGCTAAAGGTAGTTTACCTCTATATCTTCCTTTACCTTTAGGTAACCTTCTGGCCATAAGAGCTTCAAGTTCATCAAGCTCATCATCAGTATTGCTATCACTATCATCATTCTCATTTCTACTACTAGACTTACCAATCTTCAGAGAAGACATAAAAGTGGATTCAACAGTCGATACAACACTGTTATCAAAGTTATTCAATTCAAAGGTTGTAAGCTCACCAATCAGATTGTCAAGAGTAAAGTTGTTACCAGATGTAGACCTTGTTTCATGAATTGCAGATATTCTGATTGCATAAACTGGCAGTAGTGTTTTGAGAACCTTTCTTATTACTGTTTCTTCATCAATAACACCATCTGATGCTCTAATAGCATGTACCACCTCTTTTAGTCTATTTGTGTACTTCACAATGTTTTCACCTTCTTTCATCTTCATGTCATCGAATCTTCCCCTTAGGCTTTCAGCTTTGGCTCTTTTGACATTTGCATCACCACTATAAACTTGAGAAAGTTTATCCCACATCTGCTTAGCAGTAGTATAGTCCTTGATATCTTCAAATTCAGCATCTGAACAGGCAGCATTAATCTCCATCATAGTAATATTATGTTCATGTCTATCCCTCAGTTGATCAAGGGTCAAAGGTCCAACGGTCAGTGCAATAAAGCCATTCTCCATTAGTGTTAGGGTAGAATTCCCAATTCCTGATATATGGAGCTTCATTCAACTTTTCCATATTGGGAAGTTATCCTTGTTCAACTTTGGCACTTCCCTCTTATACATTTTGAGATCTTTGTACTGAAGTCCTTAAAACTCTATTCCAAGCAACCAATGCTCTAATACCAATTGTTAGAATAACTAAGAGGGGGGTGAATCAGTTATCCACTGTCCTAATACAAAAGGTATAATCCAAAACAAATTTACTTAAACTTCTGCAGCTCGGTAAAATAAAATACTATTCTATCTGTGCATTTACCGATTACCAGTTAATACCATATAGTGATTACTGATCAAATCCAATATGAAACATGTAAAGTATGATAACAACAATCATCACAATCAACACATAACACAAGAGATTTAACGTGGAAACCTTGTTAAGGGAAAAACCACCTGGGACCGGCAACCCTAAAATTATTTACTCTTCTGAAGTGAGGTCGGTGAAGACCCAACCCTGTTAAAGGTTACAAACACACTGTTAGGTGTGACCTTGTTAGAGGATTTTAGACCAATTGTTATCATCCAACTAGCATTCACTATGGGGTTGACAGGATAAAAATGTTCATTCTATGAATGATACATAAAAAACTTTCATAGTCCACTCTGTTAAGAGATTTGACTATGTACAATGGTTAAATATGTAACAGTAGGTGATCTGATCCAATAAAACTTCAATTGCAGATAGACAGATCAATATTTAGCTCATTAAAATCCTTTGATCAATATAACACTTCTATTTCAACAATATTTATCAACTTACTATCCGTCGATAATTGCTATTTAATGCTTGGCAGTGCTCTGCAATTCGGTTCTCCTTAACCAATTTGATCAGGTAAGTATGAAACTTGTTCATGCGACAATTCTGCAGTCTCCTTCTTCCGGCATGTTTCATCATGAAACATTTAGTCTCTTATATAGACATGTAAACCATTTTCTTCTCATCCATCAGATTTTGCTGCTTAAACTCCTTCATTGATTTTGCCGCTTAAACCTTCTTCAGCTAATGTGTCAATAACATGTTTTATTTTGCTTTGTTAGATCTTCCTTGAATTTTTTTAGTCATCGATCATCATAACAAACTTTATCTTCTACCTTGATTCCATACACTTTCTAGCTCATCAATCTTATCAGCTAAACCGATCATTTTATTCTTTTCTCTTGCTCGGTTAACAAAGAAATGCGTCGGTGAACACAAGCTCGGTTAATACTGTGCTTAGTATACACTACATTGCTTGATGTATACTGTAATGCTTCATTAACCAACAACATTGCCTTTTGTCTTTCAACTCTTTTCCTCATCATAGATGAATGCAACATAATCAAGTTGATAACATAAGGTCATAGACTCATCAATAAGTTACCCAATGTATTCCTTATCCTCATCTATCATATACATCTTCCTCATGTAGATATTACTGTTCTTTATCTCATGTTTCTCCTGCTTACAAGATAAGTCCTGTCAAGCTAGTTGACATCAATGAAAACATATTACTGATTTAACCATCTTACATATATAATCAACAACTTTGGTCATCTACAAATCATAGATCTTCAAATCAATCTCTCCTTTTGTGTAAATCAGTTGTAGGTTCAACAAAAGGCTATAAATAGATGGAAAACTTAGTTTATTTTTTACCAAGCGATTTTGAAGAGCAAGAATTTCTAGAGAGAAATTTCAGAGCAGAGTTTCAAGTGCATCCAAAGCTGTTTCAAATTCAACCGAGTGAGTTCTTCACTATTTTTGAGTAAGTACAATCTCTACTGAGCTACTTTTCAAAGCATTTACCGAAACCCTAAGTTGAGATAAAATGGCATCCGCATCAAAAGCGAGGAAATCCAAACTGGTAGAGGAAGAAGTGAACCTAATTGTGTCAGCTAGTTGTGATGAATCCTAATATAAACTTCATCCAGAAGTTGCATCCAAGATTGATCAAGCGGGAGCTTTTTCAAGCATCCCACCTAGGGTTCTGTTAGTTGAAGATGTGAGATCGTATATCCACTGCAAAATAGGAGAAATAGGAGATTTTGAGATGTATGTAGCATATCAAAGAGTTTGTGGAGATGATGGAAAACTTAAACCAGAATATAAGCAAGTTGAAAGAATAGTTTTTAAAAATGCCCTAAGTTTTTCGAAGACCTTCAAGAGTGAATGGATTAGGGTTGTACTAAGTCAATTTCATGATGGAATGTTTTGGTTGGATGAGCCGGTAAAAGTCACAAATAACATGCTACACATTATCACCAAGTATCCAATAACTGACAAGTCAAAAGAATTTCACAATGCTTCTAGGGCTGATATTGAAAAGAACACTGGAGCTGAGTGGGATGGCCGAGCACTGAAAATTGGTTCAATCAAAGACCTAGAGGTCAAATTTTCATCTCATGTCATCAGATACAAGATATATTAGTCAAGAAGACTAAACAATATGCCATGTGGAGCAGTTGATATTGCATACAAGATAGTCAAGAAAAGTTTCTAGTTAGACCTTGCTGAGCTTCTTTTGAAGCAAATTGAAGAGAACATGAGATTATCCGGTCGACAAAATATAACACTTGTAAGTTTGGTTCCTTACTATTTGACATATTCTTCTATGTCCAATGATTCTTTCCTTCTATTGGTAATATAGAGTGGTCAACCAACAAGCCAGTCATAGTGCAGATATCAAGTTTGGTCAATGGCTTGGGAAACAATCTAAATAATGTTTTTGATAATTATTTTGAACAATTTAAAAGTAGAAAGAATTCTTGGAGTAGAATTCCCAATACATTAGTGGAAGAATATGAGTACAATATTTTTTTTCCTGTGGACACCGACCACACACTCATAAAGGCTATGGAGCCTAGGACAAAATGGCTAGCCCCTATGGGTTATGAAACGGACATTGATTTTTCCATAAAATCAATCAAGGCACTATTAGCAACATCAAAGGACAATAAAGGTGAAAGATTTGGAACTTATGAAATGGCCAAGATAAGAATCAAAACATGCTTGGTTATCAATAAAATAACAAATAAATCAAGAAAGATGATGAAAACTCTAGTTGAGAGATTTGGAGATGATACTGGATGATCTAACAGTTCACCAGTTGAAACTGCAACCAAAGGTCAATTTTTATTAACTTACAAACCACATGATAGTGAAGAAACTGAGTTGGATAAAGGTACAGACTCTACATCAGTTTCCCTTTCACCAACTCCACAAAAGAAGCAGTTAGAAGTGCAACCAAGAGCACGAACAAGGTCCACAACTATAGCTTCACCGACACCAAAGAAAGGAGTTGTGAAGTTCACAAAACCTAAGGAAACAACAATAACAAAGACATATGCCAAGAGAGGTACAAAAACTATTGTTGATGCCCCAAGAAAAAGAAGAAAATTAATAAGGGGTAAGGATACTCAGATGATGAGAAAGATGACAACAATCAATTCAAGGTTGTCAGAAATAAGAGCAGGTCAATTGATGAAGTGGCTAAAGATATAATTAAGAATGGTGAACTCAATGATCCTGAAATCAGTTGGTTTGAGCACCTTTCAACTGAGGATCAACATAAATTAGAAGAGGCAATCATCCAAATGATGATTCGATTTAAAAGTGTTCCACTTGAATTTTCCAAGCACCTACCTAAGGAATTGGAGGAAAGGATAACACAAAAATGGTCCAATGCCTTAGAGACCGAGAAGAAAATGAGGGACCAATCCCTAGTTTTGGAAATTCCACACTTATCTATTCCTGAAATTGAGGAATATATGACCACATATTCAAAGAGATTCAGAGTAAAAAATGGGGCAATGCAGGTACTTGATGAAAATCTTGCAGATATAGATGAGAATAGCCAACTCATCTGGACATCAATTGTACATGCCTGAGAACAAGTAGAAAAGTTGGTAGGAGCCAAGAATCCTCAGAAAAGGCTGAAGTCAAAAGACAAAGGCATTCATATTGATGATGCAGATTTGGCATTGAAACCAGAAATGAAAAATATTACAAATACCACCGAGGAAATAAGTTTATCACAGGATGCACTAGATCAAGATATGATCCAAATAACTGACAACACCACACTAGATGTACTCATTAAGGACATCACAATGATGATCCTGATGATCGAGATGATGATAAAGGTATGACCATTAATGGAGCTCAAACTCAAGAAGAAGGTACAGTTACCAAGCTAGCAATCATATCACTATCGGGTGAACTTCCTATCTTGATGGAAGTAGTTGAAATTTTGACTAAGGATAAACCCAAAGGCTCAAACCTTGAGCAACTGATGGATACATTAGGAGAACAAGGAAATAGAACACCGACATAAATAAATGAGCCTAAGGAAAAATAGATAGAAACACAGGGCCAAGATGACCCCAAATCAACCGAGGCAACCCCACCTGACACAACATCACAAGCTCCATCTCAGTCAACTGACACATAGGTTACCGAGAACAAGCAGAAAAAGGATGATATGTGTCAACCAGGAAGATAACACAGAACATTGAGGAAAATGAAATAGTTCCATTTGTAAAGAGCTCACCTCAAGAGCCAAAGAAGAAGAATAAGAAACATGGAAAAGGGCTAGTCACACTAGAAGAAATAATTATTATACCATATTATGACCCAAGGAACCTAGACCCCGAAGAACTTAGAAAATATGGGGAACTTTGTACAAGAAAAGTAGCTTAGGAGAAGATGAGGAAGGAATGCAAGAGCAAGGAGATACTAGAAAATGTAAGAGACATCTTACAATAGGTCAAAGAAAAGGTACAAATAAATGAAGATACACTTATCATGGACCAACTTGCCACACTTGCCCAAGAAATAAATGCCCCGGACACTGATGCAGATAAAAGAATTGAAGAGAGGGCATAATCTAAAATTCAACACAAATTAGCAAAGAAAATCAGCCAAGAAGTGGAAATTAACAAAGTCAAGTTATCTGAGGTAATAACCAATATAAAATCCATTGCTTAGATAATTACTTAGATGTTGATAAAGATTTGCACTATGGAGACATTGACTGTTGAGATCAGTGAGAAGATAAAATAGTTGGATACCGAGATCCAAGCCACTACACAAGTAGCCTTAACCGAGCCACATGCATTTGCCAAGCATCTACTCAAAGTTCAGGAACTCAGGTGGTTAAGAGAAGACTTGAGGAAGCAGGAAGATAGAATAAGTGACCAGGTCACTAAGCTTCAAACAGAGTTACTTCCGCACCTAAAGATTTTTGAAAGACATAGTTAAAGCACAAGCTTTAGTTTCAACACCACAGATTTCTATGTTGGACAATATCTTTGACATGCATGCATAAGTCGGTCTTGAGCACATTCCTCTAACCAATTTGAAAGAGGAATGGGAAAACCTCTTGGATTCCTTGAAGAGAACCCATCTGAACATTTTTGATAAATTGTAAGTACACAATTATGCATTTGGCATTATTATAAAAAAGGAGGATAACTAATGTATATGCCAAATTATGTAACTATATGATAAGTGTACTTACATACATACCAGGAGTAGGCACTGAGGGGGATAAAATTTTGATGAGATAAGTTACCAATGTATATATGGAGAAATTATACCAATTTTGAGACATCAAGTCTATATACATTACAGTTTTGATACTAATGTCAAAGGGGGAGATTGTTATCTCTATTTGAGCATTAAGTATTGTCATTAGTATCAAAGATGATCAATCGGTTGCCTATGCTACTTAGTTGATAAAAGGAAGTACTACAAGCTACATATGCTAGTTGGTTAACTAACATAAGCCTTCACACTGAGTTATCTCAAGGCAGTAACGAGAACTAAAAGGAAATAGTTCTAACTGAGAAAAAATGTATATCGATACTGAGTGTGAGTAAACACTGAGCAGACTGGACACCGAGCACCAGTGCATTCACTGAGCAATATTGATAGTGTTTACCGAGCAATTCAAGAAACAACATAGTAATCAATTTTGGCACATTTATCTATGCAAACTGTTACAATAGAATCACTAAATATTTTACAAAATCAAGGATCATTTATTATAGATGTAATCATTAATTGTGATGATGATCTCTATGTAATTGTTAGATCTAGGTTATTTTTGTATACCGTAGATCTTAGGGTTTTCCTAAGATGATGTAGACCTAATTAGGTTAAGCGGTCATGAAATGTTTAGGCGGTCATAGCAATATGCTATATAATTGTAATTCATGTCATTTTGACATGGATGGTATTGTATGGTATGCAAAGGACAAGAATCAGATCTTTAATCAAGAAGCCATCTTCAATACATTAGTTATTAGACAAAGTTGAGAAGAAATCAGAGTTATTCAAGTTAGATAGAATCATTCAAGGCTACCGAGCAGTTTAGAGGAAAGATATTTACATAACAAGGTGATATACATTTAATACTTCATCGATATGATTCAAACAAGGTTAAGTTGTCAAGTTTAGATGCTTTTTGTTATTCTCTAATCATTGTAACAAATGTAGCAAAAATATCTTAATAGAGTAGACCTAATAGTCTTATTGTAAATCTCTTAACCGAGTACACACTCAAGTAGTGTTGTAAAAATCCTTTAACTAGGTAGATCTAGCTGATCTAATTATTACTCCTAATAGTGTAAGATCATTAGAAGTGATCACAATTTGTAGCCTTAACTGGAAAACTTTATTATCTGCACTAGTGAAGAATTTGTGGGTGTCATCCCCACCGCAGTTTTTACTTTCTAACAAGGGTTTCTACGTAACCAAAATACTTGTGTTATGTGATTGATTTATTATTTGTTTTTCATTGCAATTTATATTTACAAGGCAATTGAATGAATGATGCATACAATGGATTCATTTGGATAGATGAGTATGTAATGCCCCACCAGGGAACCCAGGAGAACTTAACCTAAACATGCAACTAAGTTTGCAGAATAATTTTTTTATAAAAGTGTTAACAATCAATAACATCAAAGTTTCACAATGCGGAAGCAAAACATAGCAATAAACAACTTACATAGGTTACAACTCTCAAGGGTTCCTTGACGTATATTACATGAGAAATAATTAATTAATTTAGATAAGATATAATTATGAATCCCAAGAATACAACTGAAGAGTAAATACAACATCATATAAAGGATAACATAAATACAATTGGTACCATAAGGTAACCATAATAATCTGCATCCACTGCCCATGTCGTAGGGTATGTAATACAATAACTGGAAAGAAGTACAACATGATATCTCTGAATATCTAATACAATGATACAATGCCACAAGGAAAAGAAGAGTAATAACACATCTCCATCAATGGAGAACAAGAAGGATCAGCTACCACATGGATCATTCGACACTGGTACATGAACGTCAGAGTCTCAAATGGTAAAAGAATCACTACCGCCTGACCTTGTGAACCTAAACGGTCCACTCCCACCGTGCTAAGGAGATAACATCAGATCCCACTCGGATAACAAACATCCACAGAACAAGCTAAGGAAGAGATCCTGAAAGCTTCTAACTCAATAGGTACAAAAAGGATAACAAGGCAAAACATACTCAACTAGAGGCAACCAACATCCGTAGGAAACCTAAGATGCATAAAGGAAGTGTCATCACATGAGCCAACTCTAAGGTTATCCTGGTAGTCTCTTCAGACCCCGACACCCTAGTGACTCTATGTGGCTTTAGTAACCTCTCATGTAGACAAGGTAATAACTATGCCATATCCAGTCCACAAAGGTGGCAAGAATCTTCTCACTCCCATCCTAGTCAAACTCAATCAAGAACTCAGGCATGGGTGAGGCATAAAATATCTTTTTAGGTTCATTTTAAACTCTCAATGTTATTAATTATCACTTATTAAGCTACTTGTAATAGGATATCCTAGTAGCCACTTCCGGGCTTCGGCACCAATTACAAGCCACTTCCTAATATACACTCAGGTGACCTACCCTAGGGTTCACAAGATCAAGAAGAACTCTGAGTTAACACAACTCATGAATCTCCACAACTAGATCCAATATGCAGGACCAAAAATCACCAAGAACAAACCCACCTAGGGTTAGAACAACTCAAACAACCTAACAGAGTATGCAAGGCAAACAAATGAGAGAAACCAAAACACCTGATATACCTACCTCTGGATTATATCCCCAACTACAACCCCTAATAAATAATCCCAGATAAATTGCCCAAGAGCATCTAAAGTCATCATGATAAACCATGTTTACTAATGAATGCATCACTTACATACACAAGAATAAACAATCCAAATTTCACAAAAGATTTTATCTCATCCTAATACTGGAACTAGATATAATTAATTAAAAGCAATACAAAATAAATCTAGCTTATCAAAGACATCCAATAATTAAATAATCTGATTAAAACACAAAATTTATCAAATTAAATTTATAATCAAATTAAAATAATACATTAATAAACCAATTCAAAATAATTAATGCACAAACTAAAACCCATAATTATTAACTGCATAATAATCATAGAATTAAATTAAAATTAGATTAAACTAATTTTCTTTAATAACTACATTAATACAAAAATCAAATATTAAAATAAGCAATTTAATAAAAGAATTAATTTTTATTTATAAATAAATTAAAAAATACAATTAATCAAAAAGGAAGTTTTTGATTTTTAATAATATTAAAAAAAAAAGGCTCACACCTTTTCGTGTGACAGTACTCATAGAGTACTGTTGCACGATAGTCCTTGGGGATTGACGTGCGATAGTACCCTTGGGTACTGCCGCACGACAACCCTCCCAAGGGAGACCATCGTGCGACAGTACCCTCAGGTACTACCGCACGACACCCTGTCTGTGAGATGCCATGAGACCATGGGTTTGGGGGGAGTTAATAGCCCCTCAAACCTTTTCAATAATTTCATTTTTTTTAATTTTTTTTTTTTAAAAAACTCCTTTTTAATATATATACTATCAAATGTCTTGAACATGATATATATATATATATATATATATATATATATATATATATATATATATATATATATATATATATATATATATATATATATATATATATATATATATATATATATATATATATATATATATATATATATATATATATATATATATATATATATATATATATATATATATATATTATTATTTTGATTTGCAACCAATTCAATTTTAAACAAATTCCAATATTAATTTAATTTTTACAAAACAAACTGGTACATATATATATATATATATATATATATATATATATATGTCCCACAATTACAAAATTTCTCTTAACATAAGTATTAAGTCTACTAATCTTCAACAAAGATCAAAAACCCTAATCCATTTGGGTTTTATGTTAATTCTTCTACAGATCTCGCAAAGCCTTCATAACTTTCATATCAGATGGGTAAAAATATTCAAATCGAATTACACTAAACATTCAAAACTTCTCAAACATTCAGATCCAGCAAGCATGAGGAAGACACACTCTATTGTCCTACAGGGATCAGAAAAGTAATAACAATAACAACTTCAAAACCTACCTCAATCCAAATTATATAGATTCGACGATGTCCAGAACAAAGAAATAAAATCCAAGCTTTTTCGAAGAGCTCTCTCCAAACCTGTCTACAAATTTCTCCTCCAAAACTGTGTAATCAAATAATGGCTAAACTCTCAACACATAAAGGAATCTCCTTTCACATGCAAGAGTTCAAACTCGACTCCAAGAGAGCCTTGCATGAAAATAAACTCTAATTTACAGTTCAATTTCAGTTGAACTAGTCTCCTCTCCACTTTGACTTTTGTTGAAAGCACATAACCAAACTTTAACTAAAATTATTAATTTAATTTCATTCAATTATGAATGTGCAACTTAATGCATTTAAACAATTAAAAATTAGAACATTTAGTTTGACATAATTACCACATGCTAAATTAACCCTTAATTTAATAAATACATTTTAATTGAACATAGGTTAAATTTATGATTAAATATTTCAAAGGTGAAGATATTTAATTAATTCTCATTAAATAAATATTTCAACCACACCCAATAATTGCATATAATTAATTTCCAATTAATTTATTGCTTCCACTATACAATAAAAATAATAATTAAACTAAATAATTACATTTATTTAATTTCCAATTAAATAATATCCCACAGCTAAAAATAGAATGATCTAAATATAGAAATGACACCAAACACCACAAATCAAAAGAATAAAAAAGACCTACGGACACACATTCATACTTAGGACATGGGTATAAACTCATGTTAATTAGACGAGTTTAGAAGGGTAGGAAACACATAATCTTGTCCCCTATTTCAGGACAATGTTATGGCTTAGGTTAGGATTTGGAACTGAATATTATATCCCATCTTTTACCATTGAGACTTGCGATAGGGCATGCTCATCCTGACAATTCAGGGAAGTTGATGCCTGATACCTGCAAACCTGCATAAGAGACAAGCATGTGCATATATATAGAGATATAATAGACAATGGCGAGGATTGACCGAGCATGTGGATCTCACAAGAAAGTAACTATGACTCCATCCCTCAACCACATCAAACACGTCAAGCAAAAAAATAAAAGCATACATGAACACCATACACATGCAAGTATGGGGTAAGTATAATCATCATTATAAATAACATTTCAAAACAAGTACATCATCATCATAAATAACAGCATATAACTGAGTCAATATAATCATCATAAACATCCATTTATTAAAGATTCACCATGAAGTGTCATACATCTAAAAATCATAATAAAACTGAAATATCGAAGCACACATACAAGTGGCCTAAAAGAGTTTGGCAAGAATAACATAAAAGCAAACTGTGGAGGGGTACTACATCCACCTCCCCTAGAAATAGGCTTACTCCTAGAAGCCTACAAACAAAATAGGAACATAAGTCCCATAAACATCACTACACCCAACTGAAATCTAAGAAAAGAATCATTAAGTAGGTCCCATCAGACCCTTTCCTGTGCTATGGTTCAAACTCTGAGGATCAAACCCTATTGAAAAAGCCCTATGGGATCTACCTGCATCACTAGCTGTAGGCTCAGAAGCTTTCGGCCTATGTCCTAAATGCTGAGCTGAACGCTGGGGATATTTGTTTGCCTTATGACCGTATTGGCCTCAAGAGAAACAATCTCCATTAAAACCTTTCCCCACTAAAGGTGCAATAGATTGCTGGAAGCTACCTCTGCTAACCTCCTGTTGAAGACTCTGAGTAGGCTGACTATAAGAATGACTCTTGATACATTGACGATTATGGAAGTTCTTGGACTAAGAACCACCACCTTGAGCTGGGGAAGAGAACCCCTTCTACTACTAATCCTGATTACCTCGTGATAAGGTAGAAGGATTCTGAGAGTTTTCATTCTTGTGAGACTGATTGCCCTTGGAATCACTAGGCTGAACACCTCTCTGACCACCATGATCCAACGCTAGACTTTCCTCTATAAGGGTAGCCTTAATGGCTGCATCTTTGAGGGTCTTAGGTTCAAAGAGTAGAACATTCCCAATAATGCGAGCATTCAACCCCCTAACAAAGTGTTGTACCGATAAGGCTGTATCCTGTCCGAAGCTAGCATACTGTTTGAGCTCAAATAATTTATGCTCATACTCACCCACTGACATAGTAAACTATCTTAGGTTGTGAAATTCATCTGCTCTCTGTTGCCTCCACTAATCTGAGAGGGAACGCTCTCAGAAGTTCTCAAGGAACAACTCCCAAGTCACAGTATCCATCTAAACTCCCAACTTCTCTTCCTCTATTTTCCACCATACTGCTACAAAATCAATGAGCTGCATAACTGCATACCTGGCTTTAGTATTGCTACTAAAGGGATGCATAGAAAAACTTTGCTCCAAAGCTATGAGCCAAGTCTCAGCCTCTAGTCCAGTACCTTTCTCATCAAAGGGAATAGGTCATCCCCTCACCAGGTCCCTAATATGGATTGTTGCCACAACTGTATGGTTCACAGTGAAGTTCCTCCTTAGAGGGCTCCTGGATCTCTCCCTCTCCCTCTCATCCCTTTGAGAATGATGGGAAGTATCCTGATCTACTCTACCCTACTCACGACCAATATGATCTAGAATCACCTGCAAGAGTTCTCTCATAATAGGACCATCCTGACGATTCTCTCTCTGCTCACCCCTAGACTGCTGGTGGTGACTCTCCTGAATGACACTCGTAGAAGGGCTAGGTTGTCTACCCCTTCCACAGTTACTATCACGACCTCTACCATGACCTCTAGCAGCTCTAGTCACAGGCATGATTCTTGCATCATACAGAGATCCAACAACAACTCTCAACATAACTCAAAACAAAAACAAAAGATAACATAAACTCAAAGCAATGGTCTGAAATCAATATTGTTATATGTCTATGTTTAGTTTCAAGTTTTAACAATTAGACATCTAATGGTCACACAACTTCCCAGAGTTCCCAGTGTACAACCCGGTGCTCTGATACCAAGTGTAATGCCCCACCAGGGAACCCAGGAGAACTTAACCTAAACATGCAACTAAGTTTGCAAAATCATTTTTTTTAAAAAGTGTTAACAATCAATAACATCAAAGTTTCACAATGCGGAAGCAAAACATAGCAATAAACAACTTACATAGGTTACAACTCTCAAGGGTTTCTAATTCCTTTATGTGTTGAGAGTTTAGCCATTATTCGATTACACAGTTTTGGAGGAGAAATTTGAAGACATGTTTGGAGAGAGCTCTTTGAAAAAGCTTGGATTTTATTTCTTCGTTCTGGACATCGTCGAATCTGCATAATTTGGATTGAGGTAAGTTTTAAATTTGTTATTGTTATTACTTTTTGGATCCCTGTAGGAAAATAGAGTGTGTCTTCCTCGTGCCTACTGGATCTGAATGTTTGAGAAGTTTTGAATGTTTAGTGTAATTTGATTTGAATATTTTTACCTATCTGATATGAAAGTTATGAAGGCTTTGCGAAATCTGTAGAAGAATTAACATAAAACCCAAATGGATTAGGGTTTTTGATCTTTGTTGAGGATTAGTAGAGTTAATATTTATGTTAAGAGAAATTTTGTAATTGTGGGACACACACACACACACACACAGATATATAATATATATATATATATATATATATATATATATATATATATGTATATATATATATATATGTATATGTATATATATATATATATGTATATATATATATATATATATATATATATATATATATATGTATATGTATATATATATATATATATATGTACCAGTTTGTTTTGTAAAAATTAAATTAATATTGGAATTTGTTTAAAATTGAATTGGTTGCAAATTAAAATTAGATATATATATATATATATATATATATATATATATATATATATATATATATATATCATGTTCGAGACATTTGATAGTATATATATTAAAAAGGAGTTTGTTTTAAAAAATTATTAAAAAAACAAAATTATTGAAAAGGTTTGAGGGGCTATTAACTCCCCCCAAACCCATGGTCTGATGGCATCTCACAGAGATGCTATCGTGCGACAGTACTTGAGGGTACTGTCGTACGACAATCTCCCTTGGGAGGGCTGTCGTGCAGCAGTACCCAAGGGTATTGTCGCACGTTAGTCTCCAAGGAATGCCATGCGACAGTACTCTATGAGTATTGTCGCACGGAAAGGTGCAAGCCTTTATTTTTTTTTAATATTATTAAAAATAAAAAACTTCCTTTTTGATTAACTGTATTTTTTAAATTTATTTATTAATAAAAATTAATTCTTTTATTAAATTGGTTATTTTAATATTTGATTTTTGTATTAATGTAGTTATTAAAGAAAATTAGTTTAATCTAATTTTAATTTAATTCTATGATTATTATGCGGTTAATAATTATGGGTTTTAGTTTGTGCATTAATTATTTTAAATTGGTTTATTAATGTATTATTTTAATTTGATTATAAATTTAATTTGATAAATTTTATGTTTTAATCAGTTTATTTAATTACTGGATGTCTTTGATAAGCTAGATTTATTTCATATTGCTTTTAATTAATTATATCTAGTTCCAGTATTAGGATGAGATAAAATCTTTTGTGAAATTTGGATTGTTTATTCTTGTGTATGTAAGTGATGCATTCATCAGTAAACATGGTTTATCATGATGACTTTAGATGCTCTTGGGCAATTTATCTGGGATTATTTATTAGGGGTTGTAGTTGGGGATATAATCCAGAGGTGGGTATATCGGGTGTTTTGGTTTGTCTCATTTGTTTGCCTTGCATACTCTGTTAGGTTGTTTGAGTTGTTCTAACCCTAGGTGGGTTTGTTCTTGGTGATTTATGGTCTTGCATGTTGGATCTAGCTGTGGAGATTCATGAGTTGTGTTAACTCAAAGTTCTTCTTGATCTTGTGAACCTTAGGATAGATCATCTGAGTGTATATCAGGAAGTAGCTTGTAATTGGTGCCAGAGCCCGGAAGTGGCTACCAGGATATCCTATTACAAGTAGCTTAATAATTGATAATTAATAACATTGAGAGTTTAAAATGAACCTAAAAAGATATTTTATGCCTCGCCCATGCCTGAGTTCCCGATTGAGTTTGATTAGGATGGGAGTGAGAAGATGCTTGTCGCCTTTGTGGATTGGCTATGGCATAGCTAGTACCTTGTCTACACGAGAGGTTACTAAAACCACATAGAGTCACTAGGGCACCGGGGTCTGAAGAGACTACCAAGATAACCTTAGAGTTGCCTCATGTGATGACACTTCCTTTATGCATCTTAGGTTTCCTACAGGTGTTGGTTGCCTCTGGTTGAGTATGTTTTTCCTTGTTATCCTTTTTGTACCTGTTGAGTTAGAAGCTTTCAGGATCTCTTCCTTAGCTTGTTCTGTGGATGTTTGTTATCTGAGAGGGATCTGATGTTATCTCCTCAGCACGGTGGGAGTGGACCATTTAGGTTCACAAGGTCAGGTCGTAGTGATTCTTTTACCATTTGAGACTCCGATGTTCATGTACCAGTGCCGGATGATCCATGTGGTAGTTGATCCTTCTTGTTCTCCATTGATGGAGATGTGTTATTACTCTTCTTTTCCTTGTGGCATTGTATCAGATATTCAGAGATATCATGTTGTACTTCTTTCTAGTTATTGTATTACGTACCCTACGACATGTACAGTGGATGTAGATTATTATGGTTACCTTATGGTACCAATTCTATTTATGTTATCCTTTATATGATGTTGTATTTATTCTTCAATTGTATTCTTGGGATTCATAATTATATCTTATCTAAATTAATTAATTATTTCTCACGTAATCTACGTCAAGGAACCCTTGAGAGTTGTAACCTATGTAAGTTGTTTATTGCTATGTTTTGCTTTCACATTGTGAAACTTTGATGTTATTGATTGTTAACACTTTAAAAATAAAATTATTTTGCAAACTTAGTTGCATGTTTAGGTTAAGTTCTCCTGGGTTCCCTGGCGGGGCATTACAGAGTATTCTACCTTTTTGCTAGTTAATTTTTAAGTTAAAAGTTTTTTAGGGCATTGATTCACCCCTCCCCTCTCAGTACCCTATCTCTCCATTCCAACAACTTCTCCCTAAGTTGCATTTAAAGGGGGTTGTTAGAGTAAAATAAGAAAAGCACCTAATTAATTAATTATAATTAGGTTCCATTATACTTTAGCATGCTTTAGTTATACTTAGGTGTGTGTGTGTGTGTATTTTGTTTTGTAGTATAGGATGAGGGTACACACTATGATCTAATTTAGTCCTCACCTAAGGTTTCGTCTATATTTATTTTCAACTTTTTTCTTATTGTAAGAATTTCTTATTGTATATTAAATAATTCAAATATCTTTTTGGATAAATACAGTTCTCAATGTTGCACAACAAGTTGGTTTTTTTTGTCATATCTCTTTTTATTTTTATTTTTAAATAACACTTACTATTTTTAGTATGTACAAGTCAAAAAACCAAACTAGCAAGTCACCACTAGTTAATAGTTTGGAAAATTAAAGTTGGTGACTTGGTAATGAATGGAATATTATCTTATCATCAAATATATTTTAATTAATAGTATTTCTAACTTGGATATTAAATTACCATTTAGTTTATTTTTGGCATTTAGTGGCTTATGACAAGATGAGACAAGTAGAAAATTGCATTGGGAGTGGATGAAGACATGTGACACATGGCTATGGATATTACATGAAAATGGAATCTCTCATTCAGCATGGAACTTGGTAAAGAACATCTTTGATTTGTGGGGGGTGATTGGTAGTAGAAGACAAAGGACAAGTGGTGATTTTAAAGAATAATATTATACAATGGTGGACAAATGACAAAAATAAGTTACAACTTGGCATTCAATCATCTTCTTTCTTGGGCATGGGATTTGGTAACCCAAATTTTTGTTTGAATACATTGTTATATGTTAAAAAAATTTCTTGCATTGGATGTTCATTCTATCTGGCTCATTCAAACAAGCTGATGTTTTATTTCTTCAAAGGTTGATAAGCCAATGAAGAGGGATATATAGGATTAAAAAACCAAGGAGATTGAGGCTCAAAAGTAGTCGTATAAAGGGTCTCTAAGAGAAATATCATCCAAAGATTGTATTGGTACTTAATACTTTCATTTTGTGGTGTTCCCTTCAACAATTTGTAAGTGTTTTGGGGAGGATTTGAGTGCATAGGTTAGAGGTTTGTTTCCATATTTTTATTTTTATTCATAACAACATATTTTAATTTTCTTGGATATTTTTATATTTATATTTCATGTATTTTTATGTTGTGATAAAGTGTGAAAATTTGGAGAAGTTTCAGTGGAAGTTGTAGTTGCCCCTTGTGGGACTTTGTTATTGTATCTTGCAGTAGATTTTTACTAGTGTTATCTAATGTTTTGGAAATAAAAATATTTATTTTTATAAGTTGTTATAAGGTTTGGATTGAAGGCTTCACCCTTCCCCCCTTCTTTCTAGTATGTTATTCAATATTTTGGTGAAGTTTTAAGTATACCAAATTTCATTATTATTTGTATTTTGTAAATTTGAAGTCAAAGTTAAAAGTAATCTCAAACCCAATGTAAAATGAAAACTAGGGTTATTATAGTGGTATCTGAGCTAAGATCTTACCAACCTACACAGATTGATTATTTGATGTTTCCAAGCCATACAAAAATCAAGAGAAGAATCCATGGGTAAAGAAGAAAGAGGAACGCATAAGGAAGATCCAAGAGAAAATTTTATTGCAATTGTTGATAAATTGACTCTTATGGTGGAGAAAATATGGCAAGAGAAAAATAAGAAGAGCATGAAAGAACAAGACATTATTCATGTTTCCTCATCTCTCATTGAAAAATAGTATGAAAAATATAAAAGAACTATGAGATCTCAAAAGTATCTATTGCATTTGCAAAATTACTAGAAATACATGAGAATGATCAAAAGAGAAGAGAGAAGTTGTAGAATGATAAAGAAATCAAGAAGCAAAAATATCAGTTAATGGAGGAGTCTCATGGAAGCATCAAGAAAGAGAACATTGAAGAGAAAGAGTTGGCATAAAAGAGCATAGAAGCATAGTATAAAATTATTTCAATTAATAAGTTTTCACAATAACGATGTGATTATTGCGATGAAGTTAATAAAAAACTAGCATTGCATGTTGATTATAAAGAAAATTTAAAATATTTGGATATTTTCAAAGAGACACCCTTTGAAACTAGTGAAGAGGAAACTCTTTTTGTGTAAGAGGTGTTAGTTTTGTAGCGAGAAAGCTTTTCATTTGCCCTTATTAATTAATATTTGTTTTCACGAGAATGCTTAGGTTAATAAATATTTATTTAATTTGTAGTTGTTGACAACCAATTCAGTTTTGGTTGTTGAGTGCCTTTTTATCTCAGTCATTAATTGAGATCAATCTCGACCATTGCTTTTTCAATGAGAGTAGTATAAAAGGGGGGCTAGGGGGCATTTGAAAAACATCAAGTGGTGAAGAAATCATTTGCAGTGAAAGAAAATGTATTTTTAGTGATAGAAAATATTCTTGTAGTGGGAGCAAGGGTGCAGTGATAGCGTTGGGAGAGCAGTGGGGGATATCAACGAGAGATATTAGGACTTTATCGGAGTTCTGCCAGAAAGAGGCAAGGAATCTTTTGTAACTCTTATATTGCCAAAGATTAATATATTTTCCATCTGTAGAACTGGTTTTCCCTTAGGGGTTTTTTCAAGGATAATTTTGTCTAAAAATATTGTGTCATCATGTTCAAATTTAGTTCTGTATTTATTTTTGTGAAGTTGCAATTGTGTTGTTATTTAATATTTGGCTGTGAATTAGTTTTTGTCAGTTAAATAATCTTTCAAGATAGGAGATTAACAATCAGCGATTGCAATAGTTTATTTTCACAAGAAGAGGATGTGACTAACATGCATGAAGATATTGGAAGAGGTTCACTTATTCAAAATGATGATTTTTTTTAAAAGGAAAAGGTTTCAACATAGAGTGATCCTTTGATGGAGTTACGTAGTAACATTATGGATGAATTTTTTTTAAGAGAAACATTTCATGTAACCCTAAATCATGGGTTTTAGATCATTAAAATGGAGTGTTGAGAAATATCTTATGGAAAATAAAGATGATCTCCCTACTTGCAACCATAGGTATGATAATATTTTAGATTCATCACTTTCCTTTTGGAATTTTAAAGAGCATGTAAAAGTGGTATATAATTCTTCTAAGTATTCTTGTATATGGGATCTTGATGGCGATCTATCCAAAGATGGTAAAAATATTTTTTCTATCATTTTGACTTATTCAAGCATGAGGTATGGAACCTTAGTTCCTTTTTTGAGAAATCACATTGAAGAAACATTCAAATCCATTTGAAGGCTAAATTTATTGATGGGTTTGGTATCATAGTCACAAGAAGATAAATCCCATTTCATGCACTTGGATATTTAGAAATCTAATTGTATGGTTGAGAAAAAGTAATGTGCATTTTGCATTCTATTCTATGAAGACTAACAAGTCTATTGAAGTTCAGTATTCATAGTTTTTGGAGAAAAATATCATAAGTGAGAATAAATAAATGATGAAGGGAAATAAAATTATAGGATTCCCTTGAGATTGTGTATCTTGGATAGTAAGAGGTTTGGAATTGGTTAATGTTAATGCCTTAATCTTTACACATCTCATGGTTTCAAGTTGGTCTATCTTATAGGTGGTCTTGCATTTGAACAAGTAAAGGTGTTAGAAGGAGAAGATGTAAAGGAATATCTGAATGACTTCAAGGTGAATACTATTTAATACTCAACCATGCAATCATCACTTTTGACATAAAATATAATACAATACTAGATAATTTTGAAAGGCCAATAGAATTAATAAATTCTTATTTTCTATTTTACAATTATGATTTTGATTTTCTACAATAATTTGTAGAAGATTATGGTGTTGTAGGGAAATCTAAGTTGGTAGAAAGTTGTTTAGAGATGAAGATTATACAAGTTGTAATATTCACTAGTGAGCATCATAGATTTCTTTATATCATTCCACTATAGCAAAGATGAGTATTTAGATATGTGGGCCTAGGATCATATTTAAATGGGATATTTCAGTATGCCATGGATTGTGAACACACTAATATTATCTCAATTTCTTGTTTGACACCATGTATAATGAATCTATCCAAACAGGCTCTTTGGGGCAAGAGATCAACACTGGGCTCATCAAACTCATCACCAAGGAGGGTGATAAATATCTACTAAAAAAATGGAGACCTATCACCCAAGTCCTAAATGTGTCCTATAAGATATTGGAAAAGGTCATTGATAAAAGGGTGGAAACTATACTCCCCAAGCTAGTTAGCCCTACTTAGACTAGTTTTTTGAAAGGAAGGTATATCCTATAAAACCTACTTACTTGATAAGAATCAATGAGCTAGACTAAGGAATCTAAACAAGATGTATCCACACCACTCATTAATTTTGAAAAAGTACATGATTGCGTAGAGTGTAGCTTTATATTGATGATGCTTGAAGGATTGTGGTTTCCTAAATAGTTTTGCAATATGGTTAAAACACTCATGGTAGATGCTAATTCCATAGTTGAAGCAAATGGTCTAAGGTTTGAACCATTTGGCCTTACTAGGTCTATTAGGAAAGGTCGTCCACTTGCGTGAGCTATATTTATTCTTGTAGTAGCTATATTATACTAACTTCTGAGGGATGAACAATTATCACCAAGGATTCATGGGGTACTTCTCCCCAATTTAGATGAATTATCTAATGTGCAATTTGTATATGATACTGCAATGCTTATTCAATTAATTTAAAATAACTTTGAAGCACTAATGATCAAGATTAACATCTTTTGTGAGACATCCAGGAGTAAAATATCTCTCCCTAAATCAATCAAGCTTGGTTGGGATAAAAAAGAACTCGACTGGTTTGACAAGTATCAAATCATATGGGGAGGGGTGGGGCCACTCACTAGGTCAGATACTTGGGTATGCCCTTTTCCATTAGCCCAAATATCAAGGATATGTGGAACTAGATCAAGGAAAAATTGAATAAAAAACTCAAAAATAAAAAAAAAAACATTATCTCACCATGTCTGGAAGAATAAAAGTATGCCAAAAAGTTATTTCATCCTATAATATTTACTATTGTTCATCATGGTTTTTCAACCAATATTAGTTTAGCACCATCCAAAAAATGATTAGAGAATTTGTGTGGTTGGATGGTAAGGGTAAGAAAAAAAGAGACTTAGTCAGATGGCCTTGGTGCTCTATGAGAAAATCAAAAGGGGGCTTGGATTTAATGAACCTGAGAACACAAGTGATATCCTTAGTAGAAAAGTAGATTTTCAAAGCCTTATAAGGAGAGGAACCATGATAACTATTAATCAAACATAATATTGCTAAGTCTATTCCTAGCCAAGAGAATGCATGTATATACATTCCACTATGTGATATTATTGTTGGACGATTCCCAATCAAACTAGCACATTATGTTGTTTTCAAATAATTATGGAAGGCATTAGAAATAGTAAGGACTCATATTACACACAATGATATTATAGATTCCACTAACATAATTTGTGGTGAACAATCTATTTGGTGGAACTTGAACTACAATAATAAACCTTTGGAACTCATCCAAGGCCGCTTAGCTAGAACCTGGGCCAACAAAGGTAGAATAATTTTTAATGATATCATAAGGTATGAGAAAATGATCCCTTGGAATGTACTTAGTACTGAATTCAATATTCGCCTTACCCAACAAAGAACATATTGTATGTCGAGAGATACATGCAAATCTTTAAACTTAACCATATCATATGAGACTTTGGGTGACAGATTCACCTCTTTCCACTAGCTTGATGGCTCCCCCTTCCCTCCATCAAAGACAAAATTATCTATTCTACCCTTGCTGATAGTAATGAAATCCTTGATCACCTCATCACTTCTCGGAACTCTAATTTTATCCTCTCTAATTGGTAGTCCTCTCTATCTAACATATGGTTTAGACCTATAGAACCCCCAAAAAGATGCTTCATATGGAGTATTTTTCTTCTTAAGCTACCAATTTCTGCTAGTTATGGTGAGCCTAACTTGTGCCCTATATGTAGAATTTCTAAATGATGCAGGAGCATCCTAGGTGTAAGGGCAATCTTGCATCACCCAAAAATATTTTTGGTTTCTTTTCAATAGGAGTCATCTTGTACAAAGCTTCTATTTTTAGGAATTTGATGTTTTTAGTAAGTTTTCGTTTGAGCTCAGAATGATCTATTTTCTTTCCTAGAGGTTCACTTTGGTCATATCATCTTGCTAGTAAAGTTTCATTGCAAGATCAAGTCTAGTTTTGAAGATATTGAAAATTTTCAGTATTGACAACAGGGTACAAAAACTTTGAACTTAGTTTTGAAGGCTTTACAGGTTCCGAATGGGGTCAAAAATTCATTTGATTGGAGCTTGCGTGAGTTAGGTGTTGTAGAGTGCCACTTCATACCCTTTTCGAAATGGGGTCATAATAGCCAATCAGGTCAACAGGTGATGACTTATGGTCTCTAGAAGTTGCACTACCTAAAATAGAAGAAATGAATTTCCTTCAAAATTTCTTTTTGAGTTCAAAAGTTGTTGAGCCCACTCTAATGTAATAATTATGAAAAATAAAATAATTCTAGGGATAGTCGACCTTAAGGGCTAAAATTATGGAACCTTCCCGAGTGGTAGAAAATTGCCTATATAAGGAAGGCCCCTAGTGTTTTCTAGGGAAGTTATGGGCTGTTATTCAAGACTATCCTAAAAAATATTGTAAGGAAACACCCATGTGAATTTTCATATTGTAATTCTAAAATTAGTAATTCCACACTTGTGGAGATAATAAGAAGCCCATTTTTTCTTCTTGAAAATTGTTGTTGTGTCTCTATTTCTATTATGTGTGTGTCATATTAAGGGGAGCACCATTCATCGAGTGGTATCAGAGCCAAAGTTCCTGAGTGTGTAGAAAGATTGCCGACTGTGAGGTAGTTTGCACCAGGACTGAGGTTTAGGGTTTCAACGATAAGCACAAAAATGCCTCCATGAAGGGAACGTGACAAAAGAGTCAAAGGTGTGTCACCTGAGGTTAGATCCCTCCAAATACAAGTGTGAGCATTGCAAGAAGAGATTCATAGAGGAATGAATCTTACAGTCAGAGATGAAAGCGAGGAAGAAGCTGAAGAAGGAGATTTTGATCAGGAAGGAGAAGACAAAATTCTAAAGCAAGAGGAAGAAAGGCTATTTAGGTCATTTCCAAGATTGGGAAAAGACCAAAGATTGAGGTTCCTACATTTTCAAGAAATCTTAACCTAGAGGAGTTGATCGACTAGATCAATGAATTGCAAGAATATTTTGAGTATGAGGATATCGGGGATCCTGATACGATCAAGTTTATGAAGGCCAGACTGAAGCTTCATGCAAAAATATGGTGGCAAGAGATTCAATTAGATTGAAATAGAAGAGGAAACAAGAAAATCACAAGATGTGATCAGATGGTAGATAAATTGAATTGATAATTCATTCTTGTTGATTATGAGCTTGATCTACTGAAGAAAACACAAGGTTTGAAGAAAGCAGGAGATCTGTTTAGGAGCATATGGAAGAGTTCTATCGAATCCTCATCATAACAAACCATGTAGAAGTTGATAAGGAGAAAGTTGCACATTACCTTAATGGGTTGAGGCCAAAAATTTAGGAGGAGTTGAATTTGGTTTGAATGAACAGTATTGAAGAGGCATACTAGTTTTACCTAAAAGTAGAGAAAAATATGAACAAGAAGTTTGAAAGAAGACAAAGTGGAAGAGGTGGAAGAAGATCCAATGGATGGGCTTATGGAGGCCAAAATGAAGATAAAAAAAGGATGAGGCCAATAGCAGTCAAAATCAAAGAGGAAACAATTTCAATCGTTTCCATGATCAAAATAATATAGATCAGAGAGGAAGAGGACAAGGACCAGGAAGAGGAGGCTTCCGTGGAATATGTTTTCATTATGGAGAAGAAGATCATAGGGCATATGAATGTCCATAATTCCAAGGAAGGATAGACATGAGAACTGAAGGCCAAGCTAGAGTTGCACATGTGGATGAAGATGCCAAATCATCACATTCTAAAGATGTTGAAAGAGGAGAAGCCCTAATTAATAGAAGAGTCTTGCTAAGTGGTGAAAATGAACCTGAGCAAAGGAGGAGCTTGTTTCTCACTAGGTGCAAGTGTAAGGATAAGTGTTGTGATTTTATTATTGATAGTGGAAGCACTGCCAATTCGTTGTCAGAAGAGATGGTCACAAAGTTAAAGCTCAAGAGGAAAAAACACCCACATCCATACCAGATTGCCTGGCTATAGGATAACCACAAGGTCATGGTCAATGAACAATGCCTAGTAAAGTTCAAGATTGGAGGATACCATGATGAGGTACTATCTGATATCATACCTATGGATGCATGTCATATGTTATTAGGTAGACCGTGATAGTTTGTGAGGCATGTTGTACATGATAGTTGCACAAATACCTATTCCCTAATAAATAATGGAGTGCGACATAAGCTAAAGCCATTGAAGGACATAGAAGAAAAGGTATGTAACAATGCAAGAATAAATTTTTTTTATGGAAGAAAATTCTTAGAGGGTATGAGGCATGCATATATGTGTTTTCCTTTAATTCCAAAAGCTGGTAAAGAGGAAGTAGAAGATGTATCTATAGAAGTTTTAGATTTGTTGAATGAGTTTCAAGATATTGTATCTGATAATGTGCTTGATGTATTACCACGTGTAAGGAAGATCAATCATCAGATAGACTTGATTCCAAGAGGCAATTTTCCAAATAAGGAAGCACATAGAATGACACCAACATAAAGTGAAGAGTTGAACAAAAAAGTACATGAGTTTTTGCAGAATGGGTTTATTTGAGGGAGTATGAGTCCATGTATTGTACTAGAAGTATTAGCACAAAATAAGAATGGAGGACGTGTACAGATTATAGGGCTATAAACAAGATCATAATCAAGTATAGGTTTCCATTACCGTAAATGGATGATATTATGGATTATTTGAGTGGAGTTGTGTATTTCTCAAAGATAGATCTGAAGAGTGGATATCATTAGATTTAGATCAGAGAAGGAGATGAATGGAAGACTACCTTCAAGATAAAGGAAGGATTGTTTGAATGGTTAGTCATGCCTTTAGGGCTAACCAATGCACCGAGCACTTTCATGTGACTCATGAATGAGGTTCTGAAGGAATTTCTTGGTAAGATTATCATTATTTACCTAGATGATATTTTGATCTTTATTAAGACATTGGAAGAGCATATAATGCATATTCATAGGGTTTTTGAGAAGTTAAGGGAAGATAATTTGTTTATTAATTTGAAGAAGTGTAGTTTTGTGAAGGATTTAGTGTATCTAGGATTTGTAGTTTCAACTAAAGGTCTAAAAATGGACCCAGAGAAAGTGAAGGCTATCCTTGAATGGCCTACTCCAAGGAGTTCTACTGAGGTAAGATATTTTGAATGGCTTGGATAGCTTTTACAAAAAGTTTATCATGAGTTTTAGCAATATTTGTGGACCCTTGACTGAAACAATGAGAGGGGATAGGAAAGAGTTTAAGTGGAGTATAGGGGCGGATAAGAGTTTTAAACTATTGAAATAAAAAGTTATAGAATAGCCTATTTTAGCACTTCCAGATTTTAATAAGGTGTTTCAAGTAGACAATGATGGTAGTGGTACTGCAATAAGAGCATTTTTGAGCCAATAAGGTAAACCTATTGCTTATTTCAGTGAAAATTTAAATGATGCCAAGAGAAAATATTGTGTCTATGATCATGAATTTTATGCTATAGTTCAAGCATTGAAGAAGTGAAGACACTATCTTCTTCCTAAGGATTTTATTTTGTATACTAATCATCAAGCTTTACAATATTTGAATAGACAAGGAAAGTTGAATCAAAGGCATTTGAAATGGGTTGAGTTTTTGCAGAGTTACACATTTGTTTTGAAACATAGAAGAAAAAAGTCTAACAGGGTTGTAGATGCTCTTAGTAGAAGGAAATTTTTTTTAACAGAGATGCAAATTGACGTGGTTGGGTTCAAGGAACTCAAGAATTTGTATCTAGAGGATCTTGATTTTGGTGAAGCTTAGAAAGCTTGTACATAACCTGTTACTCTAGATAGAACAAAGTGGTTGGATTTCATCATCTAGGATGGGATTCTATTTAGAGGGAGTTAGTTGTGCATTCCAGGAAGTTCTATGAGGGAGAATCTCATCAAAGAGAAGCATAGCAGAGGATTGGCTAGATATTTTGGTTGAGATAAAACCCTTGCTTTGGTTAGTGAGAATTATTACTGGCCATGGTCGCAATAAGATGTCAAGAAGTTTATACAAAGTTGCAGAGTATGTCAAATGGAAAATGGAGCAAAACAAAATATAGGGTTGTATCAGCCATTACCTATACCAGAGAGGCCATGAGAGGATATTAGTATGGAATTTATTCTTGGTTTGCCAAGGACTCATCGAGGACATGATTCAATTTTTGTGGTAGTTGATAGGTTTTCAAAGATGACACATTTTATTCCCTCCAAGAAGACTAATGATGTTGTTCATGTAATAGAATTATTTTTCAAAGAAGTGGTGAGACTACATGGTTTGCCAAAGAGCATAGTTTCAAATTGAGATATTAAGTTTGTTGGATATTTCTAGCCCACATTATGAAAGAATTTAAAGAAATATTTAATGTTTATCTCATCACATCATCCATAGAATGATGGACAGATAAAGGTGGTAAATAGGAGTTTGGGGAATTTACTGAGATTTTTGGTTGGAGATAATCTGACAAGATGGGATTTGATTTTACCACAGGTAGAATTTGCATACAATAATTTTGTCAATAAGAGCACTAGTAAATCACCATTCCAGATTGTATGTTGAAGTAGTCCCAAAAATTCTTCCGAGTTGAGGAAGATAGATAAAGGAGAGATTAGTAGTGCTGAACCTTGGGATTTTGTAGAACATTTGAAGAAAATCCACGAGGAGGTGAGGAAGCACATTACCAAGATGAATACGCAATATAAGGCTAAGGTTGATGAGAAAAGGAGGTATAAGGAATTTTAGGTTGGGGATGAAGTCATGGTTCATTTGTGGAAGGAGCGAATTCTAGTAGGTACATATAACAAGCTAAAAATGAAGAAGTTTTGGCCATGTAAGATACCGAAGAAGCATGATTCAAGAAATGCCTATGAGGTAGAGTTGCCTACTGAGCTGAATATTTCACCAGTATTTAATATTTTAGATCTGACATAGTATCATGAAGGTGTTATTGAAGATGGGCTTACAAAAGCACAATGGATTATTCCAACAACTAATTTAGCTATCAAGGAGATTGGGGATATACCAGATAGTCATGTTGGCAAAAGCACAAGGAGCATGACATATGAAGAATATCTGGTCAAATGGAAAGGATGATTTGTAGAAGATTCATCATTGCTAACAAGGGAGAAGGTTAACCATCTTGGTTTTCCTCTTCACACCTGAGACGTGACAAGATCACTTCTCAAATTACCCTGAGTGTCTGATGCAGAAGCATCCTAGGTGTAAGGGAAATCTTGCATGACCCAAAAATATTTATGGTTTCTTTTCAATAAGGGCTATCTTGTACATAGCTTCTTTTTTTAGGAATTTACTATTTTTAGTAATTTTTTGTTTGAGCTTAGAATGGTCTATTTTATTCCCTGGAGGTTCACTTTGGTCATATCAGTCTGCCAGTAAAGTTTCATTACAAGATCAAGTCTAGTTTTGAAGATATCAAATTTTTTTGGTATTGGCAGTAGGGTACAAAAACTTTGAACTCACTTTTGAAGGATTTAGAGGCTTCGAACGGGGTCAAAACTTTGGATGACTAGAGCTTGCACAAGTTAGGTTCTTTAGAGAACTTCACGCCCTTTCTGAAACAGTCATAATAGCCAATCAGGTCAATTGGTGATGACTTATGGTATCCGAAAGTTGCACTACCTAAAATGGAAGAAAATGAATTTCCTTCAAAATTTATTTTTGAGTTCCAATGTTGTCAATCTGACTCTAATGTAATAATAATGAAAATTTCCTATATAAGGAAGGCATGTAGTGTTTTCTACGACAGTTCTAGGTTGTTATTCAAGGCTTTATCCTACATAATATTGTAAGAAAAATGCCCATGTGGCTTTGCATATTGTAATTATGAAATTTGTAATTCCACACTTGTGGAGATAATAAGAACTCCATTTTCTGTTCTTGCAAATTGTTGTTGTGTCTCTATTTCTATTACGTGTTTGTGGTATTAAGGGAAGCACCCTCCACCACTAAAACTATTGTTCATATTTTATTTTATTATCACTTTGCTAAAGAAGTCTAGAAAATGTTTAGTTTAAACATTGGGTGTAACATCCTTTCATGGGAAATTCTTGTGGGTAAGATCCAATGCTTAAAGAAAGAGGCTAATTTTTTTCTATCTATATTATCAAGTGAAGTTCTTTGGTCAATTTGAAAATGTAGGAATGATGGATTATTTAATGGAAGTACTAGATTTCCTAGCGAGTCTCTTAGGAGACTCTTTAGAGATGACATTGCATGATAGGTTACTATTACTTTCAAGATCTCAAGGAAAAATATTGAAAGATTACTAGGAGATGGTATGGTCAAGGTATATGTCAATGAGATCTCACATGTCTATACATGGACACGAAGATTAGCTAAGTATATTCCATTTGAGATTGGCTTAGAGAGCTTCATGGAAGAGTTGGAGATTCAAAGGAGGAGAGAATGAGAAAATGATCACGTACCTATTATAGCAGCTTTAGAGGCAACGCCACCTATAAAAGTGGAAATACCTAATGGATATGTAACACCTAATCTAGTTGTAGCTGATGTTGCTATACTTAGATGGTTAAATGGACCATTTCCATGGGAAGCCTAGATCAAGTACTAGTTATAGATATGATTACTTAGTAGACATCTCTCATTGTATATAATTCTTATATATGTTTATTCCATATGTACTTATATCATCTTAAAATGGAAGCACTTCCATGTTAAGAGCATTTAGCCCTCTGAATAAGTGGTTTGGGGTCATGTCGAATGCCTTGAATTGGTTCTTGGATCTAGCTCTTTCCCCATTTTCCACTTCTTTTTTGCACTTGATTCCTTCATTCTAGGTGAAATTAGGGTTAGGATCTTGAGGATTCTCCTTAATTTCCCTCTTATATGGCTCTATTTTCTAGGTAGGACTTACAAATAGGTCCTCCTATCCTTTACCATGTTCATCATAGGATTTTGTGCCTCTTCCTGGCACTTTTCCCTGATTCTGCCCCTTTTTCCACTTTCTCTCTGCATTTTCCTAGCACTCTAGACTGAGACCTTGAGATCTGTGACCTCAAGATCAATGAAGACCTTGAGGGGGTCAAGGAAAACCTCATCCTTGACCTAGGTCAGGGTTGACCATGTCCTTGATGTTAGGATTAACAAGGCAGAAATAACAATTATGTGCAAATATAACTAATATCAGAAAATAATAAACCACACAGAATAGAACACAAGACACACAAATTTAACGTGGTTCACCCAATCCCTGGGCTACGTCCACCAACAACGAGTCCAATATTATTATTATCCAATGATTACAACCTGATTACAATCCGTAATCCCTTACAGCCCAAATCTGTCGCAAGTACTAAAATCATACATAATGAAAATCCCTAACCCTAAGCCATATTATACAATATTTTTCCGCTTTAGGGTTAGAATGAGTTATAAGTAGTCGGCCCAAATAACCGAAAAGTAGTCGGCCTCAAAAAAAAATTTCTTGATTAGTCACCACAAGCTAACAATCTCCCACTTGGTGACTGATCAGTATCCACACTATACTAAAAAACCTCCCACTTGGAGACTGATCCTGTAGCAATACCACTACCCACATGAGGCTCCCACTGGATTGAACCACCTTGGACTCAGTTGTTCCTTTATTTTGTTTAGTCTAGAAGACCAACTGAAGCTGAACATGAGTTCAACTTCTCCCTTGTTACTACCTTTGTAAACATATCTGTTGGATTATCATCAGTGTGAATCTTTTCCAGCCTTAACTGTCCATCATCCAAAACTGATCGAATGAAATGGTACCGCAACTGTATGTGTTTTGTCTTTGAGTGCAAAGCAGAATTCTTTGCAAGATGAATGGCACTTTGGCTATCTATGTGGAGAAAATTATCCTTTTGTGGATGTCCCAATTCTTCCATGAAGAATTGAAGCCATATCATCTCCTTGGCTGCCTCTGTAGCAGCAACATACTCTGCCTCTGTAGTGGATAAAGCAACCACCTTTTGTAGTTGAGAAATCCAACTCACTGTTGTCTCACCAACAGTAAATATATAACCTGTAGTACTCCGCCTGCTATCTATATCTCCTGCCAAATCTGAGTCAACATAGCCTTGTACAGTAGTAGTAGAACCCCCAAAGTGTAAACACTTACTGGATGTGCCTCTCAAATATCTGAGAATCCATTTGACTGCATTCCAATGCTCAAGACCAGGGTTACTCATATAACGGCTAACGACTCCCACTGCGTGTGCAATATCTGGCCTAGTACATACCATAGCATACATTAAGCTCCCTACAGCTGAAGCATAAGGTACCTTAGACATTTTAGTCTCATCTTCTGGTGTCTTGGGACACATATCCTTAGTCAATTTCAAATGACCAGGCAAAGGTGTGCTGACAGCTTTGGCATTTTCCATAGAGAAACGTTGCAACACCTTCTCAATATAATCAGCCTGAGATAGAGACAATTTCTTATTTTTCCTATCTCTACAAATTTTCATACCAAGGATTTGTTTTGCTGCCCCCAAATCCTTCATAGCAAAAAATTTTGCTAACTGTTGTTTCAACCCCTTAATGTGATCCATGTTAGACCCAGCTACAAGCATATCATCAACATATAAACATAAAATAATGTAGCTATCATCATCCAACCTCTTAAAATAAACACAATGGTCAGAATGACACCGACTATATCCATGCCTATTCATAAAAGTGTCAAATTTAATATACCATTGCCGAGGTGCTTGCTTCAAGCCATATAAACTTTTCTGCAATTTGCACACCAAATTCTCCTTACCCTTGACCTCAAATCCTTGTGGCTGAACCATATATATTTCTTCATCCAAATCACCATGAAGAAAGGCTATTTTAACATCAAGCTGCTCTAAATGCAAATCTTCAGTAGCCACAATACTTAAAACCGTACGAATAGAAGTCATTTTAACAACTGGAGAAAATATCTCATCAAAATCAATACCATATTTCTGTGCAAATCCTTTTACGACTAATCTGGCTTTAAATCTTTTCGTACCTCCATCCTCTTCTTTTATCCTGTAAACCCATTTATTCTGTAAAGCCCTTTTACCTGCAGGTAACTTACATAAATCCCATGTCTGATTTTTCAGCAAAGAGTCCATTTCATCTGTCATTGCAGACTCCCACTGAAGCTTTGTATCCACCTGCACAGCTTCATTATAACATTCAGGTTCACCAGCATCTGTTAACAGAATAGAATACAAAGATGGAGAAAATCTTTCTGGAGGTCTACTTAGCCTTGTTGACCGTCTAACACTCACTAGGGTGTGTGGTATTTGTTGTTGCTATTGTTGCAGAGCATAAGGAACTACTAGAACATGAACTTGTGGAGTATCATCCAGTACTACATAGTCATTTTCTTTCTTCTCATGCTGCAGCAACAGATCTTTGTACAATACTTTCTCATTGAATATGACATCCCTGCTTCTTACAATTTTATGATTTTCAAAATCCCAAAGCCTATAACCAAATTCATCAATGCCATACCCAACAAATACACATTTCTTTGACTTAGCTTCCAGCTTGGTTCTATTTTCAGAATCTATAAGTGCAAAAGCTTCACAACCAAAGGTTTTGAGAAAAGAATAACTCACCTTCTTACCACTCCATGCTTCCTCTGGAATACACAGTCCAAGGAGTAGAGGGGCTTCTATTGATTAAATAAACAGCAGTGTTCACTACCTCTGCCCACATATTTTTGGGCAGCCTAGCATGCAACCTCATACTCCTTGCACGCTCCATTATTGTCCTGTTCATGCGTTCAGCCACTCCATTTTCTTGTGGAGTCCTTGGTATAGTTTTCTGCCTACGAATACCATTAGAGGAACAATATTCTTCATATTCTGTGCTGCAATACTCACCACCATTATCAGATCTGAGACATTTTAACTTTTTACCAGTCTCATTCTCAACCAAGCATTTCCATTTCTTAAAAGTTTGAAATACATCAGATTTCTGTCTAAGGAAATAAATCCATACTTTTCTTGTTGCATCATCTATAAATGTAACATAATACAGAGAGCCACCAAGGGAAGATACCTGAGCTGGTCCCCATACATCTGTATGCACAAGCTCTAATCTCTCATTTTTCTTTTCCTTCCCACTCTTCACAAAACTAACTCTCTTTTGTTTTCCATAAACACAACTTTCACAGAAATCCATATTGACACATTTCAGACCAGGTAAAACTTTCTTTGAATGAAGTAATTTCATACCTTTTTCACTCATGTGCCCGAGTCTATTGTGCCATAGTGCTGTGTCAAAATCTACAGCAACAGTTTGATGTTCTTCCTGTTCAACTGCAGCCACTGTTCCTGAACATTCATTATCTTCTGAAACAATTAAAGTAGAAGGAACAGTATGACCTGTACAAAGATATAAGGTGCCTACTTTCACACCTTTTGCTACTACTAAGGAACCTTTTGAAACCTTCCAATTTTTATCATTAAAAGTAACTGTGCAACCCTCATCACCCAGTTGCCCTGCTGAAATTAAATTCCTACTCAGCCTTGGAACATGTCTTACCTCTTGTAGTAGCCAATGATTCCCATTCTGCAACTTAATCTTAATTTTTCCCTTTCCAACAATCTGACAGGGTTCATTATCTCCCAAATAAACTAGCCCAAAATCCCCTTGGACATAATCAATAAAATAACTTCTATGGGGTGTAGCATGAAATGAAGCCCCAGAATCTAAAACCCATGAATCATCAATACTTTCTAAGGACAAGAGCAAAGCATCCTCCTCGGATTTGTTACTTACCACATTTGCCTCCTTGTTTCCATCATTTTTGTCTCCTTGATCTTTCTTCCGAGACCAACAATCTTTCTTCTTATGACCTGGTTTTCCACAGTACCAGCAATCATTTGGCCCTTTAGATTCAGACCTCTTTCCCTTTGATTTTCCTCTTGATTTCCCACGATTTCCAGAGTTGTTTCCTCTATCTCTTGTTCTGCCTCTGCTTTCTGTGTTCAATACACTACCCGATGTGGATGCCCCTGAGCTTTTCCTACGAATTTCCTCACTCAATATAACACCAATAACATCATCATACTTTAGGGTATTAGAACCAGAAACAGAATTACTAACAGCCATTACCAAGCCATTCCAGCTTTCTGGCAAAGAACACAAAATCAAGAGAGCCCTAACCTCTTCATCAAAAGTAATTTTAACTGAGGTTAATTGACTTGTAACTGTATTAAACTCATTCAAATGATCAGTAACTGATCCACCTTCTACCATTTTCATATTAAATAAACGCTTCATAAGAAATACCTTGTTTGAAGCTGAAGGCTTTTCATACAACTTCGCTAGGGTTTCCATCAAATCTTTAGCTGTCTTTGCTTCAGTAATATTGAATGCCACCGATTGTGCCAGGCATAGATGAATACTCCCCAGTGCCTTCCTATCCAAAATATCCCAATCCTCCTGAGACATTGATTGCTCTTTCTTGGCTACTCCCTCTAATGGCCGCCATAGATCCTTCTGATAGAGATAATCCTCCATTTGCATCTTCCATAACTGGAAGTTCTGCCCATTAAACTTATCAACCTTCAGCCTACCCTCGTCTGCCATTTCTCCCACTTAACTGAGAGACTCTCCCACTAACTTATGAGACCTGCTTCAGAGAATAGATGAAAGAACGAACGAAATAACCTCACTCTGATACCACTTGTTAGGATTAACAAGGCAGAAATAACAATTATGTGCAAATATAACTAATATCAGAAAATAATAAACCACACAGAATAGAACATAAGACACACAAATTTAATGTGGTTCACCCAATCCCTGGGCTACGTCCACCAACAATGAGTCCAATATTATTATTATCCAGTGATTACAACCTGATTACAATCCGTAATCCCTTACAGCCCAAATCTGTCGCAAGTACTAAAATCATACATAATGAAAATCCCTAACCCTAAGCCATATTATACAATATTTTTCCACTTTAGGGTTAGAATGAGTTATAAGTAGTCGGCCCAAATAACTGAAAAGTAGTCAGCCTCAAAAAAATTTCCTCGGGGGCTGCGCCCCCGAACCCCTACTCTTGGGGGGTGCCGCCCCCAAACCCCCGCTCGGGGCCTGGCCCGGCCCCGAACCTCGGCGAGGTCGGGAGGAAAAGTGTACAATACTTTCCTGATTAGTCACCACAAGCTAACACTTGACCTCGGGTTCAAGTTTCAAGGTCCGTGATCTCCGAATGTCAGGTTTCAGAAAGAATTGTTTTCCTGCTTTTGGGTCGGCTATTTTGGTCTCTGAAATGGTAAACTCTTAATTATATTTAATTTAGGTCAATTCCTAAAGGGTTGAGGCATAATTGGAATTTAATTCCCCAAGGTGGTCCCTCTAGAGGACTATGCCCTAGATCACTATAAAAGGAAGCCTTCCTCTCTCATTTTCTCCATCCACTTTCATGATCAAGACATCAAGTTTTGCAATCAAGTTTTCATGCTCAAGCACTCTCAAGAAAGGATATCAAGAAATCATTTCATCAAGAAAGATCAAGCAAGAATCCATTCTCAAGAATTCAAGCCCTCTTCTCCATTCAAGTTCTCCTTTGAAGATCAAGGATTCAAACACTCAAGCCTTTGAAGGGATTTGGTTCAAGCATTCAAGATTCATCATTCAAACCATAGATCTATCCATCATGGTGGTGTGATCTTCCTTCAAGATCTTTTGTTCATCTTCAAGATCCATTCATTCTTCCCTCAAGGTGGATTCCAAGCATACAATCATGGAGGTTTAGATTTACATTTGTTAGTGTTGATTCCAAGCTTTCATATCAACATACTTGTTTACATTTGAAATACAATTGCATATCTATTGAATATCATAGCTTCATTATTAGATCTACTTCTACTACTTGCTAGCATTCTCTATTTCAATTTCATTATTAAGGTTGATTCCAAACTAGGGTTTGACTAAGGAAAACTCATCCCCCAACAAACAAAACCATTTTTCTTGTAGGTACAAGTACATGATTGCAAATTAAAGTGCAGATCTGGATACCCTTTTTGCTGAACTTCTGGGATTTGTGAACAAGGTCAAAGATGACCTTCATTTTTTTGAGGTAGTCCTTGACCTTTTATCTGGGTCAAAGACTACCAGCTTCCAGAAAGATAAAATTTTTCTGGGTTTTCTCTATCTCGGCATTTCCAATCCAGAACAGGTTGCAAAATTCCCCGAAACTATACACAGGCACCAAAAAATAGGTATTTCCAAATTAATTTCATCATGAGGTATGTATCTTATTTTATCTTATTTCAAGTATTTCCAGATTTACATTCTATCCCTTACAATTCAAATGTATGTGTAAAATATTGGCTTTTGGGGTCTCTTTTATGTGCAAACCATTGTTCTAGGACCCCATCCATATTTTATATTATACATTTTGGTGAACCCGACAAACTTACCCCTTTCTTTTGTAGAATTAGATGCCCTATTGTGTTAGATTTCCCTTTGTATTATCTTGTGTGTTCACCTTCATTATACATTTTGGTGAACCCGACACACTTACCCCTTTCTTTTGTGGAATTAGATGCCCTATTGTGTTTGTGGTGTTAAATTTTCTTTTTCATGCTTATGAATTGCATTTGAATGCATTTGGATATATCTAGATCTATTTATTATGATGTTGCATAAGTTGTTTCAAATGTTGCATGGCATTACACCTAGAAAGACTTCATTTAGTACATGTGATGTTGCTTTTTCCTCTTTTGAATTACCTTATAAGGACATATTAGAGCAAGAAGATGACCTTAGGCTATATCTCCATCATATTTCTCTTTATGGAGATGAGTTGAGGATTGATGTTAATTCTTCTCCTAATATATGTCCTTTCTATGAGCCTACTTTAGAATATAATATACCTTCTTCCCCCTCTAGGGATCAAGCTTTAGTGAATTATGACAATCCTACAATGTGCTTTATTGGTAGGGATGATAATCCTCCTATTTACAACGAACCCTTGGAAAAAGACATTGATTTATTCCCTCATCATGAAGAATCTTTGATACAAGAGGGTGATTTATTAATGGATGACATATTAATACATGATGGTGATTCTTTTTCTAAAACACACTCATCTTATGCAGACATTTTAGTGAAAGAAGATGACATTATAGATCCTTTACCTCCATTTGGGATTCCTTCTAGTGATGAGGCATTAGCGGAGAATGATATGAATTCCCTTAATGATCTCCCTATTAGTGAAGATCTTATGGAGAATCACAATCCTACCTCATCTCCTCCTAGGGTGTCTTCTTTGCTTCCTTCTTGTGAATCTATTTGTAGTGTTAAGACAAGTAATGTGGTTTTTCTGAAACCCTTGTTGACTGTCAAAGGTTGTCCTCACATTACTATCAAAGGTAAACCTATGGAGTCTTTAGAGTCTTTCAATGATCAAGATTCGATAGCTCACACATATCATACAAGGAATAACCCTCAACCTAATCCGGTAGTTTCTACTTCTTTACCACCTTCTCAACCCATTCTTCCTCCTCCACCCCATCTTCCTAGCAAGGAGTATGATTTGATAAACCAATTGCAAAATACTCCTACCAAGATTTCTTTATGGGAGCTTCTTCAAACTTCACCTACCTACTATGAAGCCTTGCAAAAAGCTCTAGCGACTCTTCCCACTCCACCTCCTAATCAAGAGAACATCAATAACTTCGTACAATGCATGCATGCTACCTCGGGTCCTCCTGACATTATATTTAATAAAAAAGATTTACCTTCCAAAGAAGTTCAGAATCAGTATGATACTCTTATGGTTGCTATTTCTATCAATAAAAGTATCATTCATAGGACCTTGATTGATAATGGATATGGGCTTAATATTTGTAGCATGGACATTCTCAAAGTGATTAAAATCGATCTTTCAACTATTCAACCCGACAATGTTCCTATACGTGGCTTTGATAACATTGTTAAGAACACTTTAGGCATCATTACCTTACCTATCAAAGTAGGCCCAGTCATCCTAAATACTCCTTTTCATGTTATTCCTGTACCTCTTAATTACAATCTTCTTTTGGGTAGACCTTGGTTGCATGAGATGCATGCTATTCCTTCCACCCTTCACCATAAAGTCAAGTTTATACATAATAACGAGATGTATACACTTCATGCGGATGATGCACCGAATCCCTATTTGAATATTCAAACCCACACTACTCCTACTCCTAATAGTAATCTTTCTTCCTCTAATGCTCTTTTGGACAATGATTGGGGAACCTTGGATTTTAATCCTACATTTATTGGAGAGTATAAGGTTAATGATATTGATTTTATGAAGCAACAAAAAGAGTTTGAACAATGAGTTTTTACTTCTAAAGCCCTTCGTAGTAAATTTGTCACTACTTCTACCCACAATGAACCTGTCAAATCTACTAAGGATGATATTGTGACTACTGAAGTTCCTTTGACTCCTTCTGATATGGCTTCTTGTTATGGTCATGGTTATCATTTCCTAGTTAAACAAGGATTCAATAGTCAAGGATGTGATAAGTATAAACAGGGAATTCAAATGCCCTTACACACTGGGGGGCATGAGCATTCTTATGGATTGGGATTTCATCCTCAACAACAAATCAATGTTAACAACATCTCCAATAACACTTCAAAACATGATGAACCTATGAAGGGATTTTCCCAAGAAGTTCTTTTGCCTAAACTCCTTCATGCTAAGATGATTACTAGACCTAAACACAAAAAGAAATGTAGTCCATACTTGAAGACTCTTCCTTTTTGTTTATATCATAGATTTCATGATCACTCTACTAATGAATGTCAAGATTTACATTATAAGATTAGGAAGCTCATTGATAGTAAGGTTACTTATATCTCATGTGGCAATAAGTTGTATTTCAATCATGTTTTCTCTAAATAACATTTATGTTCCTATTATAGAGCTCTACATTAGCCTAATCCTTGGGGGCTCATTGTCTTGTATAGTTTTGTGAGCAATATAATAGGTCCTCTTTCATCTTTGTTCCTACACTTGGGGGTCAAGGATGCCATCTCCTTCTTTTCTGTCTTTTTGGGATTCACCTCTTTCCTTGGTTAAGTAGTATCTATCTATTATGTGATATCCAATCATACATGAAAATTTTGGTTTGCATTGAGGATCTATGTCCTTGATAACAACCTCTTTTGTTGTTTGACATTGGGTTTCCATGGTTGATATATCTCTCACCTTAGAAACTGAATAGTGTGCTATCCCTCACAAGGGTTACTTTTTCACTTATTGCATGATATCTCTTTGCATTCGTCCCTTCCATGGCCTCATAGGAGCTCTGACCTTCTTGGCTTGGATTGGGTGTTGTCTATGGATATTGTCTTGATGTTGAAGAAGGCTTTATCCTTGTTCTTTTCTTTCCTTAACATGTCAAAATAGTATGTTTTTTCCATCTTAAGGAGGGAAGCATATATATGACCTCCCTCATTTTATATTATTTATTATTGTTCTAACCTTTTGTTTTACAGCATGCTAAATCTCAGAAGGTAACACACATAAGTTTCTAAATCTTGAAGAGACACACATTTCCAATTTTAAATATGCTAAATCCTCTGAAGGTAACGCACATAAGTTGCTAAATCTTGAAGAGACGTGCATTTTCAATTTCCAATATGCTAAATCTTCCAAAGGTAACGCACATAAGTTGCTAAATCCCGAGGAGACACACATTTTATATTCATAGTGATACAATAAGGTTGATCTATGGGTATTCCAAAATCCGTCAGAAGACGCATTACAATTGCAAGCATAGTTTATGGGTGAACCTATTGGGCTCTCCCTCCAAGGAGATTCACGGTAAGGTGGGCATCTTACTGGGCGAGGTAATCACTTTCTCTTTTTCTCTCTTTTTGCTTCCATGCTAGTAGGACTAGATCATGAAGCTATGTTATTTATAGTGTTTCTCTTGTCTTTCTTATGTAATCATTTATTCTTTTATGATATCTTTCCAAATATGATATTAGTATGAGAGATATATTTTAGCGAGGTTTCTTATGCTAGTTGATTTGGGTTTGTACTAACCCCTGCTCTTTTGGTATTCTATTTTCACACCCTCGTGCATGTATGTTGAGTTAGAATCCTTAGCCTGGGGGCTTGTGTCCTTAGCTAAGTGTTATTTTAACTCATTGAAAATCCACTTGGATCTCCTCTTTCTTCTCCTTTACCAAGATTTTGCATCGAGTCCATACTCTTGCTAAAGTGGGGGCTTAATGTATCATCTTAAAATGGAAGCACTTCCATGTTAAGAGCATTTATCCCTCAAAGTAAGTGGTTTGGGTTCATGTCAAACACCTTGAATTGGTCTTTTCTTGGATTTGGCTCTTTCCCCATTTTCCACTTCTTTTCTGCACTTGATTCCTTCAGTCTAAATGAAATTAGGGTTAGGATCCCGAGGATTCTCCTTAATTTCCCTCTTCTATGGCTCAATTTTCTAGGTAGGACTTACAAATAGGTCCTCCTAGCCTTTATCATGTTCATCATAGGATTTTGTGCCTCTTCCTAGAACTCTACCCTGATTCTGCCCCTTTTTCCACTTTCTCTCTGCATTTTCCTAGCACTCTGGACTGAGACCTTGAGATCTGTGACCTCAAGATCAATGAAGACCTCGAGGGGGTCAAGGATGACCTTGAGTGTCAAGGATGACCTCTTCCTTAAACTAGGTTAGGTTCAACCTCATCCTTGACCTCAGGTTCAAGTTTTAAGGTCCCGTGATCTTCGGATGCCAGGTTTCGGAAAGAATTGTTTTCTCACTTTTGGGTTGGCTGTTTTGGTCTCCAAAATGGTAAACTCTTAATTATATTTAATTTAGGTCAATTCCTAAAGGGTTGAGGCCTAATTGGAATTTAATTCCCCAAGGTGGCCCCTCTAGAGGAGTGTGCCCTAGATCACTATAAAAGGAAGCCTTCCTCTCTCATTTTCTCCATCCACTTTCATGATCAAGACATCAAGTTTTGCAATCAAGTTTTCATGCTCAAGCACTCTCAAGAGAGGAGATAAATAAATCATTTCATCAAGGAAGATCAAGCAAGAATCCATTCTCAAGCATTCAAGCCCTCTTCTCCATTCAAGTTCTCCTTTGAAGATCAAGGATTCAAGCACTCAAGTCTTTGAAGGGATTTGGTTCAAGCATTCAAGATTCATCATTCAAACCATAGATCTATCCATCATGGTGGTGTGATCTTCCTTCAAGATCTTTTGTTCATCTTCAAGATCCATTCATTCTTCCCTCAAGGTGGATTCCAAGCATACAATCATGGAGGTTTAGATTTACATTTGTTAGTGTTGATTCCAAGCTTTCATATCAACATACTTGTTTACATTTGAAATATAATTGCATATCTATTGAATATCATAGCTTCATTGTTAGATCTACTTCTACTACTTGCTAGCATTCTCTATTTTAATTCCATTATTAAGGTTGACTCCAAACCGGGGTTTGACTAAGGCAAACCCATCCCCCAACAAACAAAACCATTTTTCTTGCAAGTACAGGTACAAGATTGTGAATTAAAGTGTAGATCCGGATACCCTTTTCGCCAAACTTCTGGGATCTATGAACAAGGTCAAAGATGACCTTCATTTTTTTGAGGTAGTCCTTGACCTTTTATCTGGGTCAAAGACTACCTGCTTCCAGAAAGACAGAATTTTTCTGGGTTTTCTCTGTCTCGACATTTCTAGTCCAAAACAGGTTGCAGAATTCCCTGAAACTATACACAGTCTCCAAAAAATAGGTATTTCTAAATTAATTTCATCATGAGGTATGTATCTTATTTTATCTAATTTCAAGTATTTCTAGATTTACATTCTATCCCTTACAATTCAAATATATGTGTAAAATATTGGCTTTTGGGGTCTCTTTTATGTGGAAACCATTGTTCTAGGACCCCATCCATATTTTATATTATACAGTACTATGTATATTTTTTCTTTCTAATTGGACCACTGTTGTTTTTTTATTAGATAATACATCTGGTTGATAAAGATGCATCAAATATTGTAATAGGAATAGTCTGCTCATAGTGGAAACCTACTGTAAACATTGATGTATTTTGATCTATTATATCTAATACAAAAAACACATATTATAGGACCCCCTACATCATCATTCCTTCAATCTATGTGATTCATACCTCAACAAATTGAATAAAATAAGCCGAAGGGTTACGTTTAAATTGTATAGAAAATATAGTAGATGACATAATATGCTAAAATAAGTTTGTATGCAAAGAGCTTCTGGATAAGCTGTGTAAATAAAAGGATCAAGAATAGGAATTAGTAGTAATGAAAGACTAAAATGATCTCCAACTAGTTATTTCATGTCTTATTAGGTATTAGTACCTCACAAACCCTCAAGATAATAGGTTTACTTTAATAAGAGAAGGTGGCAATTTGATTGATTTAAAGAGTCTCACAATTTCATCTACAAAAAGCCATAAATTAGTTTAATCATTTTTTTTTATTCAACCTATAATTTTAGGTTATGATTATGAATGGAGGATTAATTATTTATTTATAGAGATAACATATATCATTAAACTCATAATGGGATCTACATGCTAAATTTTCATGTCTTCTTTCCCAATAGTTGGAGTAGACAATATATTGGAAGTCTCATTCTCTTACATAAAGCAATAAAAAATTAAGAATTCAAACTCTGAGATTTATTTCATCCCTATTTTAGATGAAATAAAGACTTGGGAAGGTAGCACCATTTCCTAGACAATACACGTGCACATCCTTACATAAACAAATATTTTCTTAGAGCTAGTTATTGGGTCAAATATAAGTAGCTATTTGAAGGCACTAGCAATTCCCTTCAACAATTATTCATCCTAGAATTCCATAGAAAGCCTTTATAACCAAACCATTATATGAGTTTTATTAATATTTCCTACAATGGGTTGAATCGATTTATCATTTTTTAAGAGATGGGAAATATTTCCTTAGTAACCAAAGACTCCTTAAAATAATATTGCTTAGATATTGTTTGCAAGAAAGCGAGAAAGAAAAAAGAATTTTTACATGGCTAAAAAATCTACATTCCCTTTAGTGTATCATTTATTAGAGATCCACAATCAAACCATCTTAATGTTTAGACAAGGTTACATAAATGTTTCAATTAAATACATTTCCATTTTAGAGATCCATTTATGCATGATAATATTAGGAACACTAATGGAGAGATCACCTTGGTTTAATCCTAGAACCACTATTACAATATGATATTCCATACCTTTCTCTCTAAGGTGACTTCCCAAAAATTCTTTTCTAGATGCCTATGTTGGTATTATGTCTAACTTGGTCCTTGAGGCTCACTCTTGTGCTTTATCTTTATTTGGATTAGTTGTTAGGATATGGTGCAGGAGCACCTAGGGCCCTAGTAGGTATCCAAAGTAAATTTTGGCTTGTACCCGTGGTTCTAACCAACCACCAAGGAATAAGGACTGGTATAAAGTCCCAAGGGTGTGTGTGTGTGTGTGTGTCTTAGAAGACTTTAGTGAGCATGGATAAGTGGTTACTCAAGTCCACTTAGGGTTTGTATTGCAATTTCCTAATAGGTTGGTTTATTTCTAATTGTGTTGATTTTGATCAAAGAGGGTCTAACCTTTTTTTAAGCATTAGAAAGGTGAATGGGACACAATGTGGTCCATGGTAAGAGACCAAAAGGCTAAAAATCCTTAAGAAACAAAAATTATAAAAGTTGCCCATGACAACTTTATCACCATTCAAGGTCCTTGCCAATAATCGGTTGGAGGGCCACAAAAATAGTTGGGACATATGCATTAGGGCTATATAAGCTCAATTTAGACTAGTGTGTTGGGTTGGTAATCATTGTGTATAGATTGACAAACTAAAACAAGCCAGTTTATGGTGAAATATAACACAATCATCTTGAAGATCCAACATCCAAACAATAATGGATTGATTTGGGATTCTTTGTGGCATGGTTACCTAGCTCTTTCTATCTCATTTACTGGTGTGCTATTAGTTTTCACTTTGTTTAGGTTTGATTAGTGTTTTTGTAAATTTTTGCATAGTGACTGGTTCACTGGCCTGTACAGTGTAATGTGTTGAAAAATCACCATTACTTGAATTCCACCGGTTGGACCTTCACGGCCACTTAGAATCTAGTAATGCATTGTATATAATTTGTAAATATGCATGCAGGGGGTCACAAGTATCAGGTTGCTATTTTTATGATCAAGCCCTAGATGAGTGTTGAGTGTTGGCATACCCAGCTAGGAAGCTTGACTATTGCAGAGCTTGGAAGAAGGAGTGGATGGATTGTTTTGTGCCAATCAAGAATGAGATCATATAGAGGAGCGCGAGAAGGCCCTAGAATCTTGAATTGGGATGAAGTTGAGATCATTTGGATTCCCTATGAGTTCAAGGGAAGATAAACTAAACTAAAAGCCTAGAAGCCCTTAAAAATAGGGGTATTGTGGAACTCTGATGTACAGACACTTCAGGAACCTAAATCTAGGAAAATATCTAATTTTTTCCAAAAGGGTATTAGGAACCCTAAGTGGTTTAGGGCCTTGTTAAGAAGTTTTGGGAGTTATTTGTAGAATAGGCCATTAGGAGGCCTAATGGGGGCTCAAAAACTTACTAGCCCTAACTAAGGAAGTTTGATGAGATCGATAAGAACTAGAGATGGTTATCTCAAGAAAAAACACCTCAAGTCTAATTGAGTGAACCCAAATAGGACTCTTACACCCCATCATATCATGAAAGAGTGCTTAGGATTTTAGTAGAGAGAAAGTTGAGGCCTCTTGTTGTGAAAGAAGTGACTAGGAAACAAGTTTATAGGGAGATCCTTGGAGTGAGGGGAATTGAGAGAAGAATTCTCCTAGAGTGGGGTTAGAGGATAAACCCCAAGAAGGCCTAGAATGAGCCTTGAGGAGTCCTAGAGAGAGTGGGACTTAAGTGAGTGAAGGAGCCTCCCCATTAGAATAGGTTTGACAAGCCACTCCCATAAACTGATCTTATTACTATTTCAATAACTCTCATTATAAAACACAAACTATTCTATAGGACCGCCCCAATTATCAAGCCTTAATTCCCTACCTATCCAAAACTCTAAGAAAAGGAGACCCACACTCTTATGTACTACTTCAGGACATCTGTCAATATGCTCACTCTACTACAAAGGTTCAAATTGACATATCCGATGTAAAGAATTAACTTCCAATGTCCACCTTTGTACCCATTATTTTTTAATATACATTTTGGCTTTTTTGGTTAGCTCATTCATAATGTAAAAGATTACCATTTAAATAATTTCTCTTAAAAATATATTATTAAAATATTTAGTTTGTTTGATATTCATTCAATTATACTACTTGTGAGATGAATATGGTTAGCTAGTTAAAATAACCTTTTAATAGACAACTAGGTATCTTGTTGCTTATTTTTTATTTATTTAACATTGAGATAGAGATAAAACTAGATTGTTAGTTGCTTACATTTCATTTGAAGTAGTGTTAATTTTTATATTGTGTTTTATTTATCAATTAGTTTTTGTTTATCTAATTTATTAAACATTATATAAATTACAATAGAATATGACCTAAACAAAGATAATGAACAATTATAACCAATTTTCTTTGTATGCATTTGCAATTTGCTAATATATTTTTTGTATGCACTTACTAATTCATCTTATAGTATTTTTGTCTTCTTGTGGGAGGGTTGACATCCCATTTGGAGGATGATTGGATTTTAAATTTAGTGGTATTCCAGTCTCACATGAGGTGATCTAGGTGTCCCAATTTGAGGTGGCATGATTTGGCCATGTGTTGGGATTTTGTGGTGTATGTATGATCATAATGAAGAGGGTTACACATTAAAAATTCTATAATGCATAAGAGCATGCAAGATGGAGGTTATATTGTAATATTGACCAATAACATGATAGGTTTGAACACTTTTCATGGACCACCTTCGAATATGTTGGATGAGGACAAATTAGGGTTCTTGAATTCCACTGATCAAATATGATAGTTTATGACTATAAGAAATATTGCTAAAAATAATTGGGAGGATGTTTTACAAATGAATATGACCCGATTGAATATTTGAAGGATTATAAACCAATTTTGTTTGTAACAAAAGAATATAAATATAAATTACAAACATTAGATTCTTTCTAATTAAAAGGACAATTGATAATATATTAATTATAATTGATAAGGATTCTACATTAGTAGAATAAGTTATCATTTTATTATTACAGATAGAAGTAGTTTAGAAAATATAGCACATAGTTAAATTAAAATATATTATATTTGCCTTGCCGATTGCCGAGAGGCTATTGACAAGACCTATGCCAATAGGTAGTCCAAGAAGAAATGGTGTATCAACGTAATCTTCATCGATGAGGGATAACATGTACCAAAGAGGGAGAGTGAAGGCATTAGAGGGAGTCTTCCTAAGATCTTTCATCAACTATCGATATTGCAATTCAGATGCTATGTCGATCCTCGATGATTCCACACTAAGGCCACATAAGGGATTTGAGATGGTTGTAAGTAATCAGCCTCCACAAGATCACTCCAATGATCCACATCACACTGTGCTAGTAATAACACAGATTGATTCCTGACTTCACTCGCTATTGATGGATTATAAGATTCAACCGAGTCGCTTTTATGTTGTCCTCCCAACAACATAGCTAAGATCAACTCACCCTTGTCCCTATTAGATCTTATCATACTTAATGCGCACATGTCCCGACCTGAGTCACCATGACACACTGGCAGAATCAAACACAACCGAGTCAAATCCAATATAAAGACATAGCCGAGATGGGGTATTCCTCTTTTGATGGCCATTATTGGGTCTTGGATGTATTCTCCGTTATTTTGGAGCTGTATTGGGGTTAGTTTTTTAGCTTATGATCTAAGCAAGGATTCAAGGTTTCCTTTCAGGTTCTTTTCCTGTTGAGCTCTTCAACCAGTTTTTATTAATAAAATATATCAGTGGGCTACCACTTTCGCCTAAAATAAAAATTAAAAAAATTAAAAAAATTATCTAATTTTTATATATTTTAAAGAAGTAAAGGAACTTCAAAATAATTTTAAACCTAAACTAAAATTTAACTTGATAAGTAGGAAATATTTTTCACAAATAGTTCAATTATATTATTACTATCAAAATTATTAAATCTTATATTTAACTCTCTTACATTTAAATTTAGAAAGTTCACTAAATTAAGAATGTTCACTAAATTTTAGTGAGCCACATAAATCTATATAAAAATATATAATTGAAGGGAGCATATTTAAAGCTGATTTAAAGAAGATTTAAAACTATTCGAAAAAGCAGAATTAAAGATGTTGAAAAAGCAAATTTATAACTATTTGAAAAAGCAGATTTATAACTATTAAAAAAGCAGATCTCACCTCTTCTATTTATGGACAGTTTGATTGAGAAGCAGACAAACTGTTCACTATTTTCATTTTGATTTTGAATTTTTGCTATGTGTTCTTATAAATTTTTTTGGTTCTTGTTTGATGATTTTGTTCCTTCAGTTTTGATAGAGAAGCAAGGGAAATTGTTCACTGTTTTCTTTTTTATTTGTTTCTCTTGGCATGGCCATGCCTCTTTTTTTCCTTCTCTGCATTTAGGTTTTAAAGTTTTGTGTTGTGTTTTTCTTTGCATTCTGTTTGTGGATGGTGACTTTTCAATGGGGGTAGCGGTGAGGAGAATTACACAGCCCAGCGAGTGACTGATTGGAGATGCAGCAAGGAAAATTCTGTAAGATAACCATTACTCTTCACTTGATTTTAAATTTTAATAAGTCTTATGTCCCGTGAATCGTTTTCCTTTTGTGTGAAAATGTAACCATTATTCTGTTTAGAGCAATGCCTAACCTAATTATTTTGGGCAGAATGTTTAGAACCTTCTTACTCCCTTCTTCATCTCTCTGCCAATTTCTTTCTTTTTGCATAACCATTTTCTTTGCATAGGTAGTTAAAAACCAATGGTATGAAGTCTTGGTTTGTTCTTGGTTTCCTCATGGTGCATATGAGCTTTTATATCCTTCCTTGCATGGTTTGTGTCCTCAATTTCCATAATTAGAACTTGAATTCAATTTTTTTAATTGCATTTAAATCTTGGTCTATGTGCATTCAAGGGTCTTTTCTGAGTTTACTCTGTGTACTTGTTTTCTTCTGTTTAATTCTGTTTGTTATGTTCGTAATCACATTATTTATATTCCTTCTTTAAATCTTTCTGATTATTGGTATATTATTGAATGCTCTTTATTCATCCTCTTTATTCATTCATTTTGACTTTGCTTCAAGAATCCCCTGTCCATTGGTGTCTTAATTTTGACCTCAGTTGACATGTACTCTTTACCCTGATTCACTTGTTCATACCCTGCCTTAATTGCTTGTACATGTAGATCTTATATTTTGTTGTGAATTTAATATAGGTTTAATAGTTTTTGCCATAAATTTAGTTATAGATGCTTCTTTATTGCATTTTGTTTCCAAGTTGTGTCAATCATATAGATGTTGCAAATATTAAAAAAATCCAATTAAATGTTTAAGAATTTATGTAAAATGTACTATGATTTTGCAGTTTCAAATTGTTTTTATGCAAATTACTATCCTAGATTTTTTATGGCTGAAATTGGTATAATTAAACTTTAAGTTTTTGAAAATTTACAAACTATGGTGTAAAAAGTGATTCAATTTCAGGTTGATTTGGGCCTTTGTAAATATGAATACTTTGAGTTAATGATGACATAAGATTCTGGTAAAAACTGTGCATTTCTTCTAAATCTGAAGCTTATATTTGCTGTGAATTTAATGTAGGTTTAAGTTTTCTTTATTGCATTTTTCTTTTAAGTTGTGTCAATCATGTAGACTGTTGCAAGTATGTTGCAAAATTTGAGAAGATCTAATGACAATATTTACGAAATTATGTAAAATGTACTGTATAATGTTTCAGTTTCAAATTATTTTTATGAAAAAAAAAATTGGTTTGTAAATGCTGTTTGTAGTGTTTGTAGTATGTGGATGGATCCACCATTAGGGCAAATTTTTACAAAGTAAAGTTGATCTTTCTCGTTCCGTTTTGTATTTTGTCTGATTTCATTGTTTTATCATATGTTGATGTGGCTCTCTGATTTGGGTACTCCAGGATTTTCTTCCATATGCCCATACTATTTGACAATTGTAGACAATTGTTTTTTGCTTGGAAGCATTTGTCAACCCTCTTTCTTCTGAATTTTATTGGATGTCTCTTGGAAGGGCCAAAACACATAAATAACATTTGTTTCTTAATATTTCAATGATGGTTGTTATAACTTGTGACCATAAGGGCCTTCTTGATTGTTGCACTGTATATATCTCTACCATAAATCCTAAATTATTAAGGTCTTAATATCTTATTGATCATTGTAATAGATATTGGACTCTAATTTATGTGATAAACCAATCTGGTGTTTCTTTTCTCTGTTACAATAAATCAGATATACAGAGGTAATCAACTGTCAAAAAGTCCTCAATTTTAGGCTAAAAGATTTTACACTAAGACATGTTGCATTTCATAACATATATTTTGGAATTCACAGACTAATTAATTATATAAGAACCAACAGGGGTGGACTGTGCGTAAACTGCGTTAATGAAATGTCTGAATAGTTCAGAATTCAGATATATCATACAGAGACAAGTCTACAGTGTTGCATCACTCCTTCATGGATAAGCAGAAGATGTCCCTTACAGGTTGTACATATATAATATGGTAGATCTAGGGAACAAATATACTACAACATAGAATAAGTCAACTTGAATCTATAGTTTCTTCATTACGGATTTAGGCTTGCATGCTTTTCTCTTTCAGAAGCTTATTTCCTATTCTGTAATGATTACTAGAATGCTTCCATGGTTTTGAGCATACAATCTCCAGTGATAGATTATGAAATTGTCTACAGCCATAGGAGAAGACACTATAAAGCTTCAAGAATAGATTTTAAAGAAAAGTGAATGAGGTAAGGAACATAAAATGGAAACAAAATTTACCTATCTCCCCATCTGTTAAGGCCATTATCCATATGCATAGAAAATAGAGGCAGATACACCATGGTGACCGAAGCCACAACAGCCTTCAATGTTGGATCTTGAAAATGTTATGACCTTTTGGAAGCTCAGGAATGAGAACAACCATTGCTCCAATGCGTAGGTTCCATAAACATTTCTAGTATAGTTTCTCTTGCGCTTTTATGTAAAATAATGTTTATGAAATAATGTAATATGCACTGTGATGTTTCAGTTTTAAATTATTTCTATGGAAATTATTGTGTGATGTGTATATTTGTAAATACCAAATACATAATGTGTATGTTCTAGATTTTTCTATACACATTTGTTGCTCTAATTTTTTATATTGTTCTTGGTTGGAATAGGTGTTGTTAAATTTTAGGTTTTTAATAAGCGCATAAGGTTCTGGTAAAAACTGTCTGTGCATTTTACTATTGCAAGCATGATTGTAAAAGTATCCCCATTTTAGGAAAGAAATCAAGTTCAAGATAATGCACTCTTCTTAAATAGAAAATATATTGTAGAATATTCAGCTATCATTTAGAGGATAGTTATGACTTACATTTAGAGAATTTGAGTGGTATTCAAAAAATCATTGCAAAAATTGTCCTTTGCGACAATGGAAGACAATTTTTTCATCGTTCCACTAGTTTTTCTTTGTAGTCAAATTAGATATTATTACTTTAAAAATGGTCAAAAATTGCCTATACGATTTGTGGACCCATTTTGGATTTCAACAGAAAGACTTGATAGATTTGAATACCAGGCCTTCCTAGCATGCCATTACAATGGCTCCTAGTAATGCATTCACCAAAATGTCTATGGCACCTGCAAAATGTTAGAATTAAAGAAATCCATAACTTTTATTAAGGAATGTTTCCACCATGGCTTCTAGTATTGCATTCACCACCATGTTTTCCAGCTAGGTAGAATTTTAATAGATGAATAAATTTTAATGTATGGCTATTGAAGCTTTGGCTGCCATACATTTCTTTGTCTATGACATGAGTTTTATGTCATGAAGAAAACCCTTCAATGCACACTTAAAATTATACTTCAGTACTAATCATAAAACTATAGTGGCGTGCACTGAACATATCGGTGTAGACATGTCTAGGTCATCTGTGGAGTATGGCAACAAAATTTTAGAAAATTTGTTTAATTTTTTTCACTGCATTTCAATGCAGCTAGCTTCATATGATGAAGAAAGCCTGGAATATTGGAGGTGATTTTAATTTCCATTTTAGTACTGGTTAGAGATGATTTACTATATTTCATATATGTTCTATCTTTTCCAGCTTTTCAAAGCATAATTATATACATGTAAAAATATCCATATCCATTCCCCTGTCTTAGATACAGGTCCATCTTAAAATTTATAATATTGTCATCTTCTATATGATATATTCGATGAATGGAATAGAGTGTGCTTCTTATGTAGGGGCAATAGAAAAGGCTTCCAGGGATCAAGAAGGTTACTGTAGCTCTTCTTCAAAACAAGGCCATGGTACTCTATTGGTCGGCCTTTCTGGAGGTAAGATATATATAACTTTTTTTCTCAAAAGTACTTGACAGATATTTTTCTCTTCAACTTCAACTTTTCTTTACTATTCAATCAAATGATGTAATAATTTCAACTTCAACTGAGCCATTTTGTTTTGTACTTAAAAGTCACGTTGTTTTCAATGTTTCTTTTTATATATTCAAGACAATTGAACAAAGAAACATAACATGAACTTATGCCTAATAATTACAGTGAAAAAGGAAAGGAAATTCTTGTAGAAGGCATTAACCTTGTCATGTTCAACCTCTTAATCTTGTAGGTTGAGAACAATCACAATCTGTGCATAAATGTCCCCAATCAAAGACTGTTTCTTCTAACTCAAATTCTATTCACGGTTTAAATTTGAATCACACTACAGGTCTGGGCTAGTCCACTTTCCTCTGTGTTTCTATTTCTCTGAATTTTCTCTTACATTCTTAAAAGATACTCATTGCTTCAAACTTTTTCTAGGAATTCTAGAGATAGTTGTTAGTTTCAACAAATCAAATATCTATTTTTATAAATTTTTACATTACAATCATATATTCACACTTAAAATTTGGTATATAGATTTCAGTGTTCCACTCAACTTTTAATTTCATATTTCATTTTTCAATAGTAACTATTGAGTGTCGTAATCAAATAGAAATTTCTTTTTTTGTTCTGGTAATGTATTATGCTTTTGCCTAAAAGTATAATAATTGAAAATGTGTGTTCCAATTTCCAAAGCGTCTTTTCAGCCCAGTTGCCTGCCCTGTTTCTCGCTGCTCCAGAGCTGACTGAATCATTTCGAACTGTATCTTAAAAAAGGGCATAAGGTTTTTTCTTATAGTTTTATTTATCTATAATATAATCTTATATACAACCTTTTAATTTTAGGATGCTTTACTAATCTTTTGTTGTTTTAATCTGTAGTTCTAGATGGAGATTCTGATGTATTCATAGTATGTTCTAATTTGTAGAAAGTTTATTTCTTTTAACATGGACTGGAAGAGTTGTACTTTTGATGAGCTGCAAATGTGATTGCTAAGATGCACCCAAGTAATTTAAACTTCTTATTTTGGAGAATTTAGTGTTTTTATTACCCAATAGAGAAGGTTCAAGAATCAAGACTCAAGACTTGAGAATAGTGCACTATTTCCTATAGGTCATTCAAACTTGACTTCCATACTATCCCTTAGATGACTAGTAAATATGCAATCTTTTTGATGAGTTTTGATGGTAAATATTTTGATTAATGTGAGGTGTGAAATGAACATTGTGCAGCTTTCTTTTACACTGGAAGGAATAATATAGAAATACTATTAATTTAAAAGATGTCAATAGCTTAGTTGGAAAGGTTGTGTAGTAATGTAAACTTTAAAAGAAGCTTGAAGACAAATTCTTTGTAAATAGTACTTAACAACTTTTATTAATAAAAAGTATTTTTTTAAAGGAGGGGTAGGAATACCCCTCCATGAACTCTTAAGGATGGTCAAAGACATCCTTCAAGAGGTGTTTCTTATTCTTTTTTTGCTATTTTATTTTTATTTGTTTATAAAGTTAATTAGAGTGAATTTTTATGTTAATCAAATGTGTTAAAAGTTTATTAAAATAATTTATTTGTTATTAGTTAAACAACTCTATGTGTGTGTGTATGGGTATGATTAATTGAAAGTATAAAACAAGAACTATTTTATTTTTCACTCAGATTATATATTTTTATCATGAATGTTTTTATGGAATATAAACACATTGAAAGTAAAATATGGAATGTTTATATGATCAATATAGCTTTCACAAAAAGAGTAATTAGTAAATAATTGAGGAAATAAAATTCACCTATTGACTATTTAATGCATAGTGTTCTTGTCGATTAGAATTGATGACATTGATTATGTGAAATTGATTATGAGGCTTTTATATTGAGATTCATGTTTGCTATTTAGTGTTATGGTGTGTCCTAGTGCACTTGTAGTAGTGTCAATGACATTGATTCTATGGTTAATGTAGTAATGTTCTTTTGTGTGTGTAGTGTGGTTGTTCATTCACAATGGTTGAGTGACCAACTCTAGTGTGTGATAGTTTGAATTGAATATGGCTTATGATTGTGTGCATAAGAGTTGGATGGGTTAGTAATATGCTATGAGTTGCATGGATTTTGAGTGAAGCTTTCATCATGAGTAGTGTGCTTAAATGGTTAACATGTTTAGAGATGTTTACTTTAATACATTACAATTGTATGGATTTTGTTTCTAGTTCTAATGGTTTATATGTCATTGAGTTGTATGGGTTTTGTTTGAAGTTTCAATAACATATATCATTCAATTATATTGGTTTTGTTTGAATGTTTCATTAATTGTATTGATAAGTGTAAGTGTTTATTCATCATGGTTGAGCGATATTTACTCTCATGGATGATGATCGTATGGATTTTGCATGAAGGGTTTAATGACACATGCCATTGAGTTTTATAGGTTTTGTTTGAATGGTTGAGTGATATTATGTATGACTATTGTACCCTTTTCCATGAAGTGTCCACTGAGTTTTAGATGTTTTGTTTGAAGGTTGAATCAAATTCCTATAGTGTGCTTACTTTGCTTGTTCATGCATCATGATTGAGTGACATTGAATGTTGTATGTGATGATTGTATCTTGTTATTTTCAGCCTTAACACACAAAAACACTAAGCACTCTATAGTTGTTAGCTGCAAATTAACTATGGACCATTATTGATGTACTTGTTTATGCACCATGGTTAGTGATGTTCACTCTTTTATGTTGTTACTATATAGCTTTTGTGTAAAGGGTTTCCTAATTTCAAAAAATTTATAGATTGTGTTTGAAGTTTGTATGATGTTGTATGTCTAATTGAGTTGTATGGATTTAATTTGAATATTACACAAAACTCCTACAATATGCTTGGTGTACTTATGGGCTTTGTATGAAATTTGTGTAACTAATCTACACAACCATTATGGAGTGTTTTTGTTTGTGTGCATTAAAGTTGATGATGTTAACCAATTTTAAGTAATTATATAGCTTTTTTGTCAAGAGACTGATGACATGTATGCCATTAAGTTGTACAATGACTTTTAGTGTGGATAGGCATTAGGATTAAAAGGAATTTGATTAAATCACTATGTGATGTGTAATGTATTTGTTTATGACTCATAGTTGAGTGATATTGACTGTTATGTTTAATGATTCTAATGGAATACATATGGTGTGCATCAAGTAGAATAACATGTGAAATAACAACCTAGAACTGTTTTATCTTTAATGTTAAACCTTAGTTGTGATTAATGTTAATCACAACTTTATAATGTTCATAGTGTTTTTATTCATGCATGATGATAAATTGTGTGCATTTTGATTGAATATTTAAATGATTTTGTATGGATTCTTATTCATACATCATGGTTGAGTGATATTGATAATACATGATGATTGTATGACACAATTTAGTTGTATGATGATTTTTATTCAAATAATATAATTATCCAATTGAGTTGAATGTAATATATGGGTTGTGTCAAAATCTACGATGTGCTTGACATGCATGACATGTTTGTATGTGTGTCATGGTTGTGTGGCATTGAATTCATGATGGTTCAAATAAATTGTGGTATGGATGGTGTGGGTAAAGCTTGAATGAAATATATGGAACTTTATTCTACTAATGTCATTCATTTGTGTGAAGCATGCATCACAACTAGTATGTGTATGTATGTATGAATGCATGTATGCATGGATGAGCTTGTGTATGGATGTATGTATGTGTGTGTGGATGTATGTATGCATGCATGTATGTATGAGCCTATGTGTGGATGTATGTGTCTATGTGTATAGTTGTATGGTTGCATGGATGAATGCATGCATGCTTGTATTAGTGTATAGTTGTATGCATAGATGCATGCATGCTTGTATTAATGTATGGTTGTATGCATGAATTATGCATACATGTATGGACCTATTTGTATAAATGTATGAATGTATGCATTGATGTACCTATGCATGAATATATGGTTGTATGCATGAATTTATGTATGTATGGATGTATGCATGGATGGATGCATGAATGCTAAATGTATGTATGTATGAATGCATGGATGCTAAATGAATGGAGGGATGCTAAATGTACGCATGGATGTATGTATAAATATTTGGACTCATAGCTAGAAGCAAAAGCTCAAAAAGACCTTGCCCCAAATTGTCCTCATTCGCAGCGCACCATGATATAAAGGATCATGGTGACTTTGATGAGAGGAAAAATGAGAAGCCATAAAAGATGAACAAGATCCAAGACCAAAATGATAACTCTAAAAGACATCCTTTGCCAAGGAGAGAGAGATTGATTGATGGGGGAAAGATGATGTAGTCAAGCAAGGAGGATCCAATTAAGGACAGTCCAAACTTGTAGCCAAACACCAACAATGCGTAATAACACAACACAACATAGATATAGAATCAAAATCTTCTTTATTCATTAGTAACCAAGCTTACAAGCAACATGTCGAGTTGTAAGGCCTTCTCGGTTACGACCAAATACATCAAAGATTACAACAGTTCAACAAGATCATGCAGGATGCAACACACTTCTCAGCTAGCCCAGGTCTGTAACACAATAGGACACTGGTAGGTACTCCAAGAAAGATCTAAACTTGTGCTCGCAAGCCACCAAGCAATCTTCTTGTTCCTAAGCTTGCAAGCTACTAACTCTACTACACTTCTTCTACTTCCTTCTACCTTCCCAAATCTACCCTAAACAACTACCCAAACACCCTCTTAAATACTACATAGCCATAAGTTGGCTTTACAAACAAATATTAAATGAAACATCAGTAGGCTATGAAATAGCCTTCCAACAATTAATTCATCATGTCGGCATCTGGATCCACATAGGAGAATGCAACGTGCCAGATCTAGATTCCCACATGTCCAATGGTTAATCCATAACTCGAGGGGTGCAACCCAAATTAAATGCACCAGTCGGCCAAGATGATTCATCCAAACACACATGTCAGTCAACAAGAACACCGAGTGCCAGTAATAAACACTGAGACTCCATCGCTAACCAAGCATCCAGCACTAGAAACACTAAGTCATTAAGTGACCATCATCCACTGAGCTCCATCGGTACTTCCAACCGAGAACCTTTACCACGACCATCGAGCTCCACCAGTGAAGCCAAACAGAATCCGATCGAGAACTATCACCAAAGATCGAGAAACTCCAATCTTCTACTGAGATCACCAACCAATTAATTGAACTCCACCAGACAGTTACCGAGACTAGCGAAATCTTCAAGAATCGAGGATGCCCCTACATCAAAAGATTTGGTCTAAACATGAGGAAGGATACATCAAACACAGACCTGGTTGGATTGGTGGAAGATTAGGTCAGACATGAGGAAGGATACATCCTTAAGGACCTGCTAATTGATGAGGAGAATGTGTGTTGTTGCTGGAAAATGATGAATGAAGGATAATCGTTGTGATCAAGAATAGTCAACAAAAGATATTGTTGAAGTACAAGGCTGGATGGGACAAGTTATCTGATCAAATGTTGTTGTAGGAATGATGAGGATATGTACAAGACATGATGATATGTACAATGGACGAGGAGAGATTTACAATGGATATGTACAGAAGCTTAGGGATTGGGGATAGGACTGATCTCGATATACATGATATATATAGGAAGCTCAAGATTGGGGATAGGAACTTGTTGCTACATTGGATAGGCTTGAGAATTAGAACACCTTGGGATTGATGGGCTGGTGGTGGGGATGGGGATTGGATAAAGAGGACCGAGATTTGGGATGGGGGGGATGGGAGTTTGATAGATAATGACTACATCTATTATGTATGGCGCCTGTTTCCAGGTTTTCACCAATACACTTATCCAAGGTGCTTGAATTACCAAGTTTTCACCATTGGATGATTATTTTTCTTTGCTTTTTCTTTTTTTGTATTTTTCTAGATTTTCCAAATTTTATGGATTTTCTCGATTTTACAAGATCTAGTTCAAGCATAGAACCTCTTCAGATGTATGATTTTGATAGGATCATTGATGAAAGGTGCTCCCCTTAATACCACAAACACATAACAGAAATAGAGAAACAACAATAATTTGCAAGAACAGAAAATGGGCTTCTTATTATCTCCACGAATATGGAATTACAAATTTTAGAATTACAATATGCAAAGCCACATGGGCATTTCCCTTACAATATTCTATAGGAAAAAGCCTCGACTCATTACCCAAATCTACCTAGAACTACTCTGAACTTCCCTAGACAACACCACATGCCTTCCTTATATAGGCAATTTTCCCCCGCTCGAGAAGGTTCTAGAAATTTAGCCCTTAAGGCCGACTATCCCAAGAATTATTTATTTTTCACAATTATTACATTAGGGTCAGCTGAAAATAATTACAAAATATGTTTTTAGGTATCCCAACTTCTGGAGGCCATAACTTTCTAACCGTAGCTCCATTTTTTCTATTATAACCACTTTACGAAAATGGCAGGACCTGATCTATAGTGGTTGACTTGCGCAAACTCCAGTCAGTCAGGGGTTGATTGCGATCTGGAGCCTCTAAGGCCTTCAAAATTGAGCTCAAATATTTGGTACCCAAAAACTTCAATAACTTCACTGATACAGATGATATGACAATGAAACTCAATAGGTAGGTTATATGACTATTTAATGCTTAGTGTTCTTGTCGATTAGAATTGATGACATTGATTATGTGGCATTGATTATGAGGCTTTTATATTGAGATTCATGTTTTCTATTTAGTGTTATGGTGTGTCCTAGTGCACTTGTAGTAGTGTCAATGACATTGTTTCTATGGTTAATACAGTAATGTTCTTTTGTGTGTGTAGTGTAGTTGTTCATTCACAATGGTTGAGTGACCAACTCTAGTGTGCGATAGTTTGAATTGAATATGGCTTATGATTGTGTGCATAAGAGTTGGATGGGTTAGTAATATGCTATCAATTGCATGGATTTTGACTGAATATTTCATCATGAGTAGTGTGCTTAAATGGTTAACATGTTTAGAGACGTTTACTTTAATACATTACAATTGTATGGATTTTGTTTCTAGTTCTAATGGTTTATATGTCATTGAGTTGTATGGGTTTTGTTTGAAGTTTCAATAACATATATCATTCAATTGTATTGGTTGTGTTTGAATGTTGCATCAATTGTATTGATAAGTGTAAGTGTTTATTCATCATGGTTGAGTGATATTTACTCTCATGGATGATGATCGTATGGATTTTGCATGAAGGGTTTAATGACACAAGCCATTGAGTTTTTTAGGTTTTGTTTGAATGGTTGAGTGATATTATGTATGACTATTGTACCCTTTTCCATGAAGCGTCCACCAAGTTTTAGAGGTTTTGTTTGAAGGTTGAATCAAATTCCTATAGTGTGCTTACTTTGCTTGTTCATGCATCATGATTGAGTGACATTGAATGTTGTATGTGATGATTGTATCTTGTTATTGTCAACCTATTATACACTAAGTTTGCACCCTTGTTTCAAGCTCTCTTGGTCTTGATAACCTAGTATAACATGGGAATCATCTCCAGGTTGTGAGACCTATGCTAACTGAGATGAGACCTCTAGGTTCTAGGCTGGTTCCTCTTGGATAATCACCTTAATCTGCTTCTTGACAGGAAAGTAAATTCTTGAGGGGAAAAGGGATAGAAGGAATGCATGAAAGGGAAATAACTGAAAAGCAAACTACCTACTAGGTGATACACCGAAATGAGATGAACATGATACATTGACCAAATCAGCATGAAAGCTCTCATATCTAATAGGACATAATCTTTCCAAACAGGCTTGCATAAGTGTTTCACAGAGGGGTCTGGACAAAAGACATAAACTATGACCTGCAAGCAGACATCCTCTTCAGCAAAAGGGCACAGGAATGAGACAGAATGATAGGGGGGGCTGAAGTATACCCACAAACTCATTCAAATCAGATTAGACACAATAGTAAACATATAAGATGAAAGAAAGAAGAGCCCTGGAACTCCAAGATTTCTCTAAAAAAGCCAGTATAAGAGAAATACAGACAAGGGAAAGACCAGAGGGCAGAACAAATGCCATGGATAGCCTCTATTGAATCTGAGATTTCAATGAAAGATCACAAACTATAAAAGTCAGAGGGCAGAAAGAATGCCATAGATAACTCCTGGAAAGAGAAAAATTCTTTCTACAAAATGTAAACTCCCCACTCTAAAAGCTCCAAAAAACAATATATACATCTCCTCAATTTCCCGCAGGTAGGAGTAAAACCTAACTAGGGTTACATAGATTTTCATAAAATAATCAAACCCTAACTCTGTCATGACTAATCATAAATGTGTCTCTAAAAGTATCATGGCTGATCAGATATCATGCGTGTCCACCTCTGCAAGTTGAAAACCTCGCGCCATAATCATGACCCTTATCTTTGTAAGTCGGGCTCATCATGAATGCTCAAAATCCGGTCCTATAGATATTTGTATTTTGGAGTACAGAAGGCCCCAGGTGGCGCCAACCTTTAATGCTTCTTCGGCACAAGAACACCGACATGATACCTGAGAAATCAGAAAGCGACGACCACTAGATCCTCTTCATCATCCTCCCAACTGCAACCGTCCTGAGAACATAAATTCTGAGCTACCCACGACCTTGCATTCGACCAATAGCAACAAACCAGCAAGAAACCTCGTGAAATATATTTAAATTTGAAAATAATGGCTAGTTGGTTCAAGTTTAAAACATGGTCATCGATATCAGCATTTCCCAGTAGATGAATGGCCTAGATCACCTTTGTAATAGTTGCAAGCCCCTTTTTGAAAAGTCAAATGCCACATCACCAGCCAGAACTAATGAGAAGCGAACACTTCAACATGACTGGCACTTCACTTAAGAAAGAATCCTGACTCTGCATCGGATGGTGGTCACATGATCTCATGAGCTCAGAAGATTCCTTCAGATCATGCGCTAGCCATAGATCTCATTTTACTGCCACCTCACTTAAGAAATCTAGACCCACTAACAGACGCCAACCTTTAATACCCAACAACCAATAAGAAGTAGCATGTCAGACGGACCCACCTGACATCGGCCTGAACACTTGGAAGATCGAACGACCGTCTTATAATTGCAAAAGCTCAGAAGATTCCTTACGATCATAAGACAACCGTAGATCTTCATCAAACTGGCACCCCTATAGAATCTCTGACAACAACCCCACTGACAAATCTCCGTCATCATCCGGCCAGCCAAAAAAAATGAGCACATCACAATAAGAGGACCCACCTGATAGATCCTTGGCAATAAAGCAAGATCAATGGTTGGCATATGATCGCATGGGCCAAGAATATTCCACGCACTCATGCACCAGCTATTAGATCTTGAAGAAAGACAACACACTGGGCCCGCTCTAACATGGCTCCACATCATAACTCTGCGACCAATCAGGAGCAAACACCTCAACAAAACTGACAGTGGACCCGCTGACAATTGAAACGCTGTGTTGAAAAGAAGATCGATGGTCGTTGCATGATCTCATGGGCTCAGAAGATTCCTTTAGATCATGCACCAACCATAGATCTTACTTGATCCTTAACTGCCTCAGAGCCAAGACCGCTAGAAAAAGGTAACTACCTGCCAGATCGTAGGATGTTAAGAACTTGACCGCTAGGAATAGGAGATCTCACGAACACAGTCGCTTAGTTGTTGAAAGGATTGGTAACTTTGGGTTACATTAAGCGATTACCCGACTGAAGGGACCATCGCCAAGTTGCGGAATAAAAAATGAAATATGCCTTCTGACTGGGAGACCTTGCGAACAAAGGGTAGTCATGGGATCGGGAGATGTAAAAGAATATTCTACCAGGTCTTAGAGATCTTGCGACTAGGTTGAGCCTATAAAGTGCACATGGAAAATGGAAACTTAAGTGGCCGAAAAAGGTAACAACAAATTAGAACAGGCCATAGGGTTTTTAGGGTTTTTTGCTATAACGGTCACTTTTTCAAATAAAAACTTGCAGACCAGAGAGTTTGGATAGTTGTAGAGACCAGAAGAAAAGGTAGAAGACCATGAAAATTCTTAGAGTGCTCAACAGGGTTAAAATGAAGACCCTGGATAGAATCTAGCCTAAAGCCAAATTTGTATGGAACAGGAAAAATTGGGTAACACAACCTTAACACACAAAAACACTAAGCAATCTACAGTTGTTAGCTACAAATTAGCTATGCACCATTATTGATGTACTTGTTTGTGCACCATGGTTAGTGATGTTCACTCTTTTGTGTTGTTACTATATAGCTTTTGTGTAAAGGGTTTACTAATTTCAAAAAATTTATAGATTGTGTTTGAAGTTTGTATGATGGTGTATGTCTAATTGAGTTGTATGGATTTAATTTGAATATTACACGAAACTCCTACAATATGCTTGGTGTACTTATGGGCTTTGTATGAAATTTGTGTAACTAATCTACAAAACCATTATGGAGTGTTTGTGTTTGTGTGCAATAAATTTGATGATGTTAACCAAGTTTAAGTAATTATATAGTTTTTTTGTCAAGAGACTAATGACATGTATGTCATTAAGTTGTACAATGACTTTTAGTGTGGATAGGCATTAGGGTTAAAATGAATTTGATTAAATCACTATGTGATGTGCAATGTATTTGTTTATGACTCATAGTTGAGTGATATTGACTCTTATGTTTAATTATTCTAATGGAATACATATGGTGTGCATCAAGTAGAATAACATGTGAAATAACAAACTAGAACTATTTTAGCTTTAATGTTAAACCTTCATTGTGTTTAATGTTCATCATAACTTTATAGTGTTCATAGTGTTTTTATTCATGCATGATGATAAATTGTGTGCATTTTGATTGAATATTTAAATGATTTTGTATGGATTCTTATTCATACATCATGGTTGAGTGATATTGATAATACATGATGATTGTATGACATCATTTAGTTGAATGATGATTTTTTTCAAATAATATAATTATCCAATTGAGTTGAATGTAATATATGGGTTTTGTCAAAATTTATGATGTGCTTGACATGCATGACATGTTTGTATGTGTGTCATGGTTGTGTGGCATTGAATTCATGATGGTTCAAATAAATTGTGGTATGGATGGCGTGGGTAAAGCTTGAATGAAATGTATGGAACTTTATTCTACTAATGTCATCCCTTTGTGTAAAGCATGCATCACAACTAGTATGTGTATGTATGTATGAATGCATGTATGCATGGATGAGCTTGTGTATGAATGCATGTATGTGTGTGTGCGGACGTGTGTATGCATGCATGTATGTATGAGCCTATGTGTGGATGTATGTGTCTATGTGTATGTATGAATGTATGGTTGTATGGATGAATGCATGCATGCTTGTATTAGTGTATAGTTGTATGCATAGATGCATGCATGCTTGTATTAATGTATGGTTGTATGCATGTATGTTTTCATTAATGTTGGTTGTATGCATGAATGCATACATGTATGGACCTATTTGTATAAATGTATGAATGTATGCATGGATGTACCTATGCATGAATATATGGTTGTATGCATGAATTTATGTATGTATGTGTATCATCTTAAAATGGAAGCACTTCCATCTTGATAGGTCTAGCACCCTCTTTTAGTACATTTATCATGATAGACTTGCATTTATGATGCATTCTGCACTTGATTTCTTCATTCTAGGTGAAATTAGGGTTAGGATCCCAAGGATTCTCCTTAATTTCCCTCTTCCATGGCTCTATTTTCTAGGTAGGATTTAGAAATAGGTCCTCATGTCCTTCATCATGATCATCATAGGATTTTGTGCCTCTCCTTGGCACTCTGTCCCATTCTGACATCATTTCTAGGTCTTTAGGCATCCCTAAGACCTCTTGTTTTGATTCTGGTAGGATCTGGGCCCACTGGGTCAAGGACGAGATCATCCCTGACCTAGGTCAAGGTCGAGGTCATCCCTAACCTAGGTCAGAGATGATGTCATCTTTGACCTCCTTCAGGATTTTGTTCCAGTTTTCAAATTTAGTCTCGGCGGGCCCCAAAATCAATGTCGGGCCTTCGGATCCAAGTGCAGAAAGGTTTTAATTCAAAATTCATTTAATTATTTTCCCTCCTCAGTAGGTTATTGTGATTGGATCATAATTTGAGGTGAATTTTGAATTATGGGTCCTCACATTGCTCTAGGAGCCTCACCTTGAAACCTCTATATAAAGACTCTCATTTGCTTTCATTTTCACCAAGTGATTTCATATAAGCAATTGCACAAGAAGAAATCATATTGAAAGGAGATTCAAACAAACAAAGAATGGTGAAGTGAAGATGCAAGATTGCAGGAGGATGATATAGAAGATCAAGCCATTGTTGATATCAAGCATCTTTATGAGCACACCATTGTGAACACCTATTTGGAGCAAGAGAGATCCTTTCTTCCTTGATCCACCATTGCCAACATTCAAGCATTCAAAGATACAATCATGGGGTAGCAATTATGGATTATGAGTTTGGTAGGAGTACTTTAGCCTTGGGGGCTTGGTATGCTTTCCTATCTCATTCAAATCTATGCATTGTTTCCTCATACATATTCATGCTAGGGTTTTAATCTAGAGGATTAGATCTTGGAATTACACTTTCAATACACACATATTCCATTTCAATGGGCTATTCATGGAGGTGGAGATCACCAAAATGAGGGTTTGACTAAGGCAAAACCCAATATAGCCACCCCAAAACACCATTTTCAGATATTTACAGTTGTTGTTTCGAGAATTGGAGGGCAGATCTGAGTACCCTTTTCGGCTAACTTTTGAGATCTGCAAACAAAGTCAAAGTCGACCTTCAAAATCTCAAGGTAGTCTTTGACCTTTTATTGGGGTCAAAGACTACCTGTTGCTAGAAAGACAAAAGTTTTCTGGGTTTTCTCTGTTTCAATTTTCTGATCTCGGATCTGGTTACAGAATCTTTCGAAACTGTGCACATGCTTCATAAAATAGGTATTTCTAATGAGGTATGTATCTTATTTTATTTAATTTCACTATTAAGGTTCCATTTTACCATTGTTCATTTTGGTGAACCCATTTATGAAAACTCTTTCTTTTTGGTGTTAGATTTAAATCTTGCATGCTTATAAGATTAGATTTCTTGCATTTATATTTCAAAAATACAAAAAATTGCAAAATCTCTTTAAAATACAAAAATATTTACATTTTCATGCTTTTAGTATTCTTTGTATTCAACATGTATGATTCTTGTTTTGAGTACTTTGATGAGGCTTTTATTGTACAAGAGGATAGATTCCCTAATGAGGTACATGGTAGCAAGGCTAAAACTGGTTCAGATAAGATCTCCACGGATCCTATTCCTATTTCACTCTCCTCCACAACCTCTCCAATTGACCTTTACCATAGGGTGTGTGCATGGTTACCTTCATGTCCCACTATTTGCAACATTGATAAACCTAAAATGATATATCCTACACCTTTGATGATGGTAAAAGGATGTCCTCGCATAACAATTAACGGTAAACCTAGAGATCCTTTGGATTTCTTGGATAACACTGATTCTGTTTCACATGCTCATCGCACACAGAATAACCCTCAACCTACTGTTCTAGTTTCTTTACCTCCTTCTCAACCTATGCTTCATCAAGCACCTAGGTTTCCATCTACCCTTAAGGAGTATAACTTAGTTGACCAATTGCGTGCTACTACTGTTGAGATATCTTTATGGGAATTACTTCAAACTTCCCCGACATATCATGAGGCATTGCAAAAAGCTTTATCTACTCTTCCTACTTCGCCTCCTAACCAAGAGAACATTCATTCTATTTTAGATTTCATGCATACTATGCCTTTTGTACCTCCTATTATATTTTCTGATAATGATTTACCTTCCCTAGAGGTGCAGAATCAATATGATGCTCTTACGGTTGTTGTCTCTATTAATCAGAGTATCATTCGAAGAACCTTAATTGATAATGGATCTGGGCTTAATGTTTGTAGTATGGATATGCTTAAGGCAATTAAGTCTGATCTCACCACTATTCAACCTGATAATGTTCCTATACGTGGATTTGACAATATTGCGAAGAGAACTATGGGCATTATTACCTTACCTGTTAAAGTTGGTCTAGTTATTCTAAATACTCCTATTCATGTTATGCCCGGACCTCTCAATTATAACCTTCTTTTAGGAAGACCATGGTTACATACTATGCATGCAATCCCTTCTATTCATCACAAGGTTAGCTTCATCTATAACAACTTAATGTATACATTACATGCGGATGATGCGCCAAATCCTTGCTTAAATATAGAATATGCCAAAATCTCTTAGCCTCTTCAACCTAGTAAAGAGATTGAAAAACAACCGGAGATACAACAATCTGATGCGAACACACTTGTTGTGGTTAGGCATAGACTACTGGATGATTACAAAGAAGAAGGTAGCCCTGAAGACTGAGAATGATTTTTCATCTGCTACTGATGATGAGAAGAAGTTATTCTCATATAACATGGTCGCAAGGGAAGCACTAATCAACGCACTATCTGAAGGTGAGTTCATTGAAGTCAAAGAGTTAGATTCAGCACATGAAATTTGGAATAGATTAGAAGCATTATATGAAGGAGATAAATATACCAAGTGTATACTAGAGAAAGTATCTTCATAGGATTAGTATTGACAATAATTGATATAAAAACTAAATAAACCACAAGATAGTAATCTATTTAAGCTAGAAATTGACAATTAAGCATCTTATGGTTCTCTAACTAAGAAATGTTAATTAAAAGCTCTCAGCAAGCTCCCATTAATGACAGTCCTAGAATGAGAAAGATAAATGATTAAAGCTAAAGCTAATTGCTCAATTAAATCTAAATTGTCTTTCTAAACTCAAATTGCAAGAGGTTCAATGCAATTCTCAGATATGTGGTTATGAATTATGAAGGAATTTGGTCTTCCTTTTATAGATTTTCCTAATGGTAGGGGGTGTAGTATAGTTGATCATGATTAAGCCTTGGTTGAGTCTTTGGTTCCACCCTTTGAAGACAATGCAAAGTTTGTGTCCTCAAAGCTTGGGACAAGTAGACAAGATCAATGGACAAGATTCTCATTCACTTTGAGTGATTGAGATTGAATTTGGCTTGATCCATGTGAATGCCTTTCCTAAAATCCTATTGGTTGATTGAATTTCCTCCCTTTGTGGTTGTTGAGAGAAATCAGGATTTATTAATTTATTTAATTAATTTGTTTAGCCATGTACCCCTTGAATGGGTTGAATTTGATTTAATTTTGATTGGCTAATTATGCATTGTGATTCAATTGATTCAATTTTGTCCTTGATTTGCTTTGATTTGACACGATTTAGCTTTTAATTATGTTTGTCCATTTTTAGGTGATTACAAATGCCCCTCTTTGAGTTGACATGTGAAGCATGTCGATTCAAAGAATACTCTGATCTTGCTTGATGATAGGTCCTAATTCCTTGATGGTCGATCTTTGATGTTCATTTGATGTCTTTTGATGGTCGATCCTTTGATTTCTGATACGAGATTGATGTATATTTGATCGATATGAAACTCTCAATTGATGTGGTTCTGATGATCATTCTGATGATGGTTCTTAATATGATGGTTGATTCGATAATTGATCCTGATATGATACCTACTTTGATGATTGATTTCGATGCGATGCCCAATTTGTTTGATTATGAAAAATTTCCTGATAAAAGCTTTCGCTTTGATTTGATGATCGGTCTCTTGATTCTCGATGATGTTACTGCTGATGTTGATCTTGATGATATTGTTGTTGATGTTGATATGATTATCCGATGGTATGCCCCCTCGAAAATGAAATAAAATTCAAATTGATTTGACCGTTGATTGAATTTGGATGATGTTGTTCGTTTCATATTAATAAAGTTCAAATTTATAATGAATTTTATTTGAATTTCTGATTTCGATGTTTGGTTCGTTTGATTTCAAATGCCCTGATTTCAATTATTCTGATGATAAAATCACTTGATTAAGTCAATTTTGATGACAAGGTACTTGCTTAGGTCAAATTTACCTCTTTTTAGGTCAAAAAGCTATATAAAGGGTTCAAAATCCATTTTTACTATTTATTTTCACTCTTCACTTTTCACTTTTACCCTTTCTGAGCTTTTGAATTTCGACGATGTCTATCCCTCTTCGCGAGCATCAGTTCAACAAATGCCACTGATATCAATGTCTACCTGGCTCAGGACCTCCGGTGAGTCCGTGTACCTCTTCATTTTTTTCCGTTTATGCATTTATTTCACTTTTTTCCAAATTTTTTCTAGTAATTAGCCCATTTTTTCTTTTCTTTTTTTCAAATGGGCACTTTTGCATATTTTAAGGGTGCTTTTGCCTTTGAAAGTGCACTTTCGCACTTTTAACAAGCACTTCCGTGAATCGATAGAGCACTTTCGCTCACCATTTTGGAGCCCTTCTCCGCTTTTGCTATCTTTTTGTGCGCTTTCAACCATGTCTTGTGCTTTTACCACTTTTTAGTGCGCTTCTGCTATAGATTTGAGTGCTTTTAATTATTTTACTGCTTTTGCACCATGAAATAGTGCTTTCACTTTGCAAAATTTTTGAATTTTGACCAAGTTGCAATTTTTTTTACTTCTTTGATCAATTGATAGGTTAAGCTCCCAATCTTGATATTTTTAACAAGTTGTGATATGTCAGTTAGAAATCCATCATAGTTAGGGTATCGTCAGTCAATCTAGATTCAGATGATGGGTGAGGATAAAATTTTCGTTCTATCTGAGTAGAAACATGAAATTTGATTGTGGTTTGATAGGTTTATAAATTTTTGATTGACTTAGGATAATCCCAATAATTTCTAATTTCAATTTTGATGTGTTTGAACTTGCTTTTTGTAGGAGGTTCGTGGGTCTTTACGTATCCGTGGTTCATATCCTTTGTCATGGGATATGATACCTAACTTGAGTGTTGTTGAATGTCATCTTATTGCTCGATGTGGCTTGTCTTTCCTTCTTTATCTTCCTCAATTCCAAGTGAATCGGGGTCTTATTACTGCTATGGCTGAGTGTTGGCACTCAGACCATAACACCTTTCATCTTCCCATGGGGGAGATGACAATTACATTGGAGAATGTATATTGCATTCTACGGTTGCCGACTTGAGGAGAGCTTGTATACTATGATTATGTTTATGATGGCTCAGCATGTCGACGAGTCTTTGGTGATCCTTCCATTGGTGATCAGCATATCCAGTGGGCTTAGTTCATTTTGCTCCCTATTTTACCAGCTATCCTTGGTACTCTGATTGGTGGTTTCCTGCTTCCTGATAGGTGTGGACATGGGTTTTTCATTGGGTGGGGTCCTATTCTAGAGGATTTCATGGCATATCCTTGTCATTTCGACTGGGGTTCTTGCTTGTTAGCTCAGCTATATCATGAGTTACATACTGTTGTATATAGACACTCGACCACTTTGACTGCAGGAGCTATCTTGCTACAGCTTTGGACTTGGGATCACCTCCCAGTGACATGTCCTATGTCAGCACGGGATTGTTAGCTGGGTTGGCCTTTTGCATGGATGTACAGTGGTATCATTATCCAAACCCACATGGGTAAGCTGGATTGCTGGCGACATCAAATTGATGACATGGATACTGTCATTTGGAGGCCTTATCTTGGATGTGAGGCTTGGCCAGAGGATGATGGTGAGCTTCCTTACATGTTCTATCCTCGCTAGATGATCAGCCATTCTACATTTGTTATCAAGAGATTCTACTTCCGTCATTTTTTTCGTCAGTATGGGTGTGTTCAGGATATGCCACAGGGTGTAGCGATGTATGCTCATGTGCAGGCTGAGAGGTCATTGTGGGGGCCATGTGCAGATTATGGGATAACTATTCAAGAGATACGAGACATGGGATACAGTCCTCGGTCTCCTAGATCACAGGTCATGGATGCAGGTATTACTGATGAGTATGGTGCCTGGTTACATCGCACTACTACATTTGGGGCCAAATTTTGATAGAAGTTTCTGACGGGTAACTTTTTATTATGAATTTGGTGTTTTTTTTTGTAATAGGCCCGATGATGTCGGTATTCTGATGGGTGTTTAATGGACCATCAGAATTCTGACAGATTCGGGGTATAGATAAAAAAAAAAGTGAAACAGCCTCATCATTTTTATTTTGATTGGATAGAGGGAGCGGGAGAAAAGGAGTGAAAACTGAGCGGGGGAGAAGGTAGGTGATTTCTTCATCTTTCAAGCCTCTAGCATCATATTCGAATGCATTTCATTTTATTTGATCATGAATGCTCTCTGAAATGACCACATTCTATTGGTGTCATGCCGTAGCCAGTGCTTTATCTCTATTATTTGATGTTATTGGTGCTTGTGCTCAAGGATATCGATTCACTGAATTCAAATGTTTGGATTCACATTTGTTGATATTATTGGCATATATGTTTAATGACACCATTGTAAATTTCTATCATTGAAATGACCGCATTCTACTGGTGTCGTGCCCTAGCCCATGCTTTAACTCCATTATTTGATGTTATTGGTGCTTGTGCTCAAGGATATCCATTTTTTTGAAATGGTGACTATGGTTATCAAATGGACAGCCCATGAGCTTCTAGCTAGGTGCCATTTGTATTGATAGCTTAGGGCATCAAATGTATTGTATCATTGATAGTTGATACTTTGTTAAAAGGAAATAGGACAAAGAACGATTTTTATTTAGTTTCTCTAGTTTGATCCCTAAGTGGCTTACAACCCTAGAGAAGTATATGTAGATTTATGGATGCAGTTGTAGGATACATAGCAGCCGATAATTCATAATAAATCCATGCATCCAATTTGAATAGCAATTAATACAAAGAACTAGGGTTCTCCAATGGCCCAATCATCTAGACCTTGATTGTCCCCTCAACCAGTGACCCTTCAAAATCGGGTTATCATGCAATCAATGAGTGATCCTTCATTCTCCTGGTGAGCTTCTAGGTAGGCATCATTTGTATATTTGATAGCTTAGGGCATCAAATGTATATTGTATCATTGATAGTTGAGACTTTGTTAAAAGGAAATAGGACAAAGAATGATTTTGATTTAGTCTCTATATTTTGATCCCTAAGTGGCTTACAACCCTAGAGAAGTATATGGAGATTTATGGATGAAGTTGCAGGATACATAGCAGCCGATAATTTACAAGAAATCCATGCATCCAATTTGAATAGCAATTACTACAAAGAAATAGGGTCCTCCAATGGCGCAATCATCCAGACCTTAACTGTCCCCTCAACTAGTGACCCTTCAAAATCGGGTTATCATGCAATCAGTGAGTGATCCTTCATTCTCCTGGTCTGCCCTGCATCCAAACATATTGGAAATACACAATACAATGATAACAAGTCTTTCACAATCCCCCTTCCCTCAAGGAACACTATCAACCATCCCTTCCACATAGCATTTCATTGTTTTATGAGTGTATTGTGGAGGAACAGTTAACATTAAACAAGGAGAAAACTCCTCAACACATCTTGGAAACCATTGAATTCAATAATAAATGAAACCTAACACCAACACTATTCCTTCCATAGTTGCAGGATACATAGAAGTCGATAATTCACAAGAAATCCATGCATCAAATTTTTATAAGGATATCCTACTAATCAATAAGAATTTTCTTGAGATGACCAATGATTATGCATTTTGATGGCAATGTGCTAGTTCAAAAGGATAATATAAATCTGAAACAATTTTTTCTAATTTTCTCAAACTATAAATGTGGTTAAAGGGAAAATATTATGTGGAAAACCCACAAACCAAGCTAGCAAATGATTGTACATCAAATTATTCCTATATTCATTCAAGTATTGCTATGCTTCAGCTACCTGACCTTTGAGCTTCATCTAGAGGAATGTGTAGCTTTAAGATAGAGTTACTTCTTGGGCCTTAAAATAGGGTGGAATATGATCAAGATTTGTTTAGGTTGTATCTTTGTTAGTCCCATTGTTAGGTTCTTATAGTTCATGGTTTGAATCTATTATGGTTGTGTAAGGGATTTGTAGATGCTTTTTCTAACATAATTATTGGACACCATGATTGGAACAACTGGTTGTTGGATTGACTTATACCTGTCGATCCATGAGACTGTGCAGGATGCTTGTGAAAGGAGTCCGGGTACCTACATATGTAATTCAATTATCTAATGTTAGCTAAGAAACTCATGATACATATTGTGAGTTTGAAGAGAGTTCGTGTCATGTGTGATAGAACCTACTTTATCTAATATGGTGCATTGTTAAACAAATTACGGGTAGAGTAGTTATTACTTAGTTTTTTGTGGGGGACAATGAAGATATGTTTAACAAATAGCAGGTCTTCTTTAGTATTTCATGAATTTTTACCACATATATTGTTTCAAGCCTTTGAGTCTTGGAGAAGAAGAATGGTGTAAGTTGAATAGACCAGAGTGAATGGGGTGTTGAAACATGGTGAATAGACCATGATGAGATGATACTTGATGTTAGTTTCCCTCACAAACATTGGCATAGACTAGTTTTACTAAGTTTCCTTTCTCTATTTTGAGGTTTCCTTTCTCCGTCGTAGGGGTACAGTCAGAGGGTTCATTGACAAAATGATCCTTCAAATGGTTACTATGAATATCAATGATTTGATATAGCATATTGCTCATTTTACTTGAAGTTTGGAATAGCTTGTGCAAGGGTGAAAGTAGTTTTGATCATTTTGGTCGTGACTGTTCCTCTACACAGTCAGGAAATGTAACTGTCTAATGATTATATGTAATGTTGAATGGATTAAATGCTTTATTCTTGGTAGAAGTGAATGGAAGGAATACTGTTGGTGGTAGGTTTCATTTATTATTGAATTCAATGGTTTCCAAGATGTGTTGAGGAGTTTGCTCCTTGTTTAATGTTAACTGTTCCTGCACAATCCACTCATACAACAGTGAAATGCTATGTGGAAGGGGTGGTTGATAGTGTTCCTTGAGGGAAGGGGGATTGTGAAAGGCTTGTTATCATTGTATTGTGTATTTCCAATATGTTTGGTTGCAGGGAAGACCAGGAGAATGAAGGATCACTCACCGATTGCATGATAACCCAATTTTGAAGGGTCACTGGAAGAGGGGAATGAAGGATCACTCAGTGATTGCATGATAACCCCACCAAGAATTCTTTCCTTTAATTTTCCACAATATCTCAAAGTATGATCATTATTCTTTACTTTCTTCTATATGCTATTCTTTCTATGGTTTTTTTATCTTAGAAATATATCAAAAACATTGCAGATGTGCATATAAAAGTAAAATATTGTCCTTCAATTGTTCCACATTGAAGCATTTCCTCTTTGGAGTATTTTCTTCGTTTGTACAATATCTGTCAAAAATGGTTTCCATATTTCTTCAAGATCTATTTTAATCTTTATATTGCAATTTTGATTTGATTTGACCTATAGTTGATTTCATTAGTATTTTATAACTCCTAATGTGAAATGTGGAGAGAAAGAAAGAGACACACTAGGTATGAATTACATGATATACCCATCATCACTTAGCACTTAAATAATAAATTATGGATAGGGGACAACCCCCTAACCTCTGGATGTTTATTTCATGTTGGCCTCTTATTATATGCAAAGGTAGGCCTCTCTTAATTAGGCTAACAACCACAGTGTAGGGGCCATAAATTATGGAACCCAAAATAGTGCACACTTGTATTAAATTGGGTTCAGTATACTACAAGGGAATGGAAACCATGCAATAGTGCCTCATGGGGATGGAAGAAACCCTTCACCAAGAAGATGGTTGTGTCTGCAATATTTACTAGAGGCAAAGAACATAATTTGGTTCTAGCAATTACTCCTAGAAGATAATGGCACCCACAAAACACTTGGAAAAGATAGCACTCACTATATCTTTTATCACTTTTTTAAAGCTGTGACAGTAAATCTCAAAGATTGATCAATGAATTCTTGAACACAAAGAACCATTGACAGATATGATTCATGTGTACAATAGCCAACAACTAGTTGTTCCAATCATGGTGTCCAATAATTATGTTAGAAAAAGCATCTACAAATCCCTTACACAACCATAATAGATTCAAACCATGAACTATAAGAACCTAACAATGGGACTAACAAAGATACAGCCTAAACAAATCTTGATCATATTCCACCTTATTGTAAGGCCCAAGAAGTAACTCTATCTTAAAGCTACACATTCCTCTAGATGAAGCTCAAAGGTCAGGTAGCTGAAGCATAGCAATACTTGAATGAATATAGGAATAATTTGATGTACAATCATTTGCTAGCTTGGTTTGTGGGTTTTCCACATAACATTTTCCCTTTAACCACATTTATAGTTTGAGAAAATTAGAAAAAATTGTTTCAGATTTATATTATCCTTTTGAACTAGCACACTGCCATCAAAATGCATAATCATTGGTCATCTCAAGAAAATTCCTATTGATTAGTAGGATATCCTTATAAAAATTTGATGCATGGATTTCTTGTGAATTATCGACTGCTATGTATCCTGCAACTATGGAAGGAATAGTGTTGGTGTTAGGTTTCATTTATTATTAAATTCAATGGTTTCCAAGATGTGTTGAGGAGTTTTCTCCTTGTTTAATGTTAACTGTTCCTGCACAATCCACTCATACAACAGTGAAGTTACAAAACTGAACTGATGGCATGTTTACAACAAAGAAATAGAATGATAATAATATGCTGAAAATTCTATTCTATTTAATACACGCCAAAGGACCTCATTGTAAATTGATGTCACTGAAATGACTGCATTCTACTAGTTTCGTGCCCTAGCCCGTGCTTTAACTCCATTATTTGATGTTATTGGTGCTTGTGCTCAAGGATATCCATTTTTTTGAAATGTTGACAGTGGTTATCAAATGGACAGCTTGTGAGCTTCTAGCTAGGTGCCATTTGTATTGATAGCTTAGGGCATCAAATGTATTGTATCATTGATAGTTGATACTTTGTTAAAAGGAAATAGGACAAAGAACAATTTTTATTTAGTTTCTGTATTTTGATCCCTAAGTGGCTTACAACTCTAGAGAAGTATATGTAGATTTACAGATGCAGTTGCAGGATACATAGCAGTCGATAATTCACAATAAATCCATGCATCCAATTTGAATAGCAATTAATACAAAGAACTAGGGTCCTCCAATGGCCCAATCATCCGGACCTTGACTATCCCCTCAACCAGTGACCCTTCAAAACCGGGTTATCATGCAATCAGTGAGTGATCCTTCATTCTCCTAGTGAGCTTCTAGGTAGGTGCCATTTGTATATTTGATAGCTTAGGGCATCAAATGTATATTTTATCATTGATAGTTGAGACTTTGTTAAAAGGAAATAGGACAAAGAACAATTTTGATTTAGTTTCTCTATTTTGATCTATAAGTGGCTTACAGCTGTAGAGAAGTATATGGAGATTTATGGATGCAGTTTCAGGATACATAGCAGCTGTTAGTTCACAAGAAATCCATGCATCTAATTTGAATAGCAATTAATACAAAAAAATAAGGTCCTCCAATGGCCCAATCATCGGGACCTTGACTATCCCCTCAACTAGTGACCCTTCAAAACCAGGTTATCATGCAATCAGTGAGTGATCCTTCATTCTCCCAGTTTACCCTGCAACCAAACATATTGGAAATACACAATACAATGATAACAAGTCTTTCACAATCCCCCTTCCCTCAAGGAACACTATCAACCATCCCTTCAACATAGCATTTCACTATTGTATGAGTGGATTGTGCAGGAACAATTAACATTAAACAAGGAGCAAACTCCACAACACATCTTGGAAACCATTGAATTCAATAATAAATGAAACCTAACACCAACACTATTCCTTCCATTCACTTCTACCAAGAATAAAGCATTTAATCCATTCAACATTACATATAATCATTAGACAGTTACATTTCCTGACTGTGTAGAGGAACAGTCACAACCAAAATGATCAAAACTACTTTCACCCTTGCACAAGCTATTCCAAACTTCAAGTAAAATGAGAAATATGATATATCAAATCATTCATATTCATAGTAACCATTCGAAGGATCATTTTGTCAATGAACCCTCTGACTGTACCCTTGCGGCAAAGAAAGGAAACCTCAAAATAGAGAAAGGAAACTTAGTAAAACCAGTCTATAACGATGTTTGTGAGGGTACTGTCATGATAAGTGCCTCTCAAACCTCTCCAAACATGTAAGATTGTCTTTAAATACTTTATTGATCTTTTCTAAACATTAACCAAATCAAACCTACTTTTGAATCCACACACAATAACCCCAAAATGAAGGGTTTTGTATCCTTTAATGAATCTCAGTCACTGGTAGCGCATGGATAGTCAAACCGGTAGTCTCCAAAGCATTCAATAAGTGACTGGACTATGTTTAATACACACTATTCCTTCCATTCACTTCTACCAAGAATAAAACATTTAATCCATTCAACATTACATATAATCATTAGATAGTTACATTTCCTGACTGTGTACTAGAGGAACAGTCAGGAAATGTAACTGTCTAAACAATCCAAACATTTGAAAATAATGAATCGATATCCTTGAGCACAAGCACCAATAATATCAAATAATGGAGATAAAGCACGGGCTAGGGCATGACACTAGTAGAATGCAGTCATTTCAGAGAGCATTCGTGATCAAATAAAATGCAATGCATTTGAAATTTGCAGTCGAATATGATGCCAGATGCTCGAAAGATGAAGAAATCACATACCTTCTCTCGCGCTCAGCTTTCGCTCCTCTATCCAATTGAAATAAAAATGATGAGGCCATTTCACTCTTTTTTTTCATAGCCAAATCTTCCTTGTACCACACAAAGAACATGCCATTGGTTCAGTTTTGTAAATTTTTTTTGTGTAATTAGTAATTGGTAGATTAAATGCAGATAACACCTTTATCAATTTAATTAGCATGTTATTATCATATCAGATAAAGTATGTTTAAGAATTGTTGGGACTGGTCCTTTCGCGTGTATTAAACATAATAGAATTTTCAGCATATCATTATCAATCTATTTCTTTGTTCTAAACATGCCATTGGTTCAGTTTTGTAGATTTGTTTAATCTGTTAAATGCATTTTTTGTGAGGACGGGTCTTATTCTCAAGAGATTGATGAAGATTGTGCACCTCAAAAACCAATTCATAAGGTACCAATCATGTTTCCTATTCGCTTATATTTTTGGATTGGTAAATCTCCTTATAAGTTTCATGTCCTTTCTTTTGATTACTATGGATGAGATATATATCTTACATTTAACATTCAACTTCTTTACATTTTAGAACATGTAGTGTATTTTTTGAGGATTTTACCAAATCAACTTTTAACATAAACCGAAAACACCAAACTGATATCTTGCCCTTTCAACTTGACAAAATATTTGCATTTGACCAATAACTGCAAGCAACTGAATGATAGATCCACATACCTGTATCTTTGTAAAATACCTGGAACATCAAAAAGATGGCTAAGTGGCTGCCGCCATGATTTTTATCTACTGAATATGGGAAAAAAAAACACCAAAAAAAGTTGAATAGAAAACATGATTGGTCATTTTAGAGAGCATTCATGATCAAATAAAATGCAATGCTTTCTCTCACACTCTATCAACTTTCACCTGCTCGTTTTCTCCCACTCCTTTTCTCTACAATCGAAATAAAAATGATTTGGCCATTTCAAAATAGTGAATCGATATCCTTGAGCACAAGCACCAAAAACATCAACTATTTTGATATGTGGGTACCCTAATGTTGGCAAGAGTTCTTTTATTAATAAGATTACTCTACAAGCTTGAAGAAGCGATATATTTTGGCAAATGAAGAGTAGAAAGACGATGATATTCCTAAGATCATGGATGGACACAATTTTGTAGATAGAATGGGAAGACATCTTTCGAGCCTGGCCCTGGATCCTTCGATAATTGGGGTAGGATCTAGACCTAGGCTAAAAAGATGTCTTCCTTTTTGTTGTGGAATATAGGCTCTGCTGCTGCAACAACGACAGACTGCGATGTACATATCACAACAGCTGAGAAACATAAATGTAGGCATCATGTTCACAATTTTTTGGAGACACAACATAATTGAGTGCTATTCCCAGATGATGCAAAGCAACCACTACTTTGCATCGTCTCAAAAAACCACTCAAATATGTTGTGTCACCAAAAAACTGTGACCATGATGCCTACATTTATGTTTCTCATCTGTTGTGTCCCAAGACCCCTTATGACCCTTTATGATCCCTAAGAATACATCTTAGAGGTCTTAAAATGTCGTAAAGGGTCATAAGAGGCTCCTAGGAGGGGCTAGGTGAGCTTCCACCTTCACGTGGTTGGTCTTGTTAAGTAGAGAATGTTAAACTATTCTTGAAACAAAGAGAAGCTCAATAATTTAAGGTCTCAGTCCACGGAGATGCTGAAAAAATGACAAGAATCAATGACGGAGAGTTTTTAGATTATGAGAAGACATATATGGAGTGGAGGCCAGATTGAGTACCAGTGCAAAGTTGATGATTCAGTAACCTACATCTATAAAACCTTCACAATTATCCCTTCTTTGGCCTCCACTCATTCCTCTTCTCAAAAATGGTTATCTAGAAACTTTGGATAGTGTTTTCTCATCCATGCACGAAATGTACTAGTGATCATATAAAATTACTTTAGGCCTCTAGTATTGATGAGATGTACAAGTGTAAAATGTTTTTGCGAGACTGTGATCAATTTGTGCAGTGTACATAAATGCAAGGTGGTGATTATTCTCGACGATCGACAGGGAGCTAGGACTAAAGATAACACAGCTCAAGAGACCATCATAGGTTGTCTCTTTCTTCGGTCTATATTATTGATAGAATGTTTTACCTTTCATTAGCTCATCAAATCTGGGGATTTGAAAGAATTTAATAGAATATTTTCATGACAACGTATATTATTTAAGTTGAGGTTGCATGAATTTATCTACTTCACGCAATTGTATACTATGAAGATAGCGATAATTAAGAAGCATCCCCTCCCATGGAAATGCTTCTTTATCGTCATCCTCATAGTCTACAAGTGTGCAAAGTAGATAAATTCATGCAACGTCAACTTAAATAATATACATTGTCATGAAAATATTCTATTAAATTCTTTCAAATCCTTGGATTTGATGAGCTAATGAAAGGTAAAACATTTTGTCAATAATATAGACCGAAGAAAGAGACAACCTATGATGGTCTCTTGAGCTGTGTTAACTTTAATGTGCCTATCCATCAGTTTTTTGACACTTTAGCATTAGTTCTGATGGAAGCGCTATGCATTCGACAGACAAAATGTCAGAAAAAAACAATTTACGACATTCCTTGCAACAGTAATGCTATATGTTCGATAGGGTAACCTGTCAGCAAATACTGCAGAACTGTCACTATTCCAACAGTTAAAGTGTCATAAATAGAAAATATTTGATAGAACTTTTGACAGTGAGGCCATATCACTGACAAGTAGATCTATCAAAATTTGATGAAAGCTATCGGTATTCCAACAGTTCTAATGTCAGAAAAATATGGTTTCGACAGTAAGTTATGACAGGGATTGTAAATTTTCAATAGGTCTTGTTATCAGAATTTTGATGGATGAACCACAGGAAATGCCATAACGAAGCTGTTGTCATGTGCAAGTTTCCAACGTGACATGGTGTCGGTAAATCGACAGATAGGTCTTCTGTCACAATCTTCTACGCAAAAATGGTGACGGACTCATGTGTCAAAAGTTCGACAAATGAGCGTTGCAAATCCGACAAATGGCCATCAAAATTTGGCCCCAAATGTAGTAGTGTCGGTATCCTTTTCCCAGGTTTACTGATCCTGCCGAGAGGATTCCCACCATTGAGGAGTTATTAGATGGGGATGATGGCATTGGTGGAGATGGTGATGATGATGGTGATGATGGAGATGATGGTGGAGGTGGTGGTGGCAGGGTTAGGGGTTCACATGGATGACGGGGTCATCACAGAGCTAGAGCAGGTAGAGTACAAATGCCAGTATTAGCTGCTGCTCCTATTCCTCCTAGGGGTGGTGATCAGGGTAGAGGTGGATGGGTTGATAGGCTTTTACATCAAGTTGCCAGAGATCCTGCATAGAGGCCTCGAGCTAGATGATAGAGAGTTTTTGATGCTAATATAGCTCAAGTATTACTTGATCAGGCACAAGGTCCTCCTGCTCAGCGGGTTGTTCCTCCTATTGTTCTTGCCATTGTTCCTCAAGCTCCTACAGGTCAGGAACATGCTTCTACCTCGATGTCTTCATCTTCTTTTCATCCATCTTCTTCTTTCTTTGTCCCATCTTTGAGTGATTCATCTTCTTCGTCGATGTCATCTGCTTCTATTCCACTTCCACAGTCTTTTGCAGCTCAGGGTCATGCCCCAGCCTCAGCATCAGATGTTGCTTCTTTGCAGACCTAGATATCTTCCATTCAATAGCAGGTTTCACAGATGAGTGCAATGATGCAGACCTTCATGGCTGCTATGAGTTAGCATGGATTACAAGCTAGTTCAAGTTGGCCTCCTGATAGTGCTCCTGATCGTGATGGTATTGATGGTGCAGGTGACTCTATCAGTTGATTTCTTATGAGCTATCTCCATTGCTTCATTTGGACTGTGATGTTATTTTTGTTGCTATTATGACCGAGATATTGGACCTTTGTTGTATCATTTTTGATCGATTTGATGTTGTTTTATGTTGATACTTTGATATCGGATGGACATTGATCTTTAGATATTGCTTTTTATGATCATGTTATAGACTTTGATATCTCTTGTTCTTTATGATGATCGTACCATGGACTCTGATACTTTCTTTGATTAATTTGATTATATATGATGTCATTATGTGTTGGATACCATTTCCAGATGTTTCTCATGATATGCAGCTCTATATGATTCTATATTCTATGTGCTTTGCTTTATGTTTTTCAGAATGCAATTTTCATATGTATGCATATGTCCTAATGATGGCTAAATGATTGTCTTATGTATGACATAGAATAGATGGATGCAATGTGAAATGATTTGATGTTTACAATGGATAATGAATCTAATTAGTGCATTTCTTTCAATATGTAAATGTGATGAATCTATAGATGTTTTTTACTTGATATGAAAATGTGATGTAATGATGCAATGATCTTTCAATGATATTATGTAATATGAATGGATGATCCTATCATGTATGATGTGCATCTAATGTTGGATGGTCTTAATGAATGAAATGAATGATTTCTAACTAATGCAATGCACTTTAAATGAATGCACCTTAAATGAGATGAATGCAATCTAATGATTCTAATGAACTTTCAAATGTATGTCATCTAATGATAATGATGAACTTTAAATGGATGAACTTAATGATAATGATGGATTTAATTCAATGTACTTAATAATTCAAATGTCGGACACATCTAGATTAATGCAAGACTTAATGATAATGACTTAATCAATGCAAGTGACCTAATGAAATGCACTTTGATTTTGATTTCCAACACACTCGATCCTATATAATTGATTTTTGATGATCTTTTGATTTTTTATTTGCGTACACCCCCTTTTAATTTCCTCTTACAAATTAAGCTAAGAAAGGCAAAACAATATATACAATGCACTTAATCTAAGATGAATGCATCTAACTTTCATTATTCAAAATTTGGAGCTTATAATCATCATTGAGCATTTTTGGAATCCCATTTTAGTACAACCATCACTAGTTCAACTATGATGATATGAATACTTTTTGCACCTCTTTGTTTGCTTTCCCATCTCTCTTTGGTACGACTATCACTGATTGAAGCCAATCATGAGAGTGTGAATACCGATTTTGTCAGATTCTATGTTGCAAGTGGATTTTGGTATTATGATATTGAAGATCAAAATAGCCAAGGTATCCTTTTGCATAAACAAGTAGAAATCTTAGTTTTATCCTATGTACAAGTCCTCGATGATTCTTTGATGATCACATCCTTAGAAAAATAATACATGATTTAAAACTTTGATTTTAAGATAGTCATTCAGAAATCAAGAAAAATATCATCCTTTCATCATAGCTTGTCTAGTCTAAAACTTTCATCGACTCGCTAGAAAGACATGATTTCATCAATTAAGTCAACACTCAGAAAAATTTCTTGCAATGTTTTTCAAATCCATACTTCAACTGTAGTTCCATCCATTTCATACTTTTAATCCTGATAAAGGTAAGGTCATGTAAGATCTTGGATCAAATTTTGCGTGTAGGTTCAGATTGGATTAGGATGTAGATTTGATTTAGAGTTCCTCTTTTGAATTTGATGAATTGATTCCTTGATTGAATAAAGCTTTCTTTGATGAATGATTTCTCCTTTTGAGTAGATTGCCCCTAGTTTGAGATAATTTCATTTGTGGGACTGATGATAATTTACAGATTAGGTGACCAAAATCTTGAGGTACTCGCAAATGCAACTGTGGGGTTTTATTATGCAATATATACAAATGCTAGCGAATGCAATATTTACAAGGTGACCTTCTAGGTATGTGACTAACTTGGACCTTCTAGGTATGTGACTAACTTGGACTTTCAATGGTGCCTTTTTACCAGGTTTTCATTGATTGAATGGATCTAGCTCTTTTTTCTATTTTTAAAGCTTTTTCTCTTTTTTTGGTATCAAGGCGCCTATTTGCTAGGTTTTCACCAAGGTACTTTCCTTCTTTTTTTTATTTTTTTGTATTTTTGTATTTTTGTATTTTTTTTCTTTCACATCATCAAGGTTCCTATTTTCTAGGTTTTCACCAAGACAACATCTTTTTGAGGATCATATATGAATGTTTTTGCTTTCTTCATGCTCAATTTTCCACTGTTTTTTATTTTTTCTACTTTTGAAATGTTTTTGGTATTTTCAGGATCTCTTCTAATTATGTACAATAAATATGATGCTCTTCATTTGATACTCTTTATACTCTTTCATCTACCTTATGTATAGAACCTCTTTAGATGTATGCTATTGATAGGTTCTTGTAGTTCTTATCTATCATAATCTGCTAGCTTGTAGGTGTCGGTCCCAAAGTTTTCAACAATGATAAATGGTCCTAATTAGTTTGCTTCCCATTTCCCTTTCTTTTCTCTTTCTTCTTGATTCTTGGGATTCTCTCACAAAACTAGGTCACCTATTTGAAATGTTCTTGGCTTGATATGCTTATTGTAAGTCCTTGACATTCTATTTTGGTACACCTTCAAATGATCAAATGCTTTCTTTTATTTTTAATCCAAGAGTTCTAGTTCTTGCAGCCTAGCAACCCTATAGTTTTCCTCATTTATTAAACCATGCATAGATACCCTCAAAGATGGAAGTTCTACCTCCAAAGGCAAAACTGCTTCTGTTCCAAAGACTAAGGAAAAGGGTGTAGCTCTTGTTGGCATTCTTATGCTTGTTCCATAAGCCCATAAGGTCGGATTTATCTTGATGTGCCAATCTCTACCTGAATTGTCCATCATTCTCTTCAAAAAATTTAAGATGTTTTTTTTCGTTGCTTCAGCTTGTCCATTACCTTGAGGGTAATAGATTGAAGAAGAATTATGAATCATGTGAAACTTGGTGCATAATTCCTTTATGTCTTTGTTCTTGAAATGCTTTGCATTATCCATTATGATAGCATGAGGTATGCCATATCTACAAATAATATGATTGAGGATAAACAAATATATCTTCTTTCTTGTTGCAGTTGATAAGGGTAAGCTTCCACCCACTTGGTAAAGTATTATGTTGCTGTGATGATGAATTTATGACCATTCGAGGATGGTGGATAAATCATGCCTATTAGGTCTAGACCCCATTGATAAAATGGCCAAGGTGTTGTCATCGGATGAAGCTCTTGTGTGAGTACATGTATCAAGTTTCCATGGAATTGACACTTTCTACAAGTTTTGGCAAAGTCACAAGCATCTTTATCCATCGTAGGCCAAAAATATCCTATCCTAAGAAGTTTCTTAGCTAGAGTTAATCCGTTCGAGTGTGACCCACAAATTCCTTCATAGATTTCTCGTAAGGCTAAGTTTGATTCCTCTTCTTTTAAACATCTAAGGAGCATTCCGTCTAGACTTTTTTGATACAATGTTTCATAAATTATAGTATATCGGGCGGCTTGGCGAATGAAGCTTTTCTTTTGATTCCTAGTTTGGTTTATGGGAAGGATTTGATCTTTCAAGTAAGTGTAAATTGGTCCATACCAAGGTGATTCATTTGTAGTTAGCAAGAAAATGGTGTAAGGGTGGGTAGGGTCAAACGCAGGTTGATCCACTTCTTCTACTAGGAATTCATATTTGGCACTTTGATCAGGCATTTGTAGAAGTGAAGCCAAAGTTGCCATTGCATCCGTTGCTTTGTTCTTTTCTCTTGGCACTTGCTCAAATGTAATGAGTATGAAATACTTCTTAAGATTGTCCACCATGTTTTTGTAGGATACCAATTTGTCATCTTTCGTCTGATATTCTTCATTGACTTGATTAATGACTAATTGTGAATCTCCATAAACCTTTAGTTCTGTCACTTTCCATTCTAATGCCAACTTGATTCCAATAACCAAGGCTTCATATTCTGCTATATTATTGGTGCATGGAAATAGAAATTTATAGGACTTGGGAATAGTAGAGCCTTGAGGAGTGATTGGAAGTATGCTTGCTCTTGATCCATGTTGAGTATATGAACCATCAAAATATAATTGCCATGTTTTTGCCTCAAAATTCACAATCTCTGAATTCGAGAATTCCACTTGGATGGGATGATCATCTTGAAGTGGTGCTTCTGCTAACTGGTCAGCTATGACTTTTCCTTTGATTGATTTTCTATCAACATATTCAATGTCAAATTCACTTAGTACCATAACCCACTTTGCTAACCTTCCATCTAATGATGTTTTGCTAAGTAGATACTTCAAAGGGTCAATTTTGGCAATGAGCCTTATCTTGTGGGCTAGCATATAATGGCGTAATTTTTGGGAAGAAAAAACTACGGCCAAGCATTCTCTTTCCATGAATGTATAGTTAAGCTCGTATTTGACCAATGTTCTACTTATGTAGTAAATTGCCTTTTCTTTTCCTGTTTCATCCTCTTGTGCTAAAAGTGCCCCCAATGAATTCTCTGTTCCTAAAATGTATAAGATCAAGGGCTTGCCTCTGATAGGTGGCATCAAGATTGGTAGATTCATGAGATATTTCTTTAATAGATTAAAGGCTTCTTCACATTTTTCATCCCATTTGAAAATTGTATCTTTATGCAAAAGTTGGGTGAAATTATGACATTTTTCAGCTAATTGGGAGATAAATCTCCTAATGGATTGTATCCTTCCTTGTAAAGATCTCATCTGACTAATGTTTTTAGGTGCTTCCATTTCCATTATAGCCTTCACTTTAGCGGGATCCACTTCTATTCCTTTTGCAGATACAATATAGCCTAGTAGTTTGTCGGATTGGACTCCAAATGCACATTTCTTTGGATTAAGTCTCACTTTGAATTCTTCTAGCCTTCCAAAAAATTTCACCAAAATTGGTAGGTGCTCTTTTCTTGAGTGTGATTTGGCTAATATGTCATTCACCTAATCCTCCATGAACTTATGCATCATATCATGAAATATTGTAGTCATTGCTCTTTGATAGGTTGCTCCGGCATTCTTCAAGCCAAAAGGCATGACATTCCAGCAAAGAGTACCCCATGCACATGTAAAGGCAGTTTTATCTTGGTCTTCTGGTGCTATCTTTATCTGATTATATCCGCTAAATCCATCCATGAGTGAAAACATGGAGTGTCCTACTGTTAGGTCCACAATGGCATCAATACTTGGAAGTGGGAAATTGTCCTTAGACATGCCAAGTTTAAGTCTCTAAAATTTGTGCAAATTCTGATGGATTTGTCTACTTTTGATACTGGCACTATATTTGAGATCCATTGTACATAATCAATGGCTCTTATAAATCCCACTTTCAATAGTTTTTCTAACTCCACTTTGACAAGGAATGCTATATGGGGATACATCTTCCTTAGCTTTTGCTTAATAGGTTTGGCTCCTTCCTTGATATTTAGATGATGCATTATCAGATTTGGGTCTAAACCTAGCATATCATCATAAGACCATGCCAAGTTGACTTGTTTTTCCTTAAAGAACTTGATGAATTCTATTATTTCTTCGCTAGATAGGGATGCCACTAGGTGGATGATGTTTGGCTCTGTTTCTAACCCAATATTTATCTTTTCTATTGGCTCAATTAAGATCAGAGATCTTTCTTCATAATGTTTGGGTAGAGCATCCAAACTCCCTTAGGTGCCATTGTTTCTAGTGCATAATTATCCAATCAAAATTAAAATCAAGTCTTAATTCGAGATCGATCAAAATTGAGAGTATTTTAATCAAATACAATCAAATCAAAATATAATTAAATCAATTAATTGTACAGTCTTGGATTAAATCAAATTCAACCCATTCAAGGGGTACATGGCTAAACAAATGAATTAAAATCAATTAATAAATCCTAATTTCCCTCAACAACCCCAAAGGAAGGAAATTCAATCAACCAATAGGATTTGAGGAAAGGCATTCACATGGATCAAGCCAAATTCAATCTCAATCACTCAAAGTGAAAGAGAATCTTGTCCATTGATCTTGTCTACTTGTCCCAAGCTTTGAGGACACAAACTTTGCATTGTCTTCAAAGGATGGAACCAAAGACTCAACCAAAGCTTAATCATGATCAACTACACTACACCCCAAGCGAAGTTACAAAACTGGAAAACATAGATGGAAAAGCTGCAAATGAATGAGGATGAAAGCATTATAGACTATGTTCAAAGGGTCACAGAAGAAATAGTTAGAATAAAAAATTGTGGAGGCACTTATGATGAAGAAGAAGTTATTGTGAAGATCCTTAGATCATTGACTCCTATATACAAGTTCAAGGCAATGTATATTCAAGAGACTATACCCCTGACTCTAAATTTTAGCATAAAAATGTTGATTGCAAAGCTAACTACTTTTGAAGCTGTGAAATTAGGAAAAGTTGTACCTAAAGTTGAATCTGCATTCAAGGCATCCACACACAAGAAATTATCTACACTTCCAGGCACCAGCAAATAAGACCTAAAAGAAGATCTTGTTGAGTATGTTGAGGAATGAGAACAGACAATGATAGAAGAAAGAAAGATGGATGAACTTGTGGCACTGATTGCTAGAAGAGAAAAGTAAGGTAAGGGAAATTTTGAAGGAAAGTTACCCTTGAAATGTTTTTCATGCAATAAGATAGGTCATTTTGCATCTAGATGTCCTACAAGAGTTTTTAAGTACAAACCAAATTATGAAAAGATTAAAAAGGATAGAGAATGTTATTATGCTAGTGAAGGAATCTCTGATGATGATGATTTAGATTATGAAGAGATTGGATTTGTTGCTATTAAAGATTAACCAGTACATGAAGAAAAAGCTTTAGTATCTCATGTTGACAAGAAAATGAAATGGATAATAGACAGTGGTTGTTCTCATCATATGACTAGTGATAAGAACAAGTTTGTTAAATTAGTAAATTATGATGGAGGTGTTGTGAGGTTTGGGGACAATCTTCCTAAATCTATCATAGGAGTAGGATCTAGTACTTTGGATGGAAAGACTAATACAGACAATGTACTACTTGTTGAAGGACTGAAACATAACCTATTGAGTGTTGGATAGTTAATGGATAAAGATTTTCAGTTAAGTTTTGTTAATGGTAAATGTTTTATCAAAAGCAAGGAAGGAAAACTGATTACTACTGGTTCAAAATCTAGAGGTAATGTATTTGAACTAAACACATCTGGAGCCTCTTGTTTTGTTGCAAAGGTAGATGACAGTTGGTTATGGCATAGGAGATTTTGTCATGTTAATTTTGATAACATTGTAAAGGCAAGTATGGCTAATGCTGTAAGAGATCTGTCGAAGATTGTGAAGCCATCTAACACTATATGCAAAGAATGTGTTATGGGAAAATGGACCAGAAGCAGTTACAAAAGAAAAGCATATATATCAAAAGGAAAGTTGGATCTGGTACATACAAATCTGTGTGGTCTCACAAGAATGAAATCTTACTATGGTGAAAGGTATTCATACTTTTTGCTGATGACTTTCTAGGATAATGTGGGTTACTTATTTAAAAGAGAAATCAGAAGCATTTGATAAATCCAAGTTGTTTAAAGCAAAAGTAGTGAATGAGTCAGGATTGAAAATAAAGTGTTTAAGATCAGATAGAGGTGGAGAGTTTACATCAGATTTATTCAATTTATACTGTGAAGAGCATGGAATAAGGAGGCAAACATCTGCTCCTAGGACTCCACAGTAGAATGGGATAGTAGAGAGAAGAAACAAGACTATACTTGATGCTGCTAGGACAATGTTGATTAAAGGAAATGTATCTCATTTACATTGGAGAGAGGCTGTTGAAATAATAGTATACACTTTGAACATAATTCAAATCAGAGAAGGTACAAGTAAGACTCCCTATGAACTATGGTTTGATCATACTCCTACTATAAAATATTTCAGAATATTTGGTAGTAAGTGTTATATTAAGAGAGATGATGATATAGGGAAGTTTGATGCTAGAAGTGATGAAGGAATCTTCCTTGGTTACTCCATTAAAAGAAAGGCTTACAAATGTTTCAATTTGAGATTGAGAAAGATGATTGAAAGTAACAATGTAAGAATAGATGAGAAGTTTCAGATACAAGAAAGAATGTATGACAGTAATTAGATTTCAAAGATAAAAGAAACTACTACTACTGCAGAAGGAGAAAAACTTGTTGAGGAAGAAAGCGAAAAAGAGGCTTGTGATGCTAGCACAAGCAAGGCTACTGAGACTCCTAAAATACCAAGGTATGTAAAAAATAACCATCCTAAAAATCAAATTATTGGCAATACTAGTCAGGGAGTGCTAACTAGATCAAAAGTTAGAGAAGAAATTTGTTTCATTTCTCAAGTTGAGCCAAAAACTACATATGAATCATTTAAAAATGAATCTTGGATAACTGCTATGAAAGAAGAATTGGATCAAATAAAGAAGAAAAATACTTGGGAACTGGTTCCTAGACTAAAACATAAAAATGTAATAAGAACAAAATGGGTTTTTAGAAACAAAATGGATGAAGAAGGAACTGTTGTAAGGAACAAAGCAAGACTAGTGTGTAAGGGATACTCACAACAAGAAGGCATAGACTTTGAAGAAACATTTGCTCATATTGCTAGAATAGAGGTAGTAAGATTGTTCCTATCTTATGATGTACATAAAAACTTCAAAGTGTATCAGAGGGATGTTAAATTTGCATTTCTGAATGGAGATCTTGAAGAAGAAGTCTATATAGAACAACCAGATGGATTTCCTCTATGCGAAGATAAAGACATGGTGTGCAAATTGAAGAAAGCTCTATATGGGCTGAAGCAAGCTCCTATGGCTTGGTATGCAAGGTCAAACAAGTATCTACTTGGCCTTGGATTCAGAAAAGGTAATGCAGACAGTAATTTGTATTTAAGAACTAGTGAAGATGGAATCCTGATAATAGAAGTATTTGTGGATGACATTATCTTTGGAGATAATGATGATCTATGTAAGAAATTTGCTAAAGAAATGGAAAGTGAAATTGAGATGTCCATGATAGGTGAAATGAAATTCTTTCTTGGTTTGCAAATAACTCAAAATGAGAATGGTATTTTCATTTCTTAGACCAAGTATCTCAAAGAATTGCTTAAGAAATTTGGAATGGAAGATTGTAAACCAGTAGGAACACCTATGGTGACTGGTAACAAGCTAACAATTGATGATGAATCAAAGTGTGTTTTTCAGACTTTGTATAGATCAATGGTTAGAGGACTACAATATCTGACCCACACCAAACCAGATATTGCTAATGTTGTTGGGATTGTGGCTAGATATCAGGTAGAACCCAAAGAAACACATCTAGTTGTTGTGAAAAGGATACTGAGGTATCTAAGAGGAACCATAGACTATGGCTTATGGTATGACAAAAATGATAGCTTTGAACTTCATGCTTATACTGATGCTGATTGGGCAAGAAATATTGATGATAGAAAAAGTACTAGTGGTGGTGCATTTTTCCTTGAGAAAAAGTTGGTTTTTTGGCTAAGTAAGAAACAAGATTGTATAGCACAATCTACTGCTGAATCAGAGTATGTTGTTGCTGCTATAAACTGCACTCAGATTGGTTGGATGAAACAAATGCTAACAGACATTGGAATAATTTTTTATGAGCCTATGGTTATCCATTGTGATAACACCAGTACAATAAATATGTCAAAAAATCTGGTGATGCACTCCAAAACTAAACACATTTCTATCAAGTCTCACTTCTTGAGAGACAAAGTGGCAGAAAAAGAAATCAAACTAGAATATATTAGTACAAAAGAGCAAATTGCAAACATCTTCACAAAGCCACTACCGAAAGATACCTTTGAATATCTTAGAGGTATGTTGGGGGTTCAGGCCCCTCCTAGTCAGGACTAAATGATGCAGAGATGCATCATTCCTAGATATCGTGTGTATCTTAGCAAGGGTTTATGTAATTGTTTGTAATTAGAAAAGCCTCATGGGCCGACTTGATCATGGTAAATTATAATAAGGTATATATATAGAGTCTTTTCTTTGGAAAAGATATGGATGAAATGTATGTGATATAAAGAGGTTGTGAAAGCTGCGATCTTGTGTCTGTTGTATGTAGAGCAGAGGTTTACTAGTGGAATTCATTGGAACTGATCAAGCAAAGAAAATTGTTGGAAAATAGTTCAAAATATTTTTTATTTCTTTATATACACCTATGTTGCGAACAAGTGAGTTCTGAAGGTGGATTTAACCTTCTTTAGGCAGTGAGCCCTCCCTTTTGTTCTTGACTCCTAACAGAGTCTATCCTCTAACAAGGACTATGTACTGTAATGTTTCAATAAGCTCCTAACATGGCTATATCTTCTAACAAGGATAACTATACTCTCAGTACATCATTTGTGGGTGCTAATTCCCACTGGGGTTTTTACCTTTAACAGGGTTTCCCCAAAACCAAAATATTGTGTTATTGTGTTGGCATTCATTGTGTTCATTGGATCTGATATTGTGGAGCTTAAAGTTAAAAGTTTAATATTCTGTTATACAACTGATTCACCCCCCCTCTCAGTTGTATTGTGGACTGTTCCTAACAAATATTGTTTACAAAATAAGGCAATGATATATAGCTTTTCTTTGTATATCATAATATTGCTTTCAAAACATGTCAATAATATATAATTAGGCAGACATGGAGATTGAAATGTTTGGTTATCTTTTATGATCTTGTATATCCACAAGAGAATAGCATTCAACCACTTTACTACAACCTCATTTTAGGGTAAATCTTGTTTACCTCTTGTAAAACACTTCCTATATCCAATCCATTTTAATTTTTCTAAATAAGGTACTAGTATTTAAGTTCAACTAAAGATCTTGAAAATGACTAAGGACTAATAATTGGAGGTAACAACCTATCTTAAGCTCCACTATGCATAACAAAATATATCTCATTCATATTAACTAGTCTACCTGCTCAGCTATGACATAGTAGAAACATTCATTAAACCATGAATTAGACTCAACAAGTGAACATGTATACTATCACTCATATAATTATAACGTTCAAGTGGTAAAACACTCTTAAGAGTCAATAACAACACTACAACACTCCTATAATTAAAAGTTTGGTTGGTAAAACCTTAATAATCTATTTGTAATTAATTAATATTGTGATATTGCTACCAAACTATGTAGTTTGAGTCAAACTCATCCAGCCATGTTTGAGAGTGGTAGAACACTTCACACTCATTGCATCTATGTGATGTTTGGTTGGTAAAACCCTAATAATCTATTTGTAATTAATTAATATTGTGATATTGCTATCAAACTATGTAGTTTATGAGTCAAACTCATGTACCCATGTTTGAGAGTGGTAGAACACTTCACACTCATTGCATCTATGTGATGCTCACATAGGTGAAGGATTAGGCCTTCCAAGAGGTGTACGCTTCAGACTCATTGCATCTACGTGATGCTCACATATGTGAAGCATTAGGCCTTCCAAGAGGTCACTCATCTTAGTAAGTGCACTCAACCAGAGAATTTCCTCAAAGATTAATCCCACTTAACTTGCAACCTTATTTGCAAAACCTTTAACAAATGTTGTCTTAAGAAAATTTTAAATAGATGTTCATAATAAACCTATACATATATTTAATTAAAAAATATAAATTACGTGTATCACATTTTAGTCTCTTTGACTCCTACACAAGGAGGTTAGATTTGACCCTTCTCTACAGTTAAAACCTCACAGCTGAAGTTCAGTAAGGTCCCAGGTTCAATACTTGCAGCCCTTTTCTTATAACCATGAAAACACTCTAAACCATCTTTATACACGGTCACTGTTATTCTGTGCTACAGCAACATCCATTCAAGTCAATGCAATCTGCCAGACTCGAAAATGAGTACCCAAACAAATGCAAGAGAACGGGTACAAAATCTGACGCCCTAGTTTCATGTCTACACAGTATACAGACATCGGATTTCAACCGTGTCAAATTTCTCTGGGAATCCAGAATCAATTCAGTCCTACAGAGAAAAAATCTTCCATCGGAAACAGGGGAAATTTATATTATAATCTTGTTCACTGCAAACAGTGGAAGTCTTGCTTCCATCAGCTTTGTGTACTTGAACAGGAGTTGGCTCAAAACCGGAGCACAAAGTTGTTCACTATTCTTACAATTTTTTTTGTACCACGAAATTTGTTCAACTACTATTTGTACTGCTCTGTACCAAAAGGCAAACTATTTTGGCAGGTCTGGGTGTAAAAGCCTTTTAAAAAATAATTTAAAACGGCATCCGGCAGACATGCCAAAAAAAATTGTTGGAAAACTGTATACAGCAAACATGCCAGGCTTTTTCCAGGGGATATTCGTTACCGGACATTCCAACAAATTTTCCAGACACGCGTAAAGCATACACAATCTCTCTCAATTAACGTTAGCAGAAGAAACGGAAAATAAACTGTTTTTCTTGCCGTGACAGGTAGAAAGAACAAACTTACATTCCCTACCGAGATCATTAATAAAAAATCACGGATCATTTAGGCTTCAAAGTATCCATTGAAACCCCTACAGAGTCAAAATTTACAGCAGTAATAATATACAGTAATTGTATCTGCATTCCATAAAAAAGAAGAAATCTCTTCATTTACAGAAAATCCATGGAAGCCCTAGCTAAATCAGTAAGAAATAAACTCGGACAAGTCGGATAGGCTCAGATTTCGAACAGCAAGATCATCGTTGTCGAGAAGAAAGATTATTTGCTCGAAAAGCACAACATCGCAGGGGATCTTGAGGCCGCCTTTCCGCTGGTAACCGTATTCCTGCGCGGATTTTTGCAGAAGCTCGGCAAGAATCGGATGATTGAGAAACCGCGCGTTGATGACGAATCTGGTGAGGTCCTTTCCCACATACACAGGCAGAAATCCTTCGGGCACATCCACACGAAACCCTCGCTCTCTGCTCTTTCGATTACGGCAGCATTTCTGCGTTTCCTCGGCCGCCAGCAAGGGGCGCTGCAATTGCACAGAAGTACAAGGAGGATTCGCCACTCTCTGAAGCTTTCGAATCAACTGACGCATTGTAACGAGAAATCAAAGCAAGCTTCTAAAAATGGCGGAGAAAGGCAAAGTCTTTATAGCCGCACAATAGATACAGACTGAAAAAAGCAAAACCCTAATCTTGGGGATTCGAACCCCTAATCTGCAGGAAACAACAATAAAGCAGCCATGATGAAACAGAAGCGAGATCAGCTTTTACAGAAGCGAAATGATTCCTCCCACGCAAAGATGAAGGCCGCATCACGCACGCATTGCATTGCAGGGCAACATTAAACCTACATTATAACTTATAAAGGCACGGGCAGGGTGGAAGGTATAATTTTTTGTGGGGAATACAAATATTTTATAATATTTGTTGCACAAATTCTTTATTTACCAAACGCTCCTAGTCTCTAGATCATAGTTCATTTTTTATTTACCAAAGCTTCTAGATCATAGTTCATTTTTTATTTACCAAAGCTTCTAGATCATAGTTCAATTGGTCGAGTACAATGAATCCAATCAAATATAATATTTGATGTATAAGTTATAGTCAACATTGAAAAGTCTTATTTAGACTTAGGACTAGTGAGTGTGGTGGTACATTAAGTCATCTATCAAAGATATCATGTTATAGCTAACTTTACGCTGCATTTGGTGCATGGAATTAATTTATTCTAGAATAGGCTATTCTAGAATAATCTCGAATTAATTAATGTTTTGAACTTATCATTTTTGTTGCTGATTTTTTAATTAAAATATATATGTATTTTTAACTTATATATTTTAAAATTAAAATATGTATTATTAACTCGATGAAAAATTTATTTTGGAATAAAAAATGAATTCAAGGTTTTTTTGGAATTAATTAATCCAAGCATTGGCCCAAAACTGAGGATTAATTTTCTAATTCGAGAATTCAAAAAATGACCACAAATGACAAATTACTTAATTCTCGCATTAAATAATAACTATTACAGGTTAATACCAGGAACCAAATGGGCCTAAGTTCACAAATGACACATCGGATTTCAATGATTTTTTTATTGTCTTTGTATGCAACTTAGCTGTTGATTTGGCTCCTAGACATATTCCCTATTGCCCTAATTACACAATCACTTTGACAACAACAACCAAAAAAAAAAAAGAACAATTGATCAAATATTTATGCACAAAAGCCTTAATAATTGTGTGCTATTGGTACCAATAAAGTTGCACAGTGATCTAATTACTAATATTTTTCTCAAAAAATGAGCGGCCATTGGCACGCTAGTTGATTTGTCAGTGGACTTTTGATTAGCGAAATTACTTCGATTACTTCGATGGAATAGATATCCCTCAATACTTAGCTCTTATTTGTAGACAAAACAAATAGATGAACATTTTTGTATCAAGTAGCAAAATGGAAAAAAAGTTTATAGATTTGAGTGCACGGACTCTTCTTCCCATTTTTACATCTTCTCCTTAAACCAATTACTTTCTTCATCCTCATGATAGACCGTGAAATATGATAAGAAATATTAATGAAAGAAAAGTTCATACAATCAAACCTACTTTTTTTTTTCAAGAAATCTTAAATTCAACGGCCAATTCTACCCATCAATTTAATCTTTAATAAAAATAGGCATACCAGAAAGCAAAATGAAAAGAGGTTCTATTTAAATAGAGTTTCTATTAAACCAAATATACACCAAAATGAAAAGAGGTTCTATTTAAATAGAATTTTTATTAAACCAAATATACATAAAATAAATGGGAAGGCATAGTTTCGGATAAAATATCTTAATACGGTCATCAAATTGAGGCTTGACGTTGTAGGTAATTTAAATTTTTAATGAGTAGATGGGGCCCATGGGAGGCGATAAAAACAGAGGAATTTGGTGGTTACGGAATGGTACAAAGGAAGTACAGAGAGGTACAAGTCCGCGTGTCAGAAAAAATAAAAAAAAGCAGGTGACGTAACGTTGAAGAACGTGAAATCCTTCCCGTCCTTTCCGTAATTTGTGTGGGTACAAAATTCTTTTCAGTTCTGTCGTCACATTCAACTACTTTGTTAGTTGAAGGGTATTTTTTAAATAAAGTTTGTCTCGCCTACTCTAATCACGTTTAATTTTTATTTGTTTAGTAATGTTTAAACAGAGCACGCTGTCTACACTAGTGGCCGGCGCATGTCTTTTCTGTCCCCTTTCGTGCTTTGATTCCGTCAATGCACGTGAATCTGTGACGTGGTGGGGCGACTCAATTTTCATCGTGGTTTTCACAAGATAACGCTACAAAACTATTGAATTAATAAAGTATTGATATTAATAACAAAACTATTGAATTAATAAAGTGTTGATATTAATATGGTCAATAGTCAAAGGTTATGGTTTAGGAGTAAGTGTGTTTAGAATTGTGTGAAAGCTGGCAGAAGTTTCCAACAGAAATTTTTTTACAAGAATAGATAAGAATATTGGGTTAAAGATTTTAGCTGATTGTTTATTGTTTATTATAGTAAATTTTGAAAGTTTTTGATTAAAATTTTATCTTATTTTTTTCAAAGATACGGAGGATATACTTTCTACATTGAATCTAAGGGTAATCTTAGTTTTTAATTATTATTCTATTAATTTATTTAAGAGTATTCGTATTGTATGTTACAATTATGTTTTAAATAAATTTGAGAAAATGGATACATATAAAAGTTCTTTGTGGATGATTTAAAATTCTCCATAACCTTAGTCTTGTGCTTTTGAGTGAAGAGGTTTCAACTTGAAGACTTATGCTTCTATCAAGATAGCTAAAAGTTCATTTGTAGATGATTTAAAATCCTTCATATGGTTAGTCTTATGGTCTTAGTCGAAGAGATTTAACCTAAAGACTTGTGCTCCCATCAAATAGTTAAAAGTTCCTTTATGGATGATTTAAAATCATCTGTACCCTTAGTCTTATGCTCTTAGCGAAAGAGGTTTAACCTAAAGGCTTGTGCTCCCATCACATAACTAAAATTTCTTTGTGGATGATTTAAAATTGTCCATACCCTTAGTCTTGTACTTGAAGAAGTTTCAACCTAAAGATTTGTTCTCCCATAATAATTGAAATTTCTTTGTGAATGATTTAAAATCTTCCATAAAAAATAGTATTAGATTTATTATATAAGAGAAATTTTGTGTAGAAATGAAAAAAATAATCTAAAGAGTTGAATTGAGAAATCATTTTAAAAAACATCATCAATTATGAAAATGTGATGAATTTAATTTTATATTTTATATATTTTTTTTAATTTTATGAATTAATTTGAATATTATTTTTCGTATTTATTATTTTCATTAGTTTATAAATAATTTAAATTTTTCAATAAAAATGTGCATGATTTTTTATTATAATTTTTTTGATTATTTTATGAATTAATTTGAAAGTTTTTTAATTAAAATTGTATAGGAGTTTTGAATCATTATTTTAATTGTTATATAAATGAATTTAATTTTTTTGGATTAAATTTGTATAAGAGTTTTTGTATTACTATTATTTTTGTGAATTAATTTGAAAGTTTTAATTTATGTTTTATAATAGTTTTTAATTATTATTTTTATTATTTTATGAATTGTAATGATGAATTATAGAGTTTGATCTAAAATGTAAACAAAATTATATTTTTTAATATCAATAAGCTTAATAAATAAGAAAAAAAACACACTAGTATGTAATTTTCACCTCTACAAATATGAATAGTTCTGATAGAATTAAAATTCATTATAATAATTCATGTTTAAACTTATCTTCTTCAATGTAGCAACCATTCAATGTTCAAAATAGGGTATATTTATTGCATGTTAATACTTGTTATTTTACAACTTAGGGTAAAAAAAGCATAAAAGGAAATAATGTTTTTTGAAACAATTTAGATAGTAATTTTTAAAACTAAAATTCATTTGAAAAGTTGTTCTTTCAATATAAATATAATTTTTAAACTTTTTTTGTATTAGATATAATAAGTTCAAAATACATCTCATAGTTCAGATTTAGTTGCTTGAGCATATAGCTCATATTTCATCTCCAGATGTATTTATGTCTTTGATATGCTTAATAAAATACAAAAAGAGAGTAGTGTATGAGTAGGAGGACAAAATGATACATATTATAGTCTGTTGCAACCTATATAAAGAACTATTTACAATCAAACCTATTAGTCAGATCTATAGTGAATAAAATGAGTCAAATTTTCTTAATCTAGGTTGCCTAAGGTAGTGGCCCATCAAATCATCTAAGAATATCTACTTGTGCCACCACTAGATTGGGTGTTTCTACTCCTGCAGGTGCTGGTACGGCCAAATGAATTATTGCTTCAGGGACCGCAACAATTGGGACTAGTTCATTGACATGTTCTCACCTTCTTTGTGCCTCTAACTCTACTAGGAAGTTCTCTAGTCCGACATCAAAGGGTGTTCTTTCAGGGGTTCTTCTTGTCCAAGTATGTCCATGTGAAATCTTATAGACATTGATATGTCCATCTCTAAGAAGCCTTTCAATCTTTTGCCTTGTCAGTCTAAAATAAATAGTCATCTGCCATACAATATCATCTATAGTAATTCTTCGCAGAGACTCAATAAGCAACCTAGTACGCCCATTAAATATTTCATCGTTCCTATGTTTCCAAATTGACCATATAATTTCACTTTAAGTCAAGACATAAAAAAAAATTAGCCTCATTCTTTAAGCACTGGACTTTTCCTACAATGATTTCCTAATGGTGAATATTGTAGCCAATGTGGAGCCCAAACATTTTCCAAACCTCTTTAGCGAAATGATAAAAGAAAAATATATGCATAATGGAATCTAGGAGTCTACAGATAGAGAAAAGGTTAGGATCACCATCATGAGGAGAAATAGGAAGTTTTAGAAGCAATAGATTCCAACTGAAGCATCTTTTTTTTTGGTTCAATAGGTTTATACCAAATACCTGTAAGGTAAGATTGCCAATATGAGGGGGGAAGATCAGGGCTCCAGGAGAGGGAAAGATGTTCCAAGACCTTATTATTATTAGCAAGGGTGGAGTATATGTCTTTAGCTTTAATGGTGGGTATGGGGGAGCCATCTATCCAATGAAAAGAGGTGAATCTATCAACAATGGTCTCACACTGTCTGGGAGGGTTAAAGTTTTACAAGCATCCTTCAACATTGAATAAGTTCTCCACTGTGTGGGAGGGATACTATATAATACATAAATTTTATTCAAATACATCAGTGGTTCATTAATGATGATGTCTTTAAAGATCCTAATACCTTTATTGGCCTAACCTCTAGCTAAACACCCCTAATAAGTGCTAATGATCTATTATCATACTTCAAGTTCCACCAAATGGATCTCTCACCACAGACCTTATTATTGGGATCAATGAAGCCATTGTTTGAGATACGCACCCTCACTTTTTCCCAAGCTTTCCAAATAGACCTGAAAATAATAGAGCCTACAAGCTTGAGTGGAAATTGCCTTGCTATAATATCATAGAGTGGAAAGTCTATCCATGACTATCCTTGAGAAGGTACATATTAGGAAATATTATGCTTGATGAGTACTTTCCATGGCTCATTTCCTTAGAGTGCTTTAAATATCCATTTTGTTGCAAGAGAGAACACCTATGTTTTGAGATCTCTAAGACCCAATCCCCCTTTGGTTTTATTCATGGTACACCAAGACCATCTTTTAGAGCGCCTCTTTTCCTTGCCTTTTCCATTCGACAAAAGGGAGTCTATCCATTTTTTGGATGATATTGAATTGGTATTGGTTAAAGAGCCAAGCAGAAGAATAGTAAATATTATAGGTTGAGAATATCTTTTGGAAAACTTGAATTCTTCCAACCATTGTGAGGTAATGATTATTCCATTTCTTAAGTTTTTTGTCTATTTTTTCTTTTATCTAGTTCCACGTATCTCTAAGATTTGGGAAAAATGCAAATGGGATTCCCAGGTATCTTATTTGGTGAGAAGGGCCTCCCCAAACAATTTGGTACTTGTCAAGCCATGCAGGAACTTTTTCATTCCATCCAAGCATTACTGATTTAGGAAGAGATATTTTACATCCAAACACATCACAAAAGAGCTTCATTTTAATCATGAAAGATTCAAAATTACTCTTCGAGAGTTGTATTAGCATTGCAATATCATCTGCAAATTGGGCATAAGTGAGTTCTTCCAAACTTTTTAATAGTGCACTATTAACCCTTGGTGATAGTTGGTTATCCCTCAATAGATAAAATAAAGCATCAGTAGCAAGGACACATAGGGAAGGATCCAATAGGAACCCTTGTCCAAGATAGATCTAGTAAGGGAAAAGGGGTTTGGTCTTATACCATTTACTTCCACTATTGCATGAGAATCCACCATGAGTGTTTTGACCAAGTTACAAAATTGATTGGGGAATCCCAATCCTTCTAACATCATGAAGATAAAGATTCATTCAACCCTTTTGTATGCTTTCTCAAAATCTATGAGAACCATTTCTATATTCTGATTAGATCCTTTAACCCAATTCATAGATTCCCAACAAGTGAGTAGATTTTCTAGGATGTACCTTCCTTTTGCAAATCTTGTTTGAGTGGAGCAAATCACCTTGGGCAGAATGTCTTCTAATATCTTAGCAATGACCTTTGTCAAGATTTTGTAGGATACATTTAGAAGAGTCATAGGTCTCGTAGGGACCTATCCCCCTCCTTAGGGATGATCTTAATAAGAGGTTTTGATCTCTTGACCAAGTGAGCCTTCTTCCAATGACTCATTATACAACCCTAGCAATTCTTCACCTATCCACTTCATATTCTTCTTATAAAACTCCACCAAAAGTCCATCTAGCCTTGGAGCTTTATCATTTCTAAGAGCCATGATGGCTTTATTAATCTCCTCAACTGAAATGCTTATTTTAAGAGGTACTAAATTAGACTCAAAGATCTTTTTAGGGACCAATTTTTTTGTCTTATTTCTAGCTTGATCTTTCTCCAATATATTATCTTATGTTGTGGACAAATGGTTGTAGAATCTTTTGAATGCATTGAGGATTTCTTTGGGATCCATGATTTATCTTTGAATATCCTAGATATTTCCAACATGCTACTTGGATTCTTTGGTCTTTAACATTTAAAAAAATTTAGAGCCTTTATCTCCATGTTCAAGCCAGTTAATTTTGACTCTAGTTTTTATTCTCATTATTTTCATATTTTGAATTTTCCCGAGTGCATTTCTTGTTAGGGCAAGTACCACATTGGCTTCAATATTGGAAGGATCAATTTGTGTAGCTTATTTAGCTATTATCAAGGTCGAATGGAGGTTTGTTTCAAGCTTTCTAATATCATTTTCTTTATTTCTCCCAATATTTTGAAACAATCCCTTTGAAGCAACAATATTTTGGTTCCATCTCTTTTTAGCATTGTGTAGGGTTGGGTTGGTTTGATTGATAAACCTTATGATGTTTACCACTTGGATAATATCTTCATCCAACAATAATATGGTGTTAAGGTTGAAAAATTTATCTTTTCCCTTTGAATTTAAGGAGAGCCTATGATGTGCATGTGGAAATGATAGGGTGGTGATCAGATTGGGTATAGGGGGTAACTTGTACTCCACCACCTAGATTGTCTTTCTTGAACTGTATTTTTTCCATATTGGCATAGAATCTATCAAGTCTAGAGTAGATTATTTTATTACCTTGTTGGAAGTTGCACCATGTAAACCACAACTCTTTATATTCCTTTTTAGCCCATCCATGGGGTCCAATAGTATAAGTTTTTTTAATTTATCTTTACCAAAAAAATCTCTCTTCCCCCTTCCAATCTAGCTTAGAGCCTCCCGATTTGTCATATGGTGCTTCTATCATATTGAAGTCACCACCAAGGATCCATGGAACTTTATCCAGTTGAGCCATCCAATTCCATAATTCAATCATTTCCTTATGATCATTGGAGGCATATATTGAAGCTACTCCAACCTTGCCCTCTTTAGTTTTCACTATGATCCAGACCAATCTGTTACATGGGGAGCATCCCCATTTAGAAATGTGGTTGCTCCATCTATTATTGACCAATATTACAACAGCACCCTTTCCCTTGGCGTGTTTGGTACTATAAGGAATGACATCCTTCCATATACGTTTAAAGCACACATCAAGTTGGAAACTCACTACTTTGAGTTCTTGAAACATAAGAAAATCAATATTACCATGGGCTCTTAGAAACCTTTTGACAACATACAAGTTTTGTTGGGGATTCTAGTCCCATGATATTTCAACTCCATTAGGAAAGTTTATGTTTCCATATCCATAGGGGGTTGGAAGGTCTTGTAGCATTTAGGTAGTTTTCCTTTTGACCCTCTATGAGATGCCTTAAATGAGACTAACCCATGAGGTATGCCCCTTTCCTTTCTAATAACAACACCAGTACCTAATCCTATTGGGGTACTATCCCTCCTTACTCTCTTTTTCTTCTTACTACCCTTTTTAGGCTTATTTATCTTCTCCTTTACCATACATGTATCATTTTCTAGTATGTTTGATGGCACATATGGGATAGTGACTAGTGACCCCTTGGAAGGATCATCTTTTAGAATATTATGATTAGTACTAGATCTGTCAAGGTTAGGTCCATCATTATGGTAAATAGAAGGGTCAACAATAGCTTCACCTTGCTCAGATGGGATGGAATACACATCCTTATCCATTTGATGGCCTAGAGAAGATTCAACTGGTGCATTGGGGCAAGAAGAAGTCTGGACAATCACATGAGTAGGGATGGGCATCTCCCTCTCAACCTATGTAGTTAGGGTGAAGTCATAGTTGGCTTTGATATTATCCACATTGATGGAATCAATCCTCATAGAGGGGGTAGCTTGGATGGTCTAAGATTCTCCATTATTTTTCTTTTCAAAATATTCTATTTTTTTTCTTAATTATGAGATCTTCCTGATTTTATCCATTACAATTTATTGTGCATTATTGGTTTTGCGGGTATTTGAGGGTGCAATAGTGGGTGTGGGGGGATCAAAATCCTTAGCTACAAATGATATGGAAGTCAGGGCTTTGACATAAACATATGTCTTAATAGAAGCATGCACTCTATCCAATTTGTGAACAATCTATGAGATCTTCCTGATTTTATCCATTACAATCTATTGTGCATTATTGGTTTTGCGGGTATTTGAGGATGCAATAGCGGGTGTGGGGGGCTCAAAATCCTTAGCTAAAAATGGTATGGAAGTTGGGGCTTTGGCATAAAAATATGTCTTAATAGAAGCATGCACTCTATCCAATTCATGAACAATGGAAGGAGGGGAAGGGGGGACAAAAGATTCAACATTGTGATAGAAGGGGTCAAGGGCAGGGTTAGGGATGGAATAATGGGGTCGGTCAAGGGGGGCTTCTTAGAATTAGGAGGATAGATGGGGGAAGAGAGAGTCTAAACATCAGGAGTAGGGCGAGTAACTCCTTTGTTAGGCATTTGAGGGTATCCTTCTTTATTTTTCTGCTTCAGAATAAGGCAATATTTCCTAACATGTCCCTTTTTTTGTAGAGGAAGTAGGCATTGAGGCTTCCTAAGATCTCCACATGGAATTTGAAATGCTCCTCCTCTAGGTCTATAACAATCAAGATTGGGATGTGTATGCCAGGTTTGATGGCAAGAAGCACCCTTGCATCCATGTGGGGCGGAATGGATGGGGTTTCATCAACTCTAAGTACATTGCCTATATAGTCAAGCATTTTTGGCACTCATCTCCATAGAAATGGCAACACATTCTTGATGGTAACCCATCCTAGATTGGTTAAGGTTGTAACATCATGAAGATAAATCTCCATTCAACCCTGTTGTATGCTTTCTCAAAATCTATGAGAACCATTTCTATATTTTGATTAGATTCTTTAGCCCAATTCATATATTCCTAGTAGGTGAGTAGATTTTCCAGGATGTACCTTCCTTTCACAAATCATGTTTGAGTGGAGAAAATCACTTTCGGCAGAATGTCTTCTAATCTCTTAGCAAATGACCTTTGCCAAGATTTTGTAGGATACATTTAGGAGAGTGATAGGTCTCCATTTTTTAATTAGGGACCTATCCCCCTCCCTAGGGATGAACTTAATAAGCCTTGTGTTGATCTCTTGACCAAGTGAGTCTTCTTCCAATGACTCATTATAAAACCCCAATAGTTCTTCACCTATCCACTTCATATTCTTCTTATAAAATTCCACTGGAAGTCCATCTGGCCCTGGAGTTTTATCATTGCTAAGGGCCATGATGAATTTATTAATATCCTCAACTGAAAGGATTTTGTTAAGAGGTATTGAATCAAACTCAGAGATCTTTTTAGGGATCAAGTTTTTTATCTTATTTCTAGCATGCCCTTTCTCCAATTTGTTGTCTTTTATTGTGAAAAAATGGTTGTAGAAGCTTTTGAATGCATTGAGGATTTCTTTGGGATCTGTGATATGTCTTTCACTATCCCAGTTATTGTCAACATGTTGCTTGGCTTCTTTGGTCTTTAACATTTGAAAATTTAAATGGATATACATTCACTATAAAATGCTCTTGGTTGATGTCTTTCACTATCTAAAGTTCCTAATTTCAAAATAATTAAATAGATATAAATATTTATATATAGTTTATAATTTTCACAAAAATAAATATTTATATCCATTTAATTATTTTGAAATTAGGAAATTTGGATTTTTTTTAACTAAATTTAAACAAAAATTTAGATGAATAAATGATTACAAAATAAAATTCTCATTTCTCTTATGTTTTGTATCTACTTTAATTAGTGGCTTATATTTTTTATCCCTAGATTTATATGGCATCACATTGGAATAGATTCTTGGGTGTAGATTTGACCTAGGCGACTTCTATAATTACAAATTTAATCTCCCAAGTTTAAAATCCAAAATTCAAAATGTCTTGCCAACCATTTCATTATCAATTATGAGTCAACATAGCAAACATGTATTTTTTAATCTGTGGGCTCAATCATTGTATTTAAAAGATATTATCTCATTCACTCAAAATCACATAGGAATCTATTAAGCACATTTCAAATTCAAGTTATAAAATGGATAAATGGATTCTAGTAAATTATCAAATTGTTGCATTATAGCACATAATTCTAGCCTCAACATATACTTGTTTGTTGCATTTGTTAAAATGGTGAGATTAACCTTAGGTTCTTACGGAATTCATGTGTCTTCATGTTCCTTGAAAAGCATTCTACGGGACATGAGAGGAGAAATACTTAATATTTATATTTTTATAAAAACTGTAATTGCATCTTTAAGAGTTGAACATGTCGTTGATGGAGATGAGTCAAAATTGGACAACATACCTCCTATGCATTCCCTTTTAAGAATTTGAAGAGTCATGAGTTGGACTCTCAAGACTAGAGGGTGAAAGGTTATTTGTCGTGTGATCTGAAGAGTTGCTAGGAGTTACAAAGCATTCAAAAGGTGGAAGAGTAACTTGGCTATAGGTTAGGAACCCATGTTGGAGCCATGTGAGTTATATTATTTTATTATCATGTCTATTGCTTTTCCACTATCTTAGGCATGATTTTTTGTAAATGGGTTCTTTCATCTTGTTTTGGTATACCATAGGGGTTTTCCCTCTCACAAGTTTCTATAAATTGGAGCCATAAGGTGGTAGAGTAATAAGTTGACTTCTCATAGAGTAGATAACGAGGTACTATCGAGTTGATTAGAGAGTGGTGAAGTGTATTGTTTTACATCTCTTTTTTGAAGATTAATAATCTATTTTCCCTCTAGTCTATACGACCTTTTTTTCCCAAAATGGTTTCTAAACAAAAATTTGATATCTCTTACGATTTATTATTTTTTTACGTTATGATTGAATGTGCAATCATGTAATCTTGTAGTGGTAATCTTATTTTCAGATTTGCATATGCACACATAGATTATTATTGCAACTTTACTTCACCTTATTTTTTCAATAGTATTTGACTTACCCTCAAAATTGTAAAATTAAACTATTAATACTAACCATCATGACACATCCAAACAAAAATTTTATGAATCCTAAAATCTACATTATCATGTTCACCACATATTCAAACCCACTCTCACAAAGATTAGCTGTGCACCCATATAACTAACCTAAAGCAAACAATCAAGATCTTCATTTAAACTAATCATAAGATTTCAAACATTATTTACAAGTCAACTTTATTCCAATTATACATTTCACTCAAGTTCAATAGTTTTCATTACCCATTCCAATTATACTTTTTAAATGATAAAATTAATTTCACACCTCATAAATCAATCATGTAGAATTCCGTAAGGTATACGACACTTTGGCCTCGGCACGCAATTTGACCAGACTTTGTACAATTCTGATTTGTACTATATATATAAATAAGTCAGTCTTAACAGGTACGGAACGTGCGGACTGTAATGCAAATTGGACCATTAGATACATGTTCCGTACAAATCAAAGCTGTTTGGAAAAATTTGCGCCCCATTTCGTGTGCCTCGAATTAAGGCCCACAAGAGAAGGAATCCTTTCTTAACCTTACCTCACATAAACTCTACAAGTTAATTGTTGCTAGTGGTGGTTCCCCTTGACTTCCCAACCTCTTTCTTGCAATTTGTTGTTTAACATGTGAATAGAATTTTGCATATCTTTTATATATATATATATATATATAAAGCTAGTAAGAATTGTTAATCTCCTCATCTTGTTATATCTAGTAGTTCATGAAAGCTTATGTAGGTAAAAGTAGATTTTCAAGGTAAATTAGGTTGCAAAGTAATTTTGAATATTCAAATGTGTATTTAAACAACATTAAGATAGATTTAAAGCTTGTAATCAATTGCCAACTATGACCTTTCAATTCATGTTCTCGGTGGAGAGCTATTTTCAAGCATGTGCTTTCAAATTAAGTATTGTCTTTAGTAATGTAGGGTGGTGAAGTAATGGACTACTCCTACATGTCTCTTGATTATCCATCTAATTTGATTTGACTGTGCATTTTTCCTTGTATGATTAAGAGCTGTGTGCTCATTTTCTAGGAGAGACATGCATTTGTTGACTTGTTCTCTTAAAAACCAAGTTAAATGCAAACCTTTCTTGTGTTTTTAACTTTTAACATGTAGGGTAGCCTTAGTTTAGGGGTCTAAAAACTTCTACTAACCTTTGTAGCATGTACTTTGATAAAAAAAATGAATTAAGTAAATATAGTTATAGCATCCATCGAAAAATCATAATCTCTCAAGCAAGTGAAATCAAGCAATCAAGAAGCAAGCAAGAAGGAGAAGGAAAAAATTCAAGCATTCATTCATCTTCAAGCATTCAAGCATTCAACATTCAATTCATCAAGGAGATCCATCGGTAGTCATTGAATGATTCACTCTCTATGGAGCCCTCTTGTTGAAGATTTCTCCATCCACATCCATTCAAGCTTCTTCTTATTCCAAGATCAATTCAAGATTGGTTTTGAAGATCTAAAGATAATTGATTTGAGACATCCTAGATCCAATTCTACATTCATTTGGAGCATGCTAGTTCTAGACAATTGGTGCTCAGAATTAAATTGATGGTCAATAAGGGTATGAGCATACCCAAAATGCATATGTGATCAAGGTTTGAATTTGGAATCAATACAAAAGGCAATTCGTAATGGAATCGGGTCTATGTGTGCAAGAGGAGATAAATAAATGAAATTAAAGGGGGCGCACCTCAACTTAAGGGCCCACATGTAAATTCAGAAAAGAGAAGACAAATCTTTAAATATTTATTAATTAAATACATAAAAAAAAGGCTAATGATGCATGAAAGACTTGGACACAAAAAAGGGGCCTAACTAAGGACCAAAATTATACTACTTACAATTTAGGAAGCTAGAATAATTAATTTCTTCAATAGAATGTGCAATGTTCAACTTTAATGTCCTAGCACTAGACTACTTTAATTACCTATATCCACTTCAACGCCTTACAAAGGTCATCCACATCTTTCTTGATGCCAATAATCCACAAAGGAATGTTGTAAGTCCCAAATACTTAGCCCCTCCAAAGGAATGCATGGCTATAATTTCTTAAATTCATGTGCTTATTATTGTTCTTTTCTATTTCATTTGGTTAATGGATATATATTTTTATAAGGTAATTTTTATTTTAAAACAATTATACTGCATGATATAGAATTACATTGTTTGACTTGTAGAACATAATCATATTATATTTGTATAACATGAATATTAACTTAGCCAATAAAGAGTAGAAGATTCTGATGAGTAATACCATTTTTGACATTCTAGCTCATCTCTATAGTGATGGTTTGGAATCTAGTAGTGGTTGGTCAAAGGTATTTTTCATTGTGTAGGGTTTGTAATCTATGAGATTAAAATAAATCATTTTAAGATCACTTTGTTGTATTATAATAGATTTGTTATAATATGAATGGTGACCATTTTGTTGTTATTTATTCAATGTCATTGATATGTTATTTTTTAATAATAATAATAATGATATGGTTATGACTTGAAGTTTGATCTTTTATTATAGTTTGAGATGAAGGACTTAGGAGTTTCTAGATATATTTTAGGGTATGGATGTTAGAAGAGATAAAGTGAACATAAATATTTTGTTTTTTTATTAAGGTACAAATAGGTTTTGAAGGGACCTGAAACCCTTTAACAGAAGGTCTTAACTAGATAAAATATTAACCATTACAAACCAAGATGGACAACTACCCAAAGAGTAAATAATAGGTCTAGTAGAAAATAGACAATAAAAAATACAAAACAACAAAAACCCAAAAAAATAGAAAGAACTAAGCCAGGGTCTTCAAGGTATCAACCACCTCTACTTTAAGTTGGTTCATGTTGTCTGCTTTTTTCTTCAACTCCTTTGTTTCTCGAGGGACCTTCTCAGCCTTCCTTTTCAGATTAGCTCGTGTCCTCTTGCTTGGCCTTGTATATTCTTCTTTACCCTTCTCCTTGTCCGTGTCCAGATCAGCAATTAACCTATCATGTTATTCATTTTCCAGTTTTCCCACCATGGTATTCATGGTCTCAACTATCATTTTAATGACCTTATGGATTATTTTCATGACAAACTAAAGATAATACTTGACTTTGTTCATTTTTTCTTCAAAATCAATAACCTTTCTTTCATAGTCCCTTTTGAGTTTCTCAATAGCCTACACATTTTTTTTTCAAGCTGTCCGCAATAGATTTTTTCTCTTCTTCGGTCCAAAGTTCCTTCTCCTTGATGCCTTCTTAACACCACTTGTTTCCATAACCTCAAGTTTATTATTCATATCCCTCTATTTTATTTGTGTATCCTTGATCTCATGGAATGTCCATTTGATGAGCCTAAAGAAATCAACTACACCATTCCTTGAAATAGCTAAGATATCTTCAAGGAACTCCCGGTCCAGTTTGAAATAATGAGAATCTGCCCTTAAATCCAAGGGGAACCTGGCTCTATCTTCTCTATTGGTCAAAGGGTACGACGTATAAGAGTCATTGGAAGTAGGGGAGGTAGAAGATACCTCCTTAGCATAACCAAAGGGGGGATATCCAAAGTTGGAGCTTTCCCCTTTTCAATAGACTGGGGGGGTAATAATCTTCTTTCTCTTATATTTTCTTTTACCAGACTCAGGGGTAGGGGGATTGTTTGTAGCCTTCAATTTTCCTTTACTATCAAGGGAGGGAATGAGGGTCAATTTATTTTTAACCTTCTTAGGAGGAACATACTCCTCTTCCTCCATCTTTGTGTTCCAATCAGCCTCCTCTTTAGAAATACTATTATCAAGATCTTCTTCTTTTGAAACAATAATTGGAGAAAATGGGGTAGGAAAAGCTTTGAAATTTTCATAAATTAAAAGTAAAATGCCTCATGAAGCAACAAATTTTTAACAAGGATTTTCATAGGTTCTTTAATACTAATTTTCAGAGAAGATGGAAAGTAAAAAGTGAAGAAAACCCTCACCAAGAAAAAAAATGATTTAGGAGGAGAATATGATGACTAAAGGCTCTACTAAATCTCCATCCAAAGTGATGTACTCCATCACAACCTTGAACACCTCCCTCCAAACTATCTTAATATTTGAGGTATCATAGCTTCTCTTTGAGACCTTCACCAAATCCTCCCTTTCCCCTCTGGTTTTCAAAAAAAAATTAATAGCCTCACCATAATAATTCCTATCCATATAAAACTTGAGACCTTCTATCAATAACCCAATGATCTATGTAATGAGGTTCTCGTCAATGACCACCTTCCTACCAAACAACACCATATTATTATCTTTTCAATTTTTGGCAAAAATCTTAGTTACTTTTGGGTCCCAACTATGCAATTTTTTAGTGTAGGGGTTGAGGCCACCCCTGACCAGAAGCTTCCATATGGTGGTGTTTCCTTTCAAATGGTCGTAGTTGATCAACTTCACTTGTCACCTATCACCTCCCATCTCTAGAATTGCAGAGCTATAGGGCATAGATGAAAACATGGAGTATAAAACCAGAGAAGCGAAAAAAATACCAAAAAAGAATGCAAGGTCATATGTTTAAAACCCACATTAAAATCACTAGCACATAAGGCCTTCTCGACACTAATGACATAATACCAAGGGGAAGTCATTTAAATCATTAGTTAATAGGGATATTTATGTTAGGAATAATATTTCACAATACAACTGAGAGGGGGCGGGGGGGGGGGGGGGTGAATCGGTTGTATGAAAGATTATTAAACTTTAAACTTTGAGTAGCAGCAATATCAGATCCAATGAACACAATGAATGCCAACACAACAACACAATATTTTGGTCTCAGGGAAACCCTATTAAAGGTTAAAAACTCGGTGGGAATTAGCACCCACAAATGATGTATTGAGAGTATAATATCCTTGTTAGAAGATTTAGCCCTATTAGGAGCTTATTGAAACATTATAGTACATAGTCCTTGTTAGAGGAAAAACCCTATTAGGAGTCAAGAAGAGAAAGGGGGCTCACTGCCCAAAGAAGGTTAAATCCACGTTCAGAACTCACTGTTCACAACAAGTGTATATGAAGAAATACATAATCTTTTGAACTGTCTGACAACAACTATCTTTTCTTGGTCAGTTCCAATGAAGTTCACCAGTAATACTCTACTCTACATCTAGTAGACACAAGCTCACAGCTCTCCCAATTCCTTTTACATCACATATATTCTCACCATGTCTTTTCCAAATAAAAGATCTTACATATATACCCTATTACATTCTACATGATCAGGTCGGCCCATTAAGATTTCCTAATTACATAAACTCTTGCTAAGATACACACGGTACCTAAAACAAGTACACAATGATTCTATTACAATAATTAAGGACTAACATCCTTAATTTACATTTACCAAACAAAATGCACACTACACCTCTGAAGTTAGCTCCCAAGTAGGTCTTCTCCAGATCACATGCCACAACTAATGTCATACAACATTCCGTACCTTGCACTAACCAATGAACATCTATCAGTGCCTTGTCTTTCATCTCTTAAGCTCGCATACACCTAATCCATATCTTCTATAAGATATACCAAAAACACATAGACTCACTTTTCCAGCTTCCACTATCACTGTCCAGGAACCAGTCTTCACCAAAACATTTGTAACTCTCCCAATATGCAACATTACATGATGTGATCTCAGATATAAGATCACAACATCTTCTTGTACTCTCATCTATCTTCACATGATCTGAAACATCCGTATAGTGTATGTATACTGTCATACTCAGCATGTACTCTTCATAAAAACATATGTTGACATCATTGACAAACCAAAAATGACAACAATATGAGTGCCCATTCATTAACGTAGTGATTAAACATATTAAATGTATCAATCATCACCCCATGCATTAGAAATATTCAACAATCTCCCCCTTTGGAATTGATGTCAATATATGGGAAAATTCATTATCCCAAAGTTATATCAATCCAAAGCTCTGCAACCAAACAATACTACATACAATCTCCCCATTCATTAGGGATTTTCTCATAGAAACACTCCCCCTTTGAAAACAATGGCAAAGGGTGCCATGAGTCATCAACTGTGTTTCAACACCTTCCTTCCACGATCACTCCCCTAAGGAGTAGATCCCTACATCTAGTCCATAACATGATAAGGCTCTGAAAACCTCTAGACTGATGCATCCCTGCATCATTTAATTCTGACTAGAAGGGGCCTGAACCCCAAGCATACCTCTGAGATATTCAAAGGTATCTTTTGGCAATAGTTTTGTGAAGATGTCTGCAATCTATTCCTTTGTAATAATATACTCTAACTTTATTTCCTTCTTTGCCACCTTGTCTCTCAAGAAGTGATACTTGATAGAAATATGTTTAGTTTTAGAGTGCATCACTGGATTCTTTGACATATTCACTATACTAGTGTTATCACAATGGATAATCACAGGCTCATCAAAAGTTATTCCAATATCTTTCAAAATTTTCTTCATCCAAACAATTTGAGTGCAATTTATAGCAACAACAACATACTCTGATTCAACAATAGATTGAGCTATACAATCTTACTTCTTACTTAACCATGAAACCAACTTTTTACCAAGAAAAAATGCACCTCCACTAGTACTCTTTCTATCATCAATGTTTCCCGCTCAATTAGCATTAGTATAAGCATGAAGTTCAAAGCTATTGTTTCTATCATACCATAAACCATAGTCTATTGTTCCTTTCAGATATCTCAGTATCCTTTTCACAATAGCTAGGTGTGTCTCTTTGGGTTTTGCCTAATATCTAGCCACAATTCCAATAGCATTAGCAATATCTGGTCTAGTGTGAGTTAGATATTGTAATCCTCCAACCATTGATCTGTACTTGGTCTGAAAAATACACTTTGATTCATCATCATCTGTCAGCTTATTACCAGTTACTGTGGGTGTACCAACTGGTTTATAGTCCTCCATTCCAAACTTTTTCAACATTTCTATAAGATATTTAGTTTGAGAAAGAAAAATGCCATCTTTTCTCTAATTTATTTGCAGTCCAAGAAAGAATTTCATTTCGCCTATCATGGACATCTCAAATTCATTTTCCATCTCTTTAGAAAATTTCTCACATAGATCATCATTACCTCCAAAGATAATATCATCAACAAAGACTTCTATTATCAAAACTCCATCTTCACTAGTTCTTAAATACAAATTAATGTTAGCATTACCTTTTTTGAATCCAAGCTGAAGTAGGTATTTGTCTAACCTTGCATACCAAGCCCTTTGGAGCTTGCTTTAGCCCATACAGTACCTTCTTCAACTTGCATACCATGTCTCCATCTTCGCATAGAGGAAATCCATCAGGTTGTTCTATATATACTTCTTCTTCAAGATCCCCTTTCAAGAATGCAGATTTCACATCCATCTGATACACTTTGAAGTTTTTGTGTGCAACATAAGCTAAGAATAATCTTACATCTTCTATCATAGAAATAGGAGAAAATGTCTCTTCAAAGTCTATACCTTCTTGTTGTGAATAGCCTTTACATACCAGTCTTTCTTTGTTTCTTACTACAACTCCTTCATTTATTTTATTTCTGAAAACCCATTTAGTTCCTATCACATTTTTGTTCTTAGGTCTAGGAACCAATTCCCAAGTGTTATTCTTCTTTATCTGATCTAACTCTTCTTTCATAGCATTTATCCAAGATTCATCTATGCAAGCTTCATTTGTATTATTTGGTTCAACTTGAGAAATCAAACAAATTTCTTCTCTAACCTTTGATCTAGTCAATACTCCTTGATTAGTATTGCCAATAATTTGATTTTCAAGATGATTATTCTTTACATACCTCAGATTTTTAGGAACCTCAGTAGCCTCATCTATGTCATTATCACAAATCTCATTTTCGCATTTAGTCTCAACAATTTCTTATTCTTCTGCAACAACAACCTCTTTGATCTCTATAACCTAATTACAGTCATACATTCTCTCTTGTATCTAAAACCTTTCATCTATCTTCACATTGTTACTTTCAATCATTTTTCTTAATCTTAGATTGAAACATTTGTAAGCCTTTCTCTTAGTAGAGTAACCAAAGAAAATTCCTTCATCACTTCTAGCATCAAACTTCCATATCTCACCATCTCTCTTGATATAGCACTTACTCCCAAAAATTCTAAAATATTTTATAGTAGGAGTATGATTAAACCATAATTCATAAGGAGTCTTACTTGTACCTTCTCTAATTTGAATTATGTTCAATGCATACACAACTGTCCCAACAACTTCTCTCCAATGTACATGAGATACATTTCCTTCAAGCAACATTGTCCTAGCAACATCAAGTATAGTCCAGTTTCTTCACCTAGCTATCCCATTTTGTTGTGGAGTCCTAGGAGAAGATGTCCATCTTTGTATTCCATGCTCTTCACAATATGAATTGAATAAGTCTGAAGTAAACTCTCCACCTCTGTCTGATCTTAAACATTTTATCTTTAAACCTGATTCATTCTCTACTTTTGCCTTGAATATCTTGAATTTATCAAATGCTTCTAATTTCTCTTTTAAGTAAGTAACCCACATCATTCTAGAAAAGTCATCAATAAAAAGTATGAAATTGTTGGATATTGCTAATGCATGGGGAGTTGATTGAGAAATTTAATATGTTTAATCACTACTTTACTGAATGGGTACTCATACTATTGTCATTTATGTTTTTTCACTGATGTCAACATTTGTTTCTATGAGGGAATCAGACTGGTTATCACAGTGTACGAACACTGTATGGATGTTTCAGATGTTGCAAAGACAGATGAGAATTTAGGAGGATGTTATGATCTTATATCCAAGAATTCATCATTTATTGCTTCATATTGGATGAGTTATAAATGTTTTGGTGAAGACTGGTCACTAACTGTGATAGTGAGAAATGATAGAGTTAGTCTCTGTGTTTTGTGTATATCTTACAAGAGATATGGAATTAGTGCATGCAAACTTCAAAGATTAACGATAGAGTATTGAAGAGTGTTCTATGAATTGTGCAAGGTATGAAATGTAGGATGACATCAGCTATGGCGTGTACTCTAGAAAGTGATCTACTTGGAAGTTGACTTCAGAGATGTAGCATGTATAATGGATGGTGAACTTGAATTAAGGATGTCAGTCCTAAATTGTTGTAATATAATCATTGTAGACTTGTTCTAGATACCGTGTGTATCTTAGCAAGGGTTTATATAATTGTTTATAATTAGGAAATCCTTATGGGCCGACCTATTTATAAGAATTGTAATAAGGTATAAATGAAAGGTCTTTTCTTTGGAAAAGAAATGTATGAGAAGAAGATGTTATAGAGAGGTTGTGAAAGTTGCGAGCTTGTGTTTGATGTATGTAGAGTAGAGGTTTATTGGTGGACTTCATTGGAACTAATCAAGCAAAGATAGTTTCTACTGAACAGTTCAAAAGATTGTGTATTTCTTCATATACACTTGTGTTGTGAATAGTGAGTTCTAAAGGTGGACTTAACCTTCTTTGGGCAATGAGCCTTGGGTAGTGAGCCCTCCCTTTTGTTCTTGACTCCTAATAGGGTCTATCCTCTAACAAGGACTATGTACTGTAATGTTTCAATAATCTCCTAACAAGGCTATATCTTCTAACAAGGATAACTATAATCTCAGTACATCATTTGTGGGTGCTAATTCCCACTAGGGTTTTTACCTTTAACAAGGTTTCCCCGAGTCCAAAATATTGTGTTATTGTGTTGGCATTCATTGTGGTCATTGGATCTGATATTGTGCTACTTAAAGTTTAAAGTTTAATAATTTGTTATACAACTAATTCACCCCCCCTCTCAGTTGTATTGTGGATTGTTATTCCTAACAATTGGTATCAGAGCAAGTGGTCCTTAGAGAGAAAGCTCAACAACTTGAGGTGATCTTGGAGATGACATTCTATAGGAATGATAGTCCGAAATTTGTTCCTGAAAACTTTGACAATTGGAAGAACAAGATGCAAACTCACCTAATTTGTTTGGGGATCGACTATTGGTTGATTACAAGGAAAAAGATAGCTATAAAGACTGAAGATGAATTAAAAACTGCTACTGTGGATGAAAAGAAGATATTTTCATTAAACATGATCGCAAGAGAAGCACTGATCAATGCACTCTCTAAAGGAGAGTTTACTGAAGTTAAAGACTTGGATTCGACATTGCAAATTTGGGAAATATTAGAGGCACTATATGAAGGAGACAAGTATACCAAATAAGCAAAGTTGAAAAACTAGAAGACAAAGATGGAGAAGCTGCAAATGAATGAGGATGAAAGCATTAGGGCCTATGTTCAAAGGGTTACATAAGCTGTAGTTGGAATCAGAAATTGTGGAGGCACTTATGATGAAGAAGAAATTATTGTGAAGATCCTCAGATCACTAATACCTTCTTACAAGTTCAAGGCTATGTCTATTCAAGAAACTATACCTCTGACTCTGAACTTTAGCAGAGAGATGTTGATTGCAAAGCTAACTACTTTTGAAGTTGCAGAATTAGGAGAAGCTGTACCTAAAGTTGAATATGCATTTAAGGAATTCTCACATAAGAAATTGTCTACACTTCTGAGCACCATCAAAGAATACCTAAAAGAAGAGCTTGGTGAGTATGCTGTGGAATGGGAATAGATAATGACAGGAGAAAGAAAGATGGATGAACTTGTTTCACTGATTGCTAGAAGAGAAAAAAGAGGTAAGGGCAAGTTTGAAGGCAAGTTACCCTTGAAATGTTTTTCATGCAATAAGGTAGGTCATTTTGCATCTAGATGTCCTACAAGAGTTTCTAAGTACAAACCTAATTATGAAAAGATTAAAAGGGACAGAGAATGTTATTATGCTAGTGAAGGAATCTCTAATGATGATGATTTAGATTGTGAAGAGATCGGATTTGTTGCTATTAGAGATGAACTAGTACATCAAGAAAAAGCTTTAGTATCTCATGTTGACAAGAAAACTGAATGGATAATTGACAGTGGTTGTTCTCATTATATGACTGGTGATAAGAACAATTTTGTTAAATTAGTAAAGTGTGATGGAGGTGTTGTGAGGTTTGGGGACAATCTCCCTAAATCTATCATAGGAGTAGGATCCATTACTCTGGATGGAAAGAATAATAGAGACAATGTACTGCTTGTTGAAGGATTGAAACATGACTTGTTGAGTGTTGGATAGTTAATGGATAAAGAGTTTTAGTTAAGTTTTTCTAATGGTAAATGTTTTATCAGAAGTAAGGAAGGAAATCTGATTGCAACTGGTACAAAATCTAGAGGTAATGTATTTGAATTAAACACATCTGGAGCCTCTTGTTTTGTTGCGAAGGTAGATGATAGTTGGTTATGGCATAGGAGATTTTGTCATGTTAATTTTGATAACATTGCGAAGGAAAGTATGGCTAATGTAGTAAGAGATCTACCAAAGATTGTGAAACCATCTAACACTGTATGCAGAGGATGTGTTATGGGAAAACAAACTAGAAGCAGTTATGAAAGAAAATCATATACATCAAAAGGAAAGTTGGATCTGGTACATACAAATCTATGTGGACCTACAAGAACAAAATCATACTATGGTGAAAGGTATTTTATACTTTTTGTTGATGACTTTTCTAGAATGATGTGGGTCACTTACTTGAAGGAAAAATCAGAAGCATTTGATAAATTTAAGTTGTTCAAAGAAAAATTAGAGAATGAATCAGGTTTAAAGATTAAGTGTCTAAGGTCAGACAGAGGTGGAGAATTTACTTTAGATTTATTCAATTCATACTACAAAGAGCATGGGATAAAGAGACAGACATCTACTCCTAGGACTCCACAACAGAATGAGATAGCAGAGTGAAGGAACATGACTATACTTGATGTTGCTAAGAAAATGTTTATTGAAGGAAATGTATCTCATGTACATTGGAGAGAGGTTGTTGGAATAGCAGTGTATACATTGAAAAAAATTTAAATTAGAGAAGGTACAAGTAAGACTCCCTATGAATTATGGTTTGACCATACTCCTACTATAAAATATTTCAAAATATTTGGTAGTAAGTGTTATATCAAGAGAGATGATGAGACAGGGAAGTTTGCTGCTAGAAGTGATGAAGGAATTTTCCTTGGTTACTTTGTTAAAAGCAAGGCTTACAAATGTTTCAATCTGAGATTGAGGAAGATGATTGAAAGTAACAATGTAAGAATAGATGAGAAGTTTTAGATACAAGAAAGAATGTATGATAGTAATCAGATTGCAGAGATAAAAGAAACTAGTATTGCTACAGAAGGAGAAGAACTTGTTGAGGTAGAAAGTGAAAAAGAGGCTTGTGATGCTAGAACAAGTAAGGCTACTGAGACTCCTAAAACACTGAGGTATGTAAAGAATAACCATCCTAAAAATCAAATTATTGGCAATACCAGTCAGGGAGTGCTAACTAGATCAAAGGTTAGAGAAGAAATTTGTTTGATTTCTCAAGTTGAACCAAAAACTACAGATGAAGCATTTAGAGATGAATCTTAGATAAATGTTATAAAAGAAGAGTTAGATCAGATAAAGAAGAATAATACTTGGGAATTGGTTCCTAGACCTAAAAACAAAAATGTAATAGGAACAAAATGGGTTTTTAGAAACAAGATGGATGAAGAAGGAACTGTTGTAAGGAACAAAGAAAGACTAGTGTGTAAGGGATACTCACAACAAGAAGGCATAGAATTTGAAGAAACATTTTATCTTGTTGCTAGAATAGAGGCAATAAGATTATTCTTGGCTTATGTTGCACATAGAAACTTTAAGGTGTATCAGATGGATGTGAAATCTGCATTTCTGAATGGAGATCTTGAAGAAGAAGTTTATATAGAACAACCAGATGGATTTCCTCTATGCAAAGATAAAGACATGGTGTGCAAATTGAAGAAAGCTCTATATGGGCTGAAGCAAGCTCCTAGGGCTTGGTATGAAAGGTTAGACAAGTATCTACTTCAGCTTGGATTCAGAAAAGGTAATGCAGATAGTAATTTGTATTTAAGAACTAGCGAAGATGGAATCCTGATAATAGAAGTCTTTGTGGATGATATTAACTTTGGAGGTAATGATGATCTATGTAAGAAATTTGCTAAAGAAATGGAAAATGAATTTGAGATGTCCATGATAGGTGAAATGAAATTCTTTCTTGGATTGGAAATAACTCAGAATGAGAATGGTATTTTTATTTCTCAGACCAAGTATCTCAAAGAGTTACTTAAGAAATTTGGAATGGAAGATTGTAAACCACTAGGAACACCTATGGTGATTGGTAACAAGCTAACAAGTGATGATGAATCAAAGTGTGTTTTTCAGACCTTGTATAGATCAATGGTTGGAGGACTACAATATCTGACCCACACCAAACCATATATTGCTAATGATGTTGGAATTGTGGCTAGATATCAAGTAGAACCTAAAGAAACACATCTAGCTGCCGTGAAAAGGATACTGAGGTATCTAAGAGGAACCATAGACTATGGCTTATGGTATGACAGAAATGATATCTTTGAACTTCACACTTATACTGATGCTGATTGGGTAGGGAATATTGATGATAGAAAAAGTACTAGTGGTGGTGCATTTTTCCTTGGGAAAAAGTTGGTTTCTTGGTTAAGTAAGAAACAAGATTATATAGCACAATCTACTGCTGAATCAGAGTATGTTGCTGCTGCCATAAATTGCACTCAGATTGTTTGGATGAAATAAATGCTGACAGACATTGGAATAAATTTTGATGAGCCTATGGTTATCGACTGTGATAACAACACTACAGTGAATATGTCAAAAAATCCAGTGATGCACTCCAAAACTAAACATATTTCTATTAAGTATCACTTCTTGAGAGACAAGGTGGCAGAAAAAGAAATCAAATTAGAATATATCAGTACAAAAGAGTAGATTTCAGACATCTTCACAAAGCCACTGTCGAAAGATACCTTTGAATATCTTAGAGGTATGCTGGGGGTTTAGGCCCCTCCTAGTCAGAATTAAATGATGTAGAGATGCATCAGGCCAGGGGTTTTTAGAGCCTTATCATAATCTGGACTGGATGTAGGGATCTACTCTTCAGGGGCACTGATCATGGAAGAAAGATATTGAAAAGTAGTTGATGACTCATGGAACCCTTTTCCATTGTTGTCAAAGGGGAAGTGTTGCTATGAGAAAATCACTACTGTATGGGGAGATTGTTTGGTTGCAAGACTTTGGATTGATATAACTTTGGGATAAGATTTTCCCATATGTTGACATCAATGCTAAAGGGGGAGATTTTTGGATATTTCTAATGCATGGGGAGGTTATTGAGACATTTAATATGTTTAATCACTACATTACAGAATGGGCACTCATACTATTGTCATTTGTGTTTTTTCACTGATGTCAACATATGTTTATGTGAGGGAATTAGACTGGTTATCACAATGTATGGACACTGCACAGATGTTTTAGATGCTGTGAAGATAGATGAGAGTTCAGGAGGTTATTGTGATCTTATATCCAAGATCACATCATTTATTGCTTCATATTGGATGAGTTACATATGTTTTGGTGAAGATTGGTCACTGACTGTGATAGTGAGAAATGATAGAGTTAGTCTCTGTGTTTTGTGTATAGCTTACATGAGATATGGAATCAGTGCATGCGAACTTCAGAGATGAAAGATAGAGTATTGAAGAGTGTTCTATGAATTGCGCAAGGTACAACAAGCAAGATGACATCAGTTGTGGCATGTACTCTGGAAAGTGATCTATTTGGAAGCTGACTTCAGAGATGTAGTGTGTATAGTAGATGGCGAACTTGAATTAAGGATGTCAGTCCTTAATTGTTGTAATATAATAATTATAGACTTGTTCTAGATACCATGTGTATCTTAGCAAGGGTTTATATAATTATTTGTAATTAGGAAAACCTTATGGGCTGACCTATTTATAAGAATTGTAATAAGGTATAAATGAAAGGTCTTTTCTTTGGAAATGAAAGGTATTTTCTTTGGAAAAGAAAGGTATGAGAAGAAGATGATATAGAGAGGTTGTGAAAGCTATGAGCTTGTGTCTGTTGTATGTAGAGTAGAGGTTTGTTGGTGGACTTCATTGGAACTGATCAAGAAAAGACAGTTGCTGCCAAACAGTTCAAAAGATTGTGTATTTCTTTATATACACTTGTGTTGCAAATAGTGAGTTTTGAAGGTGGACTTAACCTTCTTTGGACAGTGAGCCCTCCCTTTTGTTGTTTATTCCTAATAGGGTCTATCCTCTAACAAGGACTATGTACTATAATGTTTCAATAAACTCCCAATAGGGCTATATCTTCTAACAAGGATAACTATATTCTCATCACATCATTTGTGGGTACTAATTCCCATCGGGGGTTTTACCTTTAACAGGGTTTCCCCAAGACCAAAATATTATGTTATTGTGTTGGCATTCATTGTGTTCATTTGATTTGATATTGTGTTGCTTAAAGTTTAAAGTTTAATAATCTGTTATACAACTGATTCACCCCCCCTCTCAGTTGTATTATGGATTGTTATTCCTAACAGAAATACCTTTCACCATAGTATGATTTTGTCCTTGTAGGTCCACATAGGTCTGTATGTACTAGATCCAATTTTTCTTTTGATGTATATGCTTTACTTTTGTAACTGCTTTTGGTTTGTTTTCCCATAACACAATCTTCAGTAGATCTCTTATTTCTTTAGTCAAACTTGCATTCATAATATTGTTAAAGTTAACATGACAAAACCTTTTATGCCATAACCAACTGTCATCTACTTTTGCAACAAAACAAGAGGCTCCATATGTATTTAATTTAAATACATTACCTCTAGATTTAGTACCAGTTATAATCAACTTTCCTGCCTTACTTCTGATAAAACATTTACCATCATTGAATTGTAACTAAAACTCTTTGTCCATCAACTGTCCAACACTCAATAAGTTATGCATAAGTCCATCAACAAGTGGTACATTATCAGTATTGGTTTTTCCATCTAGAGTATTAGATCCTACTCCTATGATAGGTTTAGGAAGATTATCTCCAAACCTCACAACACCACCATCATACTTTACTAATTTAACAAACTTGTTTTTATCTCTAGTCATATGATGTGAACAACCACTGTCTATGATCCATTCAGATTTCTTATCAACATGAGATACTAAATCTTTTTACTCATGTACTGGTTCATCTCTAATAGCAACAAATCCAATCTCCTCATAATCTAAATCATCATCATCAGAAATTCCTTCACTAGCATAATAACATTCCTTATCCTTTGAATACTTAGATTTGAAAAACTTAGGCCTGTACTTAAGAACTCTTGTAGGACATCTAGATGCAAAATGACCTACCTTATTGCATGAAAAAAATTTCAAAGGTAATTTGCCTTCAAATTTACTCTTACCTCTCTCTTCTCTTATAGAAATTAGTGCAAAAAGTTCATCCATCTTTCTTTCCTCTGCTTCTATATGTTCCCATTCCTTAGCACATTCATTGAGCTCTTGTTTTAGGTTCTCACTTTTGGTGCTCGGAAGTGCAGACATTATCTTCTTGTGTGCAGATGCTTTAAATGCAGATTCAACTTTAGGTACAGAATCTCGCAATTCAACAGCTTCAAAGGTAGTTAGCTTTGCAATCAACATCTCTCTGCTAAAGTTCGGAGTTAGAGGTATAGTCTCTTGAATGTATATAGCCTTAAACTTGTAAGAAGGTGTCAATAATCTAAGGATATTCGTAACAACTTCTTCATCATAAGTGCCTCCACAGTTTATGATTCCAACTACAACTTCTGTAACCCTTTGGACATAAGCCCTAATGCTTTCATCCTCATTCATTTGTAGCTTCTCCATCTTTTTTTTCTAGTTCTATAGATTCGCTTTCTTGGTATACTTGTCTCCTTCATATAGTGCTTCTAATATTTGCCAAATCTGCTATGCCAAATCCAAGTCTTTAACTTCGGTAAATTATCCTTCATAGAGTGCAGTGATTAGTGCTTCCCTTGCAACCATGTTAAGTGAAAATATCTTCTTCTCATATTCAGTAGTTGATGGTAAGTCATTCTCAGATTTCATACTACCTTATTCTTTGTAATCAACTAGTAGTCAATGCCTAAACAAAACAAATGAGTTCGCATCTTGTTTTTCTAGCTGTCAAAGTTTTCATGATCAAATTTCAAACTATCCTTCCTATAGAACGCCATCTCCAAGATCACCTCAAGCTATTAAGCTTTCTCTCTAAGGACTAGTAGCTTTGATACCAATTGTTAGGAATAACAGTCCATAATACAACTGAGAGCGGGGGGGGGGGGGGGGGTGAATAAATTGTATGAAAGATTATTAAACTTTAAACTTTGAGTAGTAGCAATATTAGATCCAATGAACACAATGAATGCCAGCACAAAAACACAATATTTTGGTCTCGGGGAAACCCTGTTAAAGGTAAAAGCCCTGGTGGGAATTAGCACCCACAAATGATGTATTGAGAGTATAGTATCCTTGTTAGAAGATTTAGCCCTGTTAGGAGCTTATTGAAATATTACAGTACACAATCCTTGTTAGAGGATAGACCCTGTTAGGAGTCAAGAAGAGAAAGGGGGCTCACTACCTAGGCTCATTGCCCAAAGAAGGTTAAATCTACCTTTAGAACTCACTATTCGCAACAAGTGTATATGAAGAAATACACAATATTTTGAACTGTCCAATAACAACTATCTTTGCTTGATTAGTTCCAATGAAGTTCACCAGTAATCCTCTACTCTACATCCAGCAAACACAAGCTCACAGCTCTCCCAATTCCTTTTACATCACATATATTCTCACCATGTCTTTTCCAAAGAAAAGATCTTACATGTATACCCTATTACATTCTACATGATCAGGTTGTCCCATTAGGCTTTCCTAATTACATAAACTCTTTCTAAGATACACATAGTACCTAAAACAAGTACATAATGATTCTATTACAATAATTAAGGACCGACATCCTTAATTTACATTTTCCAAACAAAATACATGCTACACCTTTGAAGTTGGCTCCCAAATAAGTCTTCTTGAGATCACACGCCATAGCTGATGTCATCCAACATTCCGTACCTTGTTCTGACTAATGAACATCCATCAGTGCCTTGTCTTTCATCTCTTAAGCTTGCATACACCTAATCCATATCTTCTGTAAGATATACCAAAAATATAGAGAGTCACTTTGTCAGCTTCCACTATCATTGTCCAAGAACCAGTCTTCACCAAAACATTTGTAACTCTCCCAATATGCAACATTACATGATGTGATCTTAGATATAAGATCACAACATCTTCTTGTACTCTCAACTGTCTTTACACAATTTGAAACATCTATACAATATCTGTATACTATCATACTCAGCTTGTACTCTTCACAGAAACATATGTTGACATCAGTGACAAACCAAAAATGATAATAGTATGAGTGCCCATTCTATAACATAGTGATTAAACATGTTAAATGTATCAATCACCACCCCATGTATTAGCAATATCCAACAATATTCATATTAAATGGTCGTAGTTGATCAAATTCACTTGTCACCTATCACCTCCCATCTCCAGAATTGTAGAGCTATAGGGTATAGATGAGAAACATGGAGTAGAAAACCAAAGAAGCAAAAAAAATACCAAAAAAGAATGCAAGGTCATATGTTTAAAACCCACATTGAAATCACTAGCACAGAAGGATTTCTTGACATTGATGACATGATACCAAGGGGAAGTCATTTAAATCATTAGTTAATAGTGATATTTACTCCCCTTTTGCGGGTTCTATTATACCTAAGCAAGGCTATGACATCAACCTCCAACTTGGCCTCCTCCTGCCACATGACCTTATCCTTCACCATAACACCTTTTTTAGCAAAGAAATCAGCCACTGTATTAGCTTCCCTATAGGCATGTTATATATAAAACTTTTCAAAAGAGGTAATAATCTTCTTTGATAAACTTATCCAACTATTAATAGTCCACAAAGTCTTAATGTTTCCTTTGAGATATTGAATTATCTTGTTTGAATAACCTTGAACCTAGACTCTTCTATAATTGAGCTGATGAGCAAGATTAAGCACCTGGTATGCTCCTATGGCTTCAACAAGGTGGTTAGTATGGCTACCTAAGTAGAGTGACACCATCAAAATAAAATTTCCGTTCTCATCCCTTATCACTCCCCCACACCCATCCAACAGGAGGAGGATTCCAAAACTTGCAATCTCTAGATTTTTTAATAGGTATAAAAGCATCAGTAATATCTATCTTAATCTGCCAATCCTTAGCCACCTTATAATCATAGTCCTTGTTGGTTCCCAAAACATTAGATTGCAATACCCTAAGAATGCACCCTCTTCTATAATCAGGTTGAGCAATTGATTTGGCCATCGAACAAGAACCCTTTTTATGAAATGATCTTTTACTCTTCAGGCTCTACAAAACCTAGGCAAGTATACCTTTTGATTTGAGAAGATTTGATCTATATCCTCAATCTCAATTTCAAACTCACTTGATATGGCACATGTACAAGTGAATTTTCAAGATTTTACTAGCTTCTCTATAATCTCCTACTTTTGATCCTTCTAATTTTTCTACTTTAATCTTTTTATCTCTTATTCGAATCATTTTAAATAATCTCCATTTCTTATGCTATTATTCTTGAGTTTAACTTCACTTCTACTTCTACCTTCAACTATCCTAATTATCTTGATTCTATTACTTGTTCTTCTATCATTGCTTTACTTTGATTCTATCATTACTTCTAATCCTTTTATTTGTATAATTCTTTTATTGTTATCTTTCTTTGAATGATGCTTTTAGTATCGATGACCAGTGCCTTCTCTTCTTTGGGCAATAGAGTCACCTTCTCTTAAGATCCTAACACATAGCTTTATGAGACACTTTTTAAATTTATCACTTGGATAAATACGTCAACTACCTAACTCTTAGTGTGTGTGTGTATATATATATATATATATATATATATATATATATATATATATATATATATATATATATATATATATATATATATATATATATATATATATATATATATATATATATATATATCACCACAATTAGTCCAATTGAATTTAACTTCTACTTGAAGAGATCAATTAGACAGGACACAGAAGGAAATAAATTCTTCAAATGATCTTTGATGTTCAAACTGTAGTGACAATAAACAACTTATTCATACAAGAATTTAAGGTAGCATTCAATTACTACAATTGAAAATCATAAAGAACTTATTTAAAAATAAAGTTGATCCACTACACAATTGGAGAGAGTATACTAAAAATCCTTCATTAACTGATATGTGATATTTGTATTACATCTTTTCTTGTAAATCTGAATCTCTCCCCATCCAATTTGTGATCACCCTTTTATAAACACAAGGGAACCATTCAGATCAGTTACAACTTTTGGAGGTCAAACACCATGCATGTTTGATTAATTAATCACCCTTAACAAACTAACTCATCTAGCAACTAATTACATACAATGCATTTACAAATTATTTAAGAATAATTTGTCTTCCATAGTACCCAATACAATTCCGATCTTTGCAAACATAAGTGTGCAGTGGTCCTTCAGAATATAGAATGAATTGTCACTAGAAATGGTAATGAGATCTCCACTTTCTTTCCTTTTTCATAATCTACTTTTCCTTTCCTCAGAGTCCACATTTTGAGTGGAAATCTATTTGAGGATTTCCATCTTAAAATATCTCCATTATAATTAATTTCCCTCTATTCCTGTTCACTCAAATCCATACTTTTTAGGACATGAGATCAAGTAACTGTTACCCAAATTTTCCTGTTCTAAACAAATTTGGCTAAATCTATCCCAAGGTCTCTATTTTTACCCTGCCAAGCATCCCTGAAATTTTCATGGTTTTCTACCCTGTTCTCTAGCCTCTACAATTTGTTTTATCCCCTAGTTTGCAGTCAAAAAATTCATAAAACTAGCCGTTATAAGGAATAAAACCTAGAAAACCCTAAGCCTTGTTTTAATTCATTGTTGCTTTATCAGCCACTTAAGTTCCCAATTACCCATGTGCACTAAATTCTTATTGGTTGGTCACCTATTCTCTTATTTCCCCAGTGGTTACCTTTTCCATTGGGCGATTCGGTGACTGCAGTAATTCTCTCAGTCGCTTAATGTTTCACGATGATCGGTAAATGGCTAGCAACTCAGAGAATGGTTAACATTTCCTTGGTCGCGTGATCGCTAAGTTCTTCGGCGGTCTCAAATTTGTGGGGTCCCAATCCTAAAGGATCAACGGTCATTGTAAGTTCACGAAGGGTCTGTCAGAGGCTTGCGATCTTGTGACAACCGTTGATTCTTCCAAGTGTGCTATGCTTCAAACCTTGTGTGGGTCCATTGCCACGTCATCCTATGTGGAAGCTCCTGATTGGCCAAAGGTTGTGATGTGTAACCTGGTCAGAAGTGGGCCTAGTAGACTATGTTCCTTTTGATCCGACGGCTGGCGCATGATCTCATGGGTTGTGTCAGAGCCATCAGATTATGCGCTGACCGTTGATTTCACTTTGTTGTCAGAGCCTTGTGGGTGGGTCCTCATTTTCTGATGTGCTCATCTTCTATTGGTCCACATAGCGATGACTAAGATTTATCAGTGGGGCCGTGTCAAAGTCTCTGTAGGGATGTTAGAAGGATGAAGATCGACGGCTGGCATATCTTTGTGAAGAGGTTTTTTGACACATGCGATCATGCACCCGTTGTTGGATTGGAATCTAGTTCTCAGTGGGTCCGATGTCAAAAAGGTGCCAAGGTGTTTGGTGATGAAGCAGTTGGAGTGAATGGAAAGATGACATGTGGAAAATTGGGCCCAAGGTTAGTAAAGTATTCTACGAATCAGAGACTAAGGGATTTCTCTTGTTCACTGAGTTTAACCAGGGTCAGCAAAAGGATTAAGAAATTTAGCGACCGCTTTGTTCGCATAGTCACTTAACTAGACCAGGGTTATGAGAAGTTCTTTGTGACTTAGAGAAAAGTCTTTGGTAGCGTAGTCATCGAATGACTTAAGAAAGAAAAGCTTGAGGTGGGGCCAAACTACCATGTGTGCTGATGTGTTAGATTTTCATTGGCTGCAGTGTGCTGAGATGGATTTTGACTTTTCAAGGAGGTTCGCGGCTGTTGTAAGGATGATCTGGGTTGTCCATTTGCTAGGAAATAAAGGATATCGATGATCATGTTTTAAAATGACCTGCTAGCCATTAGCATTTAAATCCAAATTTCCTGCGAAAGTTTTGCTAAGGTTTTGCTGTTTTCGGCCATGCACGACGTCGGTTAGCTTAGGAATTAAATTCTTAGGATGATTATGGTTGAGAGGGTGATGGAGATGACTGTTGGCCAGTGTTGTAGGGTACCATGTCATGTTGAAGGTGCTAAATGGACTGGCACCACCTTTTTCCAGTGTTATTATTGAAAATACAAATATCTTCCAGATCAGATTTGGAACCTTCATGGCTTAGTGGAGTTGTAGGTGGGTAGATGAGTCGAGGTTGTTGTGTCTGCAGGTGAGTTTAGTACAATAGGATCAACACACAAAGAAGGATTTGATCTAATTGCTGACATTCTCAAAATTTTATGATGGGTCATCAGTACAGCTAGGGTTTGATTATTGTATTGTAAAACCATGTAACCCTAGTTAGGTTTTTTGACTCCTGCTTGCGTGTAGTTGAGTTGGTATATATTGTAATTTTGGAGCCTTAGTGCTCAGAGAGTTCACATTTTGTAAAGAAGAAAGTCTCTTTCTTAGAAAGCTATCTGTGACATTTCTTCCTACCCTCTGGTTTTCCACATTCTATAATCTCCCATTGATTATTCAAACATTGCAGAGGTATTTTGTGACAATCCTTCATGTCCCTATGCTTCCTTGTCTGAATCATCTCTTAATGAATTGAAGTCTATGCATGTTTTCAATGACAACTTAGGGTTCCTGATCCCTCTTACTTTTTGTAATTATGTGTGTTATTGTGTTTGATCTAATTTAGATGTTTTTGTGGGTATACTTCAGCCCCCTAACAGTCTTGTCTCAATCCTACACCGAGTTGCAGAAGTGAATGTCTGCTTGCAGGTCATAAGTTGTGTCTTATGTTTAGGCCCTCCTATGAAACACTTATGCAAGCCTATTCAGTAAGTTGTGACCTACTAGACCTAAGCCTTTCATTGGTTATATCCCTCTATGCTGTAATTCATACCCCAATTTTGGTTTATCACCTAGTAGGTAGTTTTCTTTTCAGTCATTTCCCTTTCCAAGCATTCCTTCTATCCCTTTTCCCCTCAAGTTTTACTTTTCATGTCAAGAAGCAAATTCAAGTGATTATCCAAGAGGAACCAGCCTAGAACCTAGAGGTCTCATCTCAGTTAGCATAGGTCCCACACTTGGAGATGATTCCCATGTTATACTAGGTTATCAAGACTACAAGAGCTTGAAACAAGGGTGCAAACCTAGTGTATAATAGTAAAATTTCTTTGGGGTGTTTTGAACAATCAATTTCATGAGCTTTGTCTTGTGACTTCACTTTTTAGAGGCATGTTTTTGAACATTACAAGTGCCTTGTCTTTTCTTCCACATTTTGTGCCTATTATTGTATCAAACACTTCCAATAGCACTTACTTGGCTTCATCTTGGAAAATCTCAGGCACTAACTTCTATCCAAGAATGACATTCACAAGAGAGATTAACTCTGGAGGAAATTGAAAAATATTTTACGAATCCAGTTTGGTATTTTAGTAATTTATTACAAAATAAGCTACGATATGTTGTACAGTGTCAGTTCCTTACTCACACTTCCAAGTTTAACAATATATGTTGAAGCCATGACCATAGATGATTCCCCAAAGCATAGTTTATCATTTTGGGATAATTCATATTCCTCAAGGGTGTCAATATTTTTTTTATGTTCAGGTAGAGCTTCTCAATTCTTATTCTATAATCAATGCAATAACAAGCTCGTCGATTTTAACCCCAATTTCTGATCTGGCCTCATCAAGAGATAAGCGGGTGACCAAAATTTATCACATTTCCTCCTGTAGATACTCCTATTTAAGCATTCTATGAAAATATTGAGAAGGATTCCACATTGTACAACTATGTGCATGCCTTGTCTTTCCCTTCTATACTCTATAAATATATCTACTAATATGTATGGCATTTTGTCAAACAACTCGGGTATAGTCTCTGTGGCTCAACATTGAGCATACATATTAGTCACCTAGGAAAAAAACTTGTTTGACGATTTATCAAGCCCCTTTACTAATTAATCCTCTACAATAATTTCATCTTGTGAGACCATACTTCTTTGAGACAGTATGTCAAAAAAATCACTGCACTGTCTATTACTTCCACCATGTCATCAAGGACATCAAACTTCCTGAAACAACAATTTATATACTCTACCTATGTTTCAACATTTCATGTACATACACTGACCAGATCATTTCTGAATATATCTCTGTAAACACTTAAAATTGGCTTGATAAATTAATTAAATATTTATTATTTAATTAATATTTATTCTTTCTAGTACGAGGTAAATTATTTAATTTATTTAGTACATTCACTTATATTATTCTTCTTATCCTAAGTCCACTAATTATTCTTATTAAAGTGATTTAATTAATTATTCAATTATATAATCACTATATAACTAAGTCTTTTAGTCCATCTCATAAACCTAGTCACTTGACACATCATCTTGGCTAAGATAATTAATTAATATTAATTATTAATTAGTCACATTTATCCTCACCCATGTGTCCTATTTTCAAGGGCTATGTAGCCTCATGAGACTCGGTCTCATGACCACATGTCCTCTTTGAACTTAGTCAAGATTTCATTCCCTATTCCTTAGGACCTTCTCTAGCCACCTCCAGGAGTCAAAGGTGACTCATGGGACATTTGTACCAAGAGTCCTCATGAGGAAAATGTCTTCCCACCTTATTCTCAAGAGTCTTTGTGAGACACTTAACATGTGTCTTTCCTTTTACACTCTCTTTTGTCAATGTAGGAGGAACATCTCTCCTATTCCTCCTCTCACATTCCAACTAAATCCATATTTCTCTCAACTCCTTCAACTAAGTCAATTTTATCCCTAAGATCTTTCATCTTTCAATATCCACCCTTGGATCTTTCCACCTAAGCTCGAGACCTCCAAAAATCTATAAAAGGAGCCTTCCTCTTCATTTGTGAACCTAATAGAAATAGTGAATTCAAGAAATCAAGCTATTTAGCATCATTTTGAGCATTTCCATATCATCCATATTCATCAAAAACTTGCATCAACCATCATAGCATAAGGATCATTCTAGATTTATCCTAGTTTTACATTATACCATTCCACTATCTCCACACTTTGGAAGCATCTTGGAAAAAGGAGCAGATTTACAATTTTGAGAGCTCACCAATTCAAGAATTCAAGGCTAGGAGAACAACGGAGACAAGTTGCATGGGTGAGTGAAATATATTTTTAGTTTATTTCCCTTTGTAATCTTCAGTGTGAGTGCATTTTAGAGAGATTTCGTAACTAATTATGTGGTTAGTATTTCATTTCTAGGATAGTACTATTAATTTGCATACATTTTTTGCGCCCACCATGGGGCCTACCTATGAATTTTAACAATCAAAATTTTAGTTTTCCATGTGCAACATCTATAGGATATTTTTTGTACATACATACCCGAAACTTGGGCATACATTTAATCTTCTTGTCCATCCATTTCAGCCACAACAGTCATCAATTTTATGTCTATTCCATCTTCTTTCTGCACATCCTTTCTTACCTTCTACGCTTCCATTCCATATCTATGCGCATTTGACTAAGTTGTGCATACATTCCACTTTTTTGTGCATTTATCAACTATGTTGCGCATTTATCTAGTGCATCTACACATTCATTTAGAAATATTGTTTAAATTAGTTTTTTATTGCATTTTGCATTTAGCTGATAATTTAACAATTTGATATTTTTGTCATTTAGTAAATAGGTTGTTTTGTAGGACGTATTGTTGAAGACCCCTCGTAAATTACTCACAAATTCCCTTACAGGTTCCTTGGAAGAAAAAGGGGATTGTTAAGGAAACTATAATCTCATTTGGGCTTTAAAATATGACATGATTTATTTCTCATGTGTCTTCTTTAGTGTAGAATAAGTATTTTTTGTGTCTTGATGTTTAAGCACTCTCTAATCCTAAAAAGCTATAACAATGTATCCTCTCCCCTCACCTTCGTGGATTTTGGGTGTAAGAGAAACTGTTATATCTTTTAAAGGGCGATCTTTGGTGGGAAAAGAGGTACTCACCCCAAGGAATGACCCAACTGATAACAGGCTAAAGCCAAGCCATTTCAAACCAGTATATAAAAAATGTCTTTATGATTAGTCTCACAATGAATAGGTGTGAATTCATTATGGCAGCCAAAATATCCTCTAGTACCCGTGTGGTGCGTTAAAGTTCCTACATTGCTAAGGTGTAAAAATATTACTTTGAAATGATTGGGAGATTCCACTTAATTGGGAATATGGATTGATCATAGCCACCTGAACGGATGCTCTTGCTATATACTTTTGTTTTAGTGGCCAAAAAATTTCTATTTTTTGGCTCAAGGGGCCACCCAAGCCCATGAAGACACCTCACATTACTCATGGTTCATAGTAAAGATATAAGTTCTTTGGGAAGTAATAACCCATTTAATTTGGAACTTGGTGTGCTAGAGAAGTGAGTGCACAATAAGGACTAGCTCGTGCCACCAAGTTCCTAGACTATCCGCTTTGGATAAGCATGGCTAGATTTTATCTAAGTGAGGATTCAATAGATATTGTCCTTGCCAACCATAGGATATGTAAGCATGTTTGTGAATTCATTTTAGTTTAATTTAGCAATCAATCATTTATGTCTTTCATGTGTGGGTATATACATTTTCTTTCCAGAAAAGACAACAACCAAAATAAAAAATTCTCAAAAATTTTCCATCAAAATTGAAAGTTTTTCAAAATTGTGCATATATATGATATTGTTGTACATAAGTTTGTTGTACATGCACATATATATCTGATCTTGCACATATACTCATCATTGTTGCACATCCATAATTTGTTTTGGTACATCCATTAAATTGTCATGTGCATCTGTTACTGCGCATTCATCACATACACTATTTGTATGAATTTTGACCTATTGCAAAATACATTTTCAGATACCCATTTTTCATCTTCTTGTTGGTTGTGGAAACTTTTGATATCTTCAGGACATTATTACCTAGTTTGACCATCATTTTCATAATTTTATCATCTTTTCATGTATCCATATCTTTCTAAATCAATTTCTTAGTGTTGATAATCACCATTTAAACATCAAAATCTCTTTGTGAGTTTTACCTATTGGGATCTATCATCCTTATCTACAAACTTACTTAGATTTTATTCTTGATAGTTTTTTTATACCATAGTGAGCTTTATACCTCCTATAGACTTAGATTATTGATTATCAATTTCATTCAAAACTTTAGGAAATATTTTCACATCTTTCTATCAATCTAATATCCAACATACATATCAAAACTTTCATCCTATTTTCATCTTTCACCTTTTTATGGTTTAAACTAGATCACAAAAACTGAAGGAACCTGCAAATCCAGAATCCCAAGATAAAATGGCAAGAGCTAGTAATGATGAAAATATTTGGTCCAAATTCACTACTAGAGATACAATTTTGACAAATAAGGAAGAGCCCACATATCAAGAATTAAAAGAATCCATGCAAGATCCTACATTCCATAAGGTCATGGAAAGAATTTTAGACATGGACAAAGATAAATAATTCCTCATGCTTGCTCATCAAGGAGTCAAATTACCAACTAATTTTGATGTCTCTCTTCTTAAGGAACCACCTATAACAAATGATCAAGAAAAACCTACTGGTTCCCGAGAAACACATGCTCATGAAGCTATGGGAGACAAACAACCTAGTAGTACTCACAATACACAAGGACCTAATACATCTTTGGACCATGTCTTACAAAAAATCTAGATGCTTCAACAACATATTCGTGACATCCAAACTAGATCTTCTACAAAGAGATATTCCTTAGATGATATATGTTCTTATTATTTTGACAAGCATCTAGAAATGAATCAATTCTCTCCTCACTTTGAGGTGCCTAACAAAGGGAATTCAGATCCTCAAGACCACATATGTGAGTTTTGTGCTGCATATATTGAATTAGCTCACAATGAAACTTATCTTATGAGATTATTCCCATGTATCTTAGGAGGACAAGATATGGAATGGCTCTCTAAATTACCACTAGGAATCAAATCATTCAATGAGCTAATTGATAAATTTGTGACCCATTATTCATATAACATTAGACATGAGGTCACTATGCTCGATCTTTGTAATGCACAACAAAAGAATGGAGAACCTTTCCTTACTTTTTTCATAGATGATGTTAACTATTTGCCAAATATCCATGAACAATTTTTGAACAAGAAAAGATGGATATTTTTTGCACAACCTTACACTAGAAATGAGCTATAGATTGCAATTACAATATCCTAATTTTAACAAGCTCATTGAGAATGGAGTCAAGATTTAGAAAGCTATGGTTAGAAAAGGTGAGATCAAACTCTACTCTAAAGATAATGTTGGATCCTCAAATTCTATTAACAATAATTCTAATAACAACAACAATGATAAATCAAAGTTTTGGAACAAAAATAAGAATATTGTCAATGATATAATTGTTGATAACCGACATGTCAAAACAAAAAAGCGTGTCCTAGATCTCACAAGTAAGGCTAATGCTACTCAACCTACTCAAAGAAATCAAACAACATCACATAATCTCAACAATATTTCATCAAATTCAAGGTTACCTTTTATGCCTCAAAGAAGGACTTTCACTCCTTTAGGTGAGTCTCTTGAATCTTCTTTAAGGAAATTGATCACAAAAAAACTCATTGTGCTTCCTAAGATTAGAGACTATGAACCAAGAGAGAAAGCATCTTGGTGGAATGATGATTATTATTGTGAGTTTCATAGAGGTAAAGGACACAAAACCAATGAATTTCATAGACTTAAACATGTAGTACAAGACTTGATAGAAAGCAGTGAGATAAGTTTTGATGGACATACCTCAACTGAGTCACATACATCTTTTAAAGATCCACTTCCTGAACATGAGAAGGGACACTCTTCACTCTTCTATTACTAAGAGTGACAACCAAGCCAACTAGAATATGACATCTTATAAGTATGCTAACCATATCTCAGAGTGTGATCCTTCTCAATATTATGCTAATGTGATAACTATCAAAGAAAATAAATACAGTAAACTAGTTAATGTCACTACTTGAGCTCAATCAAATATTACTCTACAAGGTGTCTCATCCAAGCCTTCCACTTCACAAAATAAGTCTGCCTATGTGCCAAAGTATACACCAAGTGTCTCAAATAAATACAATCTTTTGGATCAATCAAAGAAAATGTCTGCCCAAATATCCATATTAGAGATTTTACACTTGTCACCATCTCATAAAGATATTCTTGAGAAAGATTTACTAGAGACTCATGTCCCAACTAATATAGATCAGACCCAATTCCAAGGTATGGTAGGACATTTTACTACACATTTATTATCTTTTACTCAGCATGATGATCTATCTATTAACCAACTACATAATGCTTTGCTTCATATTGAGGTACTTTTCCCAAAACCATAAGATTAAAATAGTTCTCATAGATGGGGGAGATGGCTTGAATATATGCACTTTAAAACTAGTCCTTGCATTGAGATTTTTTGAAAATGTAGTGGATCTAAAGAAGAAAATTACAATTAAGGCTTATGATGAAGAGGAGAGGTCATCAAAGGGTTCTTTGGTTCTACCTATTAGAGTGGGTCATGTAGTTAAAGATTTTCTTTTCCAATTACTTGATATGGAACTTAAATATAATACTCTTTTGGAATGACCATGGATTCATTCTATGCAAGTTGTACCATCAACTTATCATCAGTGCTTGAAATTTCCTTACAATGGCCAATAAATAATCATAAAAGGTGATCCCAATCCTTTTCAATAATTTAACACGGTGAAGGTTTCTCCTAAATCTTTGGTACCATACAATCATGTTGTATCTTCTACAATAAAAACTACTGGTCCTAGTAATATAGCACCGACATCCAAATCTAATGATATTAAGGTGGACATAAAAGAATAAAGCATGAGGTAATATAATTTGGGGCAAACATTTTGTATAACAGAATCACCATTATCTACTAAGTCATATGGAAAAACTTTGATTACCAAACAAAAATCAGATGCTCATCTTGTAACTATTTTTGGCACTTTTATAAGTGGGGGCACTATATCCAAGGAAGAAGATGAGAGAAATTCCAGTCACTCACTTTATAAAGAAAAGGAGGATGTAAAACATGAATATGTATCACTTGATATATATGGTAAGGGATACACTTTATTGCAAAAGATGGGATATGAAGGTAGTGGACTTGTGGGATTGCAAAGAGAAGGTGTCATAAAACCAATTTTGAAAAATCCAAACTACCAGAGAGATACTATAGGGTTGGGCTATAAAGAAGAAGGAACATATGAGCATAAAGGAAAGAAAAATTTTATATCTCAAATTATCACAAAATTTACCGATACCTTTGGATTGGGATTCTAAAAAGATGGAATGTATGTGGATAAGGAAAAATAAAGAATAACAACAAAACTTATTGATAGGCTTAGGGATAATCAAGGAAAAAGTGATGATACTAAGCCTAATAATTATGAATAAGATTCATTATTTGAATGTACTAAAGAGATAGGAATTGATTTAATTCATACCTATAGTGACACTTACCATGAGGGGGAGATCTCCAGGATCAAATCATTAGAATTAATCCCATATAGTACTACTCATCATGATCATGAGGAAAGTGAGAATCATCTTGTATAAGACAATTCAAATGAGAGTATGGAAATAGAGCTTACCAATACTATCATAAACCTTGATAATTTCTCTATGAATACCATTACCACCTTTGAGACTAACCCAAATGATCTATTACCCCTTATTTATTCCAAAATTATAGATTGGGATTCTCGTAATAATCCTGAACTTGACATTTTTCATAATGATGATGCAATCATTGATTATCTTGGAATGAAGGATCCTCTACCACCAGGGGAACATAAGTTAGGATTCCTTATTGAACTCAATGATATGGCTTATTTTGGAGAGGCTGTCAATCCTTTCATTCATAAAAATGTAAAAATAATAAATTGATCTAATGGTGAAAACCACTATGTGGTAGTATTAGATCTGAAAAAAGTACAAAGAAAAGATGCATCTAAGGGTGAAAACCTCTCTAAGGTGCCTGAGGATGGAAGGATTCACACTCTCCCCAATTATCTTTATCTAGAGAAATCAACAATACTCATTGAACCAACAGTGCTTCTCAACATTAGAACTAAGGAATCCAAGCACCTTCTTCAAGTAGCCGCCTCTTTAATAGATTCAAAAAGGGAAAAAATTTTACAAATTTTTAAGGAAAAACAAAAAAAAAATCAAATTTTCTTGGTCTTATGCCGACATGTTAGGTTTAGATCCTAACCTTATCATGCATCATTTGTCTATTGGATTGAGGATAAAGCCAGTAAAAAAAAAAAAACTCAAAAAGATGCATCCACATATTGCACTCCTGGTTAAAGAAGAATTGAAGAAACTTTTGGATGTTGGATTCATTAGAGCTATTGATTATGCTGAGTGGATTTCAAATATTGTATCAGTATCAAAGCTAGACAATTCTATTAGAATATGCATGTATTTCCAGGATCTAAACAAGGCTTGTCCTAAGGATGAATTTTTGTTGCCTAATATTGATATCATAGTTAATTTGGCAACTGGTCATGAAATGTTGTCCTTAATGGATGGGTTTTTGGGCTATAACCAGATCAAGATTGCCCCAAAATACTAAGAGAAGACAACTTTTACATGTCCTTGGGGAACATATTGTTGGAATGTCATGTCTTTTGGTCTCAAGAATGCCAGAGCAACTTATCAGAGATAAATGACCACTATATTCCATGATATGATGCATATTATAATGGAAAACTATGTAGACAATATCCTTGAAAAGTCCAAAATAAGAGAAGGTCATTTGAGAGTGCTAGATAAGATATTCACCTGGATGCAAAAGTATTAGATCCGGCCTAATCCCAAGAAATTTGTGTTTGGGGTTGCATCAGGAAAATTGTTGGGGTATATTGTTTCAGCTAAGGGCATAGAGGTTGATCTTGAGAAAGTCAAAGCAATTATGAAAATTTTATCCCCTATAAATATTATTCAATTAAGATAATTGCAAGGATGGATCCAATCTATTAGAAGATTTGTATCTCAACTGGAAAATAGAAGTCATCATTTTCAACATCTACTACATAGAGATATATCATTTCAGTGGGATGACAAGTGTGAAGAAGCCTTTGATAAGATCAAGAAGTATTTGGATAATCCACCTACTCTCATGTCTCCATTCTAGGTAAACCACTTTTTCTTTATATTTCAGCAACTGAGGTTTCTTTAGATGTTTTCCTAGCACAACAAGATCAAGATGGGAAAGAAAAATATATATATTATATCATTTGCACTCTGGTGGGATATGAGCTTAACTATTCACCAATTGAGTGTGCATGTTTGGCCATGGTCTTTACCTCATAAAAATGGAAGAATTACATGTTATCTCATTCTATCAAGCTCATTGTGAAAATGGATCCTTTGAAATATCTTCTAAGAAAGACAACATTAACAGGAAGATTGGCTAAGTGGGTTATGCTTCTTAGTGAATTTGACATTAAGTATGTGGATAGGAAGGCTATTAAAGGGAAATTCATTGTAGATTAGTTATTTGAAGCACCATTGATAAACGATCTTCCTATATAGACTGATTTTCCAGATGTAGACATTTTGACATTATCTACACAAGCATGGAAATTATATTTTTGATGGTTCATACACTCAACATGGCTCAGGCACTAGAGTGTTATTTGTTACACCACAAGGATACACAATATCAAAGTCTTACAAGTTACTCTTTCCTTGCACAAATAATGTGGTTGAATATGAGGCATTGTTAATAGGACTTAAAATGACTTTGCAATGGAAGGTTACATAATTGAATTTCTATGGAGATTCTCAGTTGATTATCAACCAAGTGAATGATGATTATCAGACCAAATATGATAAGTTGTTACCATGTAAACGTATGGTAAATGAATTTATACAATATTTCTCTATGATCACTTTTGAGAAAATTCTAAGACAAGATAACATGTCTACAAATGCCATGGCTACTATTTATTCTCTTCTTGATATGGAAAATACAAAAGCCCGCTTTGAGCTCTTGATGGAACCTTTGACTTATCCTATGTATGATGATTCTAATACAAGTATAATATTTCATATCATTGGAAAATAATATCCAAATTATGGGAAGATATATACCTATTTTAAATACAATACTATTCCTCTTGATTTATCTAGAAACCAAAAACATACCTTTCTCTGTTAAGCCTCCTGTTATATCCTAATTTCTAACACCCTCTATCGGCGAGGTCTTGACGATACTCTCTTATGATGTCTTGAACATGATGAAGCTCAAACTTCCTTGTGAGATGTACATGAGGGAATTGTGGGACACATTCAAGTGGTCCTTTCTTGGCTAAGAAGATCATGTGTATGGGTTACTATTTTCCTACCATGGAGATAGATTTGTTTCAATATGCTAGAAAATGTAAGAAGTGTCAGATTCATGAGAATTTTATTCATGCACCAGTACAGGAGCTCCATAATTTTTCAACTACATTTCCATTTAGTAAGTGGATACTTGACCTTGTGGGCACAATTCATCCTCCATATTCCAATGGCCATAAGTACATTATCACTACGACTAAGTATTTTACTAAATGGATTGAAGTTGTTTCATTGATTAATACCATTGGCAAACAAATATCCATGTTTATCCTTAATTACATCATTTATAGATATGGTATCCCTATGCATCTTATCACTGATCATGGGAAACAATTCCAAAATCAGAATATGGATGAATTATGCAAAAAATTCCACATTACCCATCATTATGCCACCATCTACTACCCTCAAGGAAATGGTCAAGTTGAGGTGTCTAATAAAACCATTGTTAAAATACTTCAGAATATTGTCAATGACATTGGTCGTGAGTGGCATATCCAATTAAATCCCACCCTATGGTCATACCTCACATCCATTCATACTCCCACTGGAGCCACACCATATTCTCTTGTCTATGGTTCTAAATTTGTCCTACCCCTCAAGGTCAAGTTACCCTCTCTATGAGTATCATTAAGATATCTAATTCCAAATGAATAGTCTAGGGTATCATGATTGCAAGAGCTTGGAATTGTTAGATGAGAGAAGACAAAGAGCCTTTTATCATTTGAAGTTTTATCATCAAATAATGTCCTAGAAATATAACAACAAAGTGAAGCCTTGAGAGTTTCAAGTGGGTGATTTAGTTCTCTGAGAAAATCCCCAAAATTAGCAGCATCGTGAAAAGAAAGGGAAGTTTAAACCCAATTGGTTGGGTCCTTTTGTGATTACTACAGCCTATGGATCAAGATCTTATCAGTTATCTACATCAGAAGGTGACATGTTGGATGAGCCTCTCAATAGTATGCACCTTAAGAAATTATATGCTTAAAAATACCAAAAAATTTAAAAAAAAATCAAAAGAAACTGAAATAAAAATAAGTGGCGAAAACCTAGAAACATGCCCTATTTTTGACAAGTTAGCTCTTCTATCTATTTTATTCCTCTAGCATCCCATCCTCTGTATATATCCATAATAAATTTCCTAGTCTACGTCATCCATTTCCAAATTTATATACCCATAATCAAACTCTCATCATAGCTTGGTCGTGTACTTCATCTTTTGTCTTATTCATGCATCCTTCTCCATCCATAATAAGTCAGTCTATTACCCAATTGGGGGAATGTCCTCTACTTTTTTTTTGAAGTGTATCTTTGATAGTCGTGACTCATAGAGGATAAAAATGGAGTATATCTTCACTCACCAGACAGCAAACACAATCAAATGAAATTCCACAATGATATCCTGATTATGTCTCTTAACTTGCGATATATCCATGAAACATAATTTCTTACCTACGCATTCAACTTATTCAACAAAATCATACCAAATTGAAACATTATCAAAGATCTTTTGGAAAGAAATGTGTATTCATGGAAATCATGTTTGTATGATTTTAATAGGTTATGCATTCATCTTTTGATTTCATCGTTATCATGTTTCCTATTCTAGTTTAGGATGTCCTTGGCATGAGTTAATCACTCCCATATGTCATTGACTAGAGTAGCCAGGATGGGGCATGATATTTTTCTTTGATTGTTTTTTGTGGGATATTTTCCAATGAAGTCAAACGAACAAGTAATTGGGGTGCATGTGCATAAGTGCCTTCATATATTTAATAAGCATCCAATCATACAATTGATATTATTATGACAATGCTATTAATAATGACATGCCACAGATACCTCGATTCCAATTACTTACTCCTAGATGGAGGGAAGAATATTCCTTGTTTGTTGATCATGCAAGTGAAACTCAAGTCATCTCGGCTCAATTATACTTATATGCTTGTCAAGATTTCTATATTAAGCTCCGTGTAAGAAGTGCTCAGGTCATCCTGGTTTAATTATACCATGATGCTTGAATTTTCTTGCAACATAAAGAGCTCAATGAGGATAAAAAATTCATGTTACCATGTTTGAAGATTCTTTTTGAAGTTGTGGAGATATACATTTATCATTATACTTTGCATACATAAGTTATTTTTTATATTTAATAGTGCCGCATTTTCTTAGATTATTTTTTTCGAATTGCTTCTTTTATAGCATTTTGTAAGGTTTCTTAATTCCTAGGCTATCTAGTTTATTCTTCTAGTGTCGAACATATTGTTATTATTTTGAGGAAATTAGACATCATAAAAAATATTATGCATTTCATATAGTTAATGTTAATTATTTATTTAATTTATCTCATTATCATTATTTATCATTTTCTTATTGTCATGTATCACGATCCATTTAGTTTTATTATATCATTATGTATTATTACATTGATCATTTAGTATTTTCTATTAATACACATCCATTCACATTTGATGATAACTGTGTATAGATTCTTCATTTCATTATTTTAATTCAGTTCATTAGACATCTTATAGGCTAAATTCATTATAATCTATAAGTTCTTTATTATTCTTTATACATCATTAATTAAATATATCACATTAGACTACATTTTATTAAGGAAATATAAATACCACAGCATCATCTAAATATTCACATCATATCCATATATATGCATGAGATAAATCACATATAACCATAATAAACATTTAGAATCATTATCATCTAGAATCATAGCATGTAGAATCATAAATCATATGAATATATAAAGCTTCATAAACATATATCATCACATCTTGCAAGTGTTAGTATCCATATCATAAAAACACAAAACTACATGTATGATAATGCCCATGTATAAAAATTCTATCATATAGATTCCATACAACATAAACATGATAAAAAGTATGATGTATAATGTCCAATGATATATCTCAAATAACAAAGTATCCATCAAGTCAAAATACATAATGATACAAAGTACAAATCAATAGTGTATACACAACTATCTAAGCTATACTGCCACCTGACTCAGTATGTCTCTACCTTTGTGTTGATATAGATGGCCCCATTGTATCTGTATCTCCTAAGCCTACCTATGGTCTAGAAGGTCATGAAGCTATGCCCCCACTATCCCCTAGAGCCTACTGGTATATTGCAGTCTTCACTACATATGAGCTCTCTTGGAATCACCCTATCAATTGATCTCTAGGAGCCACCTATTTGTATGCATCCTTCCAGTAGGTTATCTCCCTACTGGCTCTTAGCATCAATCATAGGCTATCTACATGTGGCCCTAAGGACCATGTTGTCTCTAGCTCATCTAGTAGAGTTTTAGCCTCACCCAACCACTCTATGGCCATGTCCTGCTCTCTACTTGCCACTTCCAACTCCCCCTCTAGAAACTCTACCTGTCTCTCAAGCTCTGGGACTTAATCTTCTTGTACCCGTGTCAGTCCTAGCCTGACTAGTAATGCATCTATGTCTATGTCCTCATCCTCCTATAGCTTTCTCTATATAAATGGGTCTTGACTCCTAATACCCATTCCTATGGGCTTATCTTGTCCTGCTATATATGGCATGTTCTCATCTTGTACAACTATGTCAGGCATCTTCTCATCCTGTTTCGCCTCATCTCTTAGAACATCCTATACCTATACCTCTGCATGTTCCTATGCCTATGCCTGTACATCTACTTGTACTAGGGCATCTGCATGTATCTATAATCAAGGAGGCATAGGTGTATCTCCCTCTTCCAAACCTACTTAGGGTACCTATCCCACTAGAGGTGGCATTTGTCCCTGTTGTCTCACCCCTCCTCCTCTCATGCATGGTCCTCCTCTCTATCCTTTGCCTCCATCGGGACCACCGCCAACATCATTATCATCTCCCCTACCACTTCTCCCTCTACCTCCATCTTCCCTACCACCTCTCCCTTATCTCTATCTCTTCTCCATCCTCCCATCTCCTACATCTCGTTGAGGTGGTCTCTCATCCAAATATGTCAGTCTCCAAAATGGATGTTCTTAGAGATATCTCTCATACTCTCCTGACATCCCTGGGTCAACCACTCCTTGCCTCATGGTCCATGTCTAGAATGGTATGTCAAGGGAATCCTATCATGTAGTCTTGAATGATATCATGGGTCCCAAATCACACCTCTCCTGATGAGTCCTCGTGAACTCTGTCATCCCCTGGATGCAGCCAAAATTTTTGAGTACTTGTTCAACCATCTGCTTCTTAATAATAAAGGGAGTCCTCCCTATTAGCCATCTCATCTTGAAATAGTATCCTAGTTGTCTCTCATCATCCTAGGAATCACAATCAAGGTATGGCCTCAAAATCACTGCATTAATAGTATCTAATGTGTGTCTCTAGTTCTCTAGTTATCCCAGCTTGTGTTGGGACTGAATAGATGCATACAAGAAAATATAAGGCTATCCTATGCCTTTGAACCTCATAGCCATTGGACGTGTTACATCTATATTCTCCTATTTAGGTTTTAAAATACCACCCCAACTCAAGCATTAGGGCTTAATGGTATCCTATCCTAATAATGGAAACCTTCTCAAGCTGTGGTTGGACTTTGATTAAGGAGTCTTTGGATTCTAGGCTGGTTCCTATTTGATCTGGAAATATCACGTCCTGATTGAAAACTTAGTGGGAAAAGGGAAAAGGAACTTTAAAATTGAAAGGGAAAAAGGGGGTGATACACCAAAATGAATTTAGACTTTTCTTGGAAACTAAAATAGTAACCCCAATTTATATATCAAAAGCTTGACACCTTGAATCACTAATCAACATATAGGTTAATTAGACCTTACTACTAGGGTATAGACCACAAATAGCTCAATCTATCAACAAACATACATATTCTACATAAGGCTTGAATTTTGCTCACATAGAGGAGGAATAAGAAACATTCACTTCTCCTAGCTACCAAAAATGAATAAACACTTATGAAGAATGATGAAAACATGATTTGAATCAATACTCAAAATATATGGAGAAACAGATCATCTACTTTATTATCCTCCAAAAATATGACAAGTAGGTTACCAAACAAGAGCTCAAATCATCAAGGAACAATGTGCTCACTTTCAGCCTCTTCTCCAAAATTTGCAACCCCTTAAACCGATTATCAAAATTAGTTTTATATCTCTCCTAAGCCTTCAATTCAAAAATCAAAGCCTTCATTATTTGCCTTAATTTGGCCTTAATTCATGCTAAAACCTAAGACTAAAATAATGCCATAACCAATGCCCTAAATTTTGGTTTTAAAAATAAGGATATAAATCCTTTTTACAATATTTAACCAACATTTAAATTTATTTAAATTGAATAAGAATTCAATAAAACTTAGCCTACCTAAGATCTAAACTTAGACAAATTAAAGAAAAATGCCCAAGTCTATCAAATACAAAGTGCTAAAGGGTCGACATGACCACTTCAACCACTTGAAAGATAGGAGGAAATTGAGGCTGTGAGTTGACATTTTTATCTTTGAGCTTTGTCAGGATGTAGACTGTTTCAGTTAAGGCATTGAATGTGGTTGCAGTCCAGATCCCAAATTCTCAAAACTCTTGCACATTCCTTGATTTTTGCATTCTTCTAGCTTTGTGAGGGAAAGAATATAGGGAAAAAACCCTAATTCGATAGATAATCTCTACAAAAAACATGGCATTCAGCTTGGCTTAATTGGTATTATCAGGCTCTCTATTTTTTTGTGAGGTCTCTGGCATACAACTGATTCTGAACTGAGAGTTGTCATTTATGTTCTCAACTTTTTCCTTTTTTCTGTGATCTATAGATAAATTATCATGTTTTGAGGCTTTGTTGAACTCGACATTCTGAAAGTCTTCTGTTTGTTTGAGGGTCTCTGGCATTTAATTGATCTCGAGCCTTTCTTATTTCTCGGGCTAGGCTGTAATATGTAACGTGGCTGTGAGTTTACATCATGAGGAGCTTATGATTTTTAGGATTCTTCTAGCTCTCACACTATTTCATTCTACTTTCAGGTTCTCCATCTTTGTGATCTAGAGAACTTGAGGCTTTATTGAACTCGATATCGAGCTTGAAGCTTAGCTATAAATGCATAAACTTTGGCATAAAGCTTGACCTATGATTGGTCTCTTCTCAACTTGTGAATGGTAATGTAACTATGAGTTATCATAGGCTTTGATGTTTATGTGAACTCACCTGGATGTTTATGCTTGAATCATGGCTTCTGACTGGTAATGGGCTCTTAGGTTTTGATCTTGATGTTAACCCGTAATTAAAACTCAAGCTAAGCTGTGACTGGAAAGCTGTGACTTTGGCTCTGAGTGTGACATGAGCCTTGAGCTCAACTTTGAGTTGAAAATCATCTTCACTCTCAGCTTTGAGCTTGAGCACATATTCTCAGTAAGCATGACCCCTTCTATCTAGTATAAATTCATGAAGTTTATTTTCCCTCTTTTGATCTGGGATTTTCTCTTTGACAGTGCTAAAACCCCTGCATGATTTTTTGGGCTTGAATCGTGGCCAAAATTATGCAGTCTTGGCTTAGTCTAGGCTGTGGTTGAAAGATGTAGAACTAAGATAAGATATGAACTTGTTCTGAAGCTTGGCATATTTCAACCACATCTTTAGACCAAGACACCATAGCTGCAACTTGATCTTAACTCAGACTGGAAGACATGAATTTTTCTCAGATACTTGCATATAAGTTTTTTCCTCTTGTTCCCTTCATTTTCTTTGAAGTAGGGCTTTATTGTTCATATGTAACAGCTTGGTCTTTAAAAAAACCTACCTATAGCTTTTAGTTATGTCTTTATGTACACCAACCATTTCTCTATATTTTTTTCTTTTGCTATACATTTGATAATGACAAAAAATGACAACACTGTTTTCAAGGTACATTCATTTTATTTTCTAGAAGTTTCAAACAAAAACCACCATTGTTTAAGCCTGTGGCTTAACTAGAACTGTGATTTGAAAAACTAAGTTTCTACTAGTCATTTTTATAAACATTATTCTTAGCTACACTGATAATGATAATGAATTCTTCATCTCGACTATTGTTTGTACTCAATATGCACACTGTAGAAACGACCATGCTCAATGTTTTATTTAATTAAGCTCCTTCGATTGAACTATCTCTGGTTTTGAAAACTTACCCCTTGCAAGAAATTTGTTCACTGTAATATTTCACACTAGCACACACCAATCATTGGCCTATAGAGTTTCACTGTCACAAAACAATGACTATGCCACAACTCTTTATTCACCAGTATAGATGCATTACTGATTAATGATAGTAATCTGATCCTAAGAAATACCATTGTTTTAGTGCACCAGTCATCTTTTGATTGTACTTAGCTGAATAAAATAAACTATGATCCATGAGATCAAAGGATAACTATTTTTTAATTTATCTTGCAATGCAATAGTGTACCATGTTTTTTGATCTTTATCAGTCATTTTTTTTAATCATTACTTCCAGCTACACTGATAATAGTGAACATTCCCTTAGCTTACTTGTATAAACCACCATTCTTGATCATAGTCCCTTCCTCTTCTTCATGCTGAAAATGAACCTCTGATGTTGAATATGGATCTTTATCATACGAAATGCAATAAGATGAAAATGTTTATTTATTTATTTAAGAAATTTGAGCATGGGCTCATGACATTCAAAGACATCAGAATGAAATTTGATGAAGTTCGAGTAGGGGCTCATGCATCCATCAAATACATATTGTAAACATTTTATGACACTTTTAAACACAATTTTATAGCATTCCTTCTTTTGTGAATCAACAACATTATAGCATATGATCACTTCTTGAAAACATTTTGAATTTAGCAATATCAAGGAATATGGAACTTCAAAATTATATAATACCAGTGTCTATGCTATTGGATCTTGGCACTTGAACTTGACTGTTTTGAAGCAATATGGAACTTTTGTTGTAGCAACTTGTAAGGCACTTTATACTGCATCATTATTTCCTGACTGTGATGTGAAAACCAATCATCTTTGAGCACTACAATTCATTCTGTTAATATTTTCAAAAAACATTAGTATAATCTTGTTAGATCAGTGAACATAATAAATAATTCAGTTCATGATAATACCAAAAATGATGATGACACTTATGAATCAATATTCAGGTTATTGTGTTCACTAATCTAACAAGGTCCTACTGATTCTGAAAAAGGTTTCCCAGTTACAACACTAAGTCCCTTTCTCTTTTTCAGATTTCTGGTTTTAAATATAAGATCAACATACATTAGAATGACCATGAATAGTAAAAGGTTTCATGTTTAAAAACAAGTCCCTTTAATACTATCTTTCATTTAGTGTGGATGCACATTTCCTTATTGCATTGAATTACTAGATAGATATGGAGCTTTGAAAAATTGATTGTTGTATGATGTTTTTGTTTCATGCATTGCTTAGATCCAATTGGATCTAACACCATTTTCTCTCTCACAATGCAGGTGAAACACTAAAGACCTAAAAGATGAAGACCTGAACCCTAAAGACCTAGGACCTAACAAACAAACAACTCACAACATACAACTGCATGGGACCCCTACTCCATACTTCTATCATGATTTCTATTCTACAAATGTACTCTTTAATTGACATGAAACATGAAATATGAAAGAACACTTGTATATTACATTCAGTTTGAATGCACAATGTAATGATTAGTTATGAATTTTGAAAATTTGAAATGTGATCAATACTTAGAGTAAAATAATGAAATTTGATAATGAATGCAATAATGAAATGTTAATTAAACATACCTGAAAGATAGTGTTAATTGGACCCTAAAAATACAATCTTTTCCTAATTGTGTTTATTCTTTTGTATGCTGTAATTTTGGGTAACATTTTTGGTGACTTCTGTTGGATGTCTACCTGCTAGAGATGACCTACAAACCTTATCATTGGGAAATGGGGTTAGAAAACCAAAACTCATGAATGCAACCTTTATTGAAATGAAAATGCATCTAATCTAGACTCATATAACCTAAAGACATAGTGCTTGGACATCACTTATTGAAAAAGAAACTAAACCAAACCTACCCCTCAAATCAAAGCTTGAGGTAGATTCCATTAACTGGAATCTATAAAAATTCTCCATCAGTTGTAGACAACTGGAAAGCATTATTTTCTTTACAAGATGTGATGATAAAAGGCCCTGACCAAAAATTGTCAAATTTTTCATGCTGGCCTGGTATGCTCTTTAGCACATCCCACTTTAGTACCAAATCACCTTCCTTGAAATCTCTGGGTGTAGCTATCTTGTCAAAAGACCTTTTGGTCTGCTCTTGCCTTAACTCCATGTTTTTCAATGCTCTTCTCCTTTCTTCTTCAAGTTGTAGCAATTCAACATATCTCATCTTAAGAGGATCTTCCTCCTCAAACAACAATATTTGATTAGCTAGCTGTAAAGATGGAAACTCAGTAGAAATTGGCAATCTTGCCTCCTTACCATAAACCAAGACATAGGGTGAATTCCCAATAATCTATTTTGGTGTGATTCTATCTAGCCATAAGGCTACCTTTAGTTTTGAGTGCCAATCCCTTTTGTTCTCCTTCAAAGTCTTTTTGATAATCCTAATAAGGTTTTTGTTAGTAGACTCCGCAAGACCATTACCTTCAGGGTAATAGTTAGAAGAAGTATTTAACTAAATGCCATTTTTAATAGCCCACTCTGTTATAGCTGAACCAACAAAAGCTAAAGCATTATCTAAAATTATTGATTGGGGAACACCAAACCTGGTTATAATATCATCATAGAATTTTAAAATAGTAGATCTAGTAGACTCTTTCAATGCAATGGCCTCAGTCCATCTGGTAAAATAGTCTGTAGTAGTCAAAATCCATTTATGACCTGTACTTGAATTAGGGTTTATTAGACCTATAAAATCCACTCCCCACTTGTTAAATGGCTGATCCACAATTATTGGCTTCAATGGAAATGCTGCCAACTTTTGCTTTCCTGCAAATAGAGCACACTTTTGACATTTTCTTGCCCAAGAATGAGCATCTTTAAACAAATCTGGCCAGTAATAGCCAGCTCTTAGAATTTTCCAAGCTGTAGTTTTAGGTTTGAAATGGCCTCCACAAGATCCATCATGGAACTCAGATAAAATATTATTTTGATCAACATAATCAATGCACTTAAGAAGCATAATAGAAAAATCTTTCCTATAAAGAATACCATCAACAAGAACATAAGGAATAGACTATAATCTAAAGTACCTTCTTTTAGCTTTATCAAGATCTATTGGACACTATCTAGTTTGTAGAAATCTGGTCATATCTGATGAGCAGAATAGCGAGTCATTAATCAACATAGAATTACCTTGAATTGAGGCAACCTCTTCAATGGCTTCAACTTTATCTTATTCTTTTTCCATTTGAGCACACAAGCCTTTACCTCTAACTAGCTTGGTCACATGGATATGCACATCATATTCCATAACCTTTGTTATCCATCATGCTCTTTTTTCATTGACATCTTTATTCAAGAGGAACTCCTTAATACCAGGATATGCAACCATCAAATGTATTTTATTTCTAGCAACCAAGTGTTTAAACTTTTTAAGGCTTTAATAACAGCTAATACATGTTTTTCAACAAAACTATACTTTTGTTCATAATCATCTATACCTTTGCTAAAAAATGCAACTGGTTGCTCCTATTTATCTTCATTCTTTTACACCAGCATTGCTAAAATAGTGTCAAAACCACCATAAGCATATAAAATAAAATCCTTAGAGAAATTAGGATCAGTCAAAGTAGGGGCTGATGACATGGCTTTCTTAATTTGTTCAAAACTCCTCTTTCCCTCATTAGTCTAGCTCAAAGGCACATCTTTCTTCAGCATAGCAGTCAGAGGCTTCAACATATTTGCAATGTCAGGGATAAAGCGTCTAACAAAATTTATCCTCCAAATAAAACTTTGCAATCATTTCTTATGTTTTGGCAATGATAGTTCCATAATTGCATGAATCCTTTCAGGATCAATAGTTGTACCTTCCTTAGACACTTGGTATCCTAAATGTTTACCTTCACGGACTACAAAAAAATAGACTTCTTTGGGTTAAGAGAGATTCCAAACTTTCTACATCTTTGTAGCACTTATCTCAGATGATCTATATGCTAGTTTGCAATCTTGCTGTAAATTGTGACATCATCTAGGTATACTAGAATAAATTTATACATTAGATTCTTGAAAGCCATGTCCATTTCTTTCTAGAATGTGGCTCCTGCATTTGATAATCCAAATGGAATTCTCCTGTAAGCCATTATACCCCATTTGGTTGTGAAGGCTATTTTCAATTGGTCTAATTCTTTGACTAAAATCTGGTTGTAACCAGAATACCCGTCTAGGAGGGAAAATCTCTCTGAACCTGAGACATATTGCAAAATTTGTTCCATGGAAGGAAGAGAGTGTCTATCTTTCAGAGAAGCCCTATTAAGGTGTCTAAAGTCTACATAGAGTCTGATCTCCCCATTCTTTTTTCTTACTGGAGCTAAATTGGAAACCTAGGATGTGTGTTTGATAGGAAATATAATACCACCATCCAAAACTTTATTTAGCTCTTTCAGCATTAAGGGCTCTAACTTGGGATTTATGGGCCTTTTCCTTTGTCTGATTGGCATGACATTTGGCTCTAATTATATGGTATGTGAGTTAATAAGGGATCAAAGCCTTTCAAATCAACATAATCCCAAGCAAACACATCATTATATTCTGTGAACAAATCAACAAGAAATTCATTTTCTTCAGGAGAGTTAATTTTACCAACCTTTAAGTACTTGTCCTTGAATATTTCCACTTCTTCATAGTGATCTTCCTTGATGAGCAAGCTAGTTTTACTTCTCTTGAACTGATCATCAGAGTTAAAAGCTGACTCTAGGCTGACTAATCCTTTAGGAAGCTTATCAGTCTTCAGCTAAATGATTTGATCTTCCATTTGCTGATTGAGTTTGTCATTTTTAGGAGCTGAAAAGTCTTCTGTTTCAGTCATAAAACTCAAAATATGTTCATCAATGTTAAAAACCTACCAGTTTATGTCATTATTTGGGATAGATGGCCTAACAACAATCTTGACATGTGACTGATCTAAGATCTGTCCTTTATTTTTAGTAATTGAGACATGTGCACCAATGCCAGCTAGTCTATCAGCATGTTGATTTTTCCTTTTAGGTATAGAAATGAGGTTAAATGAGTCAAAATCATGCAGAATATTAGATACCCTATACTTATACAACTTTAAAAGATCATTTTTAACAACATTAATACCTCTCACATGGTTTACTATCAATTCACTATCTCCAAATGCCCTCAAGCATTTGATTCTCCTTTTTCTTGCCCACTCTAAACCATGAATCAAACTTTCATATTCAGCCACATTATTAGAACATGGAAAAGATAACTTGTATGCAGCATAAAATTTATCACCATAAGGTGACACTAACATAACCCCTACACCAACACCATCTTTATTCGTAGATCCATCAAAATATAAATCCCATAGCTAGTTAGACAATTCAGATTCAGAATCTTGATCTTTTATCAGATTAGGCATAACTATATCAGATTCCAAAATCATATAGTTACCAAAACCAGTATCAAACATATCATCATTTTGATCATTTCTAGTTCTCCATTCATCTAATTCAATATTAAGATATTCCTCAGTTTGTGTATTGTAAGCTGAATAATCCTTAATCTCATTTGAATCCATAATTACATAACTTGCATTCATAGGGCTTAGATTATAAGGCTCTATGTGATCTTTGGCCAATAAATCTAATTTATGGTTACCTTAGTACCATAGCTAGTTTTGAAATATATGTGAGACCAGTCTGATGAGAAATAACCATCTATTTTGGCTGTAAAGTCTCTTGACAGACATAGGGAAAAATAAGGTGGCAGATCTATGACATAAATATCTTGAGGAATTGAGGAATTTGGACATGAGTGTAAGGTCAAGCTTCCATTTTTAATAATCCCTAAGGTCTTGACTGAGGTACCATCAAGTTGCACAACTCCTTTCTCAAGAGGTTCATACTTTAAATTCAATAAATCAATAATTTTCTTAGGCATGACAGTGCTAGTTGCACCACTGTCTACCATACAATTATGCAGTAATTTGTTTCCAATGATCAAAGAAACATAAAAAGGAGGAGGCTTATTATTTGTAGGTTTCTTACCTTCCTTTTCTATTGTCTTTTACACATTTGCTGGCTTTTTGTCATCTGTCACTACTGATTGCTTCAAATCTGCAGTCTTTTACCTTCTACTACTGGTTGTTGAGCTTTAGTAGGTTTCTTTTCATCATTAGTTGTTGTTTCATGAACTTTAGAGGGCTTTGAGTTAGCCATAACAACTCTAGGAGGCTGCTGAACAACTTGTTGTGAGTTGGCTCTCAACATGGACAACCCTTCCTTTAAAATTTTAGCTTGTCATGGTATAGCTAAGGTTTCCCACACAGACAAAGTTATATTCATCTTCTTCACACTTTCAACAATATTATAAGGAATGACAAACTATACCTTTTGAGGAGATCTAGGAGAACTTTGATCAGCATACCTCTGATTTTGATATTTGTTTGATGAAGAAGAGGGATTCTTTAGAATTGAAACTGGTGTAGGAGGAACATTACTAGCTAATTGCTCTGATGCTAAAGCTCTCTTCTTAGCTCTGGTATTCACTGAAACAGGTGAATAATCATTTAGGCCACAAAACTCTTCCTCTTTCTAATTTAAGAAGCCAATATCACAAATACTCTGATCTGATTGCTGTTGGACCTCTTCAATAGGCACATTCTGTTGTGAATTCATTGAATTTTGAACCATAAGAGCCTGGTTAAGCACTCCATTGGAACATGTTGACTAATCATGAGCTTGATTGCATAGAAAATACCAATCAATAGAAATGTTATTTTGGCTAGGAACTATATCCCTAACAGTATTAAGAGGTGTAGGATTATATTGCTTATTAGGCCTCTGATTCCAATTCTACCTATTTGCATTGTTATTCCCTTGAAATTTCTATCTTTTAGCTTGATAATTGGGTTGATTAGGGTATTGGGATGAGGAACCAACAAACTCATTTTGAGCTATAGGGTTTTCTTGTGCTTTATTCCTCTTTAGGGTTACTAATTCATTACCAAATGACTACAACAAACTCTCTATCTTTTGTTGGATGTCTTTAATGCTTTGCAACTCATTCAGAGGGGAAACATGGACTACCTCTGGGGTTTTAAATGATGGGACAATAGATAGAGGTGGGACAATCAATGGCATATTGGATTGAATGCTAGGAAAGAAAGGGACAGGTGGCCTAGGAGATATCTTCCCCTCCTGAATGAGACTATTCTCTACCCTAATAGTAGTATCAAAAGCTTGAGGCAATGAATTACCCCCCATAGACTAAATCATAACAGAGATATCACTATTCAAACTCTTTAGATAATACAAAAATGCATATTCAACTGAGGGTCTTACCATAGTAGGAATCCTATTCCAAGTCTTTTGGAAACAAAGATTGAAATCACGCATTTCCTCTTGTGGAGCCCTCTTGATAGTAGTTAATTGCTCCACCAAGGATAAGTTGTTAGACTTGCCTTCAAAGAATTTGGACAATCTCTCTCCCAATACATCCCAAGTGGCAATAGAATCCACTAGAAGAGTCCTGAACCAATCAAGGGCTTTACCCTTCAGTGATGCTACCAATAGCTTCAAAGCTACATCCTCCTCTATGACATGATGAACATTGAAAAGAGATGCAACATCTCTGATGTGTTCAATGGAAATTACTTGTCCTTCTCCAGTGAATGATGGAAATCCTTTCAAAGCAGCCAACAAAATGTTGTTATGATTTGCAATCCTCAGGGGACTGCCCTGATCAAATGGCACAAATGGAAGATTTCTCATGATTGCTTGATGTGTTGAACTAGAAATGGATGGTACAGTTTGATTTATTAGTGGTGGCTATTGAGGAACAATTTTTCTTTGAGATGCTCCAAGATCTTCAAAAACCTCTTGTTCTAAATCTAGAAATTCATTGTGGTAAGAAGGAGGAGCTGAACTTATTTCAGATCTTAACTTCCTTGGTCTCCCAAGTCTCCTATCTCTTTGAATAGGCTGAATAGAAAGCTCTCTAGAAGCTTTAGGCTCTCTTTGGACAATTCTTCCTCTCCTAGTGAAAGATAATTGTAAAAACTCAAATTCTTTAACACTCCTTGTTGGGATTCAATTCATGTATCACAAGGTCCCACCGGGCATGCCAAAAACTATTTTGGTTTTAAAATACCACCCCAACTCAGGTATTAGGGATTAATGGTATCCTATCTGAACAATGGAAACCTTCTTGAGTTGTGGGTGGACTCTAATTAAGGAGTCTCTGGATTCTAGGCCGGTCCCTATTTGATCTGGAAATATCATCTCCTGATTGAAAACTTAGTGGGAAAAGGGAAAAGGAACTTTAAAATTGAAAGGAAAAAAAGGGTGATACACCAAAATGAATTCAGAATTTGCTTGGAAACTAAAAGAGAAACCCCAATTCATATATCAAAATCTTGACACCTTGAATCACTAATCAACATATAGGTTAATTAAACCTTACTACTAGGGTATAGACCACAAATAGCTTAATCTATCAACACACATACATATTCTGCATAAGGCTTGAATTTTTCTCACATAGAGGAGGAATAAGAAACATTCACTTCTCCTAGCTACCAAAAATGAATAAACACTTATGAAGAATGATGAAAACATAATTTGAATCAATACTCAAAATATATGGAGAAATAGATCATCTGCTTTATTATCCTCCAAAAATATGACAAGTAGGTTACTAAACAAGAGCTCAAAGCATCAAGGAACAATATGCTCACTTTCAGCCTCTTCTCCAAAATTTGCAACCCCTTAAATTGATTATCAAAATTAGTTTTATATCTCTCTTAAGCATTTAATTCAAAAATCAAAGTCTTCATTATTTGCCTTAATTCATGCCAAAACCTAAGCCTAAAATAATTCCATAACCAATGCCCTAAATGTTGGTTTTAAAAATTAGGATATAAATCCTTTTTACAATATTTAACCAACATTTAAATTTATTTAAATTGAATAAGAATTCAATAAAACTCAGCCTACCTAAGATCTAAACTTAGACAAATTAAAGAAAAATGCCTAACTCTATCAAACACAAAGTGCTAAAGGGTCGACATGACCACTTCAACCACTTGCAAGATAGGAGGAAACTGAGGCCGTGAGTTGGCATTTTGATCTTTGAGCTCTATCAGTATGTAGACTATTGCAGTTAAGGAATTGAATGTGGTTGCAGTCTGAATCCCAAATTCTCAAAACTCTTGCACATTCTTTGATTTTCCCATTCTTCTAGCTTTGTGATTGAAAGACTATAGGGAAAAAACCCTAAGTCGCTAGATAATCTCTACAAAAAACATGGCATTCGGCTTGGCTTAACTAGTATTAACAAGCTCTCTATTTTTTTGAGAGGTCTTTGGCATACAACTAATTATAAATTGAGAGTTTTCATTTATGTGCTTGGCTTTTTTCTTTTTTCTATGATCTGGAGATCACTTATCATGTTTTGAGGCTTTATTGAACTGGACATTCTAAAAGTCTTCTGCATGTTTGAGGGTCTCTGGCATTTAATTGATCTCGGGCCTTTCTTATTTCTCGAGCTCAACTTCCCTCAAGCTACAATGCAATATATAATGTGACTTTGAGTTTACATCATGAGGAGCTTATGATTTTTAGAATTCTTCTAGCTCTCACATTATTTCATTCTACTTTCGGGTTCTCTATCTCTGTGATCTAGAGAACCTGAGGCTTTGTTGAGCTCGATATAGAGCTTGAAGCTTGACTATACATGTAGAAACTTCAAAATAAAGCTCAGCCCATGACTGGTCTCTTCTTGGCCTATGACTAGTACTATGATTGTGAGTTATCATAGGCTTTGATGTTGATGTGAACTCACCTAGATGTTTATGCTTGAATCACCGCCTATGACTAGTAATGGGCTCTCAGGTTTTGATCTTGATGTGAAATCATACTTAAAACTCAGGCTAAGCCACGACTGGAAAGCCGTGACTTTGGCTATGAGTGTGACATAAGCCTTAAGCTTGACTTTGATTTGCAACTGTTCTTCACTATTAGCTTTGAGCTTGAGCACATATTTTTGGTAAGCACAACCCCTTCTATCTGGTACAACTTCATGAAGTTTATTTTTCCTCTTTTGATCTAGGATTTTGATGCAAGGGCATTCTAGGGTACTCAGTAGATCTGCATAGAGGTGTGTTATTTGGCTGGTGTAACTCGATTGCAGCCTTGACCAACGGTCTTGGTCATTGAAGGAAGCTCGATCATTGAAGGAAGTCGGTAATCTCTGACTCTCGGTGAAAGTGGTACTCAGTGATGCTTGTGGTGCTTGGTCGACACTAGTGCTCGACGATGCTTGGAATGCTCGGTTATTTCACTATTGCTCGGTAGTTATGGTTTTTATAGGATGTTTGGATAGGTGTTTAGGGATCAACAAGAGCATGAGTGGTAGATGACTTGGAAGACTTAGCGAATCATATCTGAGGTTCTGAAAGCTGGAGTTAGTGAAGTTGTCGAAAAGATCTTGCCTGATCTTGTAGATCAGATTGTTATTTGATAGTTTGTAGTTGCAGAGCTAGTGGTTTGCATACTTGGAGACAAGGAGATTTCTTGAAGGCTTGCGAGCTCAAGTTTAGATCTTCCTTAGGGTTTCCATCAATTACTAATAGTTTTGAGAATTGAACTAGCCAGTGTTGTATTGGATCCTGTGATCTTGTAGAATTGTTCTTGATTGTAATTGGCCCTAATTTGGAAGGCCTTACAGCTGGGTATGTTAATGAAAATTATAAGTTAAAAAATTATTTGTTGTTGTGTTGTTGAGTATTCCACTATGTTGAGTATTGGCTGCAAGGTTTGGACTCTCCTTAACTGGATCCACCATCCTTGACTGCATCAGGTGGTATCAGAGAGAGAGTTGATCTTGTAGAGTGAAGGTTGACCTAGCAAGGCTGATCTTGTGAAGTTGATCTTGTTGGAGAAGAGATCATATGATCTGGATTGCAGATCTAGAGTATTGAACTTGTGGATCTTTCCCTAGTTGTTTGTTCAAAGTGGTAGGTTGAGATTTGACTTGCATGAAACTTGGAGATTGCCACAAGGTGGTCAGTGTAGGGTTTTTTGCAGAGGGTTTCTCTTATCTTTAAGGATGCCTCCAAGAAGATTGGACCCTAGAGTACTTACTGACCTCTATGATACTGTGGAATCTAGGATTATAGAGAAGGTGAAATCATATTTCAAATTTGAGATGGAGTTGATGAAGAATGACATGGTCACCGACATCATGAGAGCTGTTGCTGGTGTACCTCAGAATGTTGGTAGTGAAGATGGTTATGAGGAAGCTTTTGAAGATGATGAACCTTCTGGATCTAGTGGTGATAACTAGAGGGATAGATCTGGTGAAGACAGAACTACTCAGTTGCCTAGATCTAGAGCTCGGTTAAGTAGTAGTTACCAAATGGAAGTTTTTACTTTCTCTAGTACTTTGAAGCCTGACAACTTGATTGATTGGATTGGTGAACTTGAATATTTCTTTGAGCTAGAAAAAATTAAAAATCCTCTTCGGGTGAGATTAGCACATACAAAGTTGAAAGGACATGCTGCTCTTTGGTGGAAAGAACTACAAAGAGATAGAGAAGATGAAGGTGAAATGAAGATCAATCGGTGGAGGTTGATGGTGACAAAATTGAAAGCTAAGTTCATTCCTTCTGACTATGAGCTTAAAGTGTTTAAGAAGTTGCAGAATCTGAAACAAAAGGATTTGTCTATTGAAGATTATATCGAGGAGTTCTACAAACTTACTATTTGGTCTGGACACCGAGAGCTTGGTAAGGAAAAGGTAGCTCAGAAAGTGAATGGTTTGAGATTCAATATTCAAGATGAGCTTGGTATGCTGAAGATTGATTCTATTGAAGATGCTTATCAGTATGCTCTGAAGGTAGAAGATAATTTGAAGAGGAAGAAACATAGTAATCCCTGAGGGAAGGAAAAGATTGATCACTCGGTGAAGGATAAACCGACTAATGTAGAAGATGAATTGAAACATGTGGAACCAAAGAAGAAGACATGTAGAGTTATCTTTAAGGGTACTTGCTATAACTATGGAGAGGGAGGACACCATTCTTTTGAGTGTACACAGAAGAAGATTGGTGACCGACAAATTGCTATGGTGAATGAGAATGAACCTGAATATGAGAACTTACTGCTTCGGAGAACATTTCTCAGTACAAAGGAGGAACCTTGTCAAAGGAGTAACTTGTTTAGGACCCAATGCAAGTCTGGAGGTAAAATCTATAATTTTATTGTTGATAGTGGTAGTACTAATAACCTTGTTGCTGAGGACATGGTTTAGAAACTTGGGTTGAATAGAATGAAGCATCCTTGTCCTTATAGGATTGGTTGGTTACCAGATGTTCATGCTCTAGAAGTAGGAGAACAATGCTTTATTGATGTTCAAATTGGCCAGTATAAGGATCTTGTGTTATGTGACATTGTGAAGATGAATAGTTGTGATATATTTCTCGGTAGACCTTGGCAATATGATTGTAGAGCTATGTATCATTGTGTCAGAAATGTGTTTACTATTGAGAAGGATGACATGAAGTTTTCCCTGATGCCTTTTTGGATGCAACACTTGGTAGGAGAAGCTTGAGTATTGGTAGCCGAGTTGAGTTGGTGGATCCAAAGAAAATGAATGATCACTATGGAGGAAAGACCCATGTGTTGTCAAGGAAAGACTTGAAGAGAAAGATAAAGTGGAAGAGTATGCAAGCTGAAAAGGTAGAGGACTTGTATGTGAAGAACCACTTCAGGGTTTATGTGCTAAATCTCAAAAGATGTTCTTCTCACATATGAACATCTTTTTGAACTAGGGGTGTCTGATGCAAGGGCATTCTAGGGTACTCGGTAGATCTACATGGAGGTGTTTTATTTGGCCGGTGTTACTTGGTTGCAGCCTTGACCGACGGTCTCGGTCATTGAAGGAAGCTTGGTTGCTGAAGGAACTTGGTAATCTCTAGCACTCGATGAAAGTGTTACTTGGTGATGCTTGTGGTGCTCGGTCAACACTGGTGCTTGACGATACCTGACATGCTCAATTATTTCACTGTTGCTTGGTAGTTCTGGTTTACCGACTAGAGTTCTGTGTAATTTGTTGGGCTGACTTGGTGCATTTATTGTTAGTAGCTATTGTTACAGGCTAACATGTTGAATTAAATGTTTGTAAGGCTATTTTGAGCTGACTTGTATTGCATTTAATAATTATTGGGGGGGAGTTAATAGTTTCATCTAGCTGAGTCACTGACTTGTGGCTGATGATTAGTATTTATAGGATGTTTGGGTAGGTATTTAGGGATCAGCAAGAGCATGAGTAGAAAATGACTTAGAAGATTTAGCAAATCAGATCTGAGGTTTTGAAAGCTGGACTTGGTGAAGTTGTGGAAAATATCTTGCCTGATCTTGCAGATCAGATTGTTATCTGATAGTTTGTAGTTGCAGAGCTAGTGGTTTGCATACTTGGAGACAAGGAGATTGCTGGGAGGCTTGTGAGCTCAAGTTTAGATCTGACTTAGGGTTTCCGTCAGTTGTTGATAGTTTTCAGAATTGAACTAGCTAGTGTTGTATTGGATCCTATGATCTTGCAGAATTGTTTCTGATTTTAATTGGCCCTAACCTGGAAGGCCTTACAGTCGGGCATGTTAATGAAAATCAAAATTTAAACAATTATTTGTTGTTGTGTTGTTGAGTATTCTGCTATGTTGAATATTGGCCACAAGGTTTGGACTATCCTTAATTGGATCCACCATCCTTGACTGCATCAGATTTTCTCGTTGACAGTGCTAAAAATCCTCCATGATTTTTTGGGCTTGAATCGGAGCCAGACTTCTGTAGTCTTGGCTTAGTTCCGGTTGTGGTTGAAAGATGTAGAAATAAGATAGGATGTGAAATTGGTCTGAAGCTTGGCATATTTCAACCACAACTTCAGACCAAGCCACCATAGCTACAACTTGATTTTAACTTAGACTGGAAGAAATTAATTTTTCTCAGATAGTTGCAGATAATTTTTTTCCTCTTGTTCACTTGATTTTCTTTGAAGTAGGGCTTTGTTGTTCATATGTAACAGCTTAGTCTTTAAAAAAACCTACTTGTAGCTTGTAGTTATGTCTTTTTGTACACCAACCATTTCGTTGTCTTTTTTTCTTTTTCTATATATTTGATAATGACAAAAAATGACAGCACTATTTTCAAGCTACAATCATTTTATTTGCTAGAAGTTTCAAACAAAAATCCACCATTGTTTAAGCCCATGGCTTAACTAGAACTGTGATTTGAAAAAATAAGTTTCTACCAGTCATTTTTATAAAGATTATTCTCAGCTACACTGATAATGATAATCAATTCTTCAGCTCAGCTACTGTTTGCACTCAATATGCACATTGTAGAAACTGCCATGCTTAATTATTTATTTATTTAAGCTCCTTCTATGCAACTATCTCTGGTTTTTAAAACTAACCCCTTGCAATAAATTTGTTCACTATAATATTTCACACTAGCACACACCAGTCATTGACCTATAGAGTTTCACTGTCACAAAATAGTGACTATGCCACAACTCTTTATTCACTAGTATAGATGCACTTCTGATTAATGATAGTAATTCGGGCCTAATAAATACCATTGTTTTAGTGCACCAATCATCTTTTGATTGTGCTCAGCTGAATAAAATAAACTGTGATCCATGAGATCAAAGGATAACTATTTTTTAAATTATCTTGCAATGCAACAGTGTACCATGTTTTTTGATCTTTATCAGTCATTTTTTTAATCATTACTTCCAGCTACATAGATAATAGTGAACATTCGGTTAGCTTACTTGTATAAACCACCATTCTTGATCATAGTCCCTCCCTCTTTTTCATGCTGAAAATGAATCTCTGATGCTGAATATGGATCTTTATCATAAGAAATGCAATAAGATGAAAAATGTTTATTTATTTATCTAATAAGTTCGAGCATGGGCTCGTGACATTTAAAGACATCAGAATGAAATTTGATGAAGTTCAAGCATGGGCTCGTGACATCCATCAAATACATACTGTAAGCATTTTATGATACTTTTAAACATAATTCTGTAGCATTCCTTCTTTTTTAATCAACAACATTATAGCATATGATCACTTCTTGAAAACATTTTGAATTTAGCAATATTAAGGAATATGGAACTTCAAAATTATGTAATACCAGTGTTTATGCTATTGGATCTTGGCACTTGAACTTGACTATTTTGAAGCAATATGGCACTTTTGATGTAGCAACTTGTAAGGCGCTTTATACTGCATCATTTTTTCCTGATTGCGATGTGAAAACCAATCATCTTTGAGCACTGCAATTCATTCTGTTAAGCTTTTCAAACAACATCAGTATAATCTTGTTAGGTCAGTGAACATAATAAATAATTCAGTTTATGATAATGCCAAAAATGATGATGACACTTATGAATCAATATTCAGGTTATTGTGTTCACTAATCTAACAAGGTCCTGCTGATTCTAAAAAAAAATTCTCAGTTACAACACTAAGTCCCTTTCTCTTTTTCAAATTTCTAGTTTTAAATATAAGATCAACATACATTAGAATGACCATGAATAGTAAAAGGTTTCATGTTTAAAAACAAGTCCCTTTAATACTATCTTTCATTTAGTGTGGAAGCGCATTTCCTTATTGCATTGATTTACCAAATAGATATGCAGCTTTGAAAAATTGATTGTTGTATGATGTTTCTATTTCATGCATTTCTTAGATCCAATTGGATCTAACACCATTTTGTCTCTCATTATGCAGCTGAAACCCTAAAAACCTAAAAGATGAAGACTTGAACCTAAAGACCTAGGACTTGACAGACAACCAACTGACAACATATAGACAACAAGGCAATGAATGAGACCCTTACTCAATACTTCTATCATGCTTTCTATTATGAAAATGTACTCTTTAATTGTCATGAAATATGAAATATGAAAGAACACTTGTATATTACATTCAGTTTGAATGCACAATGTAATGATCAGTTATGAATTTTTAAAATTTGAAATGTGATCAATACTTAGAGTACAATAATGAAATCTAACAATGAATGCAATAATGAAATGTTAATTAACAATACCTGAAAGATAGTGTTAATTGGACCCTAAAAATGCAATCTTTTCCTATTTGTGTTTATTCTTTTGTATGCTGTAATTTTGGGCAACAACTCCCATGCCAAAACATGTAGTAAAGTGACTCTGGTTGAGAGAGATGCACCCCTTTGGTAGACTACCTGGTGCAAGTCATGGTATAGGTGTGCAAGTAGGCACACTCCCCAAGAAAATTGGGTCCCCTCCTCCATCATCCGCTACAATGTCCACCCCAAGCCCATTGAAAATCTATTTGAATGATGATCTGGAAAAACATATCCACCAATATCCCCCGCTAACACTATTGGAAGTGGTTCATATAGATCCACCATATCCTCCCATCAAATATCTATCTCATCTATCTCATCATCATCGAAGACAAATCTACACTCTACTAGTCTACCATGTCGATCATATTGATCTAACTCCCCTGTGATGGGAAGTTGGAGGATGCAATACACATCCTCTAAGGTCATGGTCATCTCTCCCATTAGGAGGTGAAATGTGCTTGTCTCATAGTGCCATCTCTCTGCAAGCATTGTTAGCATCTCTAGGTTTGCCCTGATCTCAGGTGTATAGATAATATGATACGATACAATATAATATATCTATTAAGGACTCTACATGTCTTTGATAGGGTTGGCCTTAGGTTCTTTGTGATGGGATATCTCTCCCTCTACATTAAAACATCAGTGATATCCTCCTATTCATTCACACAAACAAAAATCTATCAAGTATACTATAAATATCATGTACCTATTGATCTATATGTCTATCCTATGACTACAATTATCACATGTTTATCACATGTATATCAAATAATTCTATCAATTATCATATCATGTATGTTAACTAGCAAGAACACAATGATGTTAACTAACCTACACAAACCTATCAGCACACTGATAGAGAAAATCAAACAATCAACCTATGGTTTTGCAAATTCTAGCAGTGTACAATCCTAATTTCACTTAGAATAAAAAATGCATAGCCCAGACAAATGCATACATAGAACCCCTCAATACTTGCACTAAATCAATGATTGAGCAGCTTTGCCTAATGGTTGTGCAACACATTTGAGTATTTGTGCAGATATGATATATGCGCACATTCATGTAACAAATGCGCATTTCCTCTAATTTTATACAACATTTATGTAGGTACCCCCACATAAATGCACATACATACCATGTTTCTGCACAAACATGGTATTATGTTACACATTTATGCGTCACAACTACGCATATGTTCTCCGATTTTGGAAAAAAAATTATCCTACCTAAAACTTAATCTACTCTATGTAAATGAATCATAAAAAACATTTCCACACAATCTATTATATCAAAAATAAAAGAGGATCAAACCACCTATCGGCTCTCCATAGTTTTCTAGCCTCTAGAACTGCCTGTACTCTCGAATCCATGATCTAGCAAGGGGAATGATAGCTTGATCACTCTTCTATCCTCTCTCCAAATCTATAATCTCTCAATGAAAAGTGCATGAATGATAACCAATTTGACCCTTTCACCCCCATATATAGCCTGTGCACCCTATTTGCTTGGTGAGTGGACCCTACCTTCCTAAATTCTTATGTCACCACTTTTTTCCACCATTTCTTTTGTTTCTTCTTCATGAGATTAATTATCATTTTTTTCAAAATAATAATAATAATAATAAATATAATTTGTCAGTCAATCTCCCAAGAGGGCATGCTAGTGTCACTTTTGACCGGGGCAACATATTGAATTCTTAATTTTTCTTCGAAACAATGCGACAAGCACATTATTTAAAAGAGGGGAAAAATGTATACAATTAAAATTGACTTAATAAATTAATTAAATATTTATTATTTAATTATTTTTTATTCTTTCTATTACTAGGTAAATCATTTAATTTATTTAGTACATTCACTTATATTCTTCTTCTTATCCTAAGTCCTCTAATTACTCTTATTCAAGTGATTTAATTAATTATTTAATAATATAATCACTATATGACTAAGTATTTTAGTCCATCTCATAAACCCAGTTACTTGACACATCATCTTGGCTAAGATAATTAATTAATATTAAATATTAATTATTAATTATTCACATTTATCCTCACCCATGTGTCATATTTTCAAGGGCTATGTGGCCTCATGAGACTTGCTCTCATGACCACATATCCTCTTTGAACTTAGTCAAAATCACATTCCATATTCCTTAAGGGTTTCTGTAGCCACCTCAATGAGTCAAAGGTGACACATGGGAGACTTGTACCAAGAGTCCTCATGAGGAAAATGTCTTTCCACCTTCTTCTCAAGAGTTTTTGTGAGACACTTGACATGTGTCTTTCCCTTCCACCTTACACTCCCTTTTGTAAATGTAGGAGGAACATCTATCCTATTCCTCCTCTCACATTCCAACTAAATCCATATTTCTCTCAACTCTTTCAACTAAGTCAATTTCAGCCCTAGGATCTTCCATCTTTCAATCTCCAGCCTAGGATCTTTCCACCTAGACTTGAGCCCTCCAAAAATCTATAGAAGGAGTCTTCCTCTTCCTTTGTGAGCCTAATAGAAATAGTGAATTCAAGAAATCAATAAATCAATCCATTTAGCATCATTTTGAGTATTTCCATATCATCCATATTCATTAAAAAATTGCATCAACCATCATATCATAAGGAGCATTCTAGATTTTGTCTAGTTTTGCATTATCACATTCCACTATCTCCACACTTTGGAAGCATCTTGGAAAAAGGAGCGGATTTCAAATTCTGAGAGCTCACCAATTCAAGAATTCAAGGCTAGGAGGACAATGGAGACAAGCTACATGGATGAGTGAAGGTAAAATATTGTTTTAGTTAATTTCCCTTTGTAATCTTCATTGTGAATGCATTTTAGATAGATTTGGTAACTAATTAGTGGTTAGTATTTTATTTCTATGATAGTACTATTAATTTGCATACAATCCCCTTTCATTGGTTCGAGGGATTTACGCCAAATGCACTTGGTGCACTCTTATATGTAGTATTTTCGTTTTATACTTCATAAAAGAATTTTCAAACTGCAACACTCATTAAAAAATCCATCTTAGTTGTGTTTCGATCAATATTTTGTTACAGAGATTCAATTAGGGAACAACAAAGAGGATTTTGGCAATGGCTTTATACATGTTGATCATGCTTGTTTGATCTTTCTAAATCCATTTGAACAAATCCACTACCTGCATGATTGCACTGTATACCAAAACTATTCACATGTTTGTGAGGGATTCTGTCAAACTAATTTTGTATACAATAGATTGGGTGGGTTTCACTTCTACTCATTGGAGAGACATACCCTCTTAGGGAAGCTTTTTTATCTATCACCAAAAGTACTGGTCTTGTCAATATCAGAGAGACAATCTGAATTTCTTGTCAATGACTAGGTCTTTATAACGAGTTTCAAGGCTGCACATTGCTTATCATCAAAGAAACAATGATATTCGAGGGGATGAATTTATCTCTCCTTGATATTAGATGTCTTGTTGATGAACATTTCCCTTTCAATTTGTATCTTCGATCATCCTATGTCTTCCCAATAAAATCATTTGTTATAAGAAACCGAATGTGGGGGCCAAAAGAGTAATGTTTAAAAATTATGCTTTCAAACGTCTTATTTTATCATTATATATATATGATCTCCATTTTTAGTAATGTCAATTACAGTAACAATAAAATTTAACCATTAGAATTATTTAAACCTTCTTTTTTAATTTATACTGGAAACATTTGAATATTTTCTTCTTAAATATCAAGATATTAATCAGGTCCCTTGTGGGCCTGGCTAAAACAAAATTCCTTTGGAAAGCATTGATCATGAAATATCTTTAAATTAATATTATAAATGATTTGTAATTGATTTGGAATATTCTTTGGATCTAAAATGAGATTTGACATCATCGGGTTGTATTTTATGTGTCCACATAGAAGTGATCAAATTGAACAAAATGTATTTATAATTGCCTTTGAAATTTGTAAGAATTTATGTAAGGCAAAGAATGAAATGTCAAGATCTAGAAGCTCAATAGATAGCAGAAGAGAGATAGGCAAATGATATGATCCTCAATTGACTGGATTCAATGATAATCAATAATACATAGAAATCCTATTTATTTACAATTTAGATATGCCTAAACATATAGGAAATGCATGATAACTAAGAGTGATGCAAGAGATAACATATCAACCACATAAGGTGGAATCACATGTCCACCAAAGGTGGATCATCCTCCATTGTACAATAAAGTATGTGAAATAATGAAAAAATTATAATGTGATAAAAGCACTAAAGATGGATCTCACACCTAAAGTGGAAAGAGATAACAACTAACTCCACCTAAAGAGGAATTATCCTACACCATGTGCTAAAATGAAATGTAAACTCTTATGTTTCTACAATGTGAACTACTATGTAATGCATTATCCTAAGTAATCTTAAGTAAAGTATAATTAGTGAGTATTTAATTACAACAACACCCCCCCTTAACTGAAACTTAGGGGAATGCACTTAAGCTCACAATCCTAGATGACAATGTGTTATGGGTCCCAACTACTAGGCCATGCCAGTTACCCATGTATAATATGCAAGTGCAAAATATATGCAATCTCTCATAAAGCGGAGAAAGAGGGAAAACCACATGGGAAAAATGCTCCCCCAAAAAGAGAGATGAAAACAAACAAGATGCATGGATGGATGGAGTAATCAATACCCCCAATTATGACATACATAATGCATATAATAAAGTATTCCCCCATAGGAAGGAAACAAGGAGACATGATATCCCTCCCATAATGAATAATATCCTCCAAGGATGGTGAGTGTTTTAAGGAAAAACATATTCCAATGCCTATAAACAACATTTCTCACCTTAGGAAGAAGATAAACCAAGTACAAATGTAAGAAAGCTTCCCATTAGAGATAGGGAGAAGGAAGGGGAATCCAAATAAAGTATGAAATATTTGAAGTGTTCTCATTTGTCACCATGTCCTTGGTTGATGAAGATGACACTAACCAATCAAGAACATACCCAATAGAAGAAGGTGACAAACAAGGAACCAATGGTAACTATAGTGAACAAGCTCCAAAGAAAAATGTTTAATGTACACCAATGATAGATGTTCCTAGATCAATGTATAAAATACACCACTAAAATTGAATGATGTTCCTCCCCTTGGGAAGAAACAATGTCATACGTGTATCAAAGAATCCTCCCCAATCTCTAGGAAGAATCTTCAAAATGTATGATGTCTCAAGAAACTGAATAGGAATCTCCAACACATGAGTATAATCAACCTGAACCATGCAATGTGACATATCAAGTGAAGTTTGAGAGTCTTGAAAAATAATCTCCGAAGACTCAAATGTCTTCTCTGAATTGGGGACCCTAACAAAACCCCAATAATTTTCCAAAAAAGTATAATAGTCGAATTGTCAGAAATAAATAATTAAATATCTGAAAGCAATTGTAAATCCAAAAAATTGAATTTTCTAAAAAAAAATTCAAATTCATACCGCCAAATTGTAAATCATGCTTCCCAAGCTCAATTTGCAAAAAAAAATTCCTCAGATTTGACTTTTTCCTATAGTTAAATTTAAAGTAAAAATTAACCAAAACTCCCACCTAGACGTAATGGTGAAGTCAAATCTTGCTCCAAACGCTTGCACAAATTTTTTCACCTTTGGATCCGAATCATGGCCCTACAAAAATTGAAGCAAAATTCTCTCTAATGACTATGCAATGAAAACTTCTAAGGCTCTAATACCATGTAAGAATTTTCTTAAGGAAAAGAATGAAATGCCAAGATAAAAAATCAATAGATAGCACAAGAGAGATAAGAAAACAATATGATCCTCAATTGACTAGATTCCATGATAATCAATAATACATAAAAAGCCTATTTATTTATAATGTAGATATGCCTAAATATATAAGAAATGCATGATAACTAGGAGTGATGCAATAGATAACCTATCAATCATATAAGGTGGAATCACATGTCCAAAAAAGGTGGATAATCCTCCATTGTACAATAAAGTATGTGCAACATGTGCAAAAATGAGAGAATGAGATTGTGATAAGAGAACTAAAGGTGGATCTCACACCTAAAGTGGAAAGAGATAACAACTAACTCCATCTAAAAAGGAATTCTGTTACACTATGTGCTAAAATGAAATGCAAACTCCTTGGTTTCTATAATGAAAACTATTATGTAATGCATTATCCTAAGTAAACTTAAGTAAAGTGTAATTAGTGAGTATTTAATTACATGAAAAAAAATGAACCTTCTTCCCTGAAGCTTTCTCATATAATGCTAACACCTCCTTTAGACTTCTAACTTCTCCAACTATTGAACTACCCATGATGATAGTATCATCAACAAATTGTTTATGGGAACACACCACATTGGCTAAGAAAAGTCTAAGGCCTTCTAGATTCCCTTTGAGGACCATCTTATTTGTAAATATTCCCACACTTTTTACCATAATAGTAAAGAGAATAGGTAAAATATGATCACCTTGTCTCAACCCTCTTAACACTTCAATAAAGTGAGAAGGAGAGTCATTCATAATAACTATAGTACTGGTAGTTGAGATTAGCTACCAAATAAGTTGAAGAAGTTTGTCATTAAAACCTAAGGCCATCAAAACTTTTAATAAGAAACTCTAGTCCAAATAGTCATACGATTTTGAGAGGTCTAGCTTTAGCAAAAAACCTTGAGTCTTAGAGACTTCCAAAGAATGGATATTTTCATGCATAGTGACAATAGAATCCAAATTATATCTTCCCAAAATAAAGTTATTTTGTTGAGGGGATATTAATAATGGGAGAAAACTAAGAAACCTTAGAGTTAAAACTTTTGAAATGATCTTATACAATGAGTTGTATAGATTGATAGGCTAAAACACATCAAACACATTATCTCTAGGGAATTTATAAATGAGGATAATAAAGGTGAAATTGAGATCCTTCAAAATATTTCTTGACCTTCTTCACTGCATTCCCAACATCCTCAGCCACCATTTCCAAAAATTTTTGAAAGAAAAACATTGGAAATTCATCCGTACTAGGTTATTTATTACCCTCAAATGACAAAGCGACCTTCTTAACTTCATCTAATGAAGGTATATCTATTATCATTTTTACAAGTTTGGTTGTTGTTGCACCAAGAGATCAACCTGTCAATGCCTAATACAACCACTAGACCTATAGAATCTATAGGAGGTGGTTAATTCCTTTGTTAGAAAGTAAAGTCCACTAAGATAACTAAGAGGGGGGGGGGGGGGGGGGGGTGAATCAGCTATCAGATGATTATAAGTTTTATCATCTTCAACAACATTAAACCATATAAGAAAAATAATTACCATCCATAGAAAGATATTCATACACAATTAAACAATAACACAAGATATGTTGACTAGGGAACCTCTTGATCAAAGAGTAAACCCCGGTGGGAATGATGCCCACAAAAGATGCACTAATATGAATATTTTTTGTGAAAGGATGGACTCTGTTAGGAGTCTTATGAAATACATTCAGTACATATAAATCCCTGTTAGGAGATTTTGAATCCTTGTTAAAAGATTATAACCTTGTCAAGAGTTATGGAAGACATAAGGACCCACTGCCCAAATAGCTTCAGGGTAAGATCACTGAACTCACTATCCAAATAATCTTTGCATTATTCAACATTATAATATGTTGCCTCTTCTCTGACTGTGCCAAACCGCACTCACTGCTACATCATATCTCAATTTCAGATCTCTTTACTTCGCATGTCTTCCTTCACAATTTTGCTCTCATACTTAGCTCTTTTATTCACTTCATGCATACCACATCACAAATCATCACTAAAAAAAGGAAAAACATTCCTTCCTTTATACACACTCAAATAATTACAAATGAGTTGGCATATAATTACAAAATAAAAGATTCCACAGGCTACACCAAAATTACATAAAACTGTCAGCTTCCAAATATAATAAATCTTCACTCATGTGACTACGAAGTTTGCACTATCATCCACATCACTATCAATGTGTCTCTAACTTCCCTTTAATTATGCAAAGCCAGATTCCATCCCAATTAGGAGATATCATTAGATTTCGAAAAACCTCTACTCAGGAACACTGCCTAAATACTCCTACCAAAATGCTCATAACTTTCATGAATAAAAGAATTACTATCTGTGCTCTTAACCATAGACATATAACATATCAAAGACTATATCCTCAATGTCACATAGCTCCAACTACAATATACCATGTGTGCTAATAAAAAAACTAGCTGCTTCTCTGCAAGTCTTTGGTAAAACACCGTGTTGACATCAATGACAATCATAGTCATGAATGCAACAACAATTGCTATAGAATGGGTGCCAAACACTTTAGCATTCATTCCTAACAATCTCCCCCATTGGCATTGATGGCAACATAGATGAAAAACATCCAATGTTCCAAAAATCCAATATTGCAACACTGCTTTTTCAAATCCTCTTCATCAATCAAATCTTGCTTCGTTATCTTGTTCAGTTCTCTCATATTGTTTTTCATGCATACTTCTCCCCCATTGACATCAATGAAAAAATTTCATCACTATGTCAACAACAACTCAATGTCAAAAAACACTATTCAGAAGAAAAATACATTTACTAGAGTCCTCATGACTCAGCTCAGATACACATACTCCCCCATAGAGGAAGTACCAACATCCAGTCCAGAAGAAAGATAGGGCTCATATATTGCTGGATGGATGCAACCAACTTCATCACTACTCAAAAGTAGGCTGGGGCATAACCCCAAGCATACCTCTTAGATACTCAAATGTATCCTTAGGCAAAGGATTTGTAAATATGTCTGCTATCTATTCCTTTGTGCTTATGTACTCCAGTCTGACTTCTTTCTCAGCAACTTTCTCTCTTACAAAATGATACTTGATCTCTATATATTTTGTCTTAGAATGTAGTACAAGATTCTTAGACATACTGACTGTACTGGTGTTGTCACAATATATAACAATAGGTTCAACAAATTTAATTCCAATATCCTTCAACATCTGCTTCATCCAAATGATCTGGTTACAATTGTTTGCTGCTGCTACATACTTTTCTTTTGTTGTGCTCTGTGAAATATAATTCTACATCTTGCTTAACCAAGAAACTAATCTTCCTCCAAGGAAAAATTCTCATCCACTGGTGCTTTTCTTATCATTGACACTACCTCTCCAATCAACATCTATATATGCACATAGGGTAAAATCATCAGATTTTTCATACCACAATCCATAGTCCATTGTGCCTCTTAAATATCTTAGTAACCTCTTTACTGCTGCATAATGTGATTCTCTAGGTTCAGCTTGAAATCTTGCTACAATTCCAATTGAATGTGCTATATCTGGTCTTGTGTGTGTCAAATACTGCAATCCTCCAATCATGGATCTGTATTTCTTCTGGTCAACTACTGGTGTTTCATCTATGCTAGATAACTTATGTCCAGTTACCATAGGTGTTCCAACTAGTTTATAGTCCTCCATTCCAAATATTTTTAGCAAATCATTCAAGTACTTTGTTTGACTTACAAAGATACCATCATTGTTTTGTGTTATCTATAATCCTGAAAAGTATTTCATCTCACCAATCATACTCATTTCAAATTTAGTCTTCATTTCATCAGCAAATTTGTCACTAGCTTCATCTTCTCCTCCAAAAATAATGTCATCAAGAAAAATAACTATAATCAACAAACCATTTTCAATTTCTTTTGTGTACAGATTGCTATTAGATGTTCCTTTAGAAAATCCTAACTTTAACAAATACTTATCCAGTCTTGCATACCAAGTTCTCGGTGCTTGCTTTAGTCCATATAATGCTTTCTTCAGTTTATGTACCATGTCTCCTTCTTGAGTCAAAGGAAAACCTTCAAGCTACTCAATGTAGACTTTTTCTTCCAATTCTCCATTCAGAAATGCTGACTTCACATCCATCTGATACACTTTGAATTTCTTAAAAGCTGCATAGGCCAAAAACATTCTTACTGCTTCAATTATTGCTACTGGTGCAAAAGTTTCATCATAGTCAATTCCTTCTTGCTGTGAGTATCCCTTACATACCAATCTTGCTTTGTTTCTTACAAGTTCTCCTTGTTCATTCATCTTGTTTCTGAATACCCATTTAGTTCCAATTACATTCTTGTCTTTAGGTCTAGGGACCAATTCCCATGTCTTGTTCTTTTCTATCTGATCTAGATCTTCTCTCATAGCATTAATCCAATGTTCATCTTCACAAGCTTCACTAGTAGATTTAGGTTCAATTTGAGAAATCAAACATAAATGTACCTTATTCCAAGTCAGAACTCTATCCAAACTTCCAATAACTTGTTCAACAAGATGATGTCTTGATAAATACATGTTCGGTGTCATAGTCTCAGATCTTGCTTCAACTGTAGATTCTTCTCTAGATTCCTCTCTGGTTTCTTCAACATGACTCTCATTCAAAAATTCATTGTTAGTCTCATAGAATAATTCAGTAGTTTTATTGTTAGGCTTAGGATGAGCTTCTTCATCAGATTCATAATCAAGCATTCTTTCTTGAATTTTGAACTTTTCATCAACTTTAACATTTGCGCTCTCAATAATAGTTTTAGTTCTCTTATTGTAACATCTATATGCTTTTCTCTTCAAAGAATATCCAAGAAAAATACCTTCATCACTTCTAGGATCAAACTTTCCAATATCATCATCTCTCTTTATATAACATTTGCTTCCAAAAATTCTAAAATACTTAACTGATGGTGCATGTCCAAACCATAATTCATAAGGTGTCTTTTTTGTGTCTACTCTGATTTGTACTTTGTTCATTGTATAAACTATTGTATTCACTACTTCTCTCCAAAATGTCTTCGCTAAATCATTCTCAAATAACATAGCTTTTGTTGCTTCAGTCACTAGTCTATTTCTTCTTTCTGCAATACCATTTTGTTCAAGTGTTCTAGGGGCTGAAAATTGTCTCTTAATACCATTCACTTCACAAAAAGTTTTAAACTCTCTTGAAGTAAATTCACCACCTCTATCAGATCTCAAACATTTAATCTTCATTCCAGATTCATTCTCAACTTTGTTCTTAATGATCTTAAACTTATCAAATGCTTTAGATTTTACTTTAAAAAATGCAATCCACATAATTCTTGTAAAATCATCAACAAGAATCATAAAATACCTTTCTCCATAGAATTCTCGAGTCCTGGTAGGACCACTCAAGTCTGTATGAACAATCTCCAACTTCTCTGCCGATGTGAACTTCTTACTAGGAAATGAACTTCTCTTCTACTTAGGCATCACACATTCTTTGCAAATCATGTTAGTAGGCTTCATAATTTTAGGCAAATCCCTTACTGCAAGTGTAGTACTCACTTTCACAATATTATCAAAATTTATATGACAAAACTTTCTATGCCATAACCAACTGTCATCAATCTTAGTAATCAAACATGTCATCTTAGTAGGATTCAACTTAAATACATTACCTCTGGTTCTAGATCCAGTTCCAATCAGATTTCCATCTTTATCCTTTATCTCACAAGTTTTCTCAGTAAACCAAAATTGATATCCCTTATCAACTAACTATCCAACACTTAAAAGATTATGTTTCAATCCATCCACAAAGTAAAAATCATCATTATTAGTCTTTCCATCAAGAGTAATAGATCCTATACCTTTAATCAAACAAGGTGCATTGTTACCAACTCTAACAACTCCTCCATCATAATTGTTAAACTTTATGAAATTTTTCATATCTCCAATCATATGATGTGAACAACCACTGTCTATAATCCAATCATCTTTCTTTTTAACTTGGGAGACTAAGGCTTTTTCTTCCTTAACATTAGTTTTAGAATTTTCTTCTTTAATTGCTACAAATCCTATTTCATCATTATTCTCAGTATAACTTTCACTTAAAGTTCTTTCAATACTAGCTTCAAGGTCTTCATCATTAGCATAATAACATTCCTTAGATCTTCTAGGTTTGAAATTATTTATGTACTTCTTAATTCTCTTAGGACATTTAGATGCAAAATGACCATATTCTTGACAAGTCCAACATTTAAAATTTTTCTTACCATCTGGTTCTCTTTTCACAAGCAAGGCAATACCTTCTTCAATATTCTTGTCTTCTTCATTTCTAGATCTATAGCTACCAACATAATCTCCACTCACATTGATTCTTCTTGAAAATGTAGGGTTAATACTAAGAGCACTGAATGCTATCTCCATTCTAGATAAGTCTCCTAATAACTTCAGGTTCATCTCTGCTGCTTCCAATCTTCCGAGAAGAGTCTCTCTTGTAAAGTTTGCAGTACAAGGTATAACTTGTTCAATCATCTGTGTTGTCTGCTTAAATATAGGAGTCAATGTCCTTAGAATTTTCCATATCACTTCATTCTCTATCTTTGTTCCTCCACAAGATTTTATCCCTGCAACAATTTCTGACATTCTACCAATATAGCTTCTAACAGATTCATCTTCCAACATTCTTATATCTTCAAATGCACATATCCAATTATGTAATCTAACTCTTTTTGCATGTTCATCACCTTCAAAAGTAGAGTGCAAAGCTTTCCAAATTTCATGAGACTTTTTCAAACATTTTACCTGACTATATTCATTCTCTAGAAGTGCTATTAAAAGTGCTTCTCTTGCAAGTATGTTACACATGAATAGATTTCTCTCATCATTAGAGCATGTCTCAAGGTCATCTTCTTCAATGATAGTATTATCATTCTTTGTAGTCAACCAATAACCTAGTCCTAAACATAGTAGATGTGTCTTCATCTTTTCTTTCCAACTGTCAAAATTTACTCCATCAAACTTAGGGCTTTCTTTCTTGAAATTTTCCATGGATCTCCTTAAGCTATTAAACTTTTCTTTCAAGGACTTGCTGCTCTGATACCAATTGTTAGAAAGTAAATTCCACCAAGATAACTGAGAGGGGGGGGGGGTGAATCAGTTATCAGATAATTATAAATTTTATCATCTTCAACAACATTAAACCATATAAGAAAAATAATTACCAACCATAGAAAGATATTTATACACAATTACATAATAACACAAGATATGTTGACTAGGGAACATCTTCATCAAAGAGTAAACCCCGGTGGGAATGATGCCCAAAAATGCTGCACTAATATGAATATTCCTTGTGAAAGGATGGAATCTTTTAGGAGTCTTATGAAATACACTCAATACATATAAATCCCTATTAGGATATTTTGAATCCCTATTAAAAGATTCTAACCCTGTCAAGAGTTATGGAAGACAGAAGGACCCATTGCCCAAACAGCTTCAAGGTAAGATCACTGAACTCACTGTCCAAGTAATCTTTTCATTATTCAATAGAATAATATGTTACCTCTTCTCTGATTGTGCCAAACTGCACTCACTGCTACATCAGATCTCAATTTCAGATCTTTGTACTTCGCATGTCTTCCTTCACAATTTCGCTCTCATACTTAGCTCTTTTCTTCACTTCATGCATACTGCATCACACATCATCACTACAACAAGGAAAAAAATTCCTTCCTTTATAAAAAACTCAAATAATTACAAATGAGTTGGCATACAATTACAAAATAAAAGATTCCACACACTACACCAAAATTACATAAAACTATTGGCTTCCAAATACAATAAATCTTCACTCGTGTGACTTCGAAGTTTGCACTATCATCCATGTGACTATCAATGTGTCTCTAACTTCTCTTTAACTACGCAAAGCTAGATTCCATCTCGATTAGGAGATATCATCTGATTTCCAAAAACTGCTACTCAGGAACACTGCCTGAATACTGCTTCCACCAAAATGCTCATAACTTTCATGAATAAAAGAATTACTATTTGTGCTCTTAACCATAGAATTTTAACATATCAAAGAGTATATCCTCAACATTGCATAGCTCCAACTACAATATACCACATGCTCTAATCAAAACACTATCTGCTTCTCTATAAGTCTTTAGTAAAACATTGTGTTGACATCAATGACAATCATAGTCATGAATGCAACAACTGCTATAGAATGGGTGCCAAACACTTTAGCATTCATTCTTAACAATGCCTGATACAACCACTAGACCTATATAATCTATAGGAGGTGGTTAATTCCTTATCATGAATCTCAAGGGGAATGGTGACCATTTTTCCAACAATATCCCCATCAAGATGACCCAAGGGGATTTGAACCTGTGACTACTTGTTATAAGTGTGGTTGTTGTTATACCAAAAGATCAACCCATCGATGCTTGATACAACCACTAGACTTATAGAATCCACAAGAGATGGTTATTCCCTTGTCACGGGTTCCAAGAGGATCATTGACCATCTCTCCAACAAGAATTTTTTTTTTATCTTCATTAAGAAACTTTAGAATAGCCTCAATAAGGCTATGGTCTGCAAACACATCCAGACTAGCTTCGGCTAAAAGGGGATCACCAAAAAAAATAAACTACCTGTCTTCTAATCACAAACTCCTTATCATTTCTGACTTCATTTTTAATAACATGTTTAATCCTATTCAAGGCCCTGTGCTTGAGAGTATTCAAATGAAAGAATCTAGTATTTTTGTCCCCTAAGGACAACCAAAGAGATCTAGATCTTTGTTTCAATAATTATTCCTTTTTGGAAATTATGTCATGATATCTGATGAGGATCTCATTTTATCTCGAAAGGTAATCATCTATATATCCTTCGTGATAAGTTTTATCTTGAATTTATTTTAACTCTAGTTGGATAGAAGATTTCACAAAAAAAAATCTTAAAAATTTCTTTATTCCATTTTCTAATTTTCCCTTTAACCTCCCTTAATTTCTTTTCCACCCTAAGATTAGTTGTACCACTAACCAAAATATTCCACCAATTCTTAATACACTCTTGAAGTTATGGATGAGTAACCACATTATTTTAAATCTAACGGGGAAGTTCCTTTTACTTGAAATAACATCTACAACAAAATTTATAGGAAAATGGTCTGACCCAACTCTCAAAAGGATAGTCAATGAGAAAAAAATATTAAGAATTTGTTCATTAGAGATAAGGGCATGGTCTAACTTTACCTGAATTAGATTGCTTCCAACTTTTCTGTTAGTGTAGTTGAAGGTAGTGCCTTGTAAATCTATATCATGCAATCCTTAAGTATTAATAAAATCCATTAAGTTTATCTTGTTGTCCAACTGAATCTAGGAATCCCCAAATTTCTCCATATCTTGCAACAAAGTCTTGAAATCCCCCACAATAATCTATTTCTCATTTGGGAATTGTAGCCTAAAAGAAGAAAGATTGTGTTAAATTTTTATCCTATCTAAATTGTTATTACAAGAATAAAATTGGATTGAATCCAACTGAAATTATCTCTAATATGTCTAAATCTCATGGTCACATGGTTAGCATCTTCATAAATATGATCACCATAAATATAGTTGAAATTCTAAAAAGTAACAACACCTATAGAAGAACCATATGAACTATTACCTTGAACACCACAATATTTGAAAATATTTAACTTCTCAACTCTATCCTTAGGTATCTTGGTTTCCTACACTATAAAAATATCTGATTTGTGGTCCCTAACAAAATTATGAAAATTTTCTTGTTTATGAGATCTATTGAGCCCTCTAACATTCCATGACATGATTTTAATTTATTACATGGGGTATGGTTCCAACAAATTTTAGGGATAATTATCTATACCTCATCAACATTATCTTGTATATAATCTTGTTCCCTACATCATTTAGTTGATTTTCTACCCAGGCTCTTTGTGACTCCATAATTTTCCTTAGATCTAGTTCTAGTGGAGACACCCAAGGAGGTGTTCACTTTTTTTCCTTTCATCTTCTCTACCCTTGTAAAGGAGCTACCCTCATCTTTTATCCATTCCCTCATGGATCATATTTTCTTTTCCTGAATCATAGTCTCTATCCATAGATTCTTTCTAGGAAGCATGGGGCTCCACTTGGACATTAGTAATATTCTAGTCAAGTACAAAAAACATTTCATTGATCACAGATATCTATTGTACACTAAAAGGTTAATTTAACTATCTCAGGAGAGTCCTACTTTGAAACTAAAGGAAACATAGATTTAACCACATTTGGGGTTCCTTGGAGAAGAGGGGAAGAAGGTGAAATATCATCCACCACCTTATCTATATTCTTACCTTAATTATATTTGCATTCTTTGACATCATAGGTCTCATTTTCCCCAATATTAACATATACATTTAGGGCTTCATTAGAGGGCTAGGCCTTTCTCCAGTCTCCCTATTCGAGGGGCTTGATTTCATTAATATCACCCGCTCCATTGGCACAATCATCATTTGGCTCTAGAGGTTCTAAGTCCCCATTATTTACTTGACTACTAATAGAATGAGGGATATTCTCTAGTTCCTAACAAATCTTCTCTTTAATAGCCTATACCTCCGCAGTAGATTTAAATTTCCAAACCTTCACCTTTTTGGAAGGGACCTTAGATGTTGGTTTGCTAGCTTTAAAAGGGGCATTTTTTTTCCTAATGTCGAGACTTCTTATATGTGAAGCAAACAAAGGTTATGGTTGCAAAATCTATAGTTTGTACCCATTTACCCAACTTAGATATAATTTCAATAGAAGAAGGGAGGTTAGTGGGCTGGTTAATACCAACACAAACCCTAGAAAATATTGGCTTCTTCCTCTCATCTATGATAGCATTAATAAGTAAAATATCACCAAAATAACTAGTTATTACCTAAATATATTTTCATTCCAATACTACAAATTTCACCCAGGGAGCCTTACCCAGACTAGGAGAACTTCAAAGATAGTATCTAAAATATCCAAAAAGGGGGTCCACTTCTTCGGTGCCAAGGAAGACTTACTGATGACCTAGGGACCCTCACATAAAATGGTCACAATATCTTCTTCATTGTAAAAATTAAAAGAGAATAACCCTTTTGGAAGATCTAAAATCTTAGCATGACCTTTAATCCTCCATTTGTTCTTCACAAAGGCCTTGAAAACTTCAATATTGGGTCTAGGACCCATAAACTTCCCCGCTAAGGTTAGAGCCATAAAATATATATTGTGCTCAATCATAAAATATAGGACTGAAATGGAAAAATTACCATTGATAGGGTCTAAAATGTTGTTGACAGGGGAAAAGTAGACTTCCTAGAAGGCTTGATCCCAAAGAGAGAAGCCACAGTTTGTGCTTCTCCCCTTGGCTCATCTCCATCCATTTAATGACCTAATCCTACCTACCTTTCTCTGAGATAGCTTTCCCCAAGTCTAACTCCTCTAGGGAATTAAAAATACCATCTGGCCCCACATTCTATCCATTCTTGTTCAACCCTCCTTTCATAGAGGCAACCCCACCAAAAGAGTGAGCATTGGAAACTGAAATAGGCTTTCCATGAGGAACACCATATGGACCCTTGCAATGATCTTTCCAAATCCCAGGGCCACTCTGATTGAGACATAAGTCAACTTACCACCAAAGTCTAGCTAACACCCTTCAAAAGGGAATAGATTATTAGGGTCCCCATCCTCAGAATTTGTAGTTGCATGCTCCTATTATCCTCCCTTATCCTTGACACCTAGGTTCTACTCTATAGTCAAATCCACCATTAGAGATCCAACAAAAATATTCCCAACATCTCATTGGAAATCCTTCATCCATTCAAACCCTCAATCCTTCCCACTCCTACTCATCCTCACTCAAACTTAAATATTTTTTTAGGTTGGAGAAACTATGTGAATTTATTATTAGAGATAATCAACATGAAAAAATGTAGACTATTATATATTACTAATTTGGAGATAACTAATTATATATAGATAAATATCTTACTTCACCTAATGAGATGAACAATATGGATCCAGTAATTTAATCTAATATGATTGGAATTTAGATTTATGTTATGGTTTATTAAACAAGAAATTACCCAAGAAGTGGGAGTCCTTAGTGATTTCATGGTTATCTTATATGAATTTATTTGGATGTAGTTAATATCTAGTCTTTATTTATTTTTAAGGTATCTCTTAGTGATGCAGGAGCATCTCGGGTCATTGGAAATCCTGTGTCACCAAAAACAAGTTTGTGTTTCCCTATGTTGCTCGGTTCCTGCTTTGACCGAGTTGGCTCGGTAGTTTCTCAGTTTCCTTTGTTAACCGAGTTGGTCAATTAATTCCTTGGAACTCGGTTATCTCTTCCTGGCACTCGGCTATCCTTGCTTACCGAGTTGTTTGTTTAAGTCTCTTGTTGAGGTCAACTTGTGTAATTAATTAAGGCCATGGATTTAATGTTGGAATCTATCATTGAGAAGCATGTGGACCTAGATCTAGTCATTCCTTCCATTGATGGTGGATCTGAAGGCTGACTTATTTGGTAGCCTCTTGTATATATTATAAGCTTTGGTTGTAGTTTAGGCAGTCAGTTTTGGATAGAGATAGAAGTTAGAATATTGAAGATAGTTTCTAATCCTCACATGTTGAAGGACTTCTGTACTTGAATTGTAATATCTGGCCCTGACTGGGAAGGCCTTACAACCTGACATGTATGAATCAATTTGAAGTTATATAAGAAGCTGATCTATTTTCTCTCTCTCACTTGTGTGTTATTTCATTCTATGTATGATCTCTATAAGGTGGATCTAGTTAGGGTGTGCCTTTGGCCCATCTCTGCATCCTCCCTTGCATCAGCTGGTATTAGAGCTGAGGTGAGATCTGGATCTAGGTTTTTGAATCTAGGTTTGAGGGTTCCTTCTTGTCAAACCCTAGTTGATTTGTTGTGGGGTAGCAGATTGCATTCTAGCCTACAATTGCAAAGGGTTTCAAGATGGTTCATGGGAGGCAAGATGCGGATCTAGGATTGGCAGACATGTTGAGACAACTTGCTACTAGATTAGAAGCTATTGAAATAGCCCAACAAAGAGGAAGACATCTTGAAGATGTTAGTGATGATGAAATTGAGGAAGAACAAGGTGTTGTAGAACCTGCACCGGTGATGGATCAAGGTGAGCAAAGATTGTTGAAGGCTTTGAAAAATCTAAAGTCTAGACCACATTTCAACCCTCCTGAGTATAGTGGAAAATTGGATTCAGATGAATTGGTGGACTAGATCACCGAGATGGAAAAGTACTTTGAATATGAAAATGTCCCTAAGGAAAAGAAGGTGAAAATATCAAGCACAAAGTTGAAGAGTCATGCATCCTTTTAGTGGGAACATATGTAGTTGGATAGAAAGAGGAAAGGCAAAGACAAAATTAAGGTATGGAATAAGATGGTAAATAAGTTGAAAGGAAATTTTTTACCTTGTGATTATCAGATTAACCTAGTTAGGCGAATGCAAAGTTTGAGGAAGAAAGATAGCTTGTTAAAAGCTTATACTGAGGAATTCTATATATTAGATATCAGATCTGGACATGATGAATATGATGTGGAAATAATTTCTAGGTACCTAAATGGATTGAGAGTTTCCATCCAAGAAGAAATTAGTTTGGTTAAATTGGAGAATTTTGAAGAAGCTTATCAATTTGCCTTGAAATCTGAGGAGAAATTGAACAATAGACATGAGAAAAGACAAAGAGTTAGAGGTGGTAGGTTCCCTAGAGGAAGATGTATATCCTATGGTAAAAATAGTAGATTTGATCTGGAAAAGATAAATCAGGACAAAGGTAAGACCGAGTGGAAAGGTGAAAGTTCATCTAGAGGAAGAGGCAATGACTACCGAGGTGGTTTCCGAGGAACTTGTTACAATTATGGAGAAGAAGGATATAGATCATTTGAGTGTACACATGCAAGTAAGAAGGTTGGTAGTAGTAGAAATGCTTTGGTGCAATAAGAGTCACCGAATGAACCTGAGAAGGAAAAGAACTTGATGGTAAGGAGAGCACTTTAGAGTGAAAGTAATAAGGAAGATCTGATAAGGAAAATTTTGTTCAAGACCAAATGTAGAGTTTTTGATGAAGTGTGGAAGGTAATCATTGATAGTGGAAGCTCAGAGAACTTGGAATCTGAGGAAATGGTTAAAAAGTTGCAGTTAAAAAGGTTGGAACACCCGAAGCCCTATTAAATTTCATGGATCAAGGATGAGCATACACTCTTGGTAAGTGAACAATGTTATGTGAATTTGAAAATTAGAAAGTACTATGATAAGGTGTTATGTGATATGATGCCTATGGATTGTTGGTATTTTGTTAGGTAGACCTTGGCAATATGATAGACATGCTATATATGATGGGAGATTGCATAAATATACTATTTGGGCTGATGGGAGAAGACAAATCTTGTTACCTTTGATTAAAGAACCTGTTAGTAGTGTTTGTACATCTATGAAAGTTTTCTTGATGGAAGGAAGAAATTTTGTTAAGGATTTGAAGAAGAATGATGTATGTTTTGTTGTGATTCCTAACAAGCCGACTAATAATAGAGAAGATAGAATACCTGAAGAGATTGATAAATTACTCAATGAGTATAGAGAGATAATTTATGATAAAGTACCTGATGGTTTTCCATCGAAGATAAGAATTTATCATTGCATGGATCTAATCCTTGGAGCTATTTTACCGAATAAGGCACCACATCAGTTGACACCTACCGAGAATCAGGAATTGAACCGACAGATTCAAGAATTATTGCATAAAGGTTTGATCTGAGAAAATTTGAGTCCTTGTGCAATACCTACTATATTGGCACTTAAGAAGAATGGATAATGGTGAATGTGTACAAATTCCAGAGCAATCAACAAGATAATAGTGAAATATAGGTTTCCTATACCGAGAATGGATGACATAATGGACAGTTTGATTGGAGCAAAGTATTTTATCAAAATTGATTTGAAAAGTGGGTATTATCATATCAGAATTAGAGAAGGTGATGAGTGGAAGACTTCTTTTAATACAAAATAAGGTTTGTATGAGTGGTTGGTTATGCCTTTTGGTTTAACTAATGCACTGAGTACTTTTATGAGATTGATGAATGAAGTTTTGAAGAAATTCTTAGGTAAATTTGTGATTGTATACCTAGATGATATTATGATATTTAGTAAGACCAATGAAGAAAATTTGTTTCATGTTAAACAAGTATTGCAGAGGTTGAAAGAAGAATAGTTGCTGATAAATCTGAAAAAGTATTCTTTCATGCAAGAGGAGATTGCGTATTTGGGATTTGTGATTTTAGCTGATGGTTTGAAGATGGATCCTGAAAAAGAATGAAGGTGTTTTGAATTGGCCTACACCTCAGAATGCTAGTGAGGTAAGATCATTTCATGGTTTGGAAATTTTTTATAGAAAGTTTATTAGGAATTTTAGTTCAGTTTGTAATGCTATGACTAAGATAATGAGAGGAGATAAAAGAGAATTTAAGTGGACACATGAAGCTGATAAGAGTTTTGAGACTCTGAAGCATAAGGTTGTTGAATTGCCTATGTTAGTATTGCCTAATTTCAATAAGGTATTTCAAGTAGAATATGATGCAAGTGGAAGTACAATAGGAGCTACGTTGAGTCAAGAAGGTAAACCTATTGCTTTCTTTAGTGAAAAATTGAATGATGCAAAAAGGAAATATTCTATGTATGATCAAGAATTCTATGCTATTGTTCAAGCCCTAAAGAAATGGGGACATTATTTGATATTGAGTGAATTTGTGTTGTATACCGATCATAAAGCTTTATAGTATTTGGGTAGTCAGAATAAGTTGAACCAGAGACATATGAAATGGGTTGAATATTTGTAGAGTTATTCATTTGTGATAAAGCATAAGACTGTAGTCACTATCCGAGTTGTTGATGCATTAAGTAGAAGAAGATCTTTGATGACCGAGATGAAAATTGAAGTTCTTGGTTTTGATGACATGGGAGATTCATATGAATTTGATCCTGATTTTTCTAAGTCATGGAGAAAGTGCAGAGCACCTATTCAAGATCAACCAAGTACTAAATGGGAAGACTACTTCATTCAAGGAGGTATGTTGTTTAAAGGTATTCAATTGTGTATATTGAGAGGATCAATGAGAACTAATTTGATAAAGGAGAAATATAGTAGTGGTTTGGCTGGACACTTTGGTGTTGACAAAACATTGAATTTTCTTAAGGAGAAATACTTTTGGCCACAGTTGTATAAGGATGTTTAGAAATTTGTGAAAACTTGTGGAATTTGTCAAGTTACAAAAGGAGTAAGTCAGAATACTGGATTGTATACACCAATTTCTATTCCTGAGAAGCCTTGGATTGATATCAATATGGATTTTGTTCTTGACTTACTGAAGAGAATGAGAGGTAATGATTCTATATTTGTTTTTGTGGATATATTTTCTAAAATGGCACATTTTATACCTTGTAGAAAAACATCAGATGAAGTAAATATAGCAGATATTTTCTTTAAGGAAATTGTTAGATTGCATGGATTACCAAGGAGTATCATCTCTGACCGAGATAGTAAATTTGTTGGATATTTTTGGAAGACCCTTTGGAGAAATTTTGACACCAAGGTGAGGTATAGTTCTACATTTCACCCATAGACTGATGGACAAATAGAAGTTGTGAATAGAAGTTTGGGCAATCTTTTTAGATGTTTAGTAGGAGACACATCGAGTAATTGAGATTCTGTGTTGGCACAAGAGAAGTTTTCATACAATAATTCTATGAATAAGAGTACTGGAAAAACACCTTTTGAGATTGTAAATGGCATACAACCGAGAGGTATATCAGATTTGGGGGATATTGTTGATGAAGAAAAGAGAAGTGTTGAAGGAGTAAAGTTTGTTGAGTTCATGAAGATGTGAAATATAGGCTGGAGAAAAGTAATAAGAAATACAAAGACAGAGCTAATAGATCTAGAAGACATAAGACTTTTGTAGTTGATGATGAAGTAATGATTCATTTGAAGAAAGATAGATTTCCTGTTGGAACATATGGGAAGCTAAAAATGAAGAAATTTGGCCCTTACAAAATTTTTAGGAAATTTGACAATGGAAATGCTTATGAGATTGAGTTACCTGATGACATATATATATCACCTATATTCAACATTGCTGATTTTTATGAGTACCATGAGTCGGATGAAGAAATGACAATACTGAATGATTATCCTAAGAAACATACATAAGAAGTTGAGCAGATTTTGGAACAAAGAATTGGAAGAAGTACAAGAGGAAAACAATATATGGAATATCTAGTAAAGAGGAAGAACATACCGATTGAAGATAGTTCATGGATTTCACAATCTGAGTTGGAGTTAACTCAGGTTGTACCTACTTCATGATTTAGAGAATCATTTTTAAATAACCCCAGATGTCTGATGCAGGAGCATCTCGAGTCCTTCGCTCCTGTGTCACCAAAAATAAGTTTGTGTTTTCCTGTGTTGCTTGGTTCCTTCTTTTATCAAGTTGGTTTAGTAGTTACTTAGTTTCCTTTGTTAATTGAGTTGGTCAATTAATTCCCTAGTGCTTGGTTATCTCTTCCCGGCGCTCGACTATCCTTGCTTACCGAGTTGTTTGTTTTAGTTTCCTATTGAGGCTGACTTGTGTAATTAATTATGGTCACAAATTTAATATTACAATCTATCATTGGGAAGTGTGTGGACCTAGATCTGGTCATTGCTTCCATTGATGGTGGATCTGAAGGCTGATTTGTTCGGTAGCCTCTTGTATATATTGTAAGCTTTTGTTGTAGTTTAGGCAGTCATTTTTGGATAGAGATAGAAGTTAGAAGATTGAAGATATTTTTTGATCCTCGCATGTTGGAGGAATTTTGTACTTGAATTGTAATATCTGGCCCTAATTGGGAAGGCCTTACATCCTGTCATGTATGAATCAATTTGAAGTTATATAAGAATCTGATCTACTTTCTCTCTCTCACTTGTGTGTTATTTGCTTCCATGTGTGATCTCTGCAAGGTGGATCTGGTTAGGGTGTGTCTTTGGCCCCTCTCTACATCCTCCCTTGCATCACTAAGTAATTTATTTTTATTCATATAGTTAATCTATAGGATACTAATAGCTAGAGAATGTTCACAGATTTATGACTCAAATTCGGTAGATGATATCAAATAGAGGAGATCCACTAGTGGTTATAGTTTCACTTTATTCCATGGTTCCATTAGTTAGATGGATAAGTGGTAGTTGGTGGCTCTTGTCTATTATATAAGCTAAGTATATGGTATTTAGTCATGATTGTAAAGAATCCATTAAGATTAAGATGTTATGTTAAAGTAGGAGGATAAGATGAGGAGTTATTATAGCTCTACACGGTAATCATAAAACAAATATCTATAAAACCTAATCTTCCATGTGAGTATTAAGTGTATTTATTTAAAGTATCATTTTATTTGTGATACGGTAGATAATCTATGGGTGATGCTACAAATATTTGTCATTTTATATAATATTATAGATACATAAATTTTTTTAGGAAGATTGATTAAGTTTAGGTAGTGTTGTGAATTTATGGGCTTCAAAAACACCTAGAAATTATTTGATATGTTGGTACTCCATTTTCTATTGAAAGGCATTAAAAAGTAGGAGAATATTAGGAGGTGTATCTCAACCTTGAAAGTCGATAACATTAAAATTATGATTTTCAAAATATACAATAGAAAAACTCAATTTATAGGCTATAGAGGTCATTTTAGGCCCTAAAAATAATTCTAGGTTGTTTAGAATCAATTTAACTAATACTAAGGATGATCATCCCTTAGAGATCTATAATTTGAAATGGGACCCTATTAAACTCATAATAAAAATATAACATCTGCCCCTCATTTGGTACTATTTTTCTATCTTTAATTTCAATTCACAACAACTCCCAAATTAATAAACCACACTCATGGTAAAAACTCAATGTCAAATCATCTATGCTTACACTTTAAAGAGGTGAGTTCATGATGTTAGATCATCCTTAAACCTAGACCTAAGCATTGAGGGTTCATTCCTGATGTTTGTGCCTACACATCCCATCATGGGAAAGTAGAGGCCAATGTAGTTCACACTCAAATGATAAAGGGAGTTCATGCTCTCTTGTATAAGATGTTTGATCTCTCTTTAAACCTTCACTATTAATCAAGAAAAATCTATTAACTTAGTATAATTACAATATAAGATAATCATTTTCCATTGGGTAGTGTAAACACACAATTGCATAAGGATCATATCCTTCCATAATCTTCTTATTCCATAGCGATAGACTCAAGCACATATCACATATAAACAAGGTGACTAACTCATGTATATTACACATACATAATGAATAGCTCCAACATACCTTACACATACACAATTTATATTTGCAACATACATCACATATGTACACAATGACTATCACTCACCCATAGTGCATCCCAAATAGAAAATCAATGTTAGTACATTGTACACTACACTGGTGGGTCATATTCTTTACTCTATCTTTTTCTTTAGTGAGCAAGTGGGAAAATTATTTTAAGTATCCAATACTATATTGAGGGTCTATCCTCAACTAAATAGGGTCAAGTATATCATTTCCATATCAATGTATACCAAAACTATACCACAAGACCAATCCAAACTATTTTCTACCTATTCTTCTTTAGAAACTCTCTTTTTTCCTTACAATTTGTTGGATGAATAAGAAAACAAGGACATCCATTGTTGATATTTCATTGGACCCATGTACCACATTTTACTAATAGAATCCATCTTTCGATATAAGTGGTATGACAACCAACACATTAGTATATTACACTCCTTGACTACTATTAATCTCAAGTATCAACAATCTCATCTTTGAGTAATCCATAAGATTTATTTATGGGCATGATTACCTTATATGGATAATGGTAGCCTAAAAATTAGATGTATAGATCATCTACCTATGTCATTGTAGGTACCTTACTCCATCTATTATTTAAATAGTATTACATGTACTTGTAATTTCATAAATTTGACCCTGCCAAAAGAAAACTATGTTCCTTTGAGATCCAAATTCACAACATACATTTGGACACTTCCAAAATAGATAAACCAGTGGAAATATCCTATTAAAGATGGATAAAATACTATTTTGGTTTTAGAAATGGAAAGTCCAAATGATCGAGAGTCTTCAGTTCAAATTTGAGTGTCTTTGCCAAGGATGGAAATACAATGTTTATACATCTTCGTGGCACCTTTTAGTCTTCTACGAATCGTGATAGAAAAAGACTCAGAATTTGGTGAAAACTGATTAGATAACCTACAAAACCCAAAATTAGAAATATAACAACAAATACTATATAACAGAGATAAATAAAAATGAGATAGACAAGACACAAGAAAACTTCTATGTGGTTGAATATCTTCCAATGAACCTACACACATACAAGAGAGGAAAAATGTTTGGGGCTATTTGGAGACTTTCCTTATTCAAGACCCTGGTTCAGTGTTTCCACCTTCATAACAACCATATAGATAGATAGATTGAATCAATTAAGATAAATAAATGACAACATAATATAAATAATCCATGATTGATGGAGTAAAACCCCTATTACATGAGATAAAATAATATTGATAGAAAGGAATGTGATGAATCCCAAGATGCTCAAAGATATAAGAGAGATAGGCATATATTACAAAAGATCTTGAAAAAGCCAAGAGAGCTAGAGATTTTGTTGTAAAGAATGTTGTAGCTAATAATAGATTGTTGTAGAAAAATGAGAGAGAAAGAGAATGCCAATATTGTAAGTGAGATGATAGAGAAAACTTAGAGAGAGATTGAATGAGCCAAAGACACCAATTTAAATAGAGAATAGGAGGGAAAAGGGAGTCTTGCAAGCCGTTCTACAAGATTTTGAGTCGTTCCACAAATAAGAGCAAGTGACAAATGGAAAATGTGCACACGACCGACATTTGAACATTGAGATGTGTGTGAATGAATGCACAACACATGGACATCTGCACGATGCACTAGTGTTTAGGTAAATCACACTCAATAATGATAGGTGGTGAAGGAAACATGTGGAAAATGAAAAGGTAATGCTAGAAGATAGTTGTTAACAAAGAATCTTAGCATCCTAAGAAGGAAAATATTGATGCAAGGGCTAAAATGGACCTACTCAAGTACTACAGGAATGGACACTAAATTAGTTACAAAAGTGTGGCCTAAATTGCAAATGGGGGTATGCAATTTTAAACTCTACAGTACTTAGATTAGTACTATAAATGGAAGGCATATTTCTAATTATCAAGAATAAGCATATCAGAATTGAATGATCTATATGCATAGTCCTATAAGTATGTGATTAAATTTTACAACACATAAAATTGTTTGGATCCAATACAAGATGGCCTCTACTCAATAGATAAAAACAAATTGATAATTGTTAGACTTATTGAGTTGTTGTTGGCATTGACTATCATTAATGTCAAAACCTCCATACCAACACTCTAATGATATCAATTGGTTATTGGTAGTTTTGGCTATGTACCTATTGATTTTTTGTTATGCAACAAGAGTTTTAGTTATGCATAGAACAAATTAAGTATGAATATTTTAGTGTTTTTGTTGTTCCTTGGAAAGTGTACATTGTTCTAATGATAGTATATTTGTGTTGGTGCACTTGTATGCTTTTAGTGTTCAATATTACATGGATTATTCTATTGGTTTCTAGTGTTTCTATTATCTAGTTAGTGGTACCCTCATCAAATGTTTTTGTCTATCAACTACACCGTATTCTAGATAGGTTTTATCTATCAGTGGCTTTGGCTATTATCATGGTTTATCTTTTTGAGTTGGTTATGGTGTTTAGATCTTCTCGCTAATTGTAATATGCATTGTAATATCTTAAGTATGACTTATCTATGGATCATGGTGTAGAGTGTGGATAAATGTTCTTACATGTGTCCTATATTTAGGATCAATGATATGCATTAAATGTAATTGTAATATCTTTTTCTTTAGGGCCATCACACATGTTTGTTCTAAGCTGACAAATGTGTGAATGAATACCTATATAAATAATGGAAATCTTTTGTATCAAAGTGTATAGTGTATATACAAAAAGGATAGTGCAAATTTGTATTAGTGGTGTTTGTGAGAAGAGTTTTTTGGTGAAGTAGCATAAGGAGAGGCTTACGTACTGATAGAAGTGGATCATATGGTTTCATACAATGAACATCTTATTCAGATCTACTAGTGGTAATGGTAATAGAACTTAATTGTTAAACTGTTCATGCATAATCAGATTCAATTCTATTAGTTCATGTTTTTTCATATCTATTTTGGCATCTCTATTGTATAAGGGTTATTATCCCAACTGGCAGTGAGGCAACTTGCAATGAGCACAACTATCAGTAAGCCTTTGTAAAAAAAAATTAACTTAATTGGTTTCACCATAATAGGTTTTTCATTTCATGAGAATTGTAATCACCCAAAAATGCTAGACTATTAGCCCCTTTCTAGCATTATTTGCTAAATTTATAAATTGCTTATTCTTGATCAAATCCCAATTTTATCATTTATTCAATTATATTCTATGGATAAACTATTTTATCCTAAGTCTTTATTTAATTAAAAGGAATTCCCTCTCCTTTGATCAAATAAAAAGCCCTCACTTACCTTTTATCCTAAGTTGCACAAGAAAAGCATTATTCCTATTTAATAAATAAGAAGAAAAGGCTTTTTGTCTCATATGGTGCACAAAAGTCAACACTTCTTTCTCATTGGAGGAGACTTGTGCACAAGGATTGCTCCCACTTTCAAACTCCACCCTTGATCAAATCTTTTGCCTCTTAATCTCCATGGTCCATTTATCTTTAAAAGGAGAGCTCTCTTCTCATTCTAGGATCCCCACTCTTGATGCTAATGTTGTGCTGCAGGTTTTCTTAGTGCCATTGGAGCTTTTGAAGAACTTGTTGCATTTTAGTCCTCATATTTACATTGTAGCTTAGTTCTCATGGCATTATTAGCTTAGTTTCCTTTCATGCTTTAGCTTAGTTCACATAGTTTAACTAGTAATGGCTTGTAACATTCTCATTTCCATAGTTTAGTTGCATTCTTGCATTCTCATCTAGCATAGCTTGCATTGCATTTTTTATTGTGATTCTTGAAGATATTGGCATTCTTTGCCTTGTCTCTTTGAATCTCCCATTGCATGGTTTACTAGCAAGGTTGCATGCTTAATAGCTCTAGCTGAGAGCCCTCTAAACACCCTTGCGCTCCATGCCTAGGGAGCTCTAGGCCGCTTTTCAAGGCTTCCAATCCACGGATGCCCTTGGAATCAATGGCTTAGAGAAGTGCACATTTTGAGTGTACATTTTTGGCACCCACAGTGGGGCTACAATCCAAAGGACATTTGGGGGAAACAAAATGCGAGATGATGTCTGAAATTCTTGCATTCTCTTGCAAGATGATGTCTGAAATACTTTTATCTTGCTATTTCAGCTATTTTTTTTTGTATTTTCTAATAGAGTATTGTACGAAATTTTCCAGTGTCGTACAATGGTTTCTTACATATCTGCGTGATACTTTTCCAGTCAAAAGTATCGTACGCCCATACAGAACTCTATCACCCAACTATATAATATTCTATCAGCTAGGGTAGTCCAAAGTGTTGCTCAGAACAAAAGTATCCCACCCCTATACTACAAAGTATCATGTGAACCTCTGCTTGTAGAAACTATCACCCAAGCCTGAAAGTGACTATTTTCAGTTCTTTTTATTGCAAGATTCAAGTTTTCTACTTTCTGGTTTTTGATTTGCTATGTTAGGAAAGAGATTTATTTGTAGATTATACATGGTTTTGCTGTACTAACCCTTGTGGGACTAATGAGTTGTGCTTGTAGGTGTGCCCTAATTACTTGCATAGTTTGCTAAAAGAATTCATGTCAAAGCTTCAAATGCACAAGGGCTACTAATCTTTCTTGCAGGACTGCCCAAAGAATAAAAACCAAACAGCCAAGTGCTTGTTCTTTCTTTTCATTTTTGAGTGTGGCATTATACTAGTTCATTTTCTTAGGCACTTAACATCTTGTCATTAGAGTCTTTTGGTGGTAGGAAAGTATGCTCTTCACCCTTCTGGTGAACCAAAAATCCTGACCCACCTCTAGATTTTGAAAGAAAGAGGGTTAATTGAACATTACTTGGTGTGTTTGGGAAAGGCTTTTGAGATAGGAGAGTATGCTCTTCACCCTTGTGGTGAACCAAAAATCTTGACTTTCAAAGGTTGACCCGCTTCTTGTTTAGTCTAGAATCCTTTAGAGGGCTTGCTCTTGAGCAATCAAGAGGAATGAACCAAGTGGGGACAAGCTAATACCCGGCTATTCTGACCCACTATAAACTCAAGGCTCTCAAGGACACAAAACCTTGGTAGACATAATACTTGTCTTCGCTTAGTATGAGTACTTGTGGGATTGTGACCATGAGAAAAATGCTAAGCAAGAATGCTTAAGGTACTCTTGTGGCCGTGAGGTCCATTACTTGCCACAAGGTAAGGAGTCCCTTCGGGGAGCAAGAGGGGTATTACAAACAAAAGTCCTTATTACAAACCTTAGATAGAAGCTACCCAATTTTTCCGCTACATCTGAGTGCAAGGATCGATCCTAGTGGACTACCCGGATCACCCCAAGATTTTACACTCACCATCTGTGTTCCTTTGGTTGTGTCATTGGAACTTCCATGAAAAAGCCAATATCTATTGTGGGAAACCACTTTGTGTGAGGCAGTGGGACATCAAGTGTGGGCTAAATTGTTGAGTATTGAGCCTTTGTCTTTCTAGGTTAGCAAGTGCTTGAATTTTCTTCATTGCGATCTACTCATGTAAATGTTCTTAAACATCAAACATCACGATAGTGTTCATAGGATTTTTTTTTATTTGATATCCCAAGTGCATGTCTTGGCAAGGTTTCTTTTGCACTTGTTCAAGTGTTTTATGACACATTTAATCCCTCACTATTTGAAAACCTATTTGTTTTCTACTATTACCACGTTCCAAATTGAGAAATTGAACTTATCAAACTACAACTTTGATCCAATTACCTTCAAAAATGGGTTTTACACATTCACTAGTCAAACATCGTGCAATACTAGATAATTATTGCACCACCTACATGAGTATTATCATGCGGTACTTCACTACTGACTTTGTATTGCTTGAACATTATACATTCTATCACATCAACTTCCTAGTTACTATCCCACTACTATATGCGAAATATCATCTAGCCAAATTGTATTGCCCTGCTATCCTATGAACTATCTCACAGAATCATTTTGCTTTCTTATTATTGTCTACAATCCAAAGCTATCAAAATTGAATCTTAGTTTGTCACAGAGTGTCCTTTCCTATTCTTACCTAAATCTGGCCTGTTATTTGCATGTTTAAGTTTGTTCTAGATTGAGAAAGATGAGTTAAAACTATTGGGTTTGAGCCTATCAAATGCTACTTTCGATCACTTGTCACACTACGGTTACCTCTCTAGCTACTTGCTAATTGAGCTTCTTTCTCATATCTTGGCTTGAGTCAATTGATTGCTGTAAATTGTTGAGCACCTTTGACAAGCCATCTCTATTGTGCTATCTTGACAACTGATCTTTATTGGCTTTGCTTATCTCAAAACCTAATAAAATTTGCCTTGTTCTATTAGTCAAACAACATTTCTTTTCATGCTGGTTACAACTCGGTTTCAGTTTGAGCAAGGGAGTCACCCTCTGTTCAACTATATGCAGTTACCCTCTCCTACAAGATGCTCATGAGTGCTAGTTAGTGATGATAGTTCTATCCCAGACAAATTTGAGGATTCCAAGGTCACCCCATGGTATAAAGGAGGCTTCCTCTTTTCTGCATTCAAGACCCCCAAAAGCATGGATAGTGTCTCACTTACCATGACTGACCAAGAGAAATATCACCATTTGCAAGAACACTTTGAGCATAGAGACAACCAAGCATGCTTAGATAAAGAGCATAATAAAAACATAATGGATGTTTCTAGGTGCATGGCTTCAAGAGGAATGTCTCATGATCAACCCGAGACTAGTGGTTATGAAAATAGATCTTTTTTTGGTACTAGTGGCAATCATGGTAACAATACACCACCAAGGTCCCCTCCAAGATGAACTTTTTCCACACCTTCTTCACCTCCTAGATGTCCTCCCTCTCATCATGAGGAAGAGGCCAATGATGAATTTTCTAGTGAAGAACTTATGAGGTTTGAACAAGATGAGGCTTCCCAACATTTGATGCATAAAATTTAAGAGTGTAATGGAGATCAATACTTTCAATACATGACTTCTAGAGGATACAAGCTCCCTCATGGTTATGATGTCCACCAAATCATTCAAGAAAGAGTGCCAATCGAGTATGAAATCCTTATAGATGAATTACAATGAATGAACCAGCATCTTGCTCAACTTGCAATAGAAAAGGAGCCTCCAAATGTCTCTTTTGTAGAATCTATTTGTGCTCTTCCCTTTGATAGGAGTCTATACATGGTCTCATTTCCTAAGGATATTGAGGTTCCCAAATATGATAATTATGATGGAAATGGTTATCCCCATGACCATGTGTGTCATTTTTATGCTCTTAGCATGGACTTCCTTCAAGAGGACACATTTCTACTATGGTTGTTCCCTACGAGTTTAAGAGGACAAGCTCTGGAATGGTTCACAAAATTGACACCCCCTCTCAAGACCTTTGATGAGTTGGCTAGGCATTTCACTCAACATCATTCATACAAGATCCAACAACCTATTACCATGATAGATCTAGGTGCTCTCAAGCAAAATCAAGATGAACCATTTGCTACCTACTTGCAACATTGGAATTCATTATATTCTAGATATCCTTGTCAACTACTGAAGAGGGAAAAGATCGACATATTTGTCAACACTCTTTTACTTGAATTATATTACAATCTAAGGAAACAAATTTTTTCCTCTTTCAACAACATGATTGAAAGTGCATACTGTATTGAGGATTTTGCCATAAGGAAAGGGGATATTGTCATCAACAAAGATACTAGAGGTAATGGAAAGGACAAAAAAAAACCATGGAACAAAAAAAAATATGTTTTTAATGACGGGGTTGTGGATGTTCCTAAAGTTAAAGAGCCCGCTTTCCACCTCTCCAATGCTATCTACACAACTGAACAACAAGAGGCTGCCAACACTCAAAGTGCATCTAAACCTCAATATGTAGACAAACCCAAGAAGTCATATCAATGACGAGTCTATACCAAGTTGGCTGAACCTTATGACGTGATACTTAAGACCTCGGTTGCCAATAAGTATCTTACGCTTCCTGACAATTCTCATCCCTTCAATCCACCAATTAAGCCTGATTGGTGGAAAGAGGAACATTTCTTCAATTACCATAGAAATAAGGGACACAACATGGATAATTGTTTCAAGCTCAAAGATGCTATTCAAGATCTTATTGATAGAGGCGTAGTTCTCATAGATGGCTTGGTTAAGAATTTTGATCACAAGGCCTTCAAAATCCCTCTACTTGAGTATGAAAAGGGGGAGTCCTCTCAAGCAAACAAGAAAAATCATGATGCCAAGATCAATTATACATATACTAACAATGAGAATGTGATCAACATGTTAGAACCCATTGAGAGTGTTTTCATGATGAGATCTCAAGGTAATAGTGATGTCAATCATGATTTGCCTAAGTTGGTCTTACAAACACTCAATGGTTTATCTTCTCATAGTGACACTAATCAGAAAATGATTTGACATCTCATTAAATGAGATTTTTTAATTATAATGAACTTTCAAGTTTAGGTTGTCCATTCAACTTCTAATGGGAATGCAAATGTAATGACCTTTCAACTTCAAATGAAGATTTATAAAGAGGCTGAAGCCAAATTGAAGAGCAGAAAGAAATGGAGACACATCTTGTTTACTGAGATTGCTATCAGATCTTATGGAGTTCATGGGTATACATCTCATTCACAGGATAGCCCAACTTCTATGAACTCGACATCCATATAATTTGGGCTAACTCATGGAGGAGTTGTATGCCCAAATCCATAGAAGTTGGGCAATCCCGTGTGTGAGATGTGTGCCCAAGAACTCCATATGTGAGAGCTGATGTAGATTGGCTATCTCAGCAAATGAGATGTATGCCCATGAACTCCATAAGATCTGATAGCAATCTCAGCAAATAAGATGTGTCTCCATTTCTTTCTGCTCTTGAATTTGGCTTCAGCCTCTTTATAAATCTTCATTTGAAGTTGAAAGGTCATTACATTTGCATTCCAATTAGAAGTTGAATGAACAACCTAAACTTGAAAGTTCATTATAATTAAAAAAATCTCATTTAATGAGATGTCGAATCATTTTCTGATTAGACACACTAAATGTTGTTACTAGGGGGAAAGCCAAAATCATCCTTCAAACTTCTCATGATCCCAAACAAGCCTCATCTTCTAAACAAGTGGCTCCTTCAGTCATATCTAGCTATGATGTTGTTCACTAGTTGCAATGAACACTGGCCCAAATATCCATTTTTGAGTTGCTTGAGCTATCCCCGTTGCACAAAGAGATCCTTGAAAAGGCTCTACACACAACAAATGTCCCTAATAACATTGATCCAGATAGGTTCCAGGATATGGTCAATCATATCTCATCTCCTCACTATCTCTCATTTTTTGTAGAGGATGACACGTCCCTCAGTCACCCACATAATCTCTCTTTACATATCAAGGTCCAAGTCTACCATACTCGAGTCCATCGAGTCCTAATAGACAATGGTGCGAGGTTGAATATTATTTCCTTTCATGTTGTGCAACAATTGGGATTGTCCGAATTTTCTATAGATCCTAGGTGAAAGATCACCATCAAAGCATACGATGAAGTGGAGAGGTCTTCAAAGGGCCTTATTGTGCTGCCTATCCGAGTGGGTCCAGTTGGGAAAGATATTGTGTTTCAAGTATTAGACATCCCACTCATATAAAACATTATTTTGGGTCATCCTTGGATCCATGACATGCAATTTGTTCCTTCTACCTACCATCAATGTGTCAAATTCCCATACAATGGAGCTGAAATTGTGATTCCTGGGGACAATGCTATAGCTATTAATACTCTCACTGCTGCTGAAACATTTGTCCTACACAATAAACCTTCTCATGATCCTAGTGCATCCCTTATTGCTATTGAGCATAAATTAAAAATGATGAGTATTGGTATGGGTGAATACACATTGGATTCTATTACTGCTATGCCTATCTCTCCTAAGTCATATGATAGAACTTCAGACAAGATGAAGCCTTCTACTTCCACCATGATGGTTTTTGGTACCTTTGTTCATGTGTCCATACCCTTAGAGGTAGAAAAAGAAGAACAAGCTATTAGAGATTGGGTCTATAAAGTGGAAGAAGATAGTACGATAGTTGCTACTCCCATCTCCCCTAAATGCTATGGTAAAGGCTACACACTTTTGCAGTAAATGGGCTATCAAGGTTAAGGACATTTAAGTAATAATGGACATGCTCTAGTTCAACCTTTGAGTCATACTGATGGTTGACACTCTAAGGATACCACGGGTCTAGGATACGGTGCCGAAGATGACCCCCCTGAATGTTCCAAAAATGCTCCCATGATTAGTGACTCAAATGTAGACATGGATGAATCACCACTATACACTATGGCCCAAATGGGAGATGGTCTCCCTTCTACTTCACTCCTTTGGGGAGAAGAATGCATACCTAATGATGACATAGCTGAAGCCTCTACGTCTAGAAAAAATGTACCTAATGAATCTGACTTCAGAGGTAGACAACATAGAAATATTGCATGGTTACTAGAAAGAGAAGGTCTCACACACAGTGGCATGGGTACCTCTACTTCTAGGTGTCCTGAACCATCTTGGTGCAAACATCCTAGTAGAAGTTCAATGATAGATTCAAATGAGTATGAATGGGATACTCTTTTAGAAGGATCTTCCATAGTGGATATGGAAATTGATGTGATTCATACTTATAGTTCCCAACCTGATGTTGTTGATGAGTCTCGCATTGGGTCTAACAAGTTCAATCCACGTATTGCTTTAGTGAACGACGCTGGCCCTTCTATGCCAAATCTAGATCTTGATACTTTTAGAGCCTACTCTATAGGCTTGACTTCTCTCATCACTAGAGATGATACCTATCACATCAATAACCTTGAACCTATCACTTCGCTTCCTCTTGTACACCTAGATCTCATAGATTGGTCCACCCAGTATCAAAGATCTACATTTCCTTCCTTCCAAAATGACTATGAGATCACTTGTTACCTGAATGTCATTGAACATATCACCTCTTCCACCAGCGAACCAACAACAAATATGATACAATCAGATATCAAGTACCTCAGTCATAAAATCAAAAGAAAAAAGAAATGGTCAAATGGAAAAAACCACATTGTGGTGGTGTCTGAACCCCAAAATAGTAAAAATAAAGACGTATCTAAGGGTGAAAACCTCTCCGAGGCACCCAAGGATGAGGTACTTGGTAGTCTGCTCAGCTACTTCCAAGAAAGATCTTCAGTTCTGATAGAACCTAAACATCTAATCAACTTAGGGGTAGAGGAGTCTCCTAAGATAATCGATGTAGCTTAGTCCCTATTAGTAGAGGAGAAAGAATAATTTACCACATTTTTTTAGGAGAAAAATATCAACTTTGCATGGACATATTCAGACATGCCTAGTTTGGACACTGAGTTTATTATGCACCACCTCTCTATTGCTCCAGGGGTAAAACCTATCAAACAAAAACTCAAAAGATGCATCCTCATGTGGCATTATTGGTTAGGGCTGAACTTGAGAAGCTTCTAAAATCTAACTTCATAAGAGCTATTGACTATGCTGAATGGATTTCCAATATTGTTCCTATTTCCAAACATGATAAGTCCATTCACGTATGCACTGACTTCAGAGATCTAAACAAAGCATGGCCTAAGGATGATTTTCCACTTCCAAACATCAATATGATAGTGGACATGACAACGGGCTATGAAATGTATTCCCTTATGGATGGCTTCTCTGGATATAACTAGATCAAAATCGCCCCTGAAGACCAAGAGAAGACAACTTTCACATGCACATGGGCTACCTTTTGTTGGAATGTCATGCCATTTGGTCTTAAGAATTCTGGTGCAACCTATCAGAGAGCTATGACTACCATATTCCATAATATGATGCATAAAAACATGGAAGAATATGTTGATAACACACTTGCTAAATCACAACAAAGCATCACTCATTTATCTGATTTGAGCTTGATATTGGACCGCAGAGAATGATTTCAACTTAGATTGAATCCTAATAAATGTGCTTTTGGTGTCACTTTTGGGAAACTGCTAGGCTATATCATATCAGCAAAAGGAATAGAGGTAGACCTGGAAAAGGTGCAAGCTATCATGGAGATGCCACCTCCTTGCAACATAAAACAATTAAGGGGTCTCTAAGGCTATCTCCAATCTATTAGGTGGCTCATTTCTCAATTAGCTGACAAAGCTCAATATTTCAACAAGAATTTGCATAAAGGGGCTACTTGCATATGGAATGAGGAGTGTCAAAAGAACTTGGACCAAATCAATGATTACCTAGAAAAACCTCCTATTCTTATGCCACCTATCCAAGGGAAACCTTTGATACTCTACATATCTACTACAATGAATTCTTTAGGAGCTCTCCTTGCACATCAAGATGATATGGGAAAAGAATGAGCTATCTATTACATCAGTCACACCTTGGTTGCTTATGAGCTCAATTATACCAGCATCAAAAAAGCTTGTCTAGCAGTAGTGTTTGCATCTCAAAAACTCAAACATTACATTCTCACACATACTACGCAGCTGATCACCAAAATTGATCCTTTAAAGTACCTCTTAAGTAAAGCTGTGCTTACCAGATGACTTGCTAAATGGATGCTAATTCTTTCATAATTTGACATTCAGTACGTCGAAAGAAAAGCCATTAAAGGACAAGAAATCGCAGATCAATTGGCCAAATTTCCCATGACTGATGATGCTCCTCTTCAGATAGACTTCCTAGATGCTTCAATCATGAATGTCACAGAGCATACATGGAAAATGTTCTTTGATGGTTCTCATACATAGAATGGGGCTGGCACTGGAATCTTATTTGTTACACCTCATGCATACACAGTTCCTAAATCTTATAAGCTTCTCTTTCCATGCACCAATAATATAGCTGAATATGAATTCCTTCTCAATGGTGTTAAGCTTTCCCTAGAATGAAGGATTGTAGAGCTGTATATCTTTGGAGATTTGCCGCTTGTCATAAATCAAGTAAACAATGATTACCAGACAAAGGATGACAAGTTGATTCCCTACAAGAAGATGATAGACTCGCTTAGGAATTATTTCACATCTGTTACATTCCAACAAATTCCTAGAGCTAAGAAAAAGGCTACTGATGGCATGGCTACTTTGGCCTTCATTCTATAATTAGAAGAACATGAGTCACACTTTGAGTTCCTGGTGGAAGAGTTGTGTTATCCCACCTATAATTATCTTGATGACCGTGTCATTTACACTATGGTCGATCATGATTCATCCTGCTATGCTACTATATTTACCTATCTTTGAGATCAGATTATTCTTGAAAATCTAATGCGCAATGAGAAGTGCCAACTCATCTGTAATGGCTCACATTTTACCCTTGTCTCTGGTGACTTGTATAGGAAGGGTCTAGATGGAACTCTCCTTAGGTTTCTAGAAATAGAGGAGTGAAAAAAAGCGCTAGCTGAAATCCAAGATGGCATATGTGGTTCACACTCTAATGGTCTTGCATTAGCTCAGAAATTGCTTAGGGATGGTTACTATTGGCCTACTATGCAAACTGATGCTTTTTGATATGTCAAGTCATGCAAGAAATGTCAACTACATAGGAATCTCATTCATGCTCCTGGAAGGGAGCTTATTCCCTCTGTTACATATTTAAGCAATGGGCCTTTGACTTGGTAGGCAAGATTCATCCTAGTTATTCAAGTGGGCATAAGTTCATTATTATAGCTACTGAATATTTTACCAAGTGGGTTGACGCTGTCCCACTATCTACAACTATGGGCAAACATGTTTCCTTGTTTATCTTGAATCACATCATTTGTCGCTATGGTATTCCTTCTTCCATAGTCATAGATAATGGCGACCAGTTCAAGAATAAAGACCTGAAACAATTCTGCAAAAAATTTAAAATTAAACAACATTGGTCTTCTATTTACTACCCTCAAGGGAATGACCAAGTTGAGGCCTTGAATAAAACATTGCTAAAAATCCGTCATAGGATAGTGCACAAATCAGACAACGATTGGCATCTACCGATCAATCCTGCACTATGGGCTTATAGAACTTCTATTCGCACTCATACAGGTACCACACTCTTTTCCTTGGTCTATGGTTCTGAGGCTATCTTACCATTAGAGGTCAAAATACCATCATTGAGAGTCTCTCTACATGGTTTGATTATAAAAAAAGACCATAGGGCCATGAGAGTTCATGAGCTTACTACTTTGGAGGAACACTGCAAGGCTGCCTTTGATCAGATGCACACTTATCAGAAGAGAATGTCTACTACCTATAATAAGAAGGTTCATCCTAGAGAGTTCCAATCGGGTGAATTAGTCCTAAGAGAAAATCCTAAGAATCAGCGGAATAGAGAGTAGAAAGGAAAGTTTGAGCCAAATTGGTTAGGGCCTTACATCATCACAAAAACATTTGGGTCTGGGGCCTATTACTTATCTACACATGAGGGAGAAGAGCTTGTCAAACCTATGAATGTTCTACATCCAAAGAAGTTCTATGCCTAAGGTTCTTGAGCTCTTTGTATATATCTTATTGATGCTGAAAAAATTCCAAAAAAATTCATATCTTATGCTAAAAAAATCTTAGAAAGCATATAAAGTCTTGAAGAAAAAGAGCATCCTAGTGAAAAACTAGCAATAGGCGCTTTGATGTCTCACCAAAAAAATTATATATTCCAAAAAAAAAAAAAAAAAAGAGAGAAAAAAGTCCTAAAAAAATTTGCCAAGCGGTGAAAACTTGGAAATAGGCACTACTTGGGACCCTTGCACCTATGTCTATCAGTCTTGTGTGGTGCTCATTCACTCCACTTCTCGCTTTGTCTCACCTAGCCTAGAATTGACTCTTGTCTTAGTCTAGTAGGCATACATTGTTTTAGCTTATCTTGGGTCTCTTTGTGCGTCGAAGTTTCTTGGGCAACTTGGTTCAAACAGTGTTTCTCAACACTTTCCAACTGTGTTTTTCAACACTTCCCTAGTGTCAAGTGTTCTCAACACTTATTAGATATCCTACCCGCAGTCTAGAATGATATGATATTTCTCACCAAAAGATGCGATACTCAAAGTTTGACTCTATGACCTACACACACGCACTTAAACACTTGACTCGCTGAGACTTGTTTGACTTTATTTCTTTGTGTGCTGTCTATGATGATATATTTTGATGAGTGTTCTCTCCCTAATAATTTTTGTTGATGCATAGCTAGAAGATTGGGGGCATGAGGACATGTTTTATCTATTTTCTGCCTATGGTATATCTTGTTGATTCTAATTGTCATGAGCATTTATGCTTGTTACACTTGACACTGAGGATCTACAATGTATTATCCTTGACTATTTTCCATAAGTACATGCTTATGGTCATCTTGACTTTCTTGTGTCTTGATGCGAGCATAATCTTGCTATACTAAACTTAGGGAACCTCACCGCACTAGTCATCTTGACCTACATGTCTTTGATGCTTAGGTGGGATTCCCACATACCTATCTGATACAGATCCTATTCATGTACCCATAGTTATACTAGTGCATATTGTATGATCTTGCGATGCTACCAATAAAGCTCGATGATGATTATTAGAGTCTAACAGCTTTGTAACCTTACAAGTAAACCACTTTTCATAGTATCTTGCATTCTTAGGTTGATGTTAGTTTAGTTTTTCATCTTGCATATGGAGAGAGCTCTCCTTTCATCTTTCAAAGACTTGTCAGTCAACTGTGCTCACCTTTCACTTCTTCTTGATCATGTCTTTTGCTTCTTGTCTTTCATATCACATCCTTTTCTATTCCTATCATCACAAGGGGTTAATCTTATCATCATCTATAAAAAAGATCATTTTCAGAAACATGAGTCTATATCATAACATGAGAACTAAACATACATCCATGAGAGAAACTATACATGAGCATTTATAAGCATATATCATACATTTGAGCAATATGATAGGACAATAATACTGAAACATCCATCACAATGAGACAAGTACAAAAGATATATCATAATCCAGTTATCTCATATATATATCATGATACAAATACAATATGAGATCCAAAAATCTAGATAAAGTCTAAAGACATGTCTATACATCCAAAACCCTAAACCTAGGACTGGCTCTCCCCCTCATGTGTAGGAGGTGCTGGAGGAGCCAGTGGTCCCATCTTGTTACCAAGCATGTTTGACCTCCTTTCCCTCTCAGAGTAGAGTGGCAATCATTGACCCTCAGGAACGTCTACTATGTACAATCTGTGGTAGTATGCCACCTGTGCTACCTCCCTCTTTATCTCTGTGGCATCATCCTGTGCCACTCTCTCCCACTGATCTATCTCAACCTACGCATCCATAAGCTACTAATCATGAATAGCGATCATGGTCTATAGCTACTACACCTCAGCCTCTAAGGCCCAGAACCTAGCCTAGAGATCCTCTCCTCCTCCAGTTGTAGGCTGCTCCTGCCCTGCCTCAACCCATTGGTGAATTGGTCTCACCTCCTCCTCCTCATCATCCTCCTCCACCTATCGGCATGACCATTTTTGGCCACTTAATCGGGAACCCTTGCCTACCTTGACTCTCCTCCATCCTCTCCATCCCCACCTAGTGCCTGTGGCTATGCATCTAGGACTGTAAACCTAGAGAATGGATGTCTTCGATGCTCTGCTATGTACGCTACATCTGCCTCTACATTTGCCATGTTCGGCAAGTAGTCCCATGGCTCATGTCGCAACCCCGCTATCTCCTGTGCTGCCTGCTAGTAATCCAGCATCGACAGCCATCATAGTGTCTCCTCCGCTTGTACCCTAGCATATGTAGTGGTCTCTACTACCAGTCTTTGCTGCGTACCAAACTACATCCACACTCAGGTAATCACAAAATGCTCCATAATCTTTGCATGATTACCTAGTAATGACTGATTACATAACATGTACCCTTGCTACCGATCCTCATCCCTCCACTGCTTACACTACCTATATGGCCTCCACTCAAACGTTGTCAGCTCATCTAATAGCCTCTTGTAATATGTGAGTTCCCTACTATGCAGTTGTGTGATGAACTTGGTATATCGATATATGTAGGGCATCCTCCACTCCTGAGGTTGTACCCATGGTCGCACAACAACTATGTGCTCCCATGCCCATATCTGTGCCAAGATGGCTCTGCATGCCCATGATTGGTTGTCCCTGTAGATGATCTTGTGTAGCTCATGATACATATCTGCAAGGATCATTGGCCCCACGCCATCCATCTAGGTCTCACCACTAGGTCTATGACTAGTCTCCCCCAGCCTAGTGGGAACCCTCTCTGACTCCGGTCAGTTATCAGAGCCTATGCTACTATGGAGCACATGATGCATGGTACTAGATAGTCTCAACCATACTCCTCTATCAGATGGTCCCAACTAAGATGTCTATCTAGGATGGTAACATCCTGAAAGAGGTCTTGAATGGCTAGCCTCCCCTGTGTGGGAGTCTGATCATAGTATACCTATTCCAACAAAAAATCATGTCAGTTTTCATCATATGAAAACACTAAATTAATGAACATCTCTACAAACATGATTATGCTCACCGCATCTCCATGGCTTGGTACACAAAGGATCCGATAGACATCCTCAAGTGTGATAGTGGCCTCTTTGATTAGCAAGTGAAAGGTGTTATGCTCACTATGCCACCTCTCTACTAGTGCTGTCAGTAACCTGTGGTTTGCCCGTATATGGGGCATCTCCAACAAGTAGTTGAAACCCATCTGAGACAAAGCCACTCTCCCTAGATCATCTAGATCCCAGACATAGTGCAACTTGACCACCCTCAGTGCTCTAATGATGAGCACTGACAGAACCTCTTGCAAGCCGTAAACCTACAAACTAGATGTCAAAACATGTCACGATGGATGTCCAAAATTAGTACAAGTAATCTCAAAAGGAAAAATTGTCTCTACTCATGTTATATTGCTCAAATTAAAGTCATGCAATACTTCTTGTTATACTAGTGTGACACTGTCTGCTGATACTATATCATGTGATACTTTCTTGTATATTGGTGTGATACTTTTGCTTCATGTGATAGTTCACACCTGGTCACATGACTTTTCATCTAGGCTCATGCGATACTTTCCTGGATGGCCATACGACACTTTGTGGCCCCAAGAAGTCTCATACAATAGAGTATACATTAGGTGTGCGATACTTTAAAAGTATAGCATGATGTTTTGCTAAAGCATAATTTGAAAATTCAAAAAACATGCTTTAAATACAAAAAATGACTCAAAATGGCTAGTTTTTATGAAAACTTATCGGGGCACCATACTGAGGAGGCCGGTTGTGCAACCGACCACGCTCGAATCGATGTGTGTGAACGGGAATGCCTGCCTACTAAGCCATAGTCTCTCTCGGATCTCTCAAAGTTCTCAAAACTCACACGAGACAAATGAATTTGAAAATGACCTTTTCACCCCTTATATTGCATTTTGACCTAATATGACATTTTGACCTAATTTTCAAAACATCTCAGAATTTGGCAAAAATTGCACCCCTGGCTAATTTCAATGTCTTGGATCCATTTTTAGGATCAAAATTGATATCCAAGTTCATCTCAATGGTCAAAATTGCATTTTAAAATTTCTCCTTCTTCTGCATAGTTGGCTGACCGTTTGAGGCCTGGTCCTTCGATCTTCACTGGGGCATCTTCATTTCTTCATCTCCATCTCTCTCAACCTTCTAGTCTTTCATTCATTTTGTTCACTTTGTCTCTCTAAGGTTTTGACTTTATCTTTATCCTATATCTTTCTCAGTCAAACCTAGTCAAACTGGGGCATATTTTCACTACTTGATGGTTACTCTATTATCTTTCATCTTCAATTATGACTTCTAGTGATTTGATCATGTTCCTCTCATCTTGCTTTTGTATTCCCCCTACCTCATTTCGATTTCAATCCCGAGGGGGCAGGCATATTCTATCATCTATTCTCTAGAGCATATGCTTGACCATTTCATTTGCTCTGATTGATCTATCTATCTATTGTGCTTGACATGTTAGTTCTCATCCTGAGTTCTGATGCTGTCCATCTCTCTCCTAAGTGATTAGTACTGTCACTACCAGGCTGACCATGTAGGATTTTCTATCTCTCTGCACTTCATTCTTTGGAGTCAGATCTTTATCTATTGCCTTCTTGAATGATCTATTCTTTGACGTAATGTATTCCTAGATTGATCACACATTAGTCAAAGAGGGGCCAATGTAATCACCCAAAAATGGTCATCTAGACTATTAGCCCCTTTCTAGCATTATTTGCTAAATTTATAAATTGCTTATTCTTGATCAAATCCTAATTTTATCATTTATTCGATTATATTCTATGGATTAACCATTTTATCCTAAGTCTTTATTTAATTAAAAGGAATTCCCTCTCCTTTTATCAAATAAAAATTCCTCACTTACCTTTTATCCTAAGTTGCACAAGAAAAACATTATTCCTATTTAATAAATAAGAAGAAAAGGCTTTTTGTCTCACATGGGGCACAAAAGTCAACACTTCTTTCTCATTGGAGGAGACTTGTGCATAAGGATTTCTCCCACTTTCAAACTCCACCCTTGATCAAATCTTTTGCCTCTTAATCTCCATGGTCCATTTATCTTTAAAAGGAGAGCTCTCTTCTCATTCTAGGATCCCCACTCTTGATGCTAATGTTGTGCTGCAAGTTTTCTTGGTGCCATTGAAGCTTTTGAACAACTTGTTTTTAGTCCTCATATTTTCATTGTAGCTTAGTTCTCATGGCATTATTAGCTTAGTTTCCTTTCATGCTTTAGCTTAGTTCACATAGTTTAACTAGTAATGGCTTGTAACATTCTCATTTCCATAGTTTAGTTGCATTCTTGCATTCTCATTCTAGCATAGCTTGCATTGCATTTTTCATTGTGATTCTTGAAGATATTGGCATTCTTTCCCTTGTCTCTTTGAATTTCCCATTGCATGGTTTACTAGCAAGGCTGCATGCTTAATAGCTCTAGCTGAGAGCCCTCTAAACACCCTTGCACTCCATGCCTAGGGAGCTCTAGGTCACTTTTCAACACTTCCAATCCATAGATGCCCTTGGAATCAATGCCTTAGAGAAGTGCACATTTTTAGTGTACAAGAATTAGCTTCTCCATGGTTTTTCCCAGTTTGGGTTTCCACATAAATATTTTTGTTCTCTATGTCAGTTTTTCTATGTTTTGATGTTTACATCTACTATGAATGTTTAATGTGGTTTACTGGTAGATCATAAGTTGTTATTGTTGTTGTTTATAAGTTTACTGACATAGAGCTTGGTATCAGAGCTTGGTCCCTTGCAGATAGAGCTTAACTTCTTGAGGGAGATCTTGATTTATTGAATAGATACAAGGACAATTCTATATTGAAGAGATTGGAAAATCATGATGAGTTATATTAAAGCTATTGAATCCGAAAATGGGGAGCTAGAGGAGAACCTAAAAGAGGCAAATACATTTATTGCAAAGCTGAGTTATCATATTAATAAGTTCAAGGCAAGACACAAGAAATTAAGTAAGGAATTAAAGGATTCAAAGGAAAAAAATGTATAACTGGAATAGAAATTAAAAAAATTGAAAGAATCAAAAGGGAATGATGTATATAAAGAACAAGAACTAAAGGATTCAAAATAAAAAATTGCACATCTTGAGAAGAAGTTGGATGAAAATAAACTGTGGGAAGACTTTATCAAAGCTAGATTGAAGTACAAGATGAAATATACTTGGTTAGCTAGAGCTGATTTGGAAACTACAATAGAAGAATAAAAAGAGACTGAAGAAAATCTCAAGGAGATTATTAGAAAGAGTTCATAATAGAATGAGAAGATAGAATTGGAATTGAAGAAGTTGAGATTAAAAGAAAAGTTATGTGAAAGAAATGCTATTTTGGATCACTTACTAGACATATAGAAAGGTAACAAAATAAAGATGGTCTAGGGTTTACCAGTGAATGTCCATATTAGATTAACAAAGGAAAAGAGAAGATAACTAAAGATGATCCAAAGGTTGAAGTGACAAGAAAGTTCAAAAATCAAAACAAATCTATACGAAGGCCTCCAATTAGAGAACTGAGTGCTCAAAGGTACTTATCTTTCAATGGTTGTTTTTAAATTTTCAAGAACTTTTGTGATGCAGGAGCATCCTGGGTGTAAGAGCAATCTTGCATTACCAAAAAATATTTTTGATTTTGTATTCACTAAGGGCTATCTTGTGCAGAGCTGCTATTTATGGAAACTTTCTATTTTTAGTAAGTTGGTTATACGATGTCGGAATGTTTTGACTTTACATGTGGAGGTTCATCTCAGTCATATTAGCCCGCCAGTAAAGTTTCATGGCTAGATCAGGTCTAGTTTTGAAGATATTGAAGATTTTTAGTATTGGCAGTAGGGTACATAAACTTTGAACTCAGTTTTGAAGGCTTTAGAGGCCCTGAATTAGGTTGAAAATTTGGGTGACAAGTGCTTGCACAAGTCAAACCTCTAGAGCGCTTCGTGGCCTTTTCGAAATGGGGTTATAATAGTCAATCATATCAACTGGTGATGACTTATGGTCTCCAAAAGTCGGGTCACCTAAATTGGCGGAAAATAATTTTCCTTCAAAATTTTTGTTCGGGTTTCAAAAGTTATTTTGAGCTGACTTTGATGTAATACATTGAAAAATAAAATAATTCTATGTTTGGTCGGCCCTAAGGGCTAAAGTTTTGGAAACTTCTCGGGTGGTGGAAAATGCCTATATAAATAAGGCCCGTAGTGTTGTCTAGGGTAGTTTTGGGTATAGATCTAGGTATTGATTCGAGGCTTTGTCCTACAGAATATTGTAAGGGAATGCCCATGTGGCTTTTCATATTGTAATTCTGAAAGTTTGTAATTCCACATTTGTGGAGATAATAAGAAGCCAATTTTCTATTCTTGCATATTGTTGTTGTTTCTCTATTTCTGTTATGTGTTTGTGGTATTAAGGGGAGCACCCTTCATCATTTTGTCATAAGGAAGTTGATTTTAGGATTTGAAAGGAACAAAAGATCAAATGTTTTAACTATCGTAAGATTGGTCATAGAGAAAGTCAGTGCAAGAATCATGTTTCAAATCAAGAAGGGATGAATGCGAAGAACAATTTTTTTCATGGAAATTATTGTGTGTCCTAATTTTGGTCTTAAGGAGAGTCAATGAAAATCTAAGGTTCAATTGGTGAGATTTGGTAAAAAGAATGTTAGTTGTTTCAAGTGTGAACATATTGGTCATTTTTCTAAATCATGCAGATCTGGTAGTCCTCCAATGAATACTAGAAATGACAATCATGTTGTAGGATCTACTGGATCTTAGAAATAGAATAGAAAATGGAGAAAGAAGTCAAATGGTGTGGAAATTTTGGTGGTAATGGGTCCCAGTACTAGCTATATCAACAACTGAGCCGAATACTTGGGCTCATTGGATTATTAAACATGCAAGCTCATACACTCCTTTGTCATGAGGTGATACCGGTTGATATGATGTGTGAAGAGAAGTAGAGTTGTGTCAACAATATTTAATATTTCAATAGGAAAATTAATTATGTTGTTTTATGGATTTAAAGGCAATTTTAAAAAAACTTTTGGTATTGTATCATGATGAAAAATTAAGAATTTACAGAGAGCTTTTGGAAGAATTTTTTTGAAGAGATCATGGAACCTAAATTGGATATTCCTAGTTTTTGTGCAATTGTAGAAAATAAAATGAAGAAGGTTGAGTTAAAGGAGTTTGATAACAATCAAATCAAGAAATTAGAATTTGGATTTTCCATAGAGGATATGCAGAGAGTTAGAAATCTTGGACTCAATATTTGTGGAGAATTTATGTGGTATGATGACAGTGAGTTCATTATATTTATGTTGAATCAGTTTCATGGTGAAACCTTAGTATTGGGCAAGTGATATGTAGTATCGAAGGATGTAATTGAGGAAAATACTCAAATGTGTAGTGTTGGTGAACTACCCAGGAATAATTATATTAGTTATCAAGAGGTAGAAGATCTTACATAGATTGTTTGGGATTAGCATGCATTCCTTATAGATATTAAATCATTAGCTTCATAATAGTGATTGATGATCACCGAGCTACTAATGTATATGTAAGACATTAAATCAGTTAATGTATTATCATTGATGTCAACTAGTTTTGACTATACTCATCATGATGGTTACAAACATCTTAAGAAGGAAATAATGATGAAGGAATGAGATATCTACATAAATATTAAATGGATGAGAAAGATATGGATATGGTATTCATTGGGTAACTTATTGATGATTATATGGCATTATGTTATTAATTTGATTGTATTACATGAATCTATTATGGATTGAAGATCTAGAATGAACAACTTTATGTGGTCAGTAAATGAAGAATTCAATATACACCAAGCAAGTGTAGTGTATACCGAGTATAGTGTTAATCAAGCTAGTTATCACCGACGCATTATGGTATTGACCGAGTGAAAGAAATAAATGGAACTTATGACTGCTGACTAAAGATGATGAGATGGACAATTATTTATGACTTTGAGGTAAATTAAAATGTTTGTTATGATGATCAAATGGCTGACAAAATTCAAAGATGATCAGATGAAGGAGAATGAAATGTTTTATTGACACAACTATCGAGGAAGGGTAAAGAGGAAAAATCAATGGTGAAGATTGAGAGGAAAAATCTATGGATGGAAATAAAATATTTTATGATGTCTATATAAAGAGACAAGAGATTCATTATTGAGTATGTTGTAGGATAATTCACGTGAAAATATTGATTTCATGCAAAGCTGATCAAACTGGTTGAAGACAGAACCGAGCAATTCTGTAGACAACACCAAGCAATGGAGAAAGAAATTACCGAGTAGAAAAGAGTTGGAGGGAACAAAGACATTGAATTGATTATTGATCGGAGGTATTTCTAAGCTTAGCATAGATTTGAAAATCTATAAATCAAGTTGTATTTGAATTAGATCATTACTATATTAGTTTAACCATTGCTACAAATAAATCTCTTAACCGAGTGGGACTTAATAGTCTTTATATTTCAATATGACATTCAATGAATGTTGATTGTTTTCTTGTTTTCCCATAGTGAATGTTTGGTTAGGGGAGAACTGTTAGTGATAAATCCTCCAACCAAGTCACACTTCAGAGTGTGCTTTATAACCTTTAACAAGGTTGGATCTTAACCGAGCTCACTTCAGAAGAGTAAATTATTTTGGGTTATTGGTCCCAAGTGGTTTTTCTCCTAACAGGGTTTCCACGTTAAAATCTAAGTGTTATATGAGTATGGATGTGTTGAATTTTTATTTTACTTTACACATTACTATAACTAGATTGATCGGTAAACACGGTACTTAATTTACTGGTAATTGGTATATGGAGAGAAAGGCACAATTGAAAATTTACCGAGTTGATTAATTGGTTTTAAAGTTTTGTTATATACATCTGGGAGTATTTGGGACTGTAGGATAACTGGAATTAACTGATTCACCCCCCCCTAGTTATCTAAGAATTAGTATCAGATCCATAGGTGCTTGAAGGAAAATTTTTAAGGACTTAAGCTAAAGATCACAAGATGTATTAGAGAGAGCTACCAAAGCTTAACAAAGACAACTTCTCGACATGGAAAATCATAATGAAATTGTATCTATCAGGGATAGGTGAGTCTACAACATAATACTTGGAAAATGAGTTCATCTTACCCTCTAGACCTTTGATTGTTGATCAGATGAGAGAAATACATGAACACAATGCTATGCTGATAGAGATTTCTTCTTCCTTATCAGATGCCAAATTTGAAGATGTTAAGACATGTACAACTGCTAAACAAATGTGGGACAAGCTTACACTAGTTCATAGAGTAGATGTGAATGTACGAAGGGCTAAAGCTAAAAGTCTTAGAGGAAAGTTTGATGACATGAGGATGAAAGAAGGAGAGAACATATCTCAATACAGTAACTGAGTCAAGGAGGCTTTGAATGCTATCTGAGGAGTGGGTGGAATTATTGATGAAGACACTATTGTAAGTAAAATTCTCATAACCTTGTAACCTACTTATGCTATTAGAGTCTCTACAAAACATGAAATGAGAGCAGCTCATGAAAATAATATTACACTTGATAGTCTTATCGGTAGGATGACTACATTTGAGTTGAATAAATTTGACAATAGTATTGTTACTACTATTGAATATGCATTTATGTCATCTCTAAAAACTGGTAAATCAAGTAGCAAACATATGATAAGAAATGAAAGTGATAGTGAAAGTGATGAGGATGAACTCTATGAGCTTGAAGCTTTGATGGCTAGAAGATTGAAAAAAGGTAAAGGAAGATATAGAGAAAAATTACCTTCGGTATGCTTTAATTGTAAAGAGATTGGCCATATTGCCACTAGATGTCCTAATGGGAAAGAAGATGAGAAAAATAATGAAAGATCTAATGAAAGGAAGTATGACAAAAGAGATAATCGAGAACACAGAAGTAACTAACAATATGACATGAGAAGTAACTAAGATTAAAAAGACAAAGACAAGAAGGCATTTTACCTTGTTGAAGATGAAGATGAAGATATTGACACTGACAGTGAGAAGACATCATCCTAAGAACCAAATCATTGGATACTAGCAAGATGGCACATTGACAAGAAGTAAGTTAAGACAAGGTACATGCTTAGTTTGTGAGTTTAAATCAAAAAATGTTAAGGTTACACTGGAGAATGATGAATGGGTAAATGCAATGAATGAAGAGATAGAAAAAATAGAGAAAAACAAGACATGGACCTTAGTACCTAGACCAAAAGATAAGAATGTTATTGGTACTAAATGGATTTTTAGGAATAAGCTGAATGAGAATGGAGAGGTTACAAGGAACAAAGCTAGACTTGTATGCAAGGGATATGCACAGGAGGAAGGTATAGACTATGGATTATGGTATCCTAAGGAAGGAAAGTTTGAACTAAGAGTCTACACCGACGTAGATTGGGCTGGAAATATAGATGACAGAAAGAGTACAATTAGAGGAGCATTTTTCTTTGGTGAAAGAATTGTTACTTGGACAAGTAAGAAACAATCTTGTATTTCTTAGTCTATTGCCGAAGGAGAATATGTTGCTGCTGCTACAAACTATTCAAACATTGCTTACATAAAGCAAGTGTTGGAAGGGATGAATGAGGTAATCATTGAGCCAGTGATTATATATTGTGACAACACTAGTGCAATAAATATATCTAAGAATCCTATAATGCACTCAAAGACCAAGCATATTTCTATTAAGTATCACTACTTAAGAGAACAAGTATAGGAGAAGCAAGTCAAACTGGAATATGTTACACCAAAAGAGAAACTTGATGATATTTTTACCAAGCCTCTACCAAAGGAAACATTTGAATACTTGAGGACTAGACTTGTGGTTCATCCCCTGTCTACTGGTCACTAATTTGATCTAGAGGTTGCATCAACTTAATCTTATCAGAAGATCACTCATGTTGATGCAACATAGTTCACACTTTGGATTCTATCTAAGGTTGTGAAAGATTTTAGGAAATGAGATTTGCATATCAGTATACCGAGATACATTGTATGCACTAGACAACAGAGAGTCATATGGCTAATGTAGAGCTATATGTTTTATGTTTTTCTTTGGCATTGTTTTCAAAGGGAGAGATAAAAAATATGACAAACTGAGAAATAACTGGAACATCTATCTAAGGGAGAGATAATCTAAGTCAGGGAGAGTTTTGAAGATTTGTTGCTGAGAACAGAAGGAATCTAAGAGCTAGAAAGATCATATCTACAGAGGAAAGTCTACACTTGCAATGCTGTCATGTAACGTAGTGATTAAACATATTTAATATCAAGCTAGGGAGAGCTTACTGAGCTACAATATTTTCTTACATAGTTGTAGAATACATGTTTGGTATGTGTATATTATATTTCATATTGCTTGAGTTTCCATCAATGCCAAAGGGAGAGATTGATGAACTACAGCTGATTGAATACCTGAATGACTTGAAGATCAATGATTAGAGATCACCGAGTACTGAAATGATATGTAAGATAATTAAATCAGTCATTATGTTGTCATTGATGTCAACTAGTTTTGACAGTTGTTATCATGATAGGTGAAAATATCTAAACATATGTAAAAGAGGAGAGAAAAGATGAAGAACTGAGATATCTACATAGAGGAAGATGGATATGAAAGATGAGGATAAGGAATACTCTTGGTAACTTATTGATGAGTCTATGACTTCATATTGTTGACTTAATTATGTTATAGTAATCTGTTATGAAGTTGGAAGTAAAACTTAACAAAGTAGTGTGGTCAGTAAATGAAGCACTTCAATATACATTGGGCCAGTGTAGTGTATACCAAGCGACAGCATTAATTGAGCTTGTGTTTTCTGACACATTTATTCGTTAACTGAGTATGGATGAAAGAACTAAATGTTTAGTTTAGCCAACATAAATTGATGAACTGGAAAGTGTATGATTTCTAGGTGGAATATAAAGTTTGTTATGAGATGAATGACTTAAAAAATTAGAAGAAGATCTAAAGGATGGAATTGAAATGATTCATTGAAACATTTGTTGAGGAAGGTTTAAGTGGCAAAATCAACAAAGGAGATTAAGTGGCAAAATCTAATAAATGAAAAGAAAATGGTTTACTTGTCTATATAAGAGACATTGGTTTCATTATTGAAACAATGTTGGAAGAAGGAGACTACAGAGATATCGCGTGAACACAGCTTCATGCATGCCTAATCAGACTGGTTGAAGAAGAATCGAACTGCAGAACAATACCAAGCGTTAGAGAGTTTTACCGAAGGACAATAAGTTATTGAATATTGATGAACTAGATTGAAATATTGATCAGAGGATTTATATGGGCTTAGAATAGATTTGAACATCTGCAAAATCAAGTTGTATTGTAATCAGATCACCTACAATTTTAGTTTAACCATTGTAATAGAAAAATATCTTAACTGAGTGGACTTGAAAGTCTTTTGATGTCATTCATAGAATGTACATTGTTATCCTGTCAACCCCATAGTGAATGCTGGATGGATGATAACTGTCAGTGTTAAATCCTCTAACAAGGTCACACCTTACAGTGTGTTTTGTAACCTTTAACAGGGTTGGCTCTTCACCAAGCTCACTTCAGAAGAGTGAAAATATTTTGGGCTACCAGTCCCTGGTGGTTTTTCACTTTATAGGGTTTCCATGTTAAATCTTTGTGTTATGTGTTTATGTGGTGATTTTTTGGTTATCATACTTTTCATGTTGTATATTTGATTTTTTTGGTAATCACTATGAGAAATTAACTGGTAATCGGTAAAGACATAGATAATTCAATATTTTTGTTTACCGAGCTGTAGAATTAGCTGAATTTGTTTTAAGTGATACATTTTATAATTTGGGACTGTGGATAACTGATTCACCCCCCTCTCAGTTATTCTAACAAAAGGAATGTTACCTTGTTGAAGATGAAGATACTGACATTGACATTGATGAATACATTGAGGTGGTATTTGTGGCTTTAAAAGAAGAAGAAAGGTATGTAGAAACAACGCTTATTTCTAAAGTTAGCAAGAATGATACTTGGATTATTGATAGTGACTGCACACATCATATGACTAGTGATGAAGAGAAATTTGAATACCTTGAACATTGTAATGGTGGATTTGTTAAAATGGGAAATGATACACCTTGTCTAGTAAAAGGAAAATGGTCTATATTGTTGAACAATAAGATCATATGTGAGAATGCATATTGGGTGAAAGGAATTAATTATAATATGCTGAGTGTAGAACAACTGAATAACATGGGACACTAAGTTTCATTTGAGAATAGAAAGGTGAAAATATATGATGAGACTGAAAATTTGGTTGGTACTGGTGAACAATCTAAAGGTAATCTATTTTATCTTGACAATGTTGAAACTTCTTGTTTGTTTGCAAAAAATGAAGATGTGTGGTTATCGCACAAAAGGTTATGTCATGTGAATTTTGAAAACATGGTTAAGATCACTAAGAAAAGGAGAGTTAGAGGTTTACCAAGCATATCTAAACCGGACCATGTGATGTGCAAACAATGTTGAATGTAAAAATGTCAAAATCTAGTTTTAAGAGAAAAAAAAATTCATCTAATGGTATCTTGGAGTTAGTTCATACTAACTTGTGTGGACCTATGAGAAATCAGAGTTATTATGGAGAAAAATATTTTATCTTGTTTGTTGATGACTTCTCTAGAATGATGACTGCCATGTTCTTGAAAGAAAAATATGAAGCTTTTAAGATGTTTAAATGGTATACAGAAAAATTGGAAAAAGAAAGTGGTAAAGAACTAAAATGCTTGAGATCAGATAGAGGCAGCAAATTTATTTTTGATGAGTTCAATAATTTTTGTAATGAGCATGGAATTAAGAGGCAGGTTTTTTCACGGAGGACACCCCATTAGAATGGGATTGCTGAAAGGAGAAATAGATCTATTGTGGATTGTGCTAGAACACTGATGATTGAAAAAGATGTGGTACAGATATATTGGAGAGAAGTTGTTAGTACTGTTGTATACACATTGAACCGAGTTCAACTGAAGAAAGATTCAAAAAAACCACCTTATGGATTATGGTATGGTTATACACCTAATGTAAGTTATTTCATAATATTTGGAAGTAGATCTTACATTCTGAAAGATGATAGAAATGGGAAATTTGATTCAAAAGGTGATAAAAGAATATTCTTAGGATATTCCACTAAGTTCAAAGCTTACAAATGTTTGAATAAGGATACTAAAAAGATGATTGAAAGTGAAAATGTGAGAGTTGATGAATTTTTTGAGAAGAATGATGAAGAAAGAAAAAAGGAACTAGAAGACTATGGTAGATTTTTTTACATTGAGGAACCTAACACTCTACTCGAGCAACAACTTGGATTACAAATAAATAGGGTAATGCTACTGAGCATTAGTCTATACATAACAAGAATCAACAAACTGTTACCGATGAAGATCATGCACCGAGTGGAGAACACAATGAAGAACAAAGAAATGAACCTATACTTGCAAGATACATAAGGATACATCATCCACAAAATTAGATTATTGAAGATAAGAAAGCTGACATGATGACACAAATTAAGTTGAGATACAACAGATGCTTAGTTTGTGAATTTAAATCTAAAACTGTTAGAGATGCACTTAAAAATGATGAATGGTGTAAGGCAATAAATGAAGAAATTGATCAGCTATAGAAAAACAATAAATGGACATTGGTACCAAGAATGAAAGACAAGAATGTAATTAGAACCAAATGGATATTCAAAGACAAATTGAATGAAAATGGAGATGTCATGAGGAATGTCATGAGGAATAAGGAAAGACTATTATGCACAAGAAGAAGGAATTGACTATGGTGATACTTTTGCATGTGTTGCTAGACTTGAAGGAGTTATAATATTGCTTGCATATACTTCTTAGAAAGGATTTAAATTTTATCAAATGGATGTTAAATCTGAATTTCTGAATGGAATACTTGAAGAAGAGGTATACATTGAACAACCTGAAGGTTTTATTGATCCGAATCAGAGGAATATGGTATGTAAGTTTATGTATGTAGTGCATAGTAGACCAAATATTGCACATGTGGTTGGAATTATTGCAAGATTTTCTGCTAATCCTAAAGAATCACATATGACTGTTGTAAAAAGAATTTTGAGATACTTGAAGAACATTGAAAACTATGGTTTTTGGTACAAGAAAGAAGGCAATTTTGAACTAAAATTTTACACAAATGCAGATTGGGCTGGAAACATTGATGATAGAAAGAGAACTACAGGTGGAGCATTCTTTTTGGGAGAAAGATTAGTTACTTGGAGAAGTAATAAAAAAGGATTCATTTCTCAGTCCACTGCAGAAGTAGAATATGTTGTTTTTGCTGCTAAATATTTAAACATTGCATAGATTAAACAACTTTTAGAATGTATCAATGAAGAGATCACTGACCCAGTGATAATATATTATGATAAAACTAGTGTAATAAAATTTTTTAAGAATCAGGTGATGCATGAAAAGGAAAAGCATATATCTATAAAGTATCACTACTTGAGGGAACAAGTACAAGAAAAGAAAGCAATATTGGAGTATGTGAAATCACAAGAGCACCTTGCTGATATATTTACTAAACCCTTACCTAAGGACACATTTGAGTACTTGAGAAGTAGACTAGGGGTCCATCCCCTGTCTATCGGTCACTAAGGTGATAATGAGGTTGCATCAACCTATACTTTATCAGAATATCAAATGATGTTGATTCATGATGATTCACACTTTGGGCTTCCTGAGGTTGTGAAAATTGAAAGATGGAAAACAAACTGAAACTGCATATCATTACATGCAAGGTACTTGATCTGAACTGAATAGCAAAGATAATATTTTAGCTACTGAAGAGCTATTTATTTTATTTTTGGCATTTTTGTCAAAGGGAGATAAGATTCAATAAAATATTTATCTAAAGGGAGATAGAATATCATATGAAATACACATATGAGAGAGAAGATTCAATTAAGTATTAAATCTATAGGAAGAGAGACTGTATGGAGAGTATTGATTTTGTGTAGTGATTAAACATATTAAATGTACAAGCTAGGGAGAGCTTACCGAGTTACAACATTTGCATATAGAATTGTAGAATAGATGACTGGTATTCTATGGCATATTTCATATTGTGTTGTCATCAATTCCAAAGGGAGATATTGATAAACTACAACTAATTGAATATCTTGAGGGAGAGTTTGACAATGGATTGGATATTTGAAAGACAATGATTGATGGTCACTGAGCTACTAATGTATATGTAAGACATTAAATTAGTTAATGTATTGTCATTGATGTCAACTAGTTTTGACTATACTCATCATGATGGTTACAAACATCTTAAGAAGGAAATAATGATGAAGGAATGAGATATATACATAAAGATGAGATGGATGAGAAATATATGGATATGGTATGCATTGGGTAGCTTATTGATGAGTCTATGGCATTATGTTAGTAATTTGATTGTATTACATGAATCTATTATAGGTTGAAGATCTAGAATGAGAAAGTTTATGTGGTCGGTAAATGAAGAAATAAGTATACATCGAGCAAGTGTAGTGTATATCGAGTATAGTGGTAATTGAGCTAGTTATCACCGACGCATTATGGTATTGATCAAGTGAAAGAAATAAATTGAACTTATGACTGTCGATTAAAGATGATGAGATGGATAATTGTTTATGATTCTGAGGTAAAAGATAATATTTTTTATGATAATCAAATAGATGACAAAATTAAAAGATGATCGGATGAAGGAGAATGAAACGTGTTATTGACACAACTATCGAGGAAGGTTAAAGTGGAAAAATCAATGATGAAGATTAAGAGGAAAAATCCATGGATAGAAATAAAATGGTTTATGATGTATATATAAAGATACAAGAGATTAATTATTGATTATGTTGTAGGAGAATTCACGTGAAAGATTGATTTCATGCAAAGTTGATCAAACTAGTTGAAGACATAACTGAGCAATTCTGTAGACAACACCGAGTGACAAAGAAAGAAATTACCAACCAAAAGTTGGAGGATACAAAAAGATTGAATTGATTATTGATCAGAGGCATTTTTGATCTTAGCATAGATCTGAAAATATGAAAATCATGTTGTATTTCAATCGGATCATTACTATATCAGTTTAACCATTGCTATAGATAAATCTCTTAACTAAGTGGGACTTAACAGTCTTTATATTTCAATATGACATTCAATGAATGTTGATTGTTTTCTTGTTGACCCCATAGTGAATGTTTGGTCAAGGGAGAACTATTAGTGATAAATCCTGTAACTAGGTCACACTTCATAGTGCATTTTGTAACCTTTAACAGGTTTGGCTCTTAACTGAGCTCACTTCAGAAAAGTGAATTATTTTGGGTTACCGGTCCTAGGTGGTTTTTCCCCTAACAGGGTTTCCACATTAAAAATATAAGTTTTATATGTGTATGGATGTGTTGAATTATTATTTTAATTTACACATTACTATAACTGGATTGATCAGTAAACATCGTACTTAATTTACTGGTAATCGGTATATGAAGAGAAATGCACAGTTGATAATTTATTGAGTTGATTAATTGGTTTTAAAGTTTTGTTATATACAACTGGGAGTATTTGGGATTGTAGGATAAATGGACTTAACTGATTCACCCCCCTCTTAGTTATCTAACACTATCTTGATATTGTACCATCATACATTGTAAGCACCTAGGTGTTCTAATCTCTTTAAACTTTCCCAAACTTGAGGTAGACCCTTATTTCTAACTGTGCTCCTCTATTTTTCCTCTAATGAAATAATTAATTTCCCCTAATAGGCCCTATTTAGCTTTTCATGGTCTCATAATATTGTCTTGATATCACAATTTTCTATTTGATTCCTTCTTGGATCCCTTGACTATCTAAGACATAATTTTTTTGGCATGTGTAGGGTAGGACATGTTGCCATTGGTGATATGTACTTAGAACATGCTTCCATTGGAAATGTGTTCTATAGGTTTTGTGCTGAGATTTGAACTGGGTTCCTCTCTCAAGGTATTTCTGAGGGAATTAGATCGGTGGTTGGACTACTCAATTCTATCTCCCAATTTTTTATAAAAGAAACCCTCACACTTCATTTCGGCATGATGAAAATAAATTGCAAGGTTGAATCCCCAATTTGAAGAGATCCCATGAAGTGAAGACTTTTGAATCAAGGCTGCAACAAATTATATCAAACATCTATATCCTTTTTCAAGTATTCAAGCATTCAAACATCATTTCTACATCATGGAGACACAAGTTGATTATGATTATGGATATGATATCATTGACTAATGATTGGATTGTACTCTTCCTCCTAGTATTTGGTGTCATTTCTTGTTATCTTTAGATCTATACATTTGTGGTTTACATCCATACATTTACATTTCAGATCTATTTTTATCTGCATGCATTCAATCACACCTTAATTGCATTTTCACACTAGGGTTTACTCTATCAAACTTAGGGTAGATCTAAGCATTTCTTTATGCATTTTAGCTCATAGAAATTTAGATGTACTCTAAACTCACAAGAACTATACATTATCTATGTTATATTGGCTATCCGTGGAGGTGGAAATCACCAAAATGGGGGGTTGACTAAGGAAAACCCCTATATAACCACACACACACAAAATACTAGATTTGTAGGTAGAAAAGACCCTTTATCGAGATGTCAAACTAGAAGAGCCTTCCTAGGATAGAGATAGACCTATTGTGAGATTTTTGGTATAAATCCCTCGATACATGATAATAGTGGAAACATGATCCTAGGTACATGATGGAAGTGGAAACATGTTTCTCCCTTTCATAGTTAAATTTCATGCGCAACAAGTTATAGGTCTTTGTGATCTAGATCTATAGTTATAGGTCATTTTAATACTCTAACAACTAGGAATTTAGATATGAATTTTTATTTCTACCATTTGATTTCCAAGTGCATTCAATCCTTGCTTCTATCTATTTTTGCATTAGATTTTCAATTATATTAGATCAAATCTATTATTTACTCTTTTGCATATTTCTATTATCTCCATCCTTTTCAATTTTAAGCAATAAAGGAATAGAAACCCTAAGAAGCATAAATATTGCATTAGCATCCTCATCATCAAAGGGTGGTTATTTGATTTTCTTTAATGTGGTTTGGTATTCCAATGTGTGTTATGAATTGAGAAATATCTCCTTTATGTTTCTTACCATTTCATACATCTCATTTTGGTGAGCTCCTCTCTTTCATGCATATTATCTTTTGTGTGGTTAGTTAGATCTAGCATTCGTATGTACATTTTAAATTGTAAAAAGAAAAAAAGAAAAATCTTTTCATTTCATTACTTACATTGCATTGCATTTCTAGATTAAAAAAATACAAAAATAAATCTTATTTGCATTGTTAATTTTTTTTACTTTGTTGTACTTTTTCTTTGAAAGTGTCTAATTTCTTTATGCAATATTTTAGAGCCTTTGATAAGTCATTTAGTAGAGGTGACTTTGATATGCTAGCTGAAGCTCTTGATGATTTCATCTCTATTTAGTCTTTCTCTATGACTTCTAAACCATCCTTTTACCAAAAATTGTTTAACTTGCTTCCTTTGGATGGCTATATTAATAAAATTGAGAAACCAAAAATTGTTGTTCATCCTTCTCAAGATAATCCTCAAATATAAAATAAACCTATGATTATTGTGTATCATCTAAAAATGGAAGCACTTCCATGATAAGAGTATTTAACTCTCCAAGTAAGTGGTCGGGGGTCATGTCAAGCATCGTGATTGGGTCTTTGCATGTATCTAGCACTTTCCCCCATGTTTTGCTTCTCTCTCCCTATTTCCAACCTAATTTCTGGCAACCTTCTTTGAGAATCTAAAGATCTTGACCTTCTAGGTCAAGGATGACCTGAAGGGTCAAGGATGACCTAGTCCCTGACCTAGGTTAGGGACAACCTCATCCTTGACCTAGGGCAGAGAATACCTCGTCCCTGACCCCAGGTCCAATTTTCAAATTTTGGAAGTTTCGGGATGTTAGGTTTTGGAAAACTTTATTTTCCAACTTCCGGGTTGGCTGTTTCGGGTTTCAAAATGGTAAATCCTTAAATTTCATTTAATCTAGGTCTATTTCTAGGGGTTAAGGTTAATTGGGATTTAATTCTCCAATGTCATCCTTCTCTAGAATTTTGTGCCCTAGATCATTATAAAATGAGGCCTTCCTCTATCATTTTCTCCATCAAGTTATTGGGAGAACATCCACAATCAAGCAATTTCATGATCAAGAGCTCTCAAGTGCAAGTAAGCAAGAAGGAGAAGGAAAGAGAGAAAGCATTCATTCATCTTCAAGCCAATCATTCATCTAATCAAGCATTCATCAAGGAGATCCATTGTTAGCTATTGAAGGATTCAATCTCTTTGGAGCCCCCTTGAAGATTCCTCCATCTACATTCATCCAAGCCTCTTCCTATGCAAAGATACATTCAAGATTGGTGTTGAAGATCTAATGCCATTGATTTGAGACATCCTACATATTTCTACATTCATTTGGAGCATCCCTACTTGTGGATTCAAGGATTCGAATCCCCTACAAGGACTTCAACATAAGTAAGGAAAACCCCCTATCCAAACAACAAAAACCCTTTTTCTTCCAGGTATAGGTACAAGACAACAAATTGAAGTATAGATCTGGATACCCTTTTTGGTGAACTTCCAAGATCCACAAATAGAATTTATGTCAGAGATGATCTTCAGTGAAGGGTAGGATCTTGCCCCAGGGTAAGACCTTGCCTTACTATCTGGGTCAAGGACGACCTGCTTCCAAAAAGACAAAAATTTTCTGAGTTTTCTCTGCCTCAGCATTTCCAGTATAGAGCAGGTTGTAGAATTTCTTGGAACTATGCATAGACATCAGAAATCAGCATTTTCCAAATTTATCCTATTTTGAGGTTAGTATTTGCCTTCCATTCATTTAAGATTTCAAGTACATACTTTCTATAGCAGATTATAGGATTCGTTCCTTCTTCATGTTCTCCATTGTTTGATTCAATTGTGCATTGATCACTTCTTTGTGATTAATCCATTTGGATCTCTCCTTTTGGGAATTTGGATTAAGGATAGGTCCTATATTCTCCCTTTGCATATCACATTACCTTGTCTACCACTATTCAACCCAATACACACATAATTACCCTATTTATTTTGGTAAACAACTATTTCATATCATTCATTTAGGTGAACCCCACATACTTACCCTCCTTTCTTTTGTGGAATTACATGCCCTATTGTGTTTTGTGGTGTTAGATTTCCCTTTATAGTATCTTGTTGATGTTAGATTTGTCTTTTATGTTAAATCTTGCATGCTAATTGTAATACCCCAAAAATGGGCTTTAAGTTCATTAACCTCCTACATCGACAAATCAAACAAAATTGACATTGAAGTCCTAACCTAAGGCACATCTAAACATCATCAAATCTAATTGATTATCTTAAATTTTGCATCAGGGAATATTCCTAGCAATATTCCTAATCATCATAATTATCTTTAATTTTATAATTATTTGGCAATAAATCACATTTATCCTAAAGTTTGATTAATTGAATATTTTCATATTTAATTAATTAGATTTAATATTTGCCACTTAATTGTTTAATTAGATTTAATTCTATCTATTATTAATTGTATTATTTAATTTTGACAATAAATCAAAATTCCTATGAATAATTGATTAAATTCTTATTTAATTAATTAAAGCAAGTTGTCATTATTTAATAATATAATTTTTAATAAAAGTTTGGTAAAATAATTGATTAACCCATAAATCAATTGTTTTATTTTTAAAAAATAGTTAAGTTGGAAATAAATCACTTTATTATTAAATTAATTCATAAATAAAACATGCACAATCATAAAAGCAAACAAATATCAATTATCAATTAAAGCTAAACTCTATTTTGAGTTAAAGCTTAGCTTTTGCATATTTTTTGTGAGTTAATTATCCTTTATTTAAAAATAACTCAAAAATCAACCTGAGTTATTTGAGTGATTTATGGCTTTTTCCCATGTACCTCCAAAGCCCTGGATTTTTATAAAAACAAGGCTCATCTCTTCATAACTCATCTCTCAATCATCTCTCAAATTTGCATCCAAGCATCTCATATTTTTGCACAATCACGCTGGAGAATTGGAATTGAAGAATCAAAGCTATTGCGAATCGACATCTTTGTGAGATCAATCTTATTTTTGCATTCATTTTGCATATCATTGTTAGATTAGCATTGCATATCAATTTTCAATAGCATTCATAGCATATCAATTTCATCTAGCATAGATTCATATCAAGTTTTCATTCCTTATTGCATCATAAAATCCAAAAAAAAAATAGCTTAATTGCATTCAATCTCATATCTAGATCAATTGCATTCAAATCCTTCATTTAGGTGTCATCTAGGTCAGTGATCTTGATTACAATCTGAGAACATCAATCTCGCACCTACTAGAAGGTAGTAAATCGCTTGGTTAGAGTAGATTTCAATTTTGCACGATTTTGATTATAGCTAACCTCTAATGTTTTACTGAAGTGTTGTGTCTACAGATCAGGTACAATTTTCATACAAAAAAAAATAGCTTAATTGCATTCAATCTCATATCTAGATCAATTGCATTCAAATCCTTCATTTAGGTGTCGTCTAGGTCAGTGATCTCGATTACAATCTGAGAACATCAATCTCGCACCTACTAGAAGGCAGTAAATCACTTGGTTAGAGTAGATTTCAATTTTGCATGATTTTGATTATAGCTAACCTCTAATATTTTACTGAAGTGTTGTGTCTACAGATCAGGTACAATTTTCATACACACATTTCTGGCGCCCACCGTGGGGCCCTGAAACGGGTTTCCCTTCATTTCTATCAATTTTCTATCTTTTGAGGATAAGGGTTTCAAGGGTCCTGGTATACTCTGTAGGATGTTATTTTTTGTTTCTTTTTTACCTGCAAAAAAGAAAAAAAAATAAAATTGGCACTTTTTTTTATCAAAACTGTCCGTACACTGTGATTTTTATCATTCTATCCGTACTTCCGTACATCTCTGTATGAATTCTCGCTCGAGATTTCACTTGCGTCGCGCGAGATTTCTTTCTGTGTCACGTGAAATTTCACTGGTATCATTTTTGTTCACAAAAAAATCACTTTCTCATGCGAGACTGTAGTTCCTCACGTGAGACTTTATCTTTTATCGCGCGAGACTCAACTTCCTCAGGTGAGGCTTCATATTTTTGTCATGCGAGATTGTACTTCCTCGCGTGAGACTTCATCCTTCGTTGCGTGAGATAGTACTTCCTCACGTGAGACTTCATTCTCCATCGCGCGAGACAGTGTTTCCTCGTGCGGGACCACATTTTGCCTCGCGTGAGATTTTTCTACAGAGACACATAATTTATAGATTTGTACTTTCAAATTATTGATTTCTAATGCTTACAGTTTTCTGTTGATCTGTCTTGGTTTTGTACTTTTAGACGTGTGCTAAATTCTGGATTGCAGAGCATTGGATCTAAGGTATTCTTCTCAAGCTAATAATATTTCAATTTGGATCCTAAAACAAATCTCTTATGTGTCTAGCTTGTGTGCATCTTTTCATGCTTTGATCTATTTCTACACACTTGCATAATTGATACTAGGTTGTGACCCCTTAAGGATTCATTAAGTAGTCTTAGAATACTTGTGATTGATCTTGATTGCTATCTTGGGTTATTGGACTCGCTAATCCGCCGGCCCCTCATTTCCGCCCCGTGGTTGCAATCTCAGTGCCATAAAGGGGAGGGGTCAATAGGACAGAAGCGTTAAGTGTTCCACTTGGCAACCCTTTTGTGCATTTAGGAACTCACTTGTTTTCTAAGTTGGGGACTCATTTTTAGCTTGTGTGAGGTGTTAAGTGTTCCACCTTGTGGACTCATCTCATATTCGCTTTAAGCGTTAAGTGTTCCTCTTTCTGCTTTTTGCTTACTTTTGGTAGATTTTCTTTCGGGAATATATTTGTGCTCACATAGTAATTAGGCCCTATGAACACTATTCATGATTCTTAAGAGATTGGATTCCTAGAGAAATCTTTCTTGATGACAGAATCCTTGTAGGTAGGGAGGATACTTAGTGTGTTTCACATTCAACTTGGTTAGTGAGTCTTCTCTTATTGATCGACACATTCTCTCTCCGGAGAGGTTGATAGATCACGTGGGGTTGATATCATGAGCTTTGGTGAATCAAAATTGGTTAGTGCATCTTCTCTTATTGATTGATACATTCTCTCCCCGGAGAGGTTGATAGATCACGTGGGGTTGATATCATGAGCTTTGGTGAATCAAAATTGGTTAGTGCATCTTCTCTTATTGATTGATACATTCTCTCCCTGGAGAGGTTGATAGATCACGTGGAGTTGATATCACAGACCTTGGTGGAACAAAACTTTGTCTTAGCGTGTCAGATTAATCTCCTTGCTTTGTTTGGGTTAAAAGTGAAAAGGTGTCAAAAACCTTGGATCTGGAGCCAAGTCCCCTTGTGGTATAAATCTGTGAGTCACCTTTAGAGAGGGTTAACCATAGCAGACAATCCCTTCACAAGGCAAACTGTGTTGATGGAACCTCAAGTGGTAATAGCCATTTTCACCATGGTAGTGACAGCCGCTATATAAATGTCCTTGTGGAAGAAATCTCCACGGGTATGGTTCATTGTTGGGTTGTCAGATCTCCCTAGCAGCTCTTGAAGATTAAGTTCTCAGACTATGTCAAAACCCTGGTGCGCCGGGATTGGAGTTCACCCCTTTGAATCATAAAAGTTGTAGAGTCAAACCATTACTAAAAACCCTAGCAAGGCCAAATTTTCATTTTATAGGGTATATGTGCGTTATTGCAAAACATTTTTGGAACATACAAAATTAGCACTTCTGAAGATTAGAATGAATAAGTCACTTGATTGTTCATGCGCGAGGTTTCTTTTTCCCTTGTTCATTATTTTTAGACATGCTTGAAATCACGTGCTTGCTATTTTGCATGCTTGTTTATCTATCTGGTTATTGAAAACAGACAAATCTGTTACAATCCTCAAATCTGGACATTGAAATTTACCAACAATTCAAATCTGAAAACTTAAAATTTGCAAAATCTGAAGTAAAATTCTTTTATGGAGTCAAAATTCATCTCAGGAAGTCAAAAAGTCATACAAGTTTCTATCAAGTGTCATTTCATTACAACCCATCTGTCGTATGATTGAGAACCCAGTGTCGTACGAGTTTTCAAACCAGCAAATTCAAGAAAGTCAAAACCCTGTTAGCAACTGTCGTACGAGTTTTGTCAACTATCATTTCATTGCTACCCAACTATTGTACAAGTTTAGCAACTGTCATTTCATAGACAACCTAGTGTCGTACGAGTCTGCAGGGTGTCGTTTGGAAAAATTTGAGAGAGTTGTCAGAAATTGTCAAATTGCAAGATATCCAATGTTTCCAGCCTAGTTCCAGAATCTGTCAAAAATATCATTGTGTCAAGAACAAATCAGTAGCTATTGAAAATTAGTACACATGTCTCAAAGAATTAGTACACATGAGGAAGAAATTCTGATCGCCGCTATGATGAAGCAGTTGCAAGCTATGCAAGTCCAGCTTGACAAACTTGAGAAAGAAAAGGAACCTCTATACTCTTTTCCATTTTAAATCTAGCTTTGGAGACTATGATGACTATGACGACAGACAATGTAATGATACTTATGACACCTCTATTCATAAGAGTCCTCCTCATCGTTCATTCTTGCTTACTACAAATGGGCTGTCACATTGGATAGATCGTGATGGTGATCCATATGATTCTGATTTTGAAAGAGACTTTGATGGATTTTGTGGATAATACCTTGATTATGATCCATCTACTACTGCTGAGGACTATAAAATACATCGTGCTAGCTTGAAACCTCAATACCATAAGGATCTCTCCTCTAAGAACTCTCCAGCTGAAAATAAAGATTACACTCTCAAGCAAGATCATGTTAATGCTGAACCTTTGTCTAGTGATGGTTCCCTTCCATCCCCTACTTCCTCCAATACCTGTACATTTCTTAAAGCTTCCGAGTCTTTCAAATCTTTCACAGAACCTTCATCCGACACAAGCCTTGATACTTTTCATGCGGTTCCCTATAGTTATCCTCCAGGGCTACCTCTTAAAGAAACTCAAGCTAACCTTCACTTGGCTGCAAAGACTTTCAATAATGATAAACCTAAAGAGCCTAAGCCTTCATATGCTATATTCCCTACTTCAGCTAGTCCTCCACCATCTCTTCCAAAGTCATCCATACAATCCCAACATGCTTCCTTGTCCTTAGAAGTGGCTCCATGTCAAGAGGACTCTAAAAATGATGAAGAAAAGAACATAAAGAAAGATCAAGATCAAGAACCCTCCATGTCATCCACTCCTTTTCACGATGTCTCTTATCCGCCTTAGGGTTCTTTTGATCCTGTACCCCCTTTTTCATGCATTCCACCATGTCTTAAGTCTTCGCCTAGGCAAGATCAAGCTACTACTTACACTGTTGAGCTTATTGAAAATCAAAATAACCTTACTACGCTTGCACTTTCCAAAGATGATACTTCCATTAAGGTTGGTAAAAATGGTGTTCCTTCCAATGTTAAGCCTATTGAAAAATAAGAGAAAAATTATGCGCTTATGCTATCCAAAGATCCTTGTCAAGATCAAAGTCTTTCATCTTCTTGTTCTACCACTCCATGTTCACTTCCACTTTCTACTCTTCCTAAGTCTTTGCAAGCTTTGAACAATCCTATCAAAGAAGGTGCTCATATTCAAGATGTCCATGATTCTATTGAAAATTCTAATGCTCACTCTAAAGATGTTGATATCCTTGGTTGTCATATAGATGCTGATGAACTTATTGATTATCCTTTTGCATCTTCCACGTCTTCCATCCTTGGACCTCTTCCACCACTACTAAGGGCTTCATGCCTTCCTTCCATCTTGGGTCCTTATGTCCCTTCACTTTCCCCTCCTAACTCTCCTGATTTGCCATCCATCTTAGGTCCTTACATACCTCCATCTCCTATCTTTCCTCAAGATCAACATAGATGCATACCCTTGAATCCTTTTCATCCATCCACCCATCTAAACCAGTCATATCCTCCTTCTTCCACAAGTCCCAAGTCTTTTGGAAGTAACTTGAATGTTCAATACAAGAAAAAGAAGCAATACAAGAATCCATCAAAAAAAGAATATCATCATGTCTCCTCTAAACGACATGGAGGCATAAAGTCAAAAGAGATATCTAAGAAAAAAACCATAAGACAAGTATGGGTTCCAAAATCCATCATTGAAGATATTCTCTCTAGATCATCAAAAGGAAATAAAAAGCCTACGACTATATGGATTCCAAAGTCTCTCGTAAGAGAGTCTCATGTTGAACAAAAAGTGAAGTTGACATTCAAGCTTTCCAATGCTTCCACTTCATCTCCCTCCAAAAATATTCTTCCATTTCATGTGCCTAAACCACAACCTTTGCTATCCATTCACCATATTCCTTCACGTATTCCTTCATTCACGATTCCTCCATTCTCTCACCACCCTTCAAGGTATGTGTTGATGTTGAACTTGCCTTCCTTTCCATCTACCCTTTCACAATCCTTCCATGCATTATCCTTCTACCTCCTATCCTTTTTCCTCACTTGCCTATTCCTCCTATCTTCCAATCTCACTCACTTTACATAAAACCTTATCCTCCATTTTTCTCTTTCATCTCCCTTTCCCTATCAACATCTTTGAGCATGTCATTTTGAATCCTTGGCATATCATGGTTTATCCTTTCAAGGAGCATTATCTAAAAAGCTTGCCTTCTTCCAAAAAAAATGAAAAATAAAATAAATTGAAAATGTGCCTTGGTGAAAACCTGGAAACAGGCGCCTTGGTAGCAAAAGTAAAGAGAAATAAATTCATCCTATGGTGAAAACCACTCCCTTGTGGCGCCTTGGATAAGTACCATGATGAAAACCTGGCAATCAGGCATTATGCGTAGTTCTTCTACATATTTCATCCATTCCGTCTTCTCTCTTTGATCTTGACAATGTTGATCTATACACGAACATTTGACTATTTTGTGAGCTATCTTACGATGATCTTGCTTTCATTCCTTCCATGTTTAGCCTTCATATCCATCTTCCTCCATTCATTTTCGCCTATCACTATCCTTTTCCCCTTTGGTCTTGATCTAATAAAAAAAGAAAGAAAGAGTAAAACACAGTGCTATGAAGCCTCTTGACATGTCTACTCTTTTAAATTGCATCCTTTCCTGCTCTTGTATCACACTTTTGTGACTTATCCTATGCTGGCCTTTCATTTCTTGTCCAAATGCGCTTTACATGACAATTTTTCCCTAGCTTGGGTATTCTTGAGGAGTTTTCCCTTGAGGATTTCTTCCCTTCATTCTCTTTCATTCTCATGTCTTCCAACTCTTCCACCAGCTTGCCAATGCCTCTTGTTCTCCACCTTGCTAGACATTGGGACTGCACGATATGATCTTGTTTGGGAGTTTGCAAATGGAAAAAGATGCTATCAAGTATACCAAGTATCAAAACCAGTATTAGAACCAGTATGAGAACAAGTATCAGAACAAGTATCAGAATTCTCACTGGGGCTACTCCTTTCACTTTAGTTTATGGGTCTGAAGTGGTACTGCCTATTGAGGTTGAAATCCCATCACTCAGAATCAGAATGCATGGTCTAGTAACTGATGATGACTACAGAGTGTCTAGGTTGCAAGAACTTGAACTACTAGATGAGCACAGACAAGTAGTGTATGATCATCTCAGAGTATATCAGAAGAGAATGTCTAGGGGCTACAACAAGAAAGTCAGACATAGAGAATTTCAGGTTGGTGATCTAGTCTTGAGAGAAAATCCTAAAAATCAATCCCATTGAGAACGCAAGGGGAAGTTTGAACCCAACTAGCTGGGTCCCTTTGTAATCACTACTACTTTTGGCTCTGGTGCCTATCAACTCTCAATGACTAAAGGAGAATAGCTCCGAGAACCAATCAACGTTCTCCATCTGAAGAAATTCTATGCCTAATGCATTAAGTCCATGGTTAAATATCCTGAAAAAATTCTAAAAATCAGAAAAAGTCCTGAAAAAAATGAACATCTTGGTGAAAACATAGCAATAGGCGCCTTGATGATTCACAAAAAAATTTAAAAATATCAAAAGTACAAAAAAATTGAAAATATAAAAAATACAAAAAAAAATTTAAAAAAAAAGAAAAAGTGCCTTGGTGAAAACCTGGAAATAGGTGCCTTGGTAGCAAAAATAGAATCTCTACCAAGATGGTGAAAACCCAGCAAACAGGCACCACTTGTTCCAAATGCTCCATCTATCAGTGCAATCTTGGTCTTTCCCAGCTTTCAGTCTTGCTTTAGTTTGTACATATCTCCCGGTTTGTTTCTGCATTTTCAGTTTTCAATAAGTCAATCAGTACACCAGTTAGCTCAAGCGTCTGTATCCTATGAATGCTTAAAACTTGGGGGCAATCAATGTCACATCCTATGGTCTCCCATGTATCTTAGACAGATCATATCTAGTCAGAGTCCTTTGAAGCTTCATGTGAGTCAGTCAATCTGTCTTGTCTCCAGAAAGGATTTTGCATCTACAACAACGCAATCAAACATCAAAACTCAACTGAAAACAATCTATGCTTTTCATGCTTTTATCTCCTTGTATGCTTACTGATTCGCATTGAGATTTTTTCATATTGTGTCCCTTCGAGCTCTTCCATGATGTCCTTTATAGGATTTAGAGAGTGATGACTGGGGGCATAATCTTTTCTTTGTCTTTTGCTTGTATGTGAAAATCTAACAACTTTGTAAATTCTGGATTAAAATGGTGTCCAACTATAAGAGCCTCTATCTTGAATTGGATGGCCATGCGTACCTCGACCATTGATACCCAAAAAATTCAAGGAAGTTTGATCTAACTATTATCTTTTTGAGTGAGTTCTTTCTCCTACTGTGGAACGCGATCTTGCCTAAGGATGTGAAGGATAAAGGGTCACTACGGGTAATTCACATTGGATTTAGAATGATCTCTTGACTGTTTGATGTGTTTGCAATGCAAGGCATATTCAGGTCATCATGACATTTATGTTTTGATGCTTATACAAATTGCTATATAAAATGGACATGATATTCAAGCCATCCTGACATTTGTGCCTTGGTGCTTATATCTAATCCAACATTCCAAAAACAAATCAATATTCATATGTCCATGGTTGCCTAGCCAGTGGGTGTTGTATTGATTCTTGTGCATACAAATCAATATTCATATGTCTATGGTTTCATAGCCAGTGGGCATTGTATTGATTTATCCAGTTACCTAAAAGTTCAATGATGATAACAAATCGACATATGATTAGTAAGTAGGTCCTAGGTCTTAGGTTGCATTTCATTTTGTATGTCTCATTGCATTTTTCATGTTGCATGATCTCACAATGGCTAAACGAACTTCAATGCTTAAACAATTCTTCAAATCGCATCTTCAAGTCTAACAAGAGCTGAATCTCACACGAAGGTTCCTCCAATGAAACAGCAAGTAGAATCCTTTTTCGGGATCAAAATTCAAATCTGAGATCATTCATATTATTAACTACTTGCATAATCGACCTTCAATCATCACAGAAATCTAGTATTCAACTTAACTGATTATCTTACATCAAACTATCAAAAATTCAACTTAGTCAACCATGGTCAACTTATGGTTAAACCTAGTCAACCTTGGTCTCCAGGACCTCTAAATGATGTAAAATGCACTCTTGAACATGTATAACCACTTTTCCCATCAATCAACATGCTTCTCAGCTCTCAATGCTGACTTTGCTTGTCAGATTTCAATTTTAATCCCGAAGGGGGCATGGTATTGCACATCATTCAAAGTCTGTAAATCAATTTCTATCAATATCTTTCATCAGTGATCAAGACAAACAATCACGTCTAGTTACTGATTCATCAAAAAAAAAGACCTCATCGCTCGGGGAAAATCTATCATCACTTGGGGCATATCAGATTCATCGATCCATATCAATCTGGTATTCTCTTAATCTTGTAATCCATATCAATTTTTGTAACCATCAGATCATAGTGTTCTTTCCTTGGTTCTTCGGCAACTGAAGGGTTTGGATGTGATACCTGCTAGTTCTGCTAAGACAATCGAGTCTAGAACGGGTCACTCACTTCTTTGCAATCCTAAGGTTTGGAATTAGGCATTTTGACACTTTTTCGCAATCATAGGTTCATCGCTGCTATAGTGAGCATTATCTTTGGTCATTCAAGACCTATTATCTCCATATCAAATCAATATCAATCAGCTTTTGTCTCATATCAATTATCAATTTCGAATCAATTTCATATCTCTATCAAACACAGACTATCTTTGAACCACTGCGCTTCGCACAGTAATTCAAAGAGGGGCAAAATGTAATACCCCAAAAATGGGCTATAAGTTCATTAACCTCCTACATCGACAAATCGAACAAAATTGACATCGAAGTCCTAACCTAAGGCACATCTGAACATCATCAAATCTAATTGATTATCTTAAATTCTGCATCAAGGAATATTCCTAGCAATATTCCTAATCATCATAATTTTCTTTAATTTTATAATTATTTGGCAATAAATCACATTTATCCTAAAGTTTGATTAATTGAATATTTTCATATTTAATTAATTAGATTTAATATTTGCCACTTAATTGTTTAATTAGATTTAATTCTATCTATTATTAATTGTATTATTTAATTTTGATAATAAATCAAAATTCCTATGAATAATTGATTAAATTCTTATTTAATTAATTAAAGCAAGTTGTCATTATTTAATAATATAATTTTTAATAAAAGTTTGGTAAAATAATTGATTAACCCATAAATCAATTGTTTTATTTTTAAAAAATAGTTAAGTTGGAAATAAATCACTTTATTATTAAATTAATTCATAAATAAAACATGCACAATCATAAAAGCAAACAACTATCAATTATCAATTAAAGCTAAACTCTATTTTGAGTTAAAGCTTAGCTTTTGCATGTTTTTTTGTGAGTTAATTATCCTTTATTTAAAAATAACTCAAAAATCAACCTGAGTTATTTGAGTGATTTATGGCTTTTTCCCATGCACCTCCAAAGCCCTGGATTTCTATAAAAACAAGGCTCATCTCTTCATAACTCATCTCTCAAATTTGCATCCCAGCATCTCATATTTTTGAACAATCACGCTGGAGAATTGGAATTGAAGAATCAAAGCTCTTGCGAATCGACATCTTTGTGAGATCAATCTTATTTTTGCATTCATTTTGCATATCATTGTTAGATTAGCATTGCATATCAATTTTCAATAGCATTCATAACATATCAATTTCATCTAGCATAGATTCATATCAAGTTTTCATTCCTTATTGCATCATAAAATCCAAAAAAAAAATAGCTTAATTGCATTCAATCTCATATCTAGATCAATTGCATTCAAATCCTTCATTTAGGTGTCGTCTAGGTCAGTGATCTCGATTACAATCTGAGAACATCAATCTCGCACCTACTAGAAGGTAGTAAATCACTTGGTTAGAGTAGATTTCAATTTTGCACGATTTTGATTATAGCTAACCTCTAATGTTTTACTGAAGTGTTGTGTCTACAGATCAGGTACAATTTTCATACAAAAAAAGAAGAAGCTTAATTGCATTCAATCTCATATCCAAATCAATTGCATTCAAATCCTTCATTTAGGTGTCGTCTAGGTCAGTGATCTCGATTACAATCTGAGAACATCAATCTCGCACCTACTAGAAGGCAGTAAATTGCTTGGTTAGAGTAGATTTCAATTTTGCACGATTTTGATTATAGCTAACCTCTAATGTTTTACTGAAGTGTTGTGTCTATAGATCAGGTACAATTTTCATACACACACTAATTATATTTCTTGCTTCTATATTTCAAAAATAAAAAAAAATTACAAAATCTCTTTCAAAATACAAATATATTGATTCTTTATGTTTTCTTAGTTTAGTTAATTTGCATTGCATTAGTTTATGAGCTTTACTACTAGTCCTACTTATAACATTCCCATTAGAAGAAGTCATAGACTCATGGGTGCCTTTGATCCTTAATCTTCCTCTCCTTTCATTAGAATCCTAGATGATAATTTGATTCTTGATGATTCCAATCCTATTATAGAGAAAAAATCTTCTCACTCATCTCATGATGAGGATGATTCTTTAAGAGTTCCTCTTGAACAAGTCCAAAAACTTTCAACTGAACTTGATAAAATGGGTAATTGGCTTATTCGAGAAAACCATAAACAAAATTTTATTCAAGCTATCGATGCTCTTAAGAAAGTTCTTCATGATAGTGATCAAGATGTTAACCTCTTGCATGATATTACTCATATTGTCCATTCAAATGTTAAACCTTTATCTCAAGAAGCTCAAGATTTATGGTTGATTCCTCCTGTCACTAGTGTAAAACCTTCTTCTATTCCTTTACCTAGTGTTCCTACTTATACTTCTTCTTTGGTGACTATGACAGTTCCCTCTGTTCCTATGAGTGTTCCTCCTATGTCCCTTCCTACATCACAACCTTCTTATCATAATGTTCCTTTTACCTATTAAAATCCTCTTCCAACTATAGTTCCAAGTGTTCCTCTAGTTGCGTCTTCTATTCCTATAGCTTCTTACACTTTACCTAGTGTTTCAAATGTTGCTATTCCTCCTATTTCCTCTAATGATTCAACAATTATTAGTTTGGCTCAAACTATGTCATCTTTACAACAACAACTTGCATCCTTAACTCAAAATAAGTTTAGCATTCCTACATGTGACATGAGAAGTCCTTTTTCTCAAGATATCATTTGTACTTCTATACCTTAGCAAGTCGATATGCCTCATCTTGAGAATTATAATGGAAAAGGAGACCCCGTTCATCATGTTAAAATGTTTCAAATACTTTATAGTGATTATGCTCATGACCATAGGATTTTAGCCAAGCTGTTTGCTAGAACTTTTCATGACAAGGCCTTACAATGGTATTGTTCCTTGCCTCCTTATTCTATTGATTCCTTTCCACAACTTTCCAATTCTTTTATTCAAAAATTTCAAAACAACATTGGCCCACAAGTGTCTTTGACTAATTTGATGCATTGTAAACAAAGTGCTAAGAAAAAATTAACTGAATTTATTGGTAGATTTAAGCATTTGCATGCTCAGATTTCTTATCCTATTCCTAATATTGATATTGAATGTATGTTTATTTCAAATTTGCAAAAGGATATTAGAGATAAGATTCTACTTACTGAATTTACCTCTTTTCAATAACTTTGTGCAATGCTTCATCATTATCAATTACAAGTGAGTCAATTTGAGAGCAACACTCCAATGGCTACTAATCCAGTTGATAAAAGTGATGTTTCTCCTAATCTAAATAAATTTAAAAAACTCAACAACTATGTCAAGATAAACAAACAAGCGAATGCAGTTGCTGATCAAGTTGTTGTTGCATCTCACAATGCCACTTTTGCATCCACTTCTTTTTGATTAAATCGTACGTTTACTCCTCTTTCTGAATCTTTACATTCTATTATGAATAGGTTGTTAACTAGTAATATGATTACTTTACCTCATATTCGACCTCTTTTACCTGCTATGATTGCATCTAAATATTTTGATCCTAAAGCTTTTTGTCATTATCATCATCAAAATGGTCATGATACTGAGAAATGTTATTCTTTAAAACATAAAGTTCAAGATTTAATTGATTCTAATGCCTTATCTATTAATAATCTTGATGGTAGTGGGAATAAATATGTTTCTCCTCTAAATCAAAATCTTCAAATCTATATGAATCCTTTACCTGAACATGATACTACTACCATTGTTCAGCCATCTTCTATGGAAATTATGTATGATTCAAAGATGGATGATCTTAATCACATTGTTAATCAAGTGGAGCATGCTGTTTAATTTGTATCTCCACCTTAGCCTCAATCTCAGCTTCAAACTATACCTAAAGTTTCATCTCAACCTCAACCAAAACTTAAGCCTAAATTGAAAACTCAACCTAAACCTTGACAACAACCTAAGAATAAAAGACCTTGGGAACTTTTGATTACCTTTGATGATTCTAAGACTCTTAAAGCTCCTGATGGTCCCCTTTATATTTATGCTAGGATTTTTCAGATACCTACTCATGGTTTTCTTGTTGATCCTACATCCTTAGTCAATGTTGTTACTGAAAAAAATATTTTTATGAAAAATTTGCAACACAATTCTTATCATACATCTGATGTGTGGATTCAAACATGTAATGGTTTTCTTTATCCATCATTTGGTTCTATTAACTTGTTGGTTGAACTTTGTGGTAAAATTGTGAACACTACCTTTGTTGTTGTTCCTACTTCTGATCAATTTCATGTTAAGCTTGGTTTTCCTTGGTTAAATGCCATGCATGTTGTTGCTTCACCTATCCATAAGTGTCTTAAATTTTTTCATGATGAAGAAGTGAAGATGGTTAATCATAGTTTATATCAACCTTCTAGGTCTAGGGATTGTGCTACTCTTGATTTGTTTTGGCCTTCATTACCTAATTCATGTCCTTCTCAACCTAATAATATTTTCCACTCATATAAAGCCTATAAGTATCATAAGATTCTTGAATTAAGTGTACCTCTAATAGATCTTAATCATGGTCTTTTTCCTAAACCTTCTAAACCTCCTTTATCCATGGCTTCTACATCTGTTAATCAAGTTCCTACTATTGATCGTCTGACTACTGATAATCCTACTAATCTTCTTGAAGAACCTATGAAGGATCCCATGATTGTTCCTCCTAGTTCCCAACATATTTCAAGTAAAGAAAAATGTAATGGATTTGCTAATGAACATCGTAAGAAGCATCATGCTCCAGCTAAAGCTCATAATTTTGTTCTTCAAAATTCTTTACTTTCTTTTGATAAGCCTGTGCATGATGTTGTTACTAATAATGATGTTAAGATGCATGATTATGATGATTCTATTCATATCTTAGATCCTATTTTTATTAATTTGGATGAAGAAGATACTCTTGATGATGTTAATGATGAATATGAGACTATTGACATTGACATTGATTTACCTAATATGCTTTCATGAGAATTGACACTTACACCTAGTATCGAACATTGTGATTCTCAAGAGGATCCTTGTTTGGAACTGGCTATCATTCCTACTATTTTGAATATAGTCCCTCTTGTGAGTTACCCACCTTCCCTAAATGATATAGAATGAGATGGGGAGAGTAGGCAGCATGCTTGATCATCTTTTCCTTTATGGTAGCTATGTTGTGTGTTTTCCTATTGTATTGTGCTTCTCTCGTAATGTGTTTGCTAAATGTTGTTAGATTCTTTTATATGACCTTTGTTACTTTGTTGGTGCAAGGTGATAAAGGAATATAACCTATTGTACAATTCCTCTATATGTATCTCTATTCTTCTATATGTTGTTTCATGTTATGTTGTACTTGTGCTATTATTCATAAATATTTCCTTGTGTAATCTTCTTGGATCCGCGACTTGGTAGCACTGATTATTTTTGGTCTCCAAGGCATGGTTTGAAAATATTCTTCTTCGTATCTCTTATGTGATCTTTCCTCCTTTGTGATTGTAGTTCTACTTTCTTTGGGGAATAATGTCAATTCATTTGCAATTATATCATATATATATTATCTTATGATCATACTAACCCCATGATAGGTAGTTCCCTTATGTTTTCTCTGCTTGTTTATGTGGTATTTCCCTTGATTTCTCTTCATCTAGGGGCATCTTGTAGTGGAAACGTAATTAGTGGAGCTGTTTATGTTTCTGTTAAAGCCATTGCTCCTGCTAAAGTTTTAGCAATGACTTTAATGTGGGGGCATACACTCTTCTCACCTATTGCACACACACACACTTTTTAATACACATATATTATTTTTCAAGATACTTTTCTCCCTTTCTAGATTAGTGACTAATCCTTAAAGCATGGATTTATATTTTAGGATCTGTTGATCCCTCCAGTTTCAAATTTTTGATCCATTAAGGTCGGAGGTGTTCTTAAGAGTAGATCTCTTTTGTTTTTGGTTTTACTCTTATAGAATAAAATATTCATAAGGGTGAATCCTTGATGGGTTGACTAGTGAGTAGCCACATTCACTAGGTGGTTGAATTCCATCTTTCCAGTTGCGATGTTTCCTTGTGTGGTTCACAATGGGACATAAGCTCTCATCAGGCAAGATAATCACACCCTCTTTCTCTCTCTCTAGAGATGTCTCTCTTATTATGATCTTAGAGTTGATGAAGAATTAAGTCCCTGGGGGCTTGAGGTTTCCTTTGTCCCTTTGATTATGATAAGATTATCTTTTCATTATGATCTCCTTTACCAATAGTTTGCATCGAGTCCATACTCTTGCTAAAGTGAGGGCTTAATGTATCATCTTAAAATGGAAGCACTTCCATGATAAGAGCATTTATCCCTTTGAGTAAGTGGTATGGGGTCATGTCAAGTTCCATGATTAGGTCTTTGCATGTATCTGGCTATTTCCCCCATGTTCTGCTTCTCTCTCCCTGTTTCCAACCTAATTTCTAGCAACCTTCTCTAAGAATCTAAAGATCTTAACCTTGTAGGTCAAGGACAACTTGAAGGGTCAAGGATGACCTTGTCCCTGACCTAGGGCAGAGACTACCTCGTCCTTGACCCCAAGTCCAATTTCTAAATTCTAGAAGTTTCAGGATGTTAGGTTTCAGAAAACTTTGTTTTCTCACTTTCGGGTCGGCTATTTCGGGTTTCAGAATGGTAAATCCTTAAATTGCATTTAATCTAGGTCCATTTCTAGGGGTTAAGGTTAATTGGGATTTAATTCTCCAATGTCAGCCTTCTCTAGAATTTTGTGCCCTAGATCACTATAAAAGGAGGCCTTGCTCATTTTCTCCATCAAGTTTTTGGGAGAACATCCACAATCAAGCAATTTCATGATCAAGATCTCTCAAGTGCAAGTAAGCGAGAATGAGAAGGAAAGAAAGAAGGAATTCATTCATTCATCTTCAAGAAAAGCATTCATCCATTCAAGAATTCATCAAGATCCATTGTTAGCTATTGAAGGATTCAATCTCTTTGGAGGCCCCTTGAAGATTTCTCCATCCACATTCATCCAAGCCTCTTGCTATGCAAAGATACATTCAAGATTGGTGTTTAAGATCTAATGCCATTTATTTGAGACATCCTACATACTTATACATTCATTTAGATCATCCCTACTTATGGATTCAAGGATTCGAATCCCCTACAAGGACTTAAACATAAGCAAGGAAAACCCCCCATCCAAACAACAAAAACCCTTTTTCTTACAGGTACAGGTATAGGACATCGAATTGAAGTGAAGATTTGGATACCCTTTTCGATGAACTTCTGAGATCCATGAATAAAATTTCCATCGGAGACAATCTTTAGTGAAGGGTAGGATCCTGTGCCTCCAGAGTAAGAGCTTGCCCCACTATCTGGGTCAAGGACGACCTGCTTCCAGAAAGACAAAAGTTTTTTGGGTTTTATCTATCTTGACATTTCTTGTCCGCAACAAGTTGCAAAACTTCCCAAAATTGTGCATAGACATCAAAAATAAGCATTTTCTAGATTTACCCTATTTTGAGGTTAGTATTTTCCTTCCATTCATTTAAGATTTCAAGTACATACTTTCTAGAGAAGATTATAGGATTTTCTTCTTTCTTCATGTTCTCCATTGTTTGATTCAATTGTGCATTGATCACTTCTTTGTGATTAATCTATTTGGATCTCTCATTTTGGGAATTTGGATTAAGGATAGGTCCTATATTCTCCCTTTGCATATCACATTACCTTATCTACCACTATTAAACCCCATACACACATAATTAGCCTTTTTATTTTGGTAAAAAACTATTTCATATCATTCATATTGTTAAAGGTTTTCATGAACAAACATCTTTTCAAACTCCTAACAAACTAATCACAACTGTAAAAGGAAAATCAAAGAGACCTTTGGAGTCTAATAAGAATTATCAGGTGGTTTCTCATACTTATCTTATAAAAAAATACCTCAACCTACCAATCTAGTTGTAACTAATCCTCTTCCAAATTATCAACCTATGCTTCCTCCAACACCTTGTCTTACCTCTAACCTTGGAGAAGAATATGATTTAGAAGAACAATTACATGTTACTCCTACCAATATTTCTCATTGGGAACTTTTCCAAACTTCCCCTACTTATCATGAGGCATTGAAGAAACCCTTAACAAATTTTTCTATTCCATCCCCTATGCAAGATAATATCAATTCTTTATTGGAATGTATGCATACTATCAACTCTCAAGATCAAATTTTGTTTTCTCAAGATGAGTTTCCTCCTAAAGAGATACAAGAACAAAATGATTCTCTTATGGTTGTTTTCCTTATCAATGGTAACCTTATTCATAGGACCTTAATTGATAATGGGTCTAGATTTAATATTTATAGCATTGAATTGTTACATAAAATCAATGTGGATGTTTTTACAATTAAACCTTATTCCATTCCTATCTGTGGTTTTTATAACGTGGCTAATACAACTTTGGGTATTATTACTTTACATGTAAAATTTGGTCTTGTTATCTTTTCCACTCCTATTCATGTTATGTATGGTTCTCTTAATTACAATATTTTTTAGGGGGGGGCATGGTTACATGCTATCCATGCTATTCCTTCAACGCATCAACACAAAGAAAAGTTCATATATAACATCATGTATACTCTTGTTGTTGATAATAAAGTGCAAAATTGTTTGCATACTGAATCAAACGATAAACTTGTTAATACCTCAATTCAACAAGAAATACCTTTATCCCCTAAGGATGATCCTTGTCCTACTAGTGTCCTTTTGGATGATGATTGGGGATCCTTAAATTTCACACCTACCTATTTAGGGGAGTATAAGATTCCAACAAAAATAAAATCTGAACAAGGTGTAATTATTTAAGAACTGAAGATATTATCTCCTCTTTTTTATCAACTTAGTAAAAAAGAAATTCCTTCTAATTATAATGAATATCTAGAGGCTATTAAACCTAATTTTTATCACATAGTGACCTATGAAGCCCCATTAAATCTTTATCATATGGATTATCATTATGGTCCTAGTTATCATCTTTTAGGTAAACATGGTTTTAATGGTAATGGATGTAGCATAAATGAACAAGGAATTCAAGTTCCCTTGGGAAATGATGCACATCAACATTCTTTTGTCCTAGGATAGAATCCTTATAAGCTAGAAAAATGATCCCACAAACCTTCTCTTAATGCTAATATTATATCTTCAAAACCTCATTCTTTGGTTAACCCTCATCTTATTTATTCTCATGTCACTGATAAAAAACCCTCTTTGGACATTATTAGTAATGATGATGCTTTGGCTTAATTTTTGGGAGCTTATGATGATCTCCCTTATTATAATCATGGTTGAGGATTTCCTTATTGTTTAGATGTTAAAGCATACTTTGGGAAAGATGTTAATTCTGAAGAAATACATGAACCTTCCCTACCTCTAAATATTCCTCAAAAAATTAATTTGTTAATTGTCGATACTATTGATGTGTAAATGGATCCTTATAATGCAGAAAAAGTGATAAAATTTGGAAAATCTTAAGATGAGAATGAACAAAAAGATCTTACTTCTTTTCTTCTTGAATTTATTGGTATATTTGCTTGGGATTATTTTGATATGACTTTCATTAATCCTAATATTATGACCCATAGCATCATCCTTCTTTTGAATGTGAAACCGGTGAAGCAAAAAATTTAAAAAATGAATCCCAAGATTTCCTTGTGAAATTTGAAATTGAAAAGCCCCTTGGTGTCAATTTCATACATCCCATTGATTATTATCCTTGGATCTCAAACATTGTAGCTTAATCTAAGGGTGAAGATAAAATTTGAATGTGTACCAATTTTTGAGACTTCAATAAAGCTTATCTAAAATATGACTTTCTCATTCCAAATGTTGACATGATTGTGGATTCCACAGGTGGACATTCTCTATTATATCTCATGGATGGATTTTTTGACTATAATAAAATATTCATCCCTCCTCAAGACCAATACAAAACTAGTTTCATAACTCCTTGGGGAATATTTTGTTGGTTTGTCATGTCGTTTGGATTGAAAAATATCAGTGCTACCTATCAACATGCTATGATGCTTAACTTTCACAATTATATTTATAAGATCTTATAATATTATGTTGATGATATCTTAGCCAAATAAATTTCTTGTGCAGACCACATTCTCATTGTTTCACAAATATTTGAATGGATTTTTATGTATAACATGCATTTTGTTAGCAAACATATTTTTCCCTATATGACTGCAAATTAATAAAAGAACCTTATAGCCCAAAATAGAAAGAAAAACCACACTAACATCTGAGTTAGTCTCTCATGAATAAACTCTCTACTATTAAAGGAGAAGATCCCTTATACAAAGATCTACTTTCATAGCTTTTATTGTGAAAGAATCAAATTTAAGAAGCGCTTTTAACTAGAAAGCATGAAAAGGATTTACCAACATTCTATCATGAATAAACAATGAAATGCTTTAATTTTCAAAAAATGCTTCAGATACTCTAAGCCAACTGACTCAGATTATGAAGGAAAAATTGTTTAAGAACGGCCGATTCAAAAGATATTGAATTCTTGAAAAAGATAACTAAATAAACATCAAGATATACAGACAGATTTATGTAGTATAATCATTCAACTCAAACTAAAGTTAGAATCATACATTCACTAGAACAATTGATCAATGAAAATGCTAGAATCTTCTATAAAACCAACTGATCATATATATGCATATCCAGAGTTCAACAATATATCCACCGCTAAATATAACTGAAACAAAAAGATAATATAAAGTTTTTCTACCAGAGAACCGACCCCCACTTGATCAGTCAATATCAAATATATAGCCACGTAGGGCCAGTTTAGTTTTAAAAACTAATTGTCCATGAAGATAGCATAAAATTCAAGAAAAGACTTGCGAAAATAGAAACTATCTCCTAGAAGAACTTAATTGACTGATTGGTCATTTCCAGCCCCATCATCTTTAGAAGCTTTGGTGGCCTCTCGTGCTGCGTTCCACTCCTCAAAAGCTGTCAAAAAGCTCGCAAGTAACTTCCAGTTCGGTGTAGCAATGCCCTCAAATATTTATACCCAGATGCTTCTAACATTCTACGCTTGCTAGAGCTTCACTCTTTATGTTTTTATCTTTTCATACCCATAGACTGCCAGGGAATCCACTCGAGCAAAAACTAAAAATTCATTAATTTCTATACTCTTGGCTTCTTTCAAGCTCTTCACCTTTTCTTCAAAATAGGTGAGTATCTTAGTCATATCAATTCCAGTTTGACCCTCAGGCTTGATCAACTTTCCCAAGCATTCGTTAAGAGTATTCATGAATTCCTTAACGCTATTTAGCCTTTCCATGATTTGAAAGGACTCATCAGCAGCTTGTTCATAGAGTGAACTCTTCCATTCTAGATTCACCTTAGCTATGAAAAGGGAGTGCTCATCTACCTTGGGTGCTACCTTTTCTGCAAGGAACTTTTTAAGACCATAGGTGTAGGCATCCTCCATGTTCAGTACCTTTTTCTCTAGATGATCCTTTTCCTTTCTCTAGACTTCCACATCTGCTTCTACTGTTTTAATCATCTCATCATTTTTCTTAATCAGATCTTCAAAATCATTAGTAAAACCCAACAGTTTCTTTGGTAACTTTACCTATCTTTCAGCTGAAGAAATTCTCTCACATTGACCTATCTTTCTGAACCTGATCTAAGAACTTTTGATTTTCCAGAGACTTGACATCTAGATCAATTGCTACTATTGGCAGGGGTTGAGGAACAGGGCCTTGAAGTTGTTGAATGTACTTCACTATTTCACAGAGATCCTACTTTAGTTTCTTTTTAACTTCAACATCTTTCGACACTCGATGGTTGATTTTCTTATTTGCCGAGTTGAGGATCTTCAAGTTTGAAACTCTAGTAGCCATACCTAAATCCACTTTTTCAACATTGAAATCTTTCTCCATTACCTCATCGCTGGTTTTATCAGAATTCGGCTTGAAAATTCCTACGATCTAATGGTCAATTTTGGAATCTACATCCAACATAGCCTCTACTTTCAACTTTTTTGGTCTAGGTATTTTTCCCAAATATTTGCTCACTAAATCTCAAATAGGAGTGGAAATAGGTACAATGATCCTTTTCTTACTTGGTGATAACTCCAACCAGTTCAGGGTTTTTGGTGTGGAAACACTTGCATGAGTTTTTGTTACAAAACTATTTAAAATCTCCATCTCTTCCTAACTTGCCCCTTCTAGCTTAGCTCCTAATGAGTTAATTGTTGTATTATCCAGCTTGAGTTTCCCTTGAGGTTGTGAGTCACCTTAGTCTATATCTAGATCTAGCACAATGCAAGGAACCTTATCTATCTTTTCCTTCCTCTTGCTCCTGGTTGTTGTGACTCTCACAGGTTGCTCAATGATTGGCTTTTTCTCCTCTAGATGCATTTCATCTCCAGATTTTAGTTCACCTACAAGAAGGAATTTTTCAATTTTGTTAGTATGTGCGGGAGAAGCTGTGAGTTTTCAAATCCTTGAAATCTTTCTAGTCATTAGGACAGAGGTCTATTGCTTCTTCTTTCTACTCATTGCTTTCACCCATTTATCTGTTCTTTTGAACATATCCTGAGAAATAATATTCACATCTTCTTCTTATTTTTTAGGGGAAGTAAAAGACATCTTCAATGTTGTCTAGTCTGAGGTCAAGGCTAACGTCTCCTATTTTATTCTTCACTACCCTCTCATTAGGAACATAGTGTTGCACAAGGGTTATGATCAAATCTAAAGATAAAACCAATGTCATATGTACTACAACATTGACCAAACTTGAAAATGCTAGAGAAGTAAAGTTAGCTAATCTTCCATCTAGGTTGGCACACCTAGTGGGAAAATCATTCTAGTCCATATTCCCTATGTTGGTGTCTGTGATCTCACTATGAAGATTCTCAACCTTCAAAGGATCATGGTACCATTTTAAAAAGACCTGCATGGCTAGTGAGGATGTCTTTTCCAGCATCCTGCAAGAATATATGCAACTACTCAGCAAATATTCACTAACAAAAACTAAAAAAATAAGCAAGATAATTCCAATGATCTTAGAGATTCAAACCCAAAAGCTAAAATCAGCCAACTAAGGACAACTCTAAATATTTGGAGATTTGAAGATGCACACACCAAAGAAAACAATGGCCTTTGAAAATCTGAAAGGGAAAAAAATGAGGATTTAACTACAAAATTTTAGTGTTGTGGAGATTTAGAGTTTCACAATTGAATGGTATTATCAAAGGCCAAAATAATAAAAAAATTAATTGAGTGGAATTCTTTCTTTCTTCAGTGTTGCAGAGCTATAGAGTTTCAAGAGGGTTGTAATGTTTCAGAGGCTAAAACTACATAAGTGCAAAAAATACTTGGTCTCTGGTTGGAATCTTTTTGGGGCTCTGAAGTTTTGGGGATATTGTAATGTTTCATTGGCTGAAAATCCATAAGTGCGAAAGAGACTCAGTCTCTGGTTGGAATCTTGTCAGGGCTACATAATTTTAGGGATGTTGTAATGTTTTAGAGGCTGAAACTTTATATGGGCGAAAGAGACTTGGTCTTTGGTTGGAAGCTTGTAGAGGTAGATTACTTGAAAGGTCTTTCGAACCCTCGGGGGCTTAAAAGAGAAAAAAATGAAGATGACTAACACCAACAAGATTGAAGAAAAACAACAAAAACCCTAAACTAACGATGCCAAGAAATTGACAAAGACCCTAACTACAATGATGCCAAAAAAATCCAAACACCATGAAACCCTAAAATAACCTTATAACCAACAAAGAAGAAAAAATAAGGAAAAAATGAAAAAGGGGCAAAAACTCTAACCTTAGAACAAGGGCACTGGTAAGATCTCTGCGATGAAGCTAAGAGTGGTGGTGGATAGTGGGATATTGGACAACACGGAGGAGGAAAGAAAGTGTGCCCAACAAGCCTGAACAAACTCTCTAGGAAAATACCTAATCAAATGCTTGAAAACACTAAAAGTTACATAATGAAGAAATAAATCCTTTTGTCTTCTTTTATAAACCCCCAATAAAGTGATGTCATCATCTGGTTTCGCAGTTATAGATGTCAAAAGTGCGAAGCAGATGAGTCTTGCATCTTTGATGTTTCGTACACTGAAACATCAAAAGGATGTTCCTCTACTTCCTTGCAAACATGAGGCTTTCAGACTTTTGGACATCTAGGACCTCAAGGAAGCCCAAAATGTTGTAAGTCTAAAAAAAACTTGAAAATTTTTCCAAATAAGGGATTTTCCCTATAAACTCTAAGTAGGGGACCAAAAAACTAAGAGACCTAGAAAGGAAAAACAAGAAAAAAGAAAAAAGAAAAAAGGTAAAAAAATGTGGGGGCTTGGCCAAGTGGAAAAATTGGGGTGTGTGTTGTAGAACCACAACAAATAGCCCCGACAAAATGAAGAAAATGACCAAGGAATTGTTTTATCAACAAAATCATGTCTATACTCTATCTTGAAATAAATCAAACACAAGTGTCATTTGTAGAGATAACCTCTACACCAATGCTCGGGATTAAAGTCCTCCACTATCACTTCTAGTGTGTGTATTTGTGTGTTCATTCCTTTGACACCCTAGTGAAGATTTGTTGGATAAAAATCAACCAAAAATAACCTTCACCTATAGATAACAGATTCATCAAACTCAATCTAACCTTTCTCTACTACTAGTCAGGTGTCCATAGCCCTAGTAGAGGTTGGTAAAATAACCCTCCTCAATCTCCTGATGAGCTTTGAAGTTTTTAGTATTTTGAGGGCTCTTTCTAGACTCAACATTATCTTTATGGAAGGTGACTTGTTTTAGCCATTGTGCTCTAAATACGCCACTTTTTCAATTATCTTTATTTTAGCATTTTTTAATATTCTAAGGTAGTGCTTAGGTTGTGCTACCTTTGCACTTGCATCCTTGATGGTTTTTTTTTTAAAACCTGGGTGGTGATTAGGTTGTGTCACCCAAGCATTTGAGCCTTGATTCTTTGATTTTTAGTTGATATTGTCTTTATGTGTTCCTCCTTTTGAATTCCTCCTTTTAGTCAAGATATAGATGAAGGATGGTTCTAAGACCTAAGGTCACCCATAACCATGGGTTCCAATCAATTCTAGCTAATACTTACCCAAGAAAACAATAATTTTGGTATCGTGCTTAAAGTGTGTAAAGTGTTGAGGATGATCGGCTTTGAACATCAACTCGATTGCTAGTGAAAGGTACCACCATTCCTAATTATTGTATACCATTTCTTGCAAGATAGATTCCTAAAAAAAATCTTTTGACTAAGAAATACCTCTGCCTTTCATCGAAAACTACTTGGTGTGGGACACTTTTCGAAAGAACCCCCAAAAAATAAACTGACACAAAGCCAAACCCAACAGAAAAAAGGAAATAACAAAAGAACTAAATTAATATAATACAAGAGTGGAAATGGAACTTAACGGGAAATGGAACCAATTTCCCTTCTAGAGAACTGATCTTGAAAATGTTTTCTCCCAAGATTTATGCTATTTGATATGGGCCAACCCACTATCATTGAAACTTGGTATGGCTACATTGTTTTTCTTTTACCTTGTCCCACATGAGGACTAAGTTAGAAATCATAAAGGCTTTTATAGTTTCTCTCCTATCGAACCAATGTTTGACAATAGCTTGATGCTTGGATACATGTTCTAGGACCATGGTTCTTTTTTCATCTAAATGTACAAGGTTCATGAGCCGTATCTTCACCCTATCCTCACCTTAAATGTATTGGTCCATGAATTTCAAAACTAGTATTTTTAGGTTCATAGGAAAAATAGATTGAAAACCATAAAATAGTTGGTAGGGGGAAGTCCCTAAGGCATTTTTTGTTCTCACTCAATCTGTCCACAAGGCGTACTTCAATTGTGTGTGCCAATCCCAATAATTGACATCTAAAAGATGTTTAATTACGATTGTCAATTTTTTGTTGGTGGATTCATCAAGTCCATTACCTTGTGGATAATAATTGGAAGAAAACTTAATGATTACCTAATTTTTGAAGGCCCATTGCTTAAGAAAATTAGATAAAAAGAAAGGCACATTATCATAAACTAGAAAGAAAGGAATGCCAAACCGTGTTATGATGTATTCCTCCAAAAACTTGGTTATCAGTTTAGTGGTGCAATTTTTAAGAACCTAATCCTTTTTCCATCATGTGTAGTATTATTTTGTTGTCATAATATACCTCTGACCTATTGAAGAAGGGATATTAATCATTTGAAAAAAATCTAGTCCTACTGGGCCAATGGATGTACCTCAAATATTGTTTGCAAAGTCATAGTGAAATTCCTTTCACGGGTAGTGCCAATTTGACATTTATGACACGATCACACATGTTTGTTGGTATTGTTGAATAGGGTTAGCCATTAATATTTGTATCTTAGTATTTGGTGCGTAGTGGCCTTGGCAGACCCATGGAATGTGCCATATTTATCATGTAAATCAACAAGGATTTGTTAGGCCTTTATCTTATCTAGACACCTTAGGTACAACCCATCATAATTATGTTTATAGAGATTCCCATTATTCAACATGTAGGAGCTACTCTTAATCTTCCAAGCCATCATTGGGGAACCATCTAGTCCTTCCCAACATTAATTTTGGAGAAGGTAGTAAACCATATCCTGATACCAAATATCAGTTATAATTCCTTGATCAATCTATACTCGGCATACCAAACCTTGTTCTATCTCAACTATCATTTATGTTAAGTCTTGGCTTCTTACCAACTTCATGGGCTGAATTTCAAGATCACACTCCTTTAGAATAGTCATCCACTTACCCTTTTTTTCACCTAATTCATTTTGCATCAGCAGGGATTTAACTGTAGGACAAGGCACGATGGCTATAACTTTTCTTCTCAAAATTTAATGTTGGAACTTCTTGATAGCTTTTACCAATGAAAATGATTGTTTGTCCAAGTTTGGATATTTGAGTTCAAAATTTTTTAGGGGACAACTCATGAAAGCTATTGGTCTCTCAACTTCTTCATTCTTCTTGTGTAAGAATATTTGCTCATGAATGTTTGACGCGAAAGATTAAACCTTAAATGGTAAAGTTGTTGGAAATATAGATGCAGTAACTAAGAGGGGGGGGGGGGGGGTGAATCAGTTAACCACACAAATATTACCACTGATCCCTTAAATATCTTAAAAAATTATTTACTGTGCCACTTGGTAAATATACAAAGAAATGCTAAAAAATTGATCCTTGAAGTGTGAAATAATTAAGTTGTTCTTAAGCATTCATCACTGATTAACTTACATGAATAAAGAAAATAAAATGAACACAAGAGACACCAGATTTACCATGGAAACCCAATATGGGAACAACCACCAATGTAACTAGTTACTATTTTTCACTCTTTTGAAGTGATGCCCGGTTAGAAGCCAACCCGGTAAAAGGTTACAAAACACACTGTTAGGTGTGACCTTGTTAGAGGATTTAAAAAATGGTTGTTAAACCAACTTGGTTAAGAGATTTTGATATCACTGCTACAATTGCTAGAGAGTAACAATGAAATGACCTGCAACTGAATTGCTGAATATAGATCTCTGTTCTGTTTCACTAGATCCTTACTGATCAATTAAATCTTTTCTGCTCGTCAACGATATCTGACCATCCTTCAAAATTCACACACACCTTTCTTCAAAATGATTTATGCATGCTGTATATCTTTTATTCACCACTTGACCTTCTATATATATATGCCATTTCATAATCATTTAGATTGTCAAGTCGGCACTAATAATTATTATAACAGTCAGCTAGGATAAACAAACTATAATAACAAAATTCTTTGAAAGGGTCGACCTTGCTTGGTAAATATTAATCCTGAAAAGATTTCCTTCGGTGACCGAGAGAACTTGGTAACCATAGCAAATTCTGCAACATCCTTTGGAGACCAAGAGAGCTCGGTAACCACTAATTTTCCTTCAATAACCGAGGAGGCTCGATTAACACTGTTACCTTGTCATGTTTCCTTTAGACACCCGAGAGAACTCAGTAGACACTAAAAACCACCTAGCTGCCCGACTAAGCTCAGTAGATACTGAGAGTGATAATTGATATGACATTTGTGTGACATCAAAGACAACACATAGCTAATCCAACAATGTCCTTCAGACAATTGTATCCAACAATCTCCCTCTTTAGCATTGATGGCAACACAACATGTCATAGCACAATGAAATTTCACAGAGAAACCAAGAGTAGGAAACATATCCTTAGCTTCATTCTGATTCCCATCATCTTCAAACTTCTTTCTCTAACTGAGAACTGTCCCTCTTAACTTCTCAAATTATTCTTCTTAGAAATTTCTTGAAATGACAACAAACTCTCCCTCTTTGACAACACATGCCAAAGACAACTTACACAGTTTCGGTAAATATCAATGTACCTTATGTACTGATTCATATGAAATGATTCCCTGACTATGCTGCATCAATTGATTGATCTTCAACATGTTCTGGTTGATGCATCACTAAAAATTTATTTAGTGAACCTTGGACAGGGGAGTGACCCCTAACTTGCCTCTTAGATACAAGAATGCATCCTTAGGTAGTGGCTTGGTGAAGATATCTGCAATTTGTTCTTTTGTATGAATATATTCCAATCTGATTTCCTTGTCCTGCACCAATTCTCTGACAAAATGATATTTAATTGCAATGTGCTTGGTTTTGGAATGCATTACTAGATTCTTTGAAATATTTATTGCACTTGTATTATCACAAAACATAACAACTGGTTCTTTGATCTCAACCTTCATGCCTTCCAAAAGTTGTTTAAACCATATAATATTAGAGCAGTTTACTATTGTAGCAACATATTCTGCTTCTGCTATGGATTGGGATGTGTAGTTTTGCTTTTTGCTAGTCCAAGATACTAACCTCTTGCCAAGAAAGAATGCTCCACCACTTGTACTCTTTTTGTCATCAATGTTTCCTGCCCAATCAGCATCAGTAAACACTTTTAAATCTAGATTGCCTCCAAATTTATACCACAAGCCATAATCTTCAGTTCCCCTTAAATACCTCAAGATTCTTTTGATTGCCATCATGTGATTTTCTCTAAGTTTAGCCGAGAATCTTGCCACTATTCCAACTGCTAAGGCAATATCAGGCCTTGTGTGAACTACATACTGTAATTTTCCAATCATTGATCTGTATAAGGTCTGATCTACTTCTTTTGAATCATCATCTTTGGTAAGCTTCAGTCCAGTACACATGGGTGTACCAACTAGTTTTGAATCTTCCATACCAAATTTCTTAAGTATTTCCCTGATATATTTAGACTGAGTAATGTAGATACCATTTTTGTTCTACTGAATCTGAAGTCCAACAAAGAATTTTATCTGACCAAACATAGAAATTTCAAATTCTTTGTTCATAAGCTCTGAAAATTCTTTGCGCTGATCATCATTTCCTATAAACACAGTATCATCCACAAATATTTCTGCCAAAACAATTTTGTTATCTGATCCTTCTTTGATGTATAAATTGCTATTGTCATTAGCCCTTTTGAAATCAATCTGAGTAAGATAGTTATGTAATCTTTCATACCATGCTCTAGGAGCTTGTTTTAGACCATACAATGCTTTGTGTAATTTTCAGACCATATCCCTTTTGTCTGGATCAATAAAACCTTCAGGTTGCTCAATGTAGACTTCTTCCTCAAGAATACCATTGAGAAAAGCATATTTGATATCCATCTGATATACCTTAAATCTTTTATGTGCTGCATATGAAAGTAAAGTCCTCACACCTTCTAATCTTGCAATAGGAGAAAAGGTCTCCCATAATCTATTCCTTCTTCTTGAGAATATCCTTTACATACCAATCTTGCTTTGTTTCTTGATACTTGACCATCTTCATTCAACTTATTTTTGAATACCCATTTTGTCCCAATTACAATTTTATCTTTAGGCCTAGGTACAAGAGTCCATCTCTTATTTTTCTCTATTTTCTCTATTTCTTCATTCATAGCCTCAATCCAACTTTCATTTTCTAATGCATATTTGACATTTTTAGGTTCAAAATCAGCAAATAAACATGTACCTTTTAGTTTACTTCTTGTCATAGTACCATCTGATTTGTTTCCAATAATCTGATCTAGTTTATGATGCTTTCTGACGTACTTGGCTAATACAGGTGTATGCACCCTAAAATGGTCGCCTAGACTTGGGGCCCCATTTATTCAATTTATCAATCCTGAATCATTTTGATCAATAATCAATATTCTCAACGTTATCAATTTCTTGATCAAGTCTTAATTTCGATCATATATTGGATTTTTTCCTTGGGCTAACCATTTATCCTAAGTCTTTATTTGATTAAAAGGAATATTTCCTCCCCTTTTGATTAAATAAAAAGCCCACCTTTTCCTCTTATCCTAAGTTGCACAAATAAAACATTATTCCTATTTTATAAAAAGGGAAAAAGCAGTTTTGTCTCACATGAGGCTCAAAAGTCAACACTTCACTCTCATTGGGGGATACTTGTGCACATGGATTGCTCCTCTTTCAAGCTCCACCGCTGATTAAGACTTTTTGCCTCTTAATCTCCATGGTCCATTTCACCTCATTTCTTATAAAAGGAGAGCTCTCTCCTCCATTTGCATACCATATTTTTATGCTAATGTTATGCTGTAGGTTTTAGGTGCATTTGGAGTTTGAAGACATTGAAGACTTGTTGCCTTTCATTGTAGTTGCATATTTCCATTCTTAGTTGCATGATAATGGCATTCTTAGCTTAGTTTTCTTTTATGCAATAGATTAATCTCACATAGTCTAAATAGGAGGCATTGTAATCCATTGTTATTTCCTTTCATAGATTAGTTACATTGTACTTTCCTTCCATAGCTTAGATTGCATTCTCATTGTAGTTGCATTGCATTGCATCTTCATATTTGATTCTTGGAGATATTGGCATTGTTGCTCTTGTCTTCACTTGAATCTCTCATTGTGTGGTTGACTAGCAAGGTCACAAGCTTGTAGCTCTAGCTGAGAGCAATTTTCAATCTTGCAACTCCATACATAGAGAGCTATGAGCCACTTTGTGAGGCCTCACTCTTGAGCAACCTTGCATGCAATGGTTCATAGAAGTGCACCATTTTAGTGTGTACATTTCTGGCACCCACCGTGGAGCTGAGTAGAGTAGCTTTGTCCCTTTAATTCTGCATTTTCCGTCAATATTTTCATCAATTTTCGGCTCAGTTTTCAATCTCTATTTTTTTGTCTCAGAGTATCACGCGATACTTCTCAGAAATATTGCATGAAATATCTTTGTATAGCGGTGCGACACTTCGCGCAGAAGAAGAATCGCCCGCCAGTACTGAGAATTATCGCCTGTTATCGGGTGAAGTATCGCCCGCCCATAGTGAGAAGTATCGCGCGACTGAGAAATATTGCTCGGCTATAGGAAACTGTATCGCGCAATACTGGTGAAGTCTGAGAAATATCGCCTGGTCTGGCAGAGACTTGCGTTTCCAGTTTTCTTGTCTGAATTTGATTATTTTAGCTTGCTGTTTTGTTTTGCTGTGTTTAGATAGGTCTAACCTGCATCTTTTAGCTTAAATCTATCAGATTATTGCACATTTACATTTGGATTTTGATTTTGCTAACATTGTGGGTCTAACAAGTTGTGTTTGTAGGTGCTCTCCTTTGCTTGAAAATTGCTAAAAACGCATGTCAAAGAGGGCTACTAACAGTTTTTGCAGGGCTGCCCAAGCATAAAAACAAAAAAATTATTTCTTGCTTGTTATTTACTTTCCTTTCAAGTGTGGCATTCACTAATTGTATTAGGAATCTTAATACCTTATGAAAGGGATCTTGAGGTGGTAGGAGAAGTATGCTCTTCACCTTTAGGTGAATCAGAAAATCTTGACCCATCTTAAGGTTTTGGAAGCAAGGGAGTAATTGAATCTCTTTGCTTGGTGTGCTTGGGAGAGATTTTTGAGATAGGGGAGTATGCTCTTCACCCTTGTGGTGAATCAAAAACCTTGAACCTCAAGAGTTGATCCATTTTGTTTAGTTTAGGAATCCTTTAGAGGGCCTGCTCTTGAGCAATCAAGAGGAACAACTCAAGTGGGGACAACCTTGTCATCATTTTCCTTGGTGGCAAGTGATTCCAACTCACTATAATCGCAAGGCTATCAAGGACACCAAAAACCTTGATAGACATAACACTTGTCTTCGTTTGATATGAGTAGCTCATGGGATTGCGACCATGGGGAAAATATTGAACAAGAATTCTTAAGGTACTCTTGAGGCCGCAAGGTCCTAGTCCTTTATGAGGAGCAAGAGGGGTGTTGTGAATGGAAATCCTTATTAAGAACCATTAGATAGAAGCCACCTTCTTTTAGCCGCTTATCTTCTTAGTGCAAGGATTGATCCAAGTGGTTTACCCGGATCACCTTAAGATACTCACCATATGTGTCCCTTTGGTTGTGTCATTTGACATTTCCATGACAAAGCCAACATCTCTTGTGGGTAACCACTTGGTGTGAGGTGAGGGGGCATCAAGTTGTGGGCTAAGTTAGTAAGTATTGAGCCTTGACTTTCTAGGATAGATCTGCTTGAAGTGTTTTCGGTTGTGTGATACCAGTGCAAACGTTCTTACATACAAACAATCGGTAGCATTCATAGGGTGTTGTTTCAATTCTGATATCACAAGTGTTTGTCTTGGCAAGGTTGCTTTTGCCCTTGTTTCAAGTGTTTGAGACCATGTTTTGATCCCTTACTATTTGCAAACCTGCTGAAATTCTACTGATATTGTGACTGAAATCGAAAACATCAACCCTCAGACTGGAAATTTTGACCAAATAGACCCAAAAACGCAAATTTCACACAATTCTGGTCAAGAGTTAAACAAATCTGCAATAGTATCACACACTGTAAAGCGAAGTATCGCGCAATACTTCGCGCTTGCTAGAAATATCACCCTCTTTGAAGAGAAATATCGCGTGATAGTTTGCCCCTGACGGACTATCGCCCGACCTGCCTGTAGTATATCACCCGCCAGTACTAAGAAGTATCACTTGGCTTCGGGTGAAGTATCGCGCAGATATAGGTTTATCGCCCCAGTAGCCTGGAGTATATCGCCTGGTTTATTTTTGCCGTGCTTAAATTTTGGTCAGTTTCAGTTGCTGTCAATCAGGCTAGATCTTAAAGTAGGCTTCTCACCCTGACGTCCGAGATTTGTCTTGACTCTAAATTTCTGGTTTTTAGTCCTCCGGGATAGCATCATTTGATTTACAAAATCACTTTGGAATAATTGTCGAGTTAGAAAGCCATTCTTGGTGCCAAGGTTCATCTTTAAAATTGTTAGCTACATTCCGGGAAGATTTTAGTACTCTTATTGTCCAAATCGCTTTCAGTTTCATCTCAATTATCTTTTGGCCTAGTCCAACCTCCTGATTCAAAAGTGCAAGGGTAGTCACCCTTTGATTTGAAGCACCTCTTTGACAGTGTTGGTAAAGCCCCTTTTTTTTCTTTTCATTTCTCTTTGGACAATAGAGGACTTCGATTATCTTAGTTTGGTGTTGACACTTTGAAAGGCCACCTTATCATTGAGAGTATCTCTCTTTCATGTCAATTACGACAAGGTACCAAGTTAATCAAGGGAAGTGACCCCCTATTGCCTTTAGCCAGTTACCACCCGTCAAGACTCGTCGACAACCTAAGGGAAAAGGACCCCTTTTTGACCAATCTTCTAAGAGTGAATTTGAGGTTTGTTTTAATCTAGGAGCTAATCCTAGTGAAGTGAGCACCTCTTTTGTACCACTTTCATCAAGTATGGACATGAGTTACACTTTCACCCGACAACAAAGAGAAGCCATGAATCAAACTCTTGAGGATATCTTCCAACGACACAGAAGGGAGTATGGTGGTTCTTCTCATGCTAGTCCACCCGGGTCACCTCCTAACAACGCAAGGTATTTTGATGCTCATCAACGAGCCGAAAGATAGCATAAGCAAGCTCACTCAGATTTAGGGTCACAACACGAAGACCAGAACAACGAATCTAGTGATCACCACATCAATGCAGCTAATGCAATAAGGCATTCGAGACAAACCTCCCCGCTTAAAGACACCTCTCGATATGCAAATACACGATTGAGAAGCATTGAGAGAGAGAAGCAAGCCTACTTAGATGAACAGGCTGCTAAAAAAGAAAAATTTAGACAACTAGAGGAAGAGGAACGTGCATTGTTGGATATACAGAAAAGAGTCGCCCAAGAAGAAGAAGATAGACTCTATGCACAACAACTCCAAAGCCGATTTAACGGAAGGGGAGCTAATAGTGGGACCAACTCACCCCCCTCTACCCCTTCCCCTAGCCCTCGAAGAAGATCAAAGACACCCTCACGATCCCCAAGTCCTAGAGGAAGAAGGGCTTCAAGATATGACCATCATAGGAGACAGTCATCTCATAGACATTCAAGGCAACCCTCCCAACGTGCACATCATGGCTCACAACATGGAGGAAGTTATGCTAAAATTGATCATATGGACTTCATGACTATGCAACAAGAACCATCCTTTCAAGCATATGTGGAGAAATATGTGGAACAAAACAAAGACCAATTCTTGGAAAGTCTTATCAAAAAAGGCACAAAGTTCCATATAATTTTGATATTCACCAAAAGATCAAGAAACAGAATCCTTCAACTGATGAGGTGATCTTACAAATGCAAAAGGATATAGACAGGATGAAGGCTCCCAAGAGCACATTCCATTTGGACTCCATATGTCCTAACCCCATTGACAAAAGTGTGGTGATGGTAGAATTCCCTAAGAAAGTTGAATTGACAAATATGATGGCACTGGAGACCCTCACGACCATGTTCGACAGTTCTACATAATGAGCTTTTCCTTTCACCATGAAGACTCCTACTTGATGAGATTATTCCCAAGGAGTTTAAAAGGTCAAGCCATGGAATGGTTCACCAACCTTTCCCCTCCAGTAAAGATATTTAAAGAGCTTGTCCAAAGATTTGTTCAGCATTTTGCTTACAACTTATCCAGGTCGGTCACAATGCTTGATTTGTGTAAACTTAAACAAAATCAAGGGGAATCTTTTGTCACATTTTTACAATGATGGAGGCGATTGTGTTCGAAATACCCAAGGATAATCCCTGAAGAAGAGAGAATTGATATCATTGTGAACAATCTAATACCAGAACTCAGATATGAAGTCAAGAAAATCCCATTTAATTCCTTTGATACTATGGTAGAGGTGGCCTGTCGCATTGAGGATGTCCTAAAAGAACAAGGAATTTTGGCTAAACCAACAAATAACAACAATAGCCAAAATAACAATACTAATGGTAACAAGGACAAAAAGAACTCCTATTGGAACAAAAACAAGCAAGTGGTCAACGACGGAGTTGTTGACTCATCCCAAGTCAAAAATGAAGGAGTTCTTAACCTCTCTCATGCAGTTCAAGCTATGAAGCTGCAAACGTCTTCAACACAACAAGATAAACCTAAGTATCAAAAGAGATCTAAAACGGAGAAAAGGCAATTTACCAAATTGGAAGAATCTTACGCAGATGTTTTTAAGACATTAGTTGCTCATAATTTGGCACACCCACAGGATCCTACAAAACATCGCATATCGGATCCTTTACCTCATTGGTGGGATGCTAAGGTATTTTGCATTTTCCATAATGGGATTGGACACGACATAGAAAATTGTTTTAAACTCAAGCATCTTGTCCAAGACCTTATTGAGAAAGGACAATTACAAGTGGATGGGTTAACCACTAATGCAGACCATAAAGCCTTTAAAGAGCCCTTGCCTAAATATGAAAAAGGATAGAATTCTAGCAGTAAGAATGGAAAGGCGGCCATTAACTATACATACACACATGCTGACAATGTGATTAACATGCTTGAAGTGGCTGACGATAACATCAACATGGTGAGAAAGAAAGATCCTTATGGACATAATGTGGACTCAACTCCTATGACTAATGAAAGACCCGCTGTGGTGATAAGAGGTCCTCACTCACAAGGAATGCCCCAGTCCCTCAATGCTATCACTAGGGGTCAGGCCCAAGTGCCCATTATCATCAAAGGTCCTAGGACTAGCAAGTCTAAACAGCCCGTGTCCAAAGGTGCTCCTCCCAAATCTGTCGTTGGTCCTGATTCCAATTATAATCTTATTGACCAGCTACAACGTACACCCGCTCAGATATCCATTTTTGAGCTTTTAGAATTATCTCCTAAGCACAAGCTTATCCTCGAGGATGCTTTGCAAGCAGCCAATGTCCCGAATAACTTAGATATTGACCAATTCCAAAACATGGTCAACCATTTGGCTAGCCCTCATTACCTCACCTTCTCAGAAGAAGATGACAAATCCATTAGTCACCCACATAATTTGGCCTTAAACATCAAAGTCATGATTCATAAAACCCGTGTTAGGCGTGTACTGATAGATGGGGGTGCGGGGCTCAATATTTGTACCCTGAGTTTGTTGCTAGCTCTAGGATATTCCGAGAACGTCATTGACACAAAGAAAAGGATCACAATCAAAGCATATCATGAAGCAGAAAGAAGTTCTAAGGGATTGGCCATTTTACCTATTCGCATTGGTCCAGTAGAGAAAGATATCTTATTTCAAATTGTTGATGTTGGACCTCTAGCCTACAACATTTTGCTAGGTAGGCCATGGATTCACGAAATGCAGGCAGTCCCATCAACATATCACCAGTGTGTTAAGTTTCCCCATAACGGTGTAGAAATTTGCATCCCTGGAGATAGTGCTCTATCAGTTAATAACATTTCTGTGGGATCACATGTACCTTTGAATAGGGAAGCTGACAATCCTAGCAGTTCACTTGAACAATGCAAGCAGAAATTCAAGACCATGGATCTTGGGATGGGAGATTATAAGATTGATTCTTTTACAAAAATGCCAATCTCTCCTAGGTCTTATGGGAGACCATCCCCAAATGTGAAGCCTTCGTCATTAGCAATGACATTATTTGGGAAATTTGTTGAGTCTTCGGTCCCCATTCAAGAAGAGAAAGAGGAAGTTGCTGTCAGGAATTGGATCTATCACGAAGAGAAATACAAACATAACGAGAATTTTGCTCCTTCACTTGAAACTTATGGGAAAGGGTATACACTGGTTAAAAATATGGGATATCTGGGATTTGGTCCCCTTAGTCATAGGCTGGACGCTAAAGTTGAGCCTCTTGATCATACTCTTTTTGGATGAAAGAACAAGTCCATGATTGGCTTAGGTTTTGAAGATAAGAAGAAGAAAGGTGTTACTGTCCCAACTACGACAGACAGTGACAGTGATGTAGATTATACGCCTGATCTTTCCAACCAACAAGATGTGTCTGATGATTGGGTGCCCTCAATGAATCTCCTTTGGGGAGATCCCATAGATTTGCTACTTAATAGTCCTACTATCCCAGCTACGACGGATAGTGACTGTGTGACTGCTAGATCGACAAAGGAAAGTATTACTGTCCTAGCTGCGATGGATAGTACCAATGCTAGCACTAGAGAGGGGAAAACCCTTCCTAACCTTGAGGCTTCTACATCACGAGGCCTAAACAATGACTCAGAGACAGACTCCCATGAATATGAATGGGACTCTCTTTCAGATGCAACAATTGATCTAGACGTGGATACTATCCATGCCTATAGTACCCAACCCGATGCGACTAACGATCCTAGTGTCGGACTAGAGGATTTCCCTCCTCAAATCGCCTTAGTAGATGATGCTTCGTTTGATAGGATGAGTCCTAATTCAGGTATCTTAGGAGAAGACTTGATGAACTCTGATTATATGGTCACCAGAGATGACACCTTTCGCATAAACAACATCGAACCCACCATTGACTTACCCCTTGTTCACTTTGACCTGATTGACTGGTCTCAGTGCCATCAAGAGCCCACATTCCTCACATTTCACAATGATTACAAAATTGCTTGCTATCTGAATGCTCTCGAACCCGTGGCTTCTTCCACCAGTGAACCAACAACCAGCATGACAGAGCCTGATATTAAGTACCTCAGTCTCAAAACAAAAGAGAAAAAGAAAAATAGGTCTGATGGCGAAAACCAATTTGTGGCGGTGTCAGAACCAAAAATAGTAAAAAGAAATGACACATCCGAAGGTGAAAACCTCTTTGAGGCACCTAAGGATGGGGTACTTAATAACTTGCCAAGTTATTTCTAGGATAGATCATCAATATTGATTGAACCAACAAAGCCAGTCAATTTAAACACAGAAGAAAATCCTCAGATAGTCCATCTTGCTCAGTCTTTATCAGAGGAAGAGACCAAGGCATATGTACAGTTTTTACAGAAAAAGAAAATTAATTTTGCATGGATTTACTCAGACATGCCAGGGCTTGACACGAATCTCATAATGCATCACTTATCTATAGCTCCAGGAGTCAAGCCAGTAAAATAGAGATTAAGAAAAATGCATCCACATGTAGCTCTACTTGTCAAAGGAGAATTAGAAAAACTTTTGAGAGCTGGATTTATTAGAGCCATCGATTATGCAGAATGGATCTCAAACATAGTACCGGTCTCCAAACATGATGGGTCCATTCATGTCTGCACAGATTTTAGAGATCTAAACAAAGCATGCCCAAAGGACGATTTTCCACTTCAAAACATTGACATGATAGTGGACATGACGGCGGGCTATGACATATATTCCCTAATGGATGGTTTCTTGGGGTATAATCAAATTAAAATAGCTCCTGAAGACCAAGAGAAAATAGCATTCACATGTGCATGGGGAACCTACTGCTGGAACGTCATGCCATTCGGGTTAAAGAATGCAGGAGCAACCTACCAAAGAGCTATGACGACTATCTTTCATGATATGATGCACAAAAATATGGAAGATTATGTGGATGATACCCTGGCAAAATCAAGAAAAAGGGACACACACCTCAATGATCTGGAAGTAATTCTAGATCGTATGGAACAATTTCAACTCAGATTGAATCCAAAGAAGTGCGCATTTGGCGTCACCTCAGGCAAACTTTTAGGATTCATAATATTAGCAAAAGGTATCGAGGTTGACCCCGAAAAGGTCCAAGCAATCTTAGATATGCCACCTCCTCGAAATATCAGCCAAATGAGAAGTCTTCAGGGACGTCTTCAATCAATTAGGAGGTTTATTTCTCAGCTTGCAGATAGAGCGCAACCCTTCAACAAGACATTGCATAAGGGTGCTTCTTGTGTTTGGAACGAGGATTGTCAAAAGAGCCTAGATCAGATCAAATAATACTTGACCAATCCTCCGATCCTAATGCCTCCTATTCTAGGGAAACCATTGATCCTATATATTTCAGTTACAGACACTTCCCTGGGGGCATTATTGACTCAATGAGATGATACTGGGAAAGAACGGGCCATCTACTATATCAGCTGTACTCTAGTCTCCTATGAGATCAATTACAATAATATTGAGAAGTCTTGTCTCGCGGTGGTGTTTGCTTCTCAAAAGTTGCGCCACTACATGCTTGCTCATACCATACATTTGGTTGCCAAAATTGATCCCCTTAAATACTTGCTTAGTAAGGCTGCCCTGACGGGTAGACTTGCTAAATGGATGATGGTCCTAACTGAATTTGACATAGAGTACATTGAAAGGAAGGCAATAAAAGGGCAAGCTATTGCCGACCAATTAGCTGATTTTCCAATCCAAGATAGTATGCCAGTCCAAGTGGAATTCCCAGACGAACACATCTTATATACCACTACTCGCACTTGGACAATGTTCTTTGATGGTTCCCGCATGCAAAATGGATCAGGTGCTGGAGTGTTATTTATTTCTCCACATGGGTAAAACATTCCAAAGTCTTACAAACTATTATTCCCATGTACCAATAATATTGCAGAATATGAAGCTTTAACTAATGGCTTGAGAATGGCTATAGAATGGAACATCACAGAGTTACATGTCTTTGGGGATTCCCAGTTAATCATCAACCAAGTCAATGAAGAGTATCAAACCAAGGATGACAAATTGATACCCTATAAAAAGATGGTTGATTCTTTGAGATGCTATTTCACCTTTGTGACGTTTCAACAAATCCCTAGGACAGAGAACAAAGCTGCAGATGCCATGGCCACATTAGCTTCACTTCTTCAGTTGGAGACACATGAATCCAGATTTGAATTCCTGGTGGAAGAGCTACACCATCCCATCTTTGACTCATCTGAAAGCCATGTCATTTGTGCCATTATCACACATGAGTCTTCCCGATATGGTGCTATCTATTCATATCTTCGTGATGGCATCATCCATGACACATTTAACCGCTTCGAACACTGAAACCTCATCCGTAATGCCTCTTGCCACACCCTCATCTCTGGTGATTTATATAGGAGGGGTTTAGATGGGACGCTCCTTAGGTGCTTGGAAAAGGAGGAATCCAACCAAGCATTAGCTGACATCCACGAGGGCATTTGTGGTGGACATTCTAATGGTCTTGCCATGGCCCGAAGGTTGCTTAGGGCGGGATATTATTGGCCCACAATGCAAATAGATGCAGTCACCTTTGCTAAGTCATGTGAAAAATGTCAGAAACATGGCAACCTGATTCATGCTCCAAGTAGGGAGCTGATCCCTTCTGTTTCTCATTGGCCATTTCAGCGCTGAGCCTTTGATCTGGTTGGGCAGATTCATCCCAACTCATCAGGTGGACACAAGTTCATTATTACTGCCACTGACTACTTCACAAAATGGGTGGAGGCTGTACCACTTTCTGTTGCTTCAGGAAGGACCATTTCTTTGTTCATCTTGAATCATATCATTTGCCAATTTGGAGTGCCTTTTGAGATCATTACTGACAATGGAGGTCAATTTAAGAATAAGGACCTAAAGCACCTATGCAAAAAGTTTAAAATCAAGCAACATTGGTCCTCCATATATTTTCCACAGTGAAACGGACAGGCAGAAGCTTCTAACAAAACCATTCTTAAGATTCTTCATAGAACAGTACACAAGAATGGTAGGGATTGGCACTTACAAATCAATCCAGCACTATGGGCTTATAGAACAAGCATTCGCACCCCTATAGGAGCCACTCCTTTCTCTCTCACCTATGGCACTGAAGCAATATTGCCTTTAGAAGTCAAGATACCATCACTTAGAGTCTCACTCAAAGGTTTGATTACAAATGAGGATTACCGCGCCATGAGGTTACAGGAGTTAGAACTTCTAGATGAGAAGCGTAAGGCTTCCTTTGATCATATGAGAGTGTCTCAGAAGTGTATGTCCAAGGCATTCAACAAGAAGGTTCGCCCTAGAGAATTTCAAATAGGTGATCTTGTTTTGCGAAAGAACCCTAAGAACCAACAAAACAGAGAGCAAAAGGGCAAGTTTGAACCTAACTGGCTTGGACCATATGTCATCACAGCTGCTTTTGGTACTGGTGCGTATTTACTATCAGATCCTGATGGAGAACAGCTCCCTGATCCCATCAACATTGTGCACCTCAAGAAGTTCTATCCTTGATGCCCGTTCTGTCTGGGGGCATCCTTTGTACATATCTTATTGATCCTGAAAAAATTATTTAAAAAAATTGATATATGATGCTGAAAAAATCCTAAAAAGCATATAAAGTCCTGAAAAAATACAAAAAAACAAAATATTCAAAAAATAAAAAAAAATAATAAAAGTGCCTTGGTGAAAACCTAGCAATAGGCGCCTTGGTAGCAAAAATCCAAAAAAAATGAAAAAATGAAAAAAAGAATCCAAGTGGTGAAAACCTGGAAATAGGCGCTACTTGAGGCCTTTTCACCCCTATTTGTTAGCATGCGTCCTCGACACTTAACCACTTTCCATCATGCGTTGACCTTATTTGGCCTAGTCTGGAATTGGTCTTTGTCTTTGTCTAGGGGGCATGACTATTAGCATTGGTCTTTTAGAAACGTTTGTCTCTCGGGGCATTTCACAACAGGTGTTTTTCAACACCACCCCAAATAGTGTTTTTCAACACTACCCTTGCGTCGAGTGTTTCTTAACACTTATCAAGTGTCTTACCCAAACAGTCTCGTATGACGCAATATTTCTCATTTGCAGATATGATACTCAGAATTTGACTCTATGACCAACACACACGCACTTAAACAATTAACTCGCTGACGATATGATGACTTTATTTTTCTTTGTGTGCTGTCTATGAGGATTTCTTTGATGAGTGGTCTCTCCCTGAGAAGTCTTTGATGATGCATTGCTAGAAGACTGAGGGAATGAGAACATATTTTCTTTCTTTATCTGCTTGTGGGTATATTTTGTTGATCCTAACTATCATGAGCATTTATCCTGGTCCTACTTGACACTATGGATTGACAAGGTATTATCCTTGACTGTTTTGCGAGTGCATGCTTTTAGCTATCCTGACTTTCATGTGTCTTGATACAAGCATAATCTCACTATATCAAATTTAGGTGATCTCACTACACTAGTCATCTTGACCTATATGTCTTTTGATGCCTAGGTGAGATTCCCACATTCCTATCTGATAAAGATCATATTCATATCCACATAGTTATGCTAGTGTGCATTGTATGATCTTACGACGCTACCAATAACGCTCGATGATGATAATTAGATGTCTATAAGCGTTGTGACCTTGCAAGTCAACCACTTTCATAGTAGCTTGCATTTTTAGGTTCATGATAGTCTAGTCTTGCATTTCTTGCATCTTGAGAGAGCTCTCCTTTTCATCTTACGTGGACCTGTCAGTCGACTGCGCTCACCTTTTCTTCTTCTCGATCATATCTTTCGCTCCTTGTCTTTTTCATCTCGAACCTGTTCCTGTTCATCATAAGGGGTTAATCATATCATCATATCTATATCAAAACTGTCATTTTCAAGAAACATGAGTCTATATCATACACATGAGAATTAAACATACATCTATGAGAGAGAACATACATAAACATTTTGAGCAAGATGACAAGACAATATATATAAACTGATACATCCATCACAAGTGAGACAAATACACATGATACATCGAACATCCATTAATCTCATAAATCTATATAATGTCAGGATATACAATACAATATGAGATCCCAAAATCTGGATCAAAAGTCTCAAGATATGTCCAAAACATCTAAACCTAAGACTCGCTATCACCCTTGTGAGGAGATCGTGGTGGTGGAGGAGGCATAGCTCTCCTATCGAGTACCACATCTGATACCCCTACCCGCTGAGAGTATGATGGTGCTCTCTCACCCTCTGGGACGGCCTGCAGATATAACCCATGATAATAGGCTGCTCTCGCTGACTCTCATCGGAGCTCCAGTGCCTCGGCCTGTGCCATCGCCTCACGACATGCTATCTCTGCTCTGAGATCAGCTATCTGCTGATCCCTCTCTACCCTCAGATCCAGGAGCTGCTGATCTCTCATGGCTATAGTGGTCTGCAGCTACTGTATCTCTACCTCCTGAGCCTGTATCTGAGCTCTCAGATCCTCTCCCCCCGCAGGCTGCTCCTGCTGTGCCTCTGCCTGCCGGTGAGCTGGTCTCGCCTCCTCCTCAAGTGTCACCGATCTCTATCCCCATGACCGTTTTCGGCCACCTGATCTCGACCCCTCTCCTCTCTCCATCCTCCTCCCTCTCCCCCTCCTACCATCTCCTCCATCCCCTCCCTCCCCTCCTCCCTCTCCTCCCTCCCCTTCGTCCCCTCTGTCCCCTCCGTCTCCTCCGTCTCCTCCCAGCGCTGGCACCTGTACATCTGGTACTGTAAACTGAGGGAATGGTACCCTCCGCCACTCTGCTCTGTAGGCTCCATCAGCCCCTGCGTCTGTCACATCTGGGAAATAATCCCAAGGCTCGCTCCTGATAGCTGCTGTCTCTGCGACAGCCTGCTGATAATCCAGCATGGGTAGCCACCCATGACTCTCCTCGTCTCTAGCCCTGACATATGTGGTAGTCTTTGTCAAGACTCGCTGCTGCCTCCCAAACTGCCACCATACCCGAGTGATGTAGAATCTCTCTACGATCTCTGCATACCAACCTACCAGTGGCCGACTACACAGCATGTAGCTCAGCTCATCCACTGCATCTCTCCAAACCTCAACCTCCCTATACGGCCTCCATGTGAATGAGGCTATCTCGTCCAAAATCTGCTGATAGTAGGTCACATCCCCAGAATGGGCATGTGATATAAACCTGAGGTACCTGTAGATATAGGGGTACCTCCTCTCCCTTGGCTGAACCCTGGGGCGCACCACAGCGATGTGCTCCCATGCCCATACCTGTGCCAGGATGGCACCGCATGCCCATGTCCGACCGTCTTTGTAGATGATCTCATGTAGCTCATGGTACATCTCTGCCAGTATAGCAGGACCCCATGCCATCCGTCGTGGCCTGCTGATCAGGTCCACCAAAAGTCGAGCCCATCCGAGCGGAAAACCCTTCTGACTGCGGTCAGTCATCAGGATTTGTGAAATGATGGAAGCCACTATACATGGCACTGGGTAATCTCTACCAAAATCATCTATTAGCCTCTCCCAGCTGATATGTCTATCCAGAATCGTGACATCCTGGAACATCTCCTGAACTAGGCGGCGCCCCTCAGTGGCATCCTGATCATAGAATACCTGTGACAACACATAAATCATGTTAGTTTTCATCTTTTTGGAAACATTACATTTTACATGACTATCTCAAAAATATGATTATACTTACAGGCTCTCCGTGGCATGGAACTCGGAGGATCCTATAGACATCCTCCAGTGTGATGGATGCCTCGCTTGTAGGAAGGTGGAAGGTGTTGTGCTCACTGTGCCATCTCTCGGCCAGAGCAGTCAACAACCCATGGTCTGCTCGGATATAGGGGTATCTCAACAGATACCGAAATCCCATCGCCCTGATATCGGCATTGCCCGGATCATCCAGATCTTGGACACACTGCAATCCTATCACCTTCGGCACTCTAATGATGAGCGCCAGAAAAACCTCCTGCAAGCCAAAAACCAAACCCGTTGTTAGCACATATCATGATGGATGTCCAAAAACTCAATATAAAACACCCTAAAAATGTAACATTGTCTAGACCCATGTCATTTTTGCTCAAAAATGTATTAAAAATCAAAATTTTATGCTGGGCGATATTCCTTTTTTGGAGAAGTATCGCGCGATACTTCTCCCTATAGTGGGGTGATAAACCTTATATCGCACGATACTTCACCCAGTATCGTGCGATCTTTCACCCGGTATCATGCGATACTGGTGCCTAAGGTCGCGCGATACTTTGGGGACACGCGAAGTATCACGCGATACTTCTCCCCAAAGCGCGCGATACTTCTAAAGTATCACGTGATATTTCACCTAAAAAAAAATTTTAAAATTCAAAATTTGAAAAAATGTGCTAAAATAAGCTATTAAATGCTAAAAATGACCAACAAGCTCGAGTTTTTTGAAAACTTACCGGGGTAGGATACTGTGGTGGCCGGTTGTGCAACCGGGCGCGCTCGAATCGATGCCTGTGGACGGGAACTCCTGCTTGCTAGGCCATTTTCTCTCTCTAAAGCTCTAAAATTATCAAATAGCTAAAAGACAAATGATTTTTGAAAATGACATTTTGACCCCTTTTATAGTCTTTTGACTTTTTGACCTCATTTTCAAAACACCTCAGAATTACGCAAAAATTGCACCCCTAGCTAATTTCGACGTCCTGGATCCATTTTCGGACTCGAAATCAAAATCTGAGGTCATCTTGATAGTCAAAATCATGTTTCAAAATCTTCCCCCCTTCTGCGCAGTTGGCTGATCTTTTGCGGCCTAATCTTTTGATCTTTGTCGGGGCATCGTCATTTCTTCATTTTCATGTCTTCCAAACTTCTAGTCTTTCATTCATATTCATTCCATTCCCTCATTTCTCACATTTGACTACATCTTTTTAGTCAGGCTGGGGCATGTTTCATTGCCTAATGGTTAACCTATTTGACCCTTACCTTCGATTATGCTTTTATTCTGATTTGATCAAATCTCTATCAATTCGCTGTTCTCCTCTCTATGATTTCGATTTCAACTCCGAGGGGGCAGTACCTATGAGATTCTCATCCCTAATTCTCTTGATTTTCCTGATTCAGACATCTTTTGTGAGCTTTTGCTCAAATTTGAGATTCTTATCTCTTACTTTGAATGTGATCCTGAATCGACCTCATGTTCAAAGGCCTTTGTTTATGTTTGTTTGAGTGTGATCCCGAATCGACCTCATATCTGAGTTGTTTTGTGATCCCAAATCAATCTCACATTGCAACTTCATTCTTTGACTACATGTGTTCCCAAATCGATCACACATTAGTCAAAGAGGGGCAAATGTATGCACCCTAAAATGGTCGCCTAGACTTGGGGCCCCATTTATTTAATTTATCAATCCTAAATCATTTTGATCAATAATCAATATTCTCAACGTTATCAATTTCTTGATCAAGTCTTAATTTCGATCATATATTGGATTTTTTCCTTGGGCTAACCATTTATCCTAAGTCTTTATTTGATTAAAAGGAATATTTCCTCCCCTTTTGATTAAATAAAAAGCCCACCTTTTCCTCTTATCCTAAGTTGCACAAATAAAACATTATTCCTATTTTATAACAAGGGAAAAAGCACTTTTGTCTCACATGAAGCTCAAAAGTCAACACTTCACTCTCATTGGGGGATACTTGTGCACATGGATTGCTCCTCTTTCAAGCTCCACCGCTGATTAAGACTTTTTGCCTCTTAATCTCCATGGTCCATTTCACCTCATTTCTTATAAAAGGAGAGCTTTCTCCTCCATTTGCATACCATGTTTTTATGCTAATGTTATGCTGCAGGTTTTAGGTGCATTTGGAGTTTGAAGACATTGAAGACTTGTTGTATTTCATTGTTGTTGCATATTTTCATTCTTAGTTGCATGATAATGGCATTCTTAGCTTAGTTTTCTTTTATGCAATAGATTAATCTCACATAGTCTAAATAGGAGGCATTGTAATCCATTGCTATTTCCTTTCATAGATTAGTTGCATTGTACTTTCCTTCCATAGCTTAGATTGCATTCTCATTATAGTTGCATTGCATTGCATCTTCATATTTGATTCTTGGAGATATTGGCATTGTTGCCCTTGTCTTCACTTGAATCTCTCATTGTGTGGTTGACTAGCAAGGTCACAAGCTTGTAGCTCTAGCTGAGAGCAATTTTCAATCTTGCAACTCCATACATAGAGAGCTATGAGCCACTTTGTGAGGCCTCACTCTTGAGCAACCTTGCATGCAATGGTTCATAGAAGTGCACCATTTTAGTGTGTACAACAGGTTCCTTGCTTCCTAAATGAGTTACATTGTCATCTTCTTCATCTTCAGGTTCAGATTGCTCGGGCTTGGTAGATACTTGCTCGCTAGCTTCAGAATGAGACTCGGTACTTTGTGACTCGGTCTGAACTTCTTCTTGTGACTCAGTTACTGTACTGGGCTCGGTAGATGTAGTCTCCTTACATGTTTCTGGCAATGTATCAGGTTCGATGTAAACAAATTTTCTATAGTCCTCTGGTTCTTTTTTTCTTTCTTCTTCAATCTTTTCTACAAACTCATCAATTCTCACATGTGCACTTTCTATGATTTTGTGAGTAGACAAATTTAGACATCTATATGCCTTACTTTTGTAAGAATATCCCAAAAATATTCCTTCATCACTTTTTACATCAAATTTTCCTTTTCTAGATTCTTTTAAGATGTAACATTTACTACCAAATACTTTTAGGTAACATACATTTGGTTTGTAGCCATACCATAGCTCATATGGAGTCTTGAATGTGTCTTTTCTCAGCTGTACCCAGTTCAAGGTATGAACTGTAGTGCTAATAGTTTCCTTCTGGTATTGCATAGCAATGTTCTTTTCAATCATTAGAGTCCTTGCACATTCCATGATAGATCTGTTCCTTCTTTCGGCTATTCCATTCTGCTCAGGAGTTCTCGGGGCTGATACCTATCTTTTGATTCCTCTTTCAATGCAAAAATTATTGAATTCATGGGAGATGAATTCACCACCTCAGTCTGATCTCAAGCATTTTATTCTTTTTCCTATTTCCTTTTCTACTCTTGCTAAATACCATTTGAACTTCTCAAATGCTTCAGACTTTTCTCTTAAATACATAACAGTCATCATTCTAGAATAATCATCAACAAAGAAAATAAAAACAATTTCTCTGGTGTAGCTCTCAATTCCAATAGGTCCACATAAATCAGTATGCACAATTTCCAAAATATCTTCAGACTTATAGTTTTTACTTTTGAAACTAGACTTTCCCATTTTACCAATTTGACAATTCTTGCATAGACCAACATCAGGTTTCTTCAAAGTAGGAATACCTCTTACTTTCTTGAATTTTCTTATTTTCATCATGTTGTCAAAATTTACATGACATAACCTTTTGTGCCATAACCAACTTTCTTCAATTTGAGCAATAAAACATGAGTAATCGCCAAGATCAAGATAAAACAGGTTACCTTTGGTTTGTTTGCCTGATCCTATCAGTTTTCCTTTGTCATCCAGCAGTCTTGCTTTGCCATTCATGAATTCAACCTTGAATCCAATGTTGATTAGCTGTGCTACACTTAGAAGATTATGCTTTAGTCCTTCGACCCAATATGCATTATCACATATAAGTTCTTTGGTTAATGAAATTCGTCCCTTTCCTTTTATACAACAGGGTTCATTGTTTCCAAACCTTACATTACCACCATCAAAGTTTTCAAAATGTTCAAACTTGGTCCTGTCACCAGTCATATGATGTGAACATCCACTATCTATAATCCATGTATCATTCTTGCTTATATGAGAGATAAGTGCCATCTCATCTTCATCATTATCAGATTCATCTTTTACAACAATGAAAACAATTTCTTCTTCACTATCATTCGAATCTTTAGCTAAAAAACATGTTTTCTTACCTTTATCCTTGAATGATTTAAAATTTTTCTTGCCATTGTACTTGTAATTTTTCTTCTCATCTTTGCTTTGCTTGTTTGGACACCTAGCTGCAATATGACCAATTTCTTCACATGAAAAATAGATTAAGGGAGTTTTACCTTTGTATTTTCCTCTGCCTCTTGAATACTTCTTTGCAAGTAATGCTTCAATAACTTCAAGATCGCTATCAGAACTTTCCTTTGATTCTTCTTCACTTTCTGATTGGATTTTCTTCCCTTTCTTGAGTGAAAGTTTGGCCTCAAAAGCTGATTCAATATTTTTAGAAGTTGGAACATAGTTGTCATAGTTATCCAGTTCAAAGGCTGTCAATCTTCCAACTAAGGCATCCAAAGTTATATTGTGATTTTCTTCACATCTTCTTTCTTGAATAGCAGAAATTCTTATTGCATAAATAGGGAGTAATGTTCTAAGAACCTTACTTATAACCATTTCATCATCAATTTTTCCTCCAGAAGCTCTGATTGCACTAACACTTGTCTTGATCCTTTCAACATATTTTGCAATGTTTTCTTCTTCTCTCATTTTCATTTGATCAAACTGTCCTCTTAGGCTCTCTGCTTTGGCTCTCTTCACATTGTCATCACCGCCATAGATTTTCTTCAGCTTGTTCCACATTTCATGAGTAGTTGTGCAGTCTTTGATTTCATCAAATTCTTCATAGCTAAGAGTTGATGTAATGTCTATCATCATAGTGTTATGGTTCTTCTTCTCTGCAATGTCTTCAACAATTAATGTGCCAGTAGGAATTGTATATTCTTGATCAATATATTTGCATCCTGAATCACCAATGGAAGCCAGATGTAGTCTCATGAGACCTTGCCATGCAATCCTTGGAATTTCTCTTTTGTAATACATCCTGATCTTTAGCTTAGGTCCTTGAAACCCTTCCTGCAAGCACCAAAAGCTCTAATACCAATTGTTGGAAATATAGATGCAGTAACTGAGAGGGGGGGGGGGGTGAATTAGTTAACCATAAAAATATTACCACTGATCCCTTAAATATCTTAACAAATTATTTACTGTGCCACTCGGTAAATATATAGAGAAATGCTGAAAACTTGATCCTTGAAGTGTGTAATAATTAAAATGTTCTTAAGCATTCATCACTGATTAACTTACATGAATAAAGAAAATAACATGAACACAAAAGACACCAGATTTACCATGGAAACCCAATATGGGAAAAACCACCAATGTAACTAGTTACTATTTTTCACTCTTCTGAAGTGATGCCTGGTTAGAAGCCAACCCGGTAAAAGGTTACAAAACACACTATTAGGTGTGACCTTGTTAGAGGATTTAATCACCCTGCTAGGAGTGGCCTTGTAAGAGGTCTTGAAACAATTCAATAGAACTGTTACCTTGTTAGAGGATTTACAAAATGGTTGTTAAACCAACTCGGTTAAGAGATTTTGATATCACTGCTACAATTGCTAGAGCGTAACAATGAAATGACCTACAACTAAATTGCTGAATATAGATCTTTGTTCTATTTCACTAGATCCTTACTGATCAATTAAATCTTTCCTGCTCTTCAAGGATATCTAACCATCCTTCAAAATTCACACACACCTTTCTTCAAAATGATTTCTACATGCTGTATATCTTTTATTCACCACTTGACCTTCTATATATATATGCCATTTCATAATCATTTAGATTTTCAAGTCAGCACTAATAATTATTATAACAGTCGGCTGGGATAAATAAACTATAATAACAAATTTCTTTGAAAGGGCTGACCTTGCTCGGTAAACATTAATCCTGAAAAGATTTCCTTCGGTGACCGAGAGAACTCGGTAACCACAATGAATTCTACAACATCCTTTGGAGTCCGAGAGAGCTTGGTAACCACTAATTTTCCTTCGATAACCGAGGAGGCTCGGTTAACACTGTTACCCTGTCATGTTTCCTTTAGACACCCGAGAGAACTCGGTAGACACTAAAAACTACCTAGCTGACCGACTGAGCTCGGTAGATACTGAGAGCGATAATTGATATGAAATTTTTGTGACATCAAAGACAACACATAGCTAATCCAACAATGTCCTTCAGACAATTGTATCCAACAAAAGTATAATTTGGACAAACCAAAACTAGAGCAGTAGTGATGGAGGTTTTGATCTCTTCAAAGTATTCTTTGACTAGAGCACTCCATTCAATCTTGGCATCTTTCTTTAACATGTCATTCAATGGGCAGACAATTTCTGCAAATCCACTAATGAATTTCCTGAAAAAATTGATCTTTCCAAAAAAAGACTTTAATTCATTCCTACTATTAGGTGGGACCAGGTTGAGGATGACTTCAATTATTTTAAGATCTATAGAGATCCTAGTTTCTGATATAATGTGCCCCAACAGTTTACTTTGGGTTACCCCAAAAACACATTTTTTAGGGTTTAATGATATTCCATATCTCTAAAATCTCTTCAAAACCTTTCACAAATCATCAATATGGTTGGCCTAGTTTCTTGAAAACATAGTGAGATCATCCATCTATATAACAATGCATTTTTTCACAAGGCCTTTAAATGCTTCATCCATTGCACATTGGAAGGTAGCCCCAACATAAATTAATCCGAATGACATGCAATGATAAGTGAATTTTCTCCATTTGGTGGTGAATTTCATCTTCAATCTATCCTCTTCTTTCACCATAACTTGATTATATCTTGAATAACCACCAAGGAAGGACATCATTTGTGAAGCATTTACTATTTGCAACACCTCTTCAAGAGAAGGAAGTGAATAGTTGTCTTTCTGAGAGGACCTATTGAGATTACAAAAATCTGCACACATTTGACTTCTCCATTCTTATTTCTTACAGGTACTAATTTGGCAATGCAGGTTGAGTGTTGGATGGGGAAAATGATCTGGACATCCAACAATCTTTGTACCTCTTTTGTATCACTAGCTCAATTACCAGATTCACCGGCCTTTATCTCTGGTGGAAAGGTTTTTCATCTTGTTTTAATGGTATTTTATGTACAATAATGGATGGGTCATAAGTTTTAACATCTGCATAACTCCATGCTATAACATCTTTGTATTCTTTAAGCAATTGGGTTATCAGATACTTCCATTCATTGGTACCGATCTTTCCAATACAGACATCTCTTGGTTCATCTTTGGTACCCAAATTGTAGACCTCGCAATCATCAAAGCCTACTATTGGAGCTTTTATTTTTTCTTGAGTATAGTCATCCTTGTAAAAAAATATTTCTAGTGCCACCATTCCTTTAGGAATGGAGTTGTTTTTAAGTTTAGGATTCATAGGTTATATGGTTCTTCCATTCCTTTAATTTATTAATCAATGGTTTATTTTTCAAAGACTCCATCATTCATGATGAACTCAAGTATCTCCTGGTCATCTTGAAACACTTGGAAATTGGTGATGTCATATGGGATTGTTGGAGCTATGAAGAGTTCAACTAAGAATTTCTTTAATTATGACCCTTCCATAGGATGTAGGGAGCTTGCCAATACTACCAATGCATCAACAACAACATTCTTTCTTCTAGGGATGTTTTTGATATTTAATGCCTCAAAATCCTTGATCAAGCCCCAAACATGATTCCAATAAGCTACCAATATTTTGTTATTACATGAGTATTGGCTGCATATTTTCCTGATGATTAGTTGGGAATCTCCTTCGACAACTCGGGATTTTATTTTCTTCTCAAGGGCCATGAGAAGACCTCAAACTAACACCTCATACTCTATATCATTGTTAGTACACAAACATTATAGCCTGTAAGCAATGTAATAGGATTTACCCCAAGGATTAATCAGCTCGATTCCCACTCCTACTCCTTATTTGTGTTTGGTACTATCAAATATCAACTTCCAAATGTGGTGACCCTCAAGAGGATAGGGTTTGAGTTGAGTTGATTTCTTTGGAAATTGTAATTTTGAGTTAGATTCCAAGAATCATCTGACAAAGTACATTCTCACAAAGAGTAACCTTTCCAAAACCTAATCCTAAATCTGAATCTTTATCTATGGTAATGGGCCTCCACTTTCCCTTTGGTTTCCTCTTAGCTTCTTTTAATAATTCTTGGGAAGGTGGTAAGCAACCATCATCTGATGAACTCCATTCTTCTTGTATGGGGCTCTCACCTTTATAAACAGGATTTCCTTCCTTTAACTGAACATATATCAAGGAATCTTTGTAGCAAGGAGAATCTTCACCTTTTGATGAGGTATCACCTAATGGTTTATGATGTTCATGTCCCTTTTACAAACCTAAGCTTTGAATTGACTCAAGAGGTTGAGCCATCTAGGTCATCACTTGGGATATGGCTTCTTGTCAATTAAGACATTCAAATTCAGAATGAATTTCATGATGCAAGTGGAAATATCCTAGTAGCATCAATATATTTGGGTCAGCCTCTTTCCAAAGATGTCTCATGTTCTTTGTCATGTTGTTGATGAAATCTTGGAGGATTTCCTTATATATTGGAGGGTGCACTAATCCTTGTACAGGACTAGCATTGGTATCATCCCTTTCCTTGATTTCAAAGATAAGGATTCCATAAATTATTATACCCCTAAATCAGCTCGTGAGAAAAAAATCTTGTTAGGAGCATTATATTGTGTGACCATCTGCTTCAGCTTTGGTTCTGCGTCAATTTTGATCTAATTATTTAATCCTTGCTAGGGTAGCCACAATTGTGTAAAGTTGGTGGAAAACCAACCTCTTAAGCACCTAGTCCACTCTTTGTTGACTAACATGCCATATATTTCTGGGATGTCCACTATGTGTATGTCTATACAATCTTGTATCCTTGGACCCTTTGCTAACTGAATGTGAGCATCTTTTAGAACCCCAATGACTTTAACTTCCATCTTATCTAGTTGAATTACTACCCTATTGGTTGGTTGAGGGTTCATCCCTAGATTTTGGTAGATAGACAAAGGCATGGCATTAAAAAAAGCCCCAAAATTGATCAGATAATTGGGCAAGTTTTTTCCAAAAATTTTAAGACTTAACATAAATGGGGGTACTTCAACTCTATCTTTGAACATTGTTGGCATGGATTCAGCTACATTGATTTTGGATGTAGTAGCTCTTGTGTTGTGATTTGGTGTACCCTATCTAGAATAATCTAGTGATTTTATAAGTTCTCTTTGTGCAAGGAAGCTTTGCATCATGTCATACATCAACATATTTTCCTTAACTCTTTTAAGCTCTTCAAAGGCACTATAATTTTCCATAGACCAAGTTAGATTCTAGAGCATAGTGGGCAGATTCTGTGGTGGTGGAGAAGAATCCTTTGGGCCCTTAGGAGGCGAGGGATTGTTTCTATATCACAAATCTCGGGGCTTGGTTGTAATCTGAGCGGAATACCATCATTCAATGGTTCCCTCCTACTTCTCAAATTGTAGCTATTCTAATTGTTTCTCTAAAATGTATGAATTTCAAAATATTCTAGTATATTTAGTTTGTGAAAAAGGAATAAAAACTCCTCCTCTAATGAGTTATTGTTTTTTATAGCCCTCTCCTATTTCTAGTTTGTAAGAATCAAACAAGATGGTATTGAACTATACTAAAGGGTCATCAAAACCTTGAGCTTGTTGGTTATCTGCATCATTTTGGTGTCCATTATCAGCTTGGCCTATACTAGCAATCCATGTCAAGTTAACATGAATAGAGTTGTAAGAATGATGTGAGGTCCTACCCCAACCCCACTTAGCTCAACTGATGATTTGACACTTGAAATATCTTGATGATACACTATTTTGTGATATTAGACCTATTTTTATTATGAGTTTATATCATTAGACATTATGTGATGATTTTACATATTTATATGGATGATGTTCTTAGACGTACTTTTACATGCTTAAGTTACATTCATACTTACTTTATGATATAAGAAGACAAATGAATTCTGGATTCTACATTTGGTTACATTATCTTATAGAATAGTAAATTTGTGACAGTTGTGATGTGAATTCCTAATGTAATGGTTCTGCATTAGACTTAGGGTTACTTGTTTAAGTGAAAATTGAATGTACATGTGATGCTTATAGAAATAGGATACAATATGGTTTATGTTTATGTTGAAATCATGATATGCAGTGTCTGTATGAATTCATATTTGAAAGTTAATATAAATCCCATTTCTCTTTCGATATGTTTATATATGCGATGATTTGTTGTGGTACTGATATCTGAATCGACTGTGTAGGATTATGACCATGGTTTTAAATGCGAGGAAACAAGGATGGATCAATGTGAAAATAGTAGTTGGCCAAGGTCAAATCTAGGAAGAGAATGACCTCATTGTTATGTGATTTTAATTTCATAAATGTGATGCAGTAGTGAATGTTATTTGTAAATGTTTGTAAGTGCATAATTTGATGTAAATTTAAATGTGTAAATGTAAATGTGAATCCATTAGGCATGCCATGTGTGTAATTTAGTGATGTGATGTGTACTTTCTTTTGTTGTGTCACTTGACACTAGTGTTATATGTTGGCATGCCTATGTGGAAAGTTGACCTTACCTCACTCTTAGGTCACCTTGTGAGTCACTAGGTGTGGTTGGTGGGTTAGGGAACCAAGGCAAGAGTCACATCACTTCCCATTTTCGTGAGTTAACTTCACATGGGTTTTTAAGGGGTTAAATTGTGCCCTAGAGAGTGCTTAGGGTTATTTTTAAGTACTCCAAGGCATGTGCATAGTTTTGGGGGTTAAATTTTACCCTTTTCTTCACCCAAAGCTTCCAAAATGCCTCTCAAAGAGAGTCATCTTTGAGAGTGATGAAATTGGGTATGCTTTCAAGGTTAATTCCTTTCCCCATGTCTTGATTTACCTTATATTCCTTAGTTAGGGGCATGTGGCAAGTTAGCAAGAACCATGATATCTACCTTACCTTGGGATGAGGGTAGCAGAGAGGAATGTTTTGCTAACAGGAAAAAGAGACTAGGAAGGAAAACACTTCTAGCTTATGCATTTTGGGTTTTGAGGAGAATTGACTTGGGATGATATAGTGGCTTAGAGAAGGAGAAGGAAAATCTAGGAAAGGGAAGTTTGAGCTCTTCATCAAATTTTCCATTTCCATATCCTTGAAGAAAGGTAGGTGCATCTATCATGGAAGTATAGTTTATGTATTTGTATTGTTTAGTTGAAATGTTGTGAGACTATGTTGTGTTATACTCTCAATTGTTTACATGAAGTTTATTTTTGTTTCCTCTTTGTTTTGTTGTGTGAATGTTATGGGAGTGCAAGACTACACTCATCCTTGGGAGGATTTGAGAGAGTCTTGGGGTGAAGGGATTAGTTGGGAAAAACTTTTGTGTAGAACTTGGATGTATGGGCATCTATGTAGCCTACTTGTGTTGCAAATTGGTGGCCATAAGGGTTATGAATTGTGCTCTATGAGATGAGCTAGTATGTTGGGATTGAGCCTTGTGAAGGCATGTTTTATTAAGAAGGAAGTACTTGTTATTTTTTGAGTATGGCCTCTCCAAAATTTTGATTCCACCTTCACCCATTTAAGGTTCAAGTATGAACCTTTGTTCTTTCATTGGGATGGGAGTATTTCTAAAATTGTAGATTCATGTTGATGTGTGTATGAAGTTTGTGTGTACCTATCCTTCCTAATTTCCCATAGCTCGGGGGTGGCCATCTAATGGCCTTGGTTGTGAGGTGAGCCTCCATGGTCATGTGTTAGATGTCTTCCATTGCAGGTTCATGTGTGTAGAGAATTGGAGGAAAGTAACAAGTTTTCATTTTAGTATGTGCATATGATATTTTATCATCTTAAAATGGAAGAACTTCCATGATAAGAGCATTTATCCCTCTGTGTAAGTGGTTTGGGGTCATTTTGAATGCCTTGAATGGGTACTCGACTTGGATCTAGCTTTTCCTCCAATTCTACCCCATTTTCCACCTCTTCCTAGCATTTTCCTAGCATTCTGGACCATGAACCTGAGGTTTTTAACCCTAAGGTGAAAGTTGACCTTATGGGGTCAAAGTTGACCTCAATCCTAACTAGGTCAGGATCGAGCTAGATCCTAACCTAGTCAAGTTCAAGCTTGATCTTGACCCTATGGTCCAGGATCTTCGGGGTTTGCTTCCAGTTTCAAGATTTCATCAAAATCTTGCATTTTCCCTCTTCGAGGCCACTATTTCTTAGATTAAGTGTCAAATTCTCAAATTAATATTTGAGGTTGACCTTTCTTGATATTTGTATTAGATTCCTAATTTATTATTGGAGATTAGCCTTTCTCAAGTTTTGTGCCTAATACTCAAATTAACTTTGGGGTTGGCCTTACCTTGAATTTTGTAACAAGGCTCTTAAATAATTATTTTATTTCTATGTTAAGGGTGGTCCCCTCCTAGAGTTTTGTGTCAAGACTTTAATTTAATTTCCTCTCCATGTGCACCTCTCTAGAGTTTTGTGCCATGGGCCCTTAATTATTGTTTTCTACGAGGCCCCTCTTGTGCCCTAGATCACTATAAAAGGGAGCCTTCCTCTCTCATTTTATCCATCCACTTTCATGATCAAGCTCTCAAGTGCAAGCAAGTAAGAAGATCAAGCATTCAATTCATCAAGGAGATCCATTAGAAGCCATTGAAGGATTCAAGCTCTACAGAGCTCTCTTGTTGAAGATTCCTCCATTTCCATTCAAGCCTCTTCCAAATTCAAGATCCATTCAAGATTTGTGTTGAAGATCAAAAGACAATTGATTGGAGACATCCTACATTTGATTCTACATTCATCCATTCTTATGGATTCAAGGATTCAAATCCTCCATAAGGGTTTCAACTCAAGCAAGGAGAATTGTTCCATTTACTTTGTTTATTCCAGCAATTTCAAGGTTAATTCCTAAATTGAGGTTTGACTGAGGCAAACCCCTTCCCCCCAACAAACAAAACCATTTTTCTTGCAGGTATAGGTGTGGGACTATGAATTAAAGTATAGATCTGGATACCCTTTTCGCCAAACTTTCGAGATCCGCGAACAAAGTCAAATTTGACCTTTAGAATAAAAATGTAGATCCTGACCTAGTCAGGTACAACCTTGATCCTAACCTGGCCAGGTACAACCTCAAACCTTACCTGGTCAAGTACAACCTTGATTTTGACCCAACATCGACCTGATTCAATCTCAAAAAAATATTTCTGGGTTTTGTAGATCTCATAGTTTCAATTCAAAACTGTAGAAATCAATAGTTTTTGAGATCATTTGATAGGGTTTTCAGCCAATTATTTTTCATAGGTAAGTACCTTTATTTTTTAATTTCAATATTAGTCATCTACATTTACTTTCTATATTAATACAATTTCATGTAAGTGTAAAATATTGGCTTTGGGGTCTCTTTTATGTGCAAGCCATTTCCCTAGGACCCCATACACTATTTTATCCTTTATAGATATGCTATGAGAATTATTGGATAAGGGAGAGGTTTAATTGTATTGTATTGACCTATAAAACTTAGTGGTAAAATTTGTACTAAATGTTTTAAAGTTGATTTAGAAGGAAAAGGAAGGACAATTATATTTGTTTTCTGATTTTGAGGTATTGGGTTGAGTAGAATTTCACCTTGGAAAGAAAAAGTTGTTGGTAGTAATTATTTTTAAAAAATGATAAGCATATTTACTTTACTAGAAAATCAATTTGGGAATGTTGATGTTCATTGTAAATTGAAGTAAATAAAATTAGTTAATGGTCTTTTGAGTGCATCATGTTGTTGGAAAATTTTATGTTACATCTTTAAAAATATATTATAATAGATTATCTTTTACATTAAATCATTGTGAATTGAAGTGAATAAAATTATTTACTAGTCTTTTGAGTGCATCATGTTGCTGGAAAATTTTATGTTACATCTCTGAAATATATTATAACAGACTATCTTTTACATTAAATGTCTTATTTTGAGATGAAGAAAATTAATCTTTTAGAGAATTCTCAGATCTGTAATTTAGTAAATTCCTTTGTAAATGGATCCAAGAAATTAGTAAGTAAATCATTATGAAAAAAAACTTAAATGGAATATTCCTAAGAAACCATATAAATATTAGATTTTATACTTTTAAGTATATTCCCTTGGGTATAAACCTGTGAGTAGATTATAATTCAAAAAAATATACTGATTGAATATAGGTTTAAAGTTGATTTAGAAGGAAAAGGAAGGACAAATGTTTTTGTTTTTATTTTTTTTTAATTTTGACGTATTGGGTTGAGTAGAATTTCACCTTGGAAAGAAAAAGTTGCTAGTAGTAATTATTTTAAAAAAATGATGAGCAGATTTACTTTACTAGAAAATCATTTGGGAATGATGATGTTCATTGTAAATTGAAGTAAATAAAGTTAGTTATTGGTCTTTTGAGTGCATCATGTTGCTGGAAATTTTTCTGTTACATCTCTGACAATATATTATACATGTATTCAATCAGTATATTTTTTTGAATTACAATGTACTCACAGGTTCATACCCAAGGAAATATACTTAAAAGTATAACTTCTAATATTTATATGCTTTCTTAGGAATATTCCATTTAAGTTTTTTTTCATAATGATTTACTTACTAATTTCTTGGATCCATTTACAAAGGAATTTACTAAATTACAGATCTGAGAATTCTCTTAAAGAACAATTTTCTTCATCTCAAAATAAGACATTTAATGTAAAAGATAGTCTGTTATAATATATTTCTGAGATGTAACATAAAATTTTCTAGCAACATGATGCACTCAAAAGACCATTAACTAATTTTATTTACTTCAATTCACAATTATTTATTGTAAAAGATAATCTGTTATAATATATTTCCAGAGATGTAACAGAAAATTTTCTAGCAACATGATGCACTCAAAACACCATTAACTAATTTTATTTACTTCAATTTACAATGAACATCATTATTCCCAAATTGATTTTCTAGTAAAGTAAATATGCTCATCATTTTTCTAAAATAATTACTACCAGCAACTTTTGCTTTCCAAGGTGAAATTCTACTCAACCCAATACCTCAAAATCAGAAAAAAGAAATACAATTTTCCTTCATTTTCCTTCTAAATCAACTTTAAAATATTTAGTACAAATTTCACCACTAAGTTTTATAGGTCAATACAATACAATTAAACCTCTCCCTTATCAAGAATTCTCATAGCATATCATATGCACATAGTAAACTGAAAACTTGATGATGTCCTCCAATTCTCTACACACATGAACTTGCAATGGAAGACATCTAACACATGACCATGGAGGCTCACCTCTCAGCCAAGGCCATTACATGGCCACCCCTGAGATAGGGGAAACAAGGAAGGATAGGTATACACAAACTTCATACACACATCAACATGAATCTACAATTACACAAATACTCACATCGCAGGGAAAACAAAAAGGTTCATACTTGAACCTTAAATGGGTGAAGGTGGAATCAAACTTTTGGAGAGGCCATACTCAAACAATAACAAGTACTTCCTTCTCAATAAAATATTCCTTCACAAGGTTCAATCCCAACATACTAGCTCATGTCATAGAGCACAATTCATAACCGTTATGGCTCCCAATTTGCAACACAAGTAGGCTACATGGATGCCCATACATCCAATTTCTACACAAATGTTTTTCCCAACTAATCCCTTCACCCCAAGACTCTCTCAAATCCTCCCAAGGATGAGTATAGTCTTGCACTCCCATAACATACACACAACAAAACAAAAAGAAACTTCATGTAAACAATTGAGAGTATAACATAACATAGTCTTACAAAATTTCAACTAAACAATACAAATACATAAACTAGACCTCCATGATAGATGCACCTACCTTTCTTCAAGGCTATGGAAATGGTGAATTTGATGAAGAGCTCAAACTTCCCTTTCCTAGCTTTTCCTTCTCCTTCTCTAAGCCACTAGATATTCCCAAGTCAATTCTCCTCAAAACCCAAAATGCATAAGCTAGAAGTATTTTCCTTCCTAGTCTCTTTTTCCTATTAGTAAAACATTCCTCTCTCCTACCCTCATCCCAAGGTAAGGTATATATCTTGGTTCTTTTTAACTTGTCACATGCCCCTAACTAAGGAATAGAAGGTAAATCAAGACATGGGAAAAAGAATTAACCTTGAAAGCATACCCAATTTCGTCGCTCTCAAAGAAGGCTCTCTTTGAGAGGCCTTTTGGAAGCTTTGGATGAAGAAAAGGGTAAAATTTTACCCCAAAACCTATGCACATTCTTTGGGATACTTAAAACTAACCTTAACCATTCTCTAGGGCTCAATTTAACCCCTCAAAAACCCATGTGAAGTTAACTCACGAAAATGGGAAGTTATGTGACTCTTTCCTTGGTTCCCTAACCCAATAACCACACCTAGGGACTCACAAGGTGACCTAAGGGTGAGGTAAGGTCAACTTTCCACTTAGGCATGCCAACACATAACACTAGTGTCAAGTGACACAACAAAAGAAAGTACACATCACATCACTAAATTAAACACATGGCATGCCTAATGGATATTCACATTTACATTTACACATTTAAATTTACATCAAATTATTCACTTACAAACATTTAAAAATAACATTCACTCATGCATCACATTTACAAAATTAAAATCACATAACAACAAGGTCGTTCTCTTCCTAGAGTTGACCTTGGCCAAATACTATTTTCAAATTGATCCATCCTTGTTTTCCCACATTTAAAACCATGGTCATAATCCTACACACTCGATTCAGATATCAGTACCACATCAAATCATCACATATATAAATATATCAAAAGAGAAATGGGATCTATATTAACTTTCAAATATGAATTCATAGAGACACTGCATATCATGATTTCAACATAAACATAAACCATATTGTATCCTATCTCTATAAGCATCACATGTACCTTCAATTTTCACTTAAACAAGTTTCCCTAAGTCTAATGAAAAACCATTACATTAGGAATTCACATCACAACTATCACAATTTACTATTCCATAAGATAACATAACCAAATGGAGAATCCATAATTCATTTGTCTTTCTATATCATAAAGTAAGTATGAATCTTTAACGTAAGCATGTAAATGTATGTCTAACATCATCATCCATATAAACATGTGAAATCATCACATAATGTCTAAAGATATAAATTCATAATCAAAATAGGTCTAATATCACAAAATAATGTATCATCAAGATAGTCCAAGTGTCAAATCATCAGTCGAGCTAAGTGGGGTCGGGGTAGGACCTTACATCCTCCCCCCTAGGCATGAAATTCCTCCTGGAGTTCATTGAATAGATAGGGATACTGAGATATCATTTGTTCTGTCTCCTCCCAAGAAGATGTGACCTCATCATAGCAATCGCACTAAACCCTAACCTGGTCCAGCTTTCGGCCTCAAAGGGCCAAGGTCCTGGGAGCTAGTATATGTCTGGGCTCCAAAGCTAGCTATCCATTTGACTCCACCTATAAAGAATTCCAATCAATGATATGAGACTCATCATAAATATATTTCCTGAAAATAGATACATGAAAAACATCATGGATGCGTGACAGGCTAGGTGGCAAAGATAAATGGTATTCAATTGGGCCTATCCTCTCCAAAATCTCAAAAGGTCTGACAAAGCGAGGGGCCAACTTAGAGCCCTTTCCAAATTGGAATGGGAACTTATGCGACCACACAGTCAAAATTACTTTGTCCCCAACCAAATACTCCTTATCAATCCTCCTAGCATCTGCATACTTCTTCTATCGATCCTGGGCCTCTCTAAGATGTTGCCTGATCATATCTACCTACTACTTCATCTGTCTGACTAACTCTAGACCAATCAAAACCCTATCCTCAATCCTATCCCAACTCAAGGGTGTCCTGCAAGGTCTTCCATACAAGGCCTGGTAAGGAGGCATACCCAAAGATGTATGATGCACATTTCTCTAGGAAAACTTGACTAAATGTAGGTACTCCTCCCACCTAACTTGATGATCTATCACATACATACATAGCATGTCCTCTAACACTTGATTAACTCTCTCTATCTGACTATCTATCTCTAGATGATAAGCTATGCTGAAATTGAGCCTGGTGCTCAAAGCAGTCTGAAGCTCTCTCCAAAAAGATGAAGTAAATAGAGAATCCATGTCAGATATAATCATGCATGGAATTCCATGAGGCTTGACAATATCTCTCAATAAGAACTATGCCACTGGAGGTGCTATGAAGGTAGTATGAATGGGTGAGAAGTGGGCTACCTTGGTTAACCTATCTACTATCACCATAATAGCATCATGGCAACGAGATGACATAGGAAGACCAACTATAAAGTCCATGGATATAACATCCCACTTCCACTTAGGTATCTCATGTGGTTGAAGAAGTCTACCTGGATGGCAGTGCTCCACCTTAACTCACTGACACTCCAAGAATCTAGCTACAACCTCTTCAATGTGCATCCTCATACTTGGCCAATGATAAAGTTGTCTCAAATCTGCATGTAACTTCCTGATGTCGGGGTGTGCTGCATATGGTACTCTATGAGCCTCAAGAATACTGAAGTCATGCAACCCACTAGAAGAAGGTACATAATTGCATCCTCTATGGAAAAGAGGACCATCAGACTCTAGGTTATAATCTGAGAACTTCCCCTCAAGGGGCCTCTAAGCCTAAACCAACCGATAAACCTCAGAATAGAATCCATCCTCATGCAAGTGTTTTAGTATGCACCCTCTCAAATCTATGCTAGTAGTCATAGTTGAAAGATCATGACATCTCCTGCTCAAGGCATTGGATACCGCATTCTCCTTACCCTTTATGTAATGAACATCGAAGTCATACTCGCAAAGGAACTTCATCCACCTCTTCTACCTAGCATTAAGATTCAGCTGAGTGAATATGTACTGCAAACTCTGATGATCTGAGTGAAGCTCGAATCTATGACCCAATAGGAAATGTCAGCACCTCACAAAAGCATGCACCACTATTGCTATCTTTAGGTCATGGTTAGGGTAGTTAAGCTCATGAGTCTTAAGTTTCCTAGACTCGTAGGCAATAGATCAACCACCCTGCATAAGCACTACTCCAATCCCATCTAATGATGTGTCTGTGCATACAATGAAGTTTGCCGATGGATCCGGTACTACAAGGATATGTGTTCTAGTAAGTGCTCTCTTGAGCTCCTAAAAAGATCGCTCGCACCCCTTTGTCCACTCCAACTTCTTCCCCTTTCTCTGAAGGGAAGTAATAGGATGGGCTACTCTAGAGAATCCCTCAACAAATCACCTATAATAGCCTACAAGTCCCATGAAACTTTTGACCTCTATCATACTCATGTGTGTGTGAATTTTGTACCTAGCTATAGACACAACACTTCAATAAAACATTAGAGGTTAGCCAAAAACCAAAATGGTGCAATGAAATAGAAACTAAACTAACCAGGTGATTTACTACCTTCTAGTAGATGCGAGTATGATACTCTCAGATCAGACCAAGATCAGTGATAATGCAACACCTAAATGAAGGATTTGAATGCAAAATATGAAAGATTATGAATGCAGATTAAGCTATATTTTTGGTATTTTCTGTGCAATAATATGAATGAAAATCTGTATGAAGCTAAGCTATATGAATGAAATTGGAATGCAGATTTGATCTAAAAATGCTATTAATGAGTATGAAACTATGAATATGAAACTATGTAAAAGCTAATGATCAACTATGAAAGATCTCACAAATCGCCTGTCGCAAGTGCTCAATCCTTGAATCGCCAATTCGCCAAAGTAATTGTGCAAATTCAAGTGTCATAATTATGAAGAGTTGAGCGTTAGGTTTATAGAAATTCAGGGCTTTGAGGATGCAAGAGAAAAGCCATAAATCACTCTTGATAAACTCAGGTTGATTTTTGAGTTATCAGGAAATCAGAGATAATGAACTCATAAAATCATGCAAAACCATGCAAGAACAACTTTTTAACTCAAATAAGGAGTTTAGATTAGCTTTGAACTCAAAATAGAATGTTGAGTTTCCAAAAGTTAACAACTTGCATTGATTTCCTGATTTTGAGTTTAACTGCTCTTTGAATGTGCACAATTAATTATGAATTAATTAAATAAATAAAGTGATTTATCCTCAACTTAACTAATTTTTGAATTAAAACAATTGATTTATGGGTTAGTCAATTATTAAATCAAACTCTTATTCAAAAACTATATCATTAAATTTGACAATTGACTTTAATTAATTAAATAGGAATTTAATCAATTAGTCATAAGATTTTTGATTTATCGTCAGAATTAAATAATACAATTTAGGAATAATTATAATTAAATATAATCAAATAATTAAGTGGCAGTATTAAATTTGATTAATTAAATATTTAGAATATTCAATTAATCAAACTTTAGATAAATAGGATTTATCACCAAATAATAATTCAATTAAAAATAATTAGGATAAATAGGAATATTGCTAGGAATATTCCTTGATGTAGAATTTAAGATAAAATCAATTAGAATTCGATAATGTGCAGATGTGCCTTAGGTTAGGACTTTGATGTTGATTTCATTCAATTTGAAGATGTAGGAGGTTAATGAACCTAAAGGCCATTTTTGGGGTATTACATTTTGCCCCTCTTTGAATCACTGTGCAAAGTGTAGTGGTTCAAAGAATAGTCTGTGTTTGATATATATGTATGAGACTGATTTGAAAGATGAACCGATTCTGAGATAGAAACTAATTGAAAGATTGGAAAAAGAGATACCGACCTAGGCCGAGGATGACCAGGAATCAAGATGATGCTAGCTATATCAACAATGAACCGATGATTACGAAAAAAAGTGCCAAAATGCCTAATTCTGAACCTTATGATTGCAAAGAAGTGAGTGACTGATTCCAGACCTAAATGTCCTTGTATGAATCATACTGGTATCACATCCTAAACCCATCAGTTACAAAGAACCAAGGAAATAACACTAATGAACCAATGGTTACGAAAAGCTAATACAGTTTACAAGATAGATTTAGGATACGAGATTGATATGGATCTTGATGAATCTGATATGTCCCAGGAAATGAAAGATTTGCCCCAACCAACGAGGTCTTTAGATGAATCAGCAACTAGATGTGGTTGTTGTCTTGATCACTAAGGAAAGATTTGATTTTCAGATTTAGATTTACAAACTTGAATGATGTGCAATACCATGCCCCCTTCAGGATAAAAATTGAAATCTGACAAGAAAAGTCAGTGTTATAGTTTAGAAGCATTTTAATTGAGTTGAGAAGTGGTTGTGCACGTTTGAGAACATGTTTTGCATCATTTTAGATGTCTAGAAGACCAAGTTTGACTAGGTTGACCATGAGTTGACCAAGTTGATATTTTGATAGTTGATGTAAGATAGTTGGTTAAGTTGAATACTGGATTTCTATGATGATTGAAGGTTGATTATGCAAGTAGTTAAACATCCTGGGTCCGAAAACTTTAAATCATGATTTTGACATAGTAAATAATCTTAGATTTCAATTTTGATCCTGAAAATGGGTTCAGAATGTCAAAATTAGCCAGGGGTACAATTTTCATGAAAAACAGAGCACTTTTGAAAATTAGGTCAAAAGTTATATAAAGGCTAGAAGGGTCATTTTCAATTCATTTTCACCATTGACTTTTGAAAACCTTGTGGAGCCCTCTGAGCGAGAAAATGGAAAAAATGAAGGTACCTATGTCTTCTCACCATTTTGAGCATAGTCGGAGGCATCAGAGACCTCGACAGTATGGACATCCGATAGGTGGACCTCTGTGCTTCTCTGAAAATTCAATTTTTCTTTGTTTATAGCATTTTTAGCATATTTTTCATACGTTTTCATTTTTTAATTTTTGCATGCATGAAAAATTGTCTGACTATCCTTCTGGGCTCGTACTCTCAGTATATGATAGCATCAGAGGGAGCGAGAGCACTTAGAGCCGAGGCAGTACCAAACGCACCACCACCACCTCCACCAGATGGAGAGGATCATACGGACAGTTGATCTATCATGATATTCTGATATTTTTGTTGCTCTTTTGATACTGTTCTGACTTCTGATAGCTCACATGAGCTCATTCTTTTGTACATTGTGCCAGTAGTGCACCCCTAACTATTTTGAGTTTTATGATATATATATATGAGATCGAGACTTTTGGTTGTGACTTCATTTGTACTTTTCATGTTTTTTATGTATGATGATATCATGTGATGTAAATGCTATGAGTAGAGTAGAATGTATGTATGGATTCATGCAATGCAATGATTTTCTTTCATATGTATGAATGTTATGCAAATGTACTTGATTATGGAGAGTGTATGTATGGAAATGTATGTAATGCAATAGATGGAATGAATGATTATGAATATGTAATGTAAGTTCAATGATACACATGATATATTTTGTAGGTATTGATGAAGACAAGCACTCAGTCTTATGTCAAAAAAGATGTTTAACCCAGGATTGTGACTACTTGCGTTATTGTGAGATGACCTTCCTATGAGATTCAGCTCTTCATTTTCAGTTTAAGTATAGTTTTTAGATGAATTGTTGAAGATTGTCAAGCAATTTATGAGATCATGCAATCATGAAAAGTGTAAAATGACATGCAACCTAAGACCTAGGACCTAGTCACTGATCATGTGTCGGTCATTTGTCATCATTAAGTTTTTTAGGTACCCGGATAAATCAATACAAAGCACACTAGTTAGGAAACTATGAACATATGAATATTGATTTGTATGCTCAAGAATCAATACAACGCCCACTGGTCATACAACCATGGACATATGAATATTGATTTTATTTTCAGAATGTCAGATTAGATATAAGCACCAAGGCACAAATGCCAGGATGACCTAAATATCATGTCCATTGTGATATAGCAATTTGTATAAGCATTCAAACATAAACATCATGATGACCAGAATACACCTTGCGTAACAAACACGTCAAGTGTAATACCCCAAAAATGGGCTATAGGTTTGTTAACCTCCTACATCTTCAATTCGAATGTAATCGACATCGAAGTCCTAACATAAGAAAAATGAAAAAGTGCCTTGGTGAAAACTTGGAAACATGCGTCTTGGTAGCAAAAATACAATCTCTGCCAAGATGGTGACAACCCAGCAAATGGGTGCCACTTGTTCAAAATGCTCCATCTATCAGTGCAATCTTGGTCTTTCCCAACTTTCAGTCTTGCTTTAGTTTGTACATATCTCTTGGTTTGTTCCTCTTGATTTTTCCCTTTGATCTTCAACTTGTAGATTTATACTTTGATGGATAACTTTTATGATACTTTGACTCTATCACCACTCCAAAGTCTACAAGGAAGAGGGCCAATTAAAAAGGATCAACAATGAGATCCTCCTACACTTTGAGCCAAGATGCTCAGGCGAGTGTACCCTTGATTCACTTCTCGAAAGGAATCACTAAATGTTATACCACTATACCCTTTACTAACTGATTGAAAGATTTTATCATTTAAATGTGTGTGTGGTTGATGATGATGGACCACTTCCAGAGAATGGACTAGTGCCTTAACCAGGGCATAGAGTCACTCACCAACATATATCAACTGAAAACCTCAATTCAAACACCCTTGAATTTAGAATAAGTGATTTTCCTCTTATCCCTCTCCCTCGCATACCATGACATCAAATCCTTATATAGTCATGAACTCACTGAAATCAACCTAAAGGCTTTAATCCCAACTTTGTTAGAAACTCCAAGTTGATCTCACAATACTCTTTGTTTACCATATGCTAATCCACCTTATGACATTAACATATATGAGTTCACAATCAAAACAAGAAGACAATCATCAATTTGAGACAGGAATTCAAATGTATTCTCATTAACTTGTAGAATCAATACATTATCAAATAACAAAATGCTAGGAAACAAAAACTAGATCCAAGTTCTCCTTCTTCAATACAATATCATCAGAGCCTGGGACCAAAAGAATTGGAACTCAAGAAAAATTTTGGAACCTCTACAAAGTCAAAAATACCACAATATATACCGCCAGTCATCTTGAAATCCCAAAACAGGGTGCAACAAGCTACAGATGACTAGGGTTAGGGTTTCACCCACTAAACCAACTGAAATAGTCAAGAATTTATTATAGGGGATGAAAACCAGTCGGGCATGCCTGAGAAAGATTTTCACTTATGATAGATCTCTAAGAAAGTACTGCAAATCATGGAATTTTATGTCAATCAATCCTTTTAGCCACTTGCAACATGCCTTGATAAAAATTTGCTCACACTCTTACGGCACAAAAACACCTCTGTAGTCAATCATCAAGCCTCTGGACTCTGGAGACACACTGAGAAACCAACTTCACCAAATCTAGCCACTGAAACAACAAATTTTAGTCATTTTTGTCGCTGGAAACCCTTCAAAAATTCAAATTTTGGAAGCAACGGCTATTTCCATGGCGCCAGCAAAGAATCAATGGTCAACATATAAACTTCGATCAACTTTAAAACATCGCCGTTAGATCTTTTTACTTTTCCTGGGCTTCCTGAGCTTTGTATTTCTTTAAACAAAATCGACGGTCGTCGTTATACCACGATGCTAAAAGTCAAGAATTTTACCTTAGTGGTATAATGACAACCGCATGATCTTCATGGACCTGCAGACACCTTACTCCTTTGAGAATCACGGCCCCACTAACAACATCTAGCTTGTCACCCTACCGACCAATCAAAAACCTTACATGCCAGCACCTTCTGATGACTGGGTCCACCAAGTAGTCTTTACGTTAGATTCCAAATCAATGATTGTCACATGATCACAAAGGGGAAGAATATTCCTTGCGATCATGTGACAACCACTAGATCTTCAAGTGACTAACAACCTGACGCCACCGTACCGCATAAGCTATTTCAATGAATCACAAGCTGCCACATTGTGAAAATCGATAGGAAGACCTCTAACTTTTCTTTCATTCCTCAGACCTTTGACAAATGCCACATCAGACTCCCATCGACCAATGAGAAGCCACTGACTTGTTCCAGCTTGGCACCCCAAGGACCCACCTATCTATCGTCGACCCTCACATCGAATGGTTGTCGCTATACCGCCATATTAAACATCGAGAACTTTACCTTAGTGGTGTAATGACAGCCACGAGATCTGTCAATACTTTAATCCACTACAGACCTTGAAGATAGGCCTGCCGAGACAGGTGGCACCTTGTCGCATGTTCGCATGGGGAAGAAAGATTCCTTGTGAACATGCGACAACCACAAGTTTTTTGAAGGGTTGAAACATAGGAAAACATTACGAGGGGGACTTAGGAACTTAGGAAAAATTAAAGAGGGGCCTGACATGGTGAAACCTAATTGCAAAGATGTAAAGTGATCTTTTAATTAACACATGCAGATAAAAGGTTCTAAGTGGCCTGATAAAGTAACATGAAAAAATAACAAGGCCAGGGTAAAGTTAGGTTATATTTTGAATTTTTGTACCTAACGGCTAATTTTTTGAAAATTTGACAAGGGTTACAGGGCCAGAGACCAGGAAAGAGACTCCAGAGACCAGGGGAAGACTTGCACAGCCATGAAATTTTTTTAGGGTGCTAATAGTGGCTCTGTCTAGGGATGTGTGCCTCTTGTAGGCACAACAAGGAATCAGAATCATTGGTTAAAGCAGACCACCCATAGGCAAAAATTGCAGACAACAGGGAACAGGCAAGGCAAAACATGCAACTTAGACAAAACAGGACTGGGGAGCAGACAAAATTACAAAATTTACAAGGCTATACATATATACATAACCTAACTACTACTCATGGAAGATAGAATACTTCAAAAGAAGTATTTTTTCAAGAATTTTCTATGAACAAACAATTCTTGAACATTACCATTCAGCTCTTTTACAACATAAGAATCTTGGCCCCATTTTTCATGAATTTGATACAGCCCTAGCCAGATGGGATAAAACTTTCCATGTTTTCCCCTATCCTCCAATCTAGCATTCCAAATTAATACTAGGTCATCAGGCTCAAACTTCCTCTCAATAGCCTTCCTATCATACAGGTTCTTGATTTGCAGTTGCAACTTGACATTCCTTGAAGCTGACTCTCTCTTGATTTCATCTAGCCTAATGAGATCCTCAATCCTCAATTGCATTTCATCATCTATGTCATCATCATATAATTGCACAAATTTGTACATTTCTAGCAGATTATTTTGAGGCATTCTTGCATGTATTCCATATACTAGGTCAAATGGTGGACAACCAATTTCCCTCTTCACAGTTACCCTATTAGCCCATACAGCTAATGGCAGTTTTGAATTCCATGCCTTCTTATTATTTTCAAGGATCCTCCTGAGAATCTTAATCAAACTCTTATTAGTAGATTCTGCTTGACCATTTCCTTGTGGATGATAAGGTGAGGAATAAGAAATTTGAATTCCTAAACCTTTGCAAAAGTCCTTATATTCAGTAGACCTAAAGCACATGGCATTGTCACTTACTATTCTCTTAGGGCACCCAAACCTTGTAACAATATTATTCAATAGAAAATCAATTACCACCCTACTAGTTGCATTCCTTGTAGGTATAGCCTCTACCCACTTTGTAAAGTAATCAGTGGCAACTAAGATCCATGAGTGTCCTCCACTTGACTTGTTTGGTATCTCCCCTATGAAATCAATTCCCCATTTTTTGAAAGGAGCTTGCACCTCAACTAGCCTCAAAGGCACATTGCCTAAAAATTTAAGCTTACCAGAGAACCTTTGACAAGCATCACACCTCCTTACCAACTGTTCTGCATCCTTGAAGATTGTGGGCCACCAGAATCCTGCTCTCAAGATTTTATGAGCAGTGGTCTTACCCATATAATGCCCTCCACAAACTCCCTCATGCATTTCTTTCAACAACTTGTTAGCCCGATTCTCATCAACACATTTCAAAATTATGCAATCTAAATTCTTTCTATACAATTTACATTTCACAATTACATACTTGATGGCCTATAATTTTAATGTCCTCCTCTTATTGTCATCCATGTTTGCTGGACATTTCATAGTTCTCAAGTGGTAGATAATATTTTGATACCAGATACAATCATCCATGTCACATGTATAATCAATCTCAGCTTGATTTATTTGATTAGCATCAAGATTGGATTGGGCCATTAGTTTTGCCAATCCTTGTCCTCTAACCATTTGGTAATCTGGATATCAATGTTGAATTCTTGGATCCTATTGATCCATCTGCATCTTCTTCTAGACACCTCCTTCTATGAGAAAATGTCCTTCATAGTTGCACTTGGCACAAAAGCAATCACAACTGCCCCCATCAAGTAACACCTAAAAGCCTTGACTACCTTCACAAGTGCATATGCTTGTTTCTCATTTATGTCATACTTCAATTCAGCGGCCTGCAAAGATTTATTGAAGAATGCAATAGGCTACTCAAAACCATCCTTATTCTTTTGTAACAAAACTACAACAATAGTGTGAAAAGATGCAAAGGAAAAGATGTGCATTGGGACATTATAATCAGGTGCCTTAAGCACTGGTGCATCTTTGATAGCCTACTTAATATTGTTGAAATCCTCATCAGGCTCACCCTCCCAATTGATTATAGATCCCTTCTTCAACATCTTAGAAATAGGTCTAGTAACCTCTGCAAAATTTGTCACAAACCTCCTTAAGAAATTGACCTGACCAAAGAAGGACTGAATCCCTTTAACATTCTTTGGTCTCTGAATTTTATCAATAGTTGCTACCCTCTCATGGTCAATTCTCACTCCTTGCTTCCCAACTAAGTGGCCAAGCAACTTACCTTCAGTGACACCAAATGCACATTTCCTTGGGTTTAATGAAATGCCATATTCCAAAGCCCTCACAAATATTTTCTCTAAATGAGTACAGTGGTCTTCTTCCTTCTTGGAATAGGTAGTTAAATCATCTTGATAGACAACAAGGAAATCATTTATGAAATCTAAAAAGGCAACATCCATTGCCCTCTGAAAAGTAGCACCAACATTTGTGAGACCAAAAGGCATTCTCACATAAACATATGTCCCCCAAGGTGTAGTGAAAGTTGTCTTGAATTGTTCTGATTCCTTAACAATCACCTGATTATAACTAGAGAAACCATCCATCATAGACATCAATTCAAATCTGGTTACTCTCTGCAGCATAGCTTCCATATTGGGTAGACAATAGTTATCCTTTAATGAGTTGATATTTAAATTCTTGAAGTCCACACAAAGCTTGATGTCACCATTCTTCTTTCTAACAAGGACAAGACTTGACACCCAAGAAGAATGCCTAATGGGCTTGATAATGCCAGCATCTCTCAACTTCATCAATTCTTCTTACATCTTGGGTGCCAAAGTAGGATTTATAGGCCTTTGTTTTTGGTGTAAAGGTTTAGCATCTCCCCTCAAAGGAATAATATGCTGAAACAAGTCCTCTCTATAAACCTTTAGGTCATCATATGACCATGCAAAAACATGCCTGAATTTTCTCAATAACTCAATCAAAGATTTTCTCACATTGTGAGACATGTCCCTACCAATGTATACCCTCTTAGGTGCCTCATGTGTTCCAAGATTTATCTCCTGTAGATCAGCATGATCTTCTCTTTTGATATTCTTTTGAACTCTGTCTTCATTATCAAATATAGTTTCTAGAACAACAAGTCCCTTAGGAACCTTGTTAGTCTTAAGTTGAATAACTTCATTGCCAAAGACAACCTCTTTTCCTTTTGCAATCTCAACCAAGGCTGAACAATCTAGCTCCTAACCATGATACTAATCTTCACAATTCAAAAATCTCAAGATATCCTGGTCATCTTCAAAAACTTGCCAATTCTCAACATTATCTGGTACACTAGGCCTAGCCTAAATTTCAACTTTAGAGATACCAGTAAATTTAATATCACTGGGATTGATTGCTGTATTGGCTAACAAGTCAACCATCTTATTGTTACTCCTATCCTTCCACTCAATATTGAAGGCATCAAAATTTTTAATCAAATCCCAAACTACATTCCTATATTTTTTTAACCTTTTGTTCTTGGAAGCATATACTGACCTGCCTTGGGACACCACCAACTTAGAATCGCCAACAACACTTAAGCACTTAATACCATGTTTTTGTGCCAACCTTAGTCCTAACAACAATGCCTCATATTCTGCTATATTGTTGGTACAAAAGAAATTCAACGTGAAAGAAAATTTGTAGGTGTTTCCATTAGGAGAAGTAAGTAAAATACCCGCTCCTGCTCCATCCTTGCAATTTGCACCATCAAAGTACATTACCCACAAATCACCCTTCATAGAATTAACACTTACCTCAATAGAGATAGGTGACAAAATAGGTTCCTTCTCAAATACAGGGATCTCTGCCCTAAAAGCATTAATATCAGTATCCACAAAACATGTAGTTTCATTATCAATCTCTCAATCATGTGGCATACTCTTGGTTCTCGCTCAATCTTGACAAACTGATCATCAATCTTGAAAGTGGCATAGGATAGATCACACTGTAAACTTCCACCCATGGTAGCACTCCACCTTCTAGATAGCAACATCCCATAATGAGGAGGGATGTCCACCACCAAAACACTCATTGTTAATTCTTTCTCTAGATATGCTACCAGCCTATATGGCATTGCATTGATAGTCCCAATGACTGGTACCTACCTTTGATCCATTGGACAACATCTACCTTGAACTGTATCAACTTTAAGGCCCAATTTTTCCATAATCTTAAAAGGCATAACAGTATTAGAGGCACCACTATCAATCATACAATTTCTTAACTTCATTCCATTCACAAGGACACTTAAAAATAATGGATCAATGTTTTCAAGTCTAGCATTAACAGAACTGTCCAAATATATAGGAGGAATTTGAGATACAATTCCCTAAGCAGCAACACCTTTCAAAGCTTTATCCTAAAATCCATTGCATGCAACATCATTGTTATGAACATTATCTACCCATGCCATAGCTCTGTCTTTGTGTTCAAGGATCCTTAATAATTCTGACAATGGAACCTTGACAGTTATTTGAGACAATACAGCTAACATATCAACAAGAGCAGAGGAAGGAATATCAATCTACACTACTTTAGTATCTCTTTGTTTGTCTGATACATTAGATGTATTGACCACCCTCATTTTTTCAATCTTAGCCATTGTGTTGACTGGCTTCTCAATCTCACTAGAAAATCTTTCAACTCCAACTCCCTTAGGCTCACAATTCTTACCTTTTACATTCTTCAATTTCACCATGTGATCACCTTTTGATTTGTTCTCACTAGGCTCTCTAGAGTTGGTACTCTTTATAAACATTCCTGTATCTTTCCCATTCGTATCCCTTGCCTTGCTCTTGGGCAATCATTTCTGTAGTAATCCTATCCATCTCTTCTTTAGAAGGTCTTCTTAAATTTACTGGCTCAGAAGAAGAGTTCATGTTACATGTCTTCTAATCAATGTCTTCACTATCAGAAAAAACCTCTTGATGAAAAAGGGCCTCATTGTGTCTCTTCACATTTGCATCTGCTTCTTCATCAAAATTATAATGATCTTCATATCCTAGATATGAAGTAGCCATGTTGCATCTAACATCATCTTGATCTTCTTCTTGATCTATCTCCTCATTGCCACACTCTTGATTTGCAGCCATAGAATGCGCAACCACACAATGCTTTGTAGAATGAGGGGATTGGCATGCAACACACCAAGGTATGTCCTCCATGACATTTATTGAAGCCTTTTGTAAAGGGTCACGGACACCTCTGTCATTGTTTCCTCTTGTAGCAGGGACAATAGGCTTGCCATCCTTTCATTGGGTGTTGTAGGGGTAGTTCTGCAATCTATTCTACTTATTGAAATTGTTGTTGAATTGAGGCCTTTCATTGGTAGGAGCATTGATGTTCCTATTTGTAGGTGCCTTCAAATCTTTCAATGCATTGAGCACCTTATCCAATTTATATTCTTCTTGCCTCCTAGTTCCAACATTCCTATCATTTTCTTTTTTGTATTTCTTGTCCCCAAACAACATAGGGTCATCTCTCTTCCCACCCAACTTCCTTGATATTTTCATATTGTTCTCAATATTGACAACAATCCTAAAAGCATCTCTAAGAGTTCTCGGTTCTTTGTCCTTGAACAAGTATTGCATCTTTCCATCAAATGCATTGAAGTATGTGGTCAAACAAACATTGTCGTCTAACTGCATAACTTGAAATAACTTATGCATACCCTTCTAAAATCTCATATTGAACTCAGCTGCAGACTCATTCTAATTTTTCCTTATGGTATTGAATTCATTCAACATGAAACTAGCATTAGGCCTATCACCATACTGCTCTTTAAAACATCTCTCAAAGGAATCCAAAGTATCAATACATTTATCAGGAAGTCTCTTAAACCAATCTCTAGCATCCTCCATTAGAGATTGAACAAATAATTTCATGATTACATCCTCATGGTCTACCTCATAATCATTAAGCATATCAACAAATAACCTAAGATGCTCCTCACAACTAATAGCATTATTACCAACAAACTTAGGTACCTTATCTCTTATATCATTTGGAAAAGCATTTGGGTAGCTTGGTATCCCATCAAAACTTATTTGCCTATAGCCTTCTAGTTGCATAGGTCTTCTTTGAAATCCTAAACTAGTGTTCCCACTAGAATTATTATTTTTATCTACATTCCCACCCATTTGCACATTTGACTGTCTATTAGGATCAATGAATGATTTGGTAGATACATTAGGAATTAGATTACTAGTAGTAGCATTGCTAAGTGGAACAGTAGTGTTCATAGATGGCATACCTAGTTCAGTAGCAGAAGGGCCATGAACATTAGCTGATGAAGCCTTCAAGAACTGGATCTTTCTTCTTTTTTCTGCAATAGCGGCATCAACTTTAGCTCTTTCCAACTCCTGATGTAGAGCTTCATCCTCTTTTATTTTTCTTTCTATCTTTGTCTCCCTATTTGATTTAGGTGGTGGGATCCCTAGTATTGTCACTGGTTTGCTTATTTGGACACCCACCATCTTTTTCTTTCCTTTTTCATTAATAACTATAGTAGGCCTAGTGATCTCATGTCCATTCTTACCCTTAGGTAAAGGAGCATAACTTTGCACTTGTCTGATCACAGGGCCTTCTTCATGAAACTCATGGTCTTGCAACAAGCATTCCTACTCACTTCTTAGAGCTTCAAGATCACCAAAAACATCATGCTGCAACACCCTAGGAGTAGAAGCAAGCATCTTGTTTCTCTCCTTCATTTCATTAATTTTTCTTAAAAGAGATAGCCTCTCCATTAGAGCGTTTACCTTTTCATCCTCTCTCTCCTCTTGTAACCTTTTGTATATGGCATCATGCTCTGCCAACTACAACCTAAGTGCATTTAGGTCACATGGATCTATCATGTTGTCTTCAGAGCTTGATGACACTTCCACATCAGTAGGATGCTGATATGGGAAATACACTCACCTTGGTTCCATGGGCTCTCTTCTAAAATTATCCTCATCAAGATCTAAATCAATCTCAAAATCCATCTCTCTGGCTTGTTCATCCTGATCCGCAGGCAATGAACCCTTGTCTTGAAATATAGCCTCTGTGGTATCATAAAATTTATCTTTAGAGCGACCACCATCTGATCAAGAAACTCTATCCTGTGAACCTTCCTCACTTGAGGAAACATGTGGTTCTCTACCTCTGGTATTTCTTTGTTCTCCTATGGGAGCACTAGTAGACTCACCATTTCTTCTGATCCAACTCTTCTTCTCCTATCTAGGTAATTGTTCTAGAGTGACCTCCGGATTTTTCCTGACAAAGGACCTAGTATTCCTCCTTTTGTCCATGATTTGCAATCTATAGCATTGGTTCTAACCCTTTTGAGTCACCACCCACCAAAGTGGGAAATCTTTAACTGAATACAATAGGAAAACAAGAGTGCACTTTGAAAACTTTTATCTCTAGAGTCTCCCCAGCGGAGTCACAATTTTGTTGGTTTTTCCCTTTGATCTTCAACTTGTACATTTATACTTTGATGGATAAATTTTATGATACTTTGACTCTATCACCACTCCAAAGTCTACAAGGAAGATGGCCAATTAAAAAGGATCAACAATGAGATCCTTCTACACTTTGAGCCAAGATGCTCAGGTGGGTGTACCCTTGATTCACTTCTTGAAAGGAATCACTAAATTTTATACCACTATACCCTTTACTAACTGATTGAAAGATGTTATCATTTAAATGTGTGTGTGGTTGATGATGATGGACTGCTTCCAGAGAATGGACCAGTGCCTTAACCAGGGCATAGAGTCACTCACCAACATATATCAACTGAAAACCTCAATTCAAACACCCTTGAATTCAAAATAAATGCTTTGCCTATTATCCCTCTCCCTCACATACCATGACATCAAATCCTTATCTAGTCATAAACTCATTAAAATCACCCTAAAGTCTTTAATCCCAACTTTGTTAGAAACTCCGAGCTGATCTCACAATACTCTTTGTTTACCATATGCTAATCCACCTTATGACATTAACATATGTGAGTTCATAATCAAAACAAGAAGACAATCATCAATTTAAGACATGAATTCAAATGTATTCTCATTAACTTGTAGAATCAATACATTATCAAATAACAAAATGCTAGGAAACAAAAACTAGATCCAAGTTCTCCTTCTTCAATACAATATCATCAGCAGCCTGGGACCAAAAGAATTGGAACTCAAGAAATTTTTTGGAACCTCTACAAGTCAAAATACCACAATATATACCGCCAGTCATCTTGAAATCCCAAAATAGGGTGCAACAAGCTACAAATGACTAGGGTTAGGGTTTCACCCACTAAACCAACTGAAACAATCAAGAATTTACTACAGGGGATGAAAACTAGTTGGGCATGCCTGAGAAAGATTTGCACTTATGATAGATCTCTAAGAAAGTACTGCAAATCATGGAATTATATGTCAATCAGTCCTTTTAGCTACTTACAACATGCCTTGAGCAACATTTTCCCACACTCTTACGACACAAAAACACCTTTGCAGTCAATCATCAAGCCTGTGGACTCTACAGACGCACTGAGAAACCAACTTCACCAAATCTAGCTACTGAAACAATAAATTTTAGTCCTTTTTGTCTCTGGAAACCCTTCAAAAATTCAAATTTTGGAAGCAACAGCTATTTCCATGGCACTAGCAGAGAATCAACGGTCAACATTTAAACTTCGATCAACTTTAAAACATCGCTGTCAGATCTTTTTACTTTTCCCGGGCTTCCTGCGCTTTGTATTTCTTTAAACAAAATCGACAGTCGTCATTATACCACAATGCTAAAAGTTGAGCATCTTACCTCATTGGTATAATGAGAACCACATGATCTTCACAGACCTGTAGACACCTTACTCCTTTGAGAACTGCGGCCCCACTAACAACATCCAGCTCATCACCCTGCCGACCAATCAAAAACCTTACACACCAGCACCTTCTGACGACTGGGTCCACTGAGTAGTTTTCACATTAGATTCCAAATCAATAACTGTCATATGATCGCGAAGGGGAAGAATATTCCTTGTGATCATGCGACAACCACTAGATCTTCAAGTGACTGACAACCTGACGCCACCCTGCCACATAAGCCATTTCACCATCTATCTCCCTCTAAACTAATAGGAGAGGGAGAGGGTGTGTGTGTGTGTGTGTGTGAGAGAGAGAGAGAGAGAGAGAGTAGTGTAATATTACATTGTTTCATATTGACATTTGGTGTAGTCTATATATTGTGTGTGATATATGTCAATATGTAACAATGTGTGTGTCCACCTACACACACACACACACACACACTAATGAAACATTACTAGTTGCAAGTAACAACAAAGAACCAAATGATAAAGGGTCACTAAGGGTAATTCACATTAGAATTAGAATGATCTCTTGACTGCTTGATGTGTTTGTAATGCAAGGCGTGTTGGTACTCCAAAATGCTGATCATTTTGAGGCCAACTGACAGGCACAATAAATGCCTCTGTAATTCTGGTTCGATCAAACCAAGGCTAGTAGGCTTGAATCAAATATGTTGTTTGACTACACAAATATGCACATAAACAACAAAAATTCACTCCAAAGGGGTTATTGACCCTTGGAGGAAAAAGCAACTTAATATCCTAATTGTCAGATAATTTGAAATCTAAACTATGGCTAAGAATTAATGCTAAACCTAAATTAAAGCTTGATAAATAAGATAATAGATAGGATATGAAAATGAAATTAAAGGAATAGGATGTCAAAACTAGCAACAAATGATAAGATGACCAAATTCCACTTATCAATAAGACCAGTGCCTGTTGCACCCTGAGCAATAGAGTCAATCAAACCTGTTGGTTCCCAAAATAGCAGAATGGAATTATGCTTTCTCTGGCCAACGAAAAGGTTTAATTCCTCTGGAATTTAAACCTCTACAATTTAGGCTTTGATCACCAAGGCTGGTAGGCCTAATTTTAATATGCTTTCTCAAATGACTGAGTGAATTATGTAAACAAAATAATGTAGTGAATTGCTTTGATACAAAAAGATAATAAATCTTAACTAAATTTATAATAAAGACCAGTGCCTATTCCTTATCCTCAATATTTTTATTATGTGTGATTTCTTTAATTGATGATCAATGCTAAAATTCCTCTAGTTCAATCTATTAATGACAATGTGACACTTTAAATCAAAATGTATAACTTTGGAGACAAATTTAAAATAAATCGATCACTTCAAGAAAATGATTAATTAACAACAACAAACTAAAAAGGAAGACAACTATTCAAATGAAATTTAATCCTCAGAGGACAAACCAATTGAATCCTGTAGTATTCAAAAGGCACGCTTAGCCATACACAATGAGAAACCAAGTGAATATAGTTCTACAATTCCTATTTGATCTTGCGGTATAATAAATCAAATATCTTAAAGAAAGTAAAGATACTTTATCCAAAGAACCAATTCAAAATAACACAGAGGAACAGATATCACCGATAAATTTTGAAAAAAGATTTTGTATTAAGCTTGAAAAATCACTCGATCCACATGTATTGATCCATAGTATCCCATAAGGTTTTGGAATAAAAGCATGCACTGGTTTCAAATATTTCAATGTTGATAAAAAATGATGATGCCTTCTTTGTTACAAATGTTTCACTATAAATATATTTATCAAAGGTTTCATGTGAAAAGACATACCCTTTCATAAGACCTAATATTGGCAACTAACCCTAAAATACAATTAAACCATATAATGGTTTTAGGAAAAACATTTCCCGTACAATAAAATTGATTCGTTATAATCTCAGGTGCTTGTGCATAAAAATCCAACATTTGGTTCCTACACAAAAACATTCAAAATTAAATAAACTTTAAATAAAACTTAAAATTAAAATCATCATATCTAATAATGTTTTAAGTTTTCAATATGATCTCAATTCAAGATTATTTAATTATCAATTATTATATCAAATAAACATTAATTCAAGTCATGAAATAATATTCAAATGCTTATTTACAAGAAGTAAAATTTAGATAATCAATCATATGTACTTACTTTAATAATCCCATAAAAAGATAATGCACATAGTCATTCAATAGAGTATAATAAAATGAAAATTAAATATAAATATCAATAAAAAATATTTCAAAACTTGAAAAAAATAATAATCTTTTAATACAAATATACTTTTCACACTAATGGTTTCATGGTAAATAATACATTAAAATCACATTAGTAAGAAACAATACATTTATTTGTTCCAACAATTTTATTTTTTTTTAATTTTAAAAAAGGAACAATCTAATATTAATCCCATAATTCCCACCCATATTCTCAAAGAATAACATAGGACAATTGGTTAGGGGGTAGGAGGGTAGGTAGGTAGGAAAAAGGGGGTGGCTTGAGAGGTCGAGTGTTCAACTCCCGATCGCCACTCCTTTTTTCCCAATAACACAATTATTCTTTTATAACAATTTTATTTCAAAATATACATGCATTTAATTTATTGAAATAAAGATAGGGACTTGCATACACGCCTTTTTATCATTTTAATTATTAACATAGGGAAATTATATAAAATATGAAAAATGTATACTATACTTCCTTGATGTCTCATTCCTTTTGAACCTGAAATTTTCAGTGTCAACAAGGCATATTCAGGTCATCACGACGTCTATGTTTTGATGCTTATACAAACTGCTATATCAAAATGGACATGATATTCAGGCCATCTTGGCGTTTGTGCCTTGGTGCTTATATCTAATTCAACATTCCGAAAATAAAATCAATATTCATATGTCCATGGTTGCCTAATCAGTGGGTGTTGTATTGATTCCTATGCATACAAATCGATATTCATATGTCTATGGTTTCATAACTAGTGGGCATTGTATTGATTTATCCAGTTACCTAAAAATTCAATGATGAGAATGACCAACACATGATTAGTGACTAGGTCCTAGGTCTTAGGTTTGCATTTCATTTTGCATATCTCTTTGCATTCTGCATGTTTGCATCATCTCACAAATTGCTTGAACACTTAAATGATTCTTCAAAAACAAAAATGCTAAACATTGTATACACCTAAAAATGGTCACCTAGACTATTAGCCCCTTTTGCTAAATCATAAATTGCTTATTCTTGATCAAATCCTTGTGCTATCATTTATTCGATTATTTTCTATGGCCTAACCATTTTATCCTAAGTTTTTATTTATTTAAAAGGAATATTTCCTCCCCTTTTAATAAATAAAAAGCCCACCTTTTCCTCTTATCCTATGTTGCACAAATAAAGCATTTAATTCTTATTTATAAAGAAAAATAAAAATAAAATAAAAGAAAAAGTACTTTTTGTCTCACATGGACATAAATTAAATGCTCAACATAAAGTAAATGCTTCTAATTTTCTTATTGGAGGATATTTGTGCACAAGGATCAAGCTTCTTTTTTTTCTCCACTGTTGATTAAATCTTTTGCCTCTTAATCTCCATGGCCCATTCCTTTTTCATTCCCTATAAAAGGAGAGCTCTCTTCCTCATTTGTACACACAATTTTTATGTTATTGTTATGCTACAGGTTTTCTAGGTCATCTTGGAGCTTTTGGAGATATTCTTGCATCTAGGGTTTGAAGATTTGGAGCATTGTTGGCATTCATCTTGGATCTTCATCAACACTCTATCTTCTTGTCTTCATTCTTGCATCATCATGGCTTTCTTGCTTCATAGTTAGATTTCATTTCTTGCATCTTTCATTTTCATAGCTTAGCTTGCATTTTACTTTCATTTCCATAGCTTAGCTTGCATCTTCATTCTTAGCTAGCTTGCATTGCATTGCATTTCATTTGATTCTTGGGGATATTGGCATTCTTGCCCTTGTCTTCATTGAATCTCCCATTGCATGGTTTACTAGCAAGCTTATTGGCTAAATAGCTCTAGCTGAGAGCATTCTTAAAACCCTTGCACTCCATGCCTAGGGAGTTATGGATCGATTTGTGAGGCCTCATTCTTGAGTTCCCTTGCATGTAATGATTCATAGAAGTGTGGTCACATTTTCGCCATACAAGGTTCACTATCTTGGTCATGTGATATTAGAAGATGGGATCATAGTTGACCCATCAAAGATTAGAGCTATCATGGATTGGCCAACACCTACTACTGTGACCGAGGTCAGGAGCTTCATGGGTCTTACAAGCTACTATAGAGAGTTTGTTGAGGGGTTTTCCAAAGTGGCACATCCTATCACATCCATTCAATGAAAGGGAAATACTTTTGAGTGGACAGTGAGGTGTGAGAGATATTTTTAGGAGCACAAAAGAGCACTCACCAGTGCACCTATCTTGGTAGTGTCAAATCCTTTAGCAGAGTTTGTGGTTTGGACAAATGCATCTTTAGATGGGATTGGAGCAGTCCTTATGCAGGGCAGTCAAGCTATTGCATATGAGTCTAGGAAACTCAAGACTCATGAGATTAACTAACCTACCCATGACCTTGATCTTGCAGTAGTGGTGAATGCTATGGTAAGATGGGGGCATTTTCTTTTGGGGTATCAATTTGAGCTTCATTCAGACCATCAGAGTTTGCAGTACATATTTACTCAGTCGAATCTTAATGCTCAGTAGAGGAGGTGGATGGAGTTCCTTTGCGAGTATGACTTTGATGTTCATTACATCAAGGGTAAGGAGAACATGGTTGCAGATGCCTTGAGCAGGAGATGTCATGAGCTTTCAGCTATGACTTCTAGCACATACTTGAGAGGGCATATTTTGTAGCACTTGCCTAAGGATGGATTTTATTCAGAGGTATGTCAAATGGTTTAGGCTCAGAGACCCCTTGAGGGGAATACCCTAGATTCCTATGGTCTTCTTCATCATAGGGGATGTATTTATGTACCTTCTTCTGGTGGGTTGCATGATTTCATTATTCTTGAGGCTCATAGAGCACCCTATGTAGCGCACCCAAGAGTTAAGAAGTTACATGCAAACTTGAGGCATATTTTCCATTGGTAGGGTATGAGGATACATATTGTTGAGATTGTGACTAGATGCTTAGAGTGTCAGAGAGTTAAGGTGGAGTGCCACTAGCCAGGTGGGATTCTTTAGCCACATGAGGTACCCAAGTGGAAGTGGGACATTATATCCATGGACTTCATTATTGGTCTTCCTATTTCATCTTGTTGTCATGATGTTATTATGGTGACAGTGGATAGGTTGACCAAGGTGGCCCACTTTTCACCCATTCATACTACTTTCACAACTCTTACAGTGGCACAGGTATTCTTGCGAGATATTTTCAGACTTTATGGCATTCCTCGTAAGATTATATTTGATAGAGATTCTCTCTTTAATTCTTCCTTTTGGAGAGAGTTGCAGACAACTTTGGGCACCAGGCTCAATTTTAGTATAGCCTATCATCCTGAGATAGATGGTCAAATTGAGAGATTCAACCAGGTGTTAGAGGATATACTTCACATATATGTGATGGATCATCATGCCAGATGGGAGGAGTACTTTTATTTAGTGTATTTTTCCTATAATAATGGGCATCATTCTTCTTTGGGTATGCCACCTTATCATGCTTTGTATGGTAGACCTTGTAGTATGCCTTTGAGTTGGGATAGGATTAAGGATAGAGTAGTTTTTGGGCCACACTTGGTCAAAGAGATGGAGCATTAGGTAGAACTAATCAGGTAGCATGTTAGAGAGGATCAGGATAGGTAGAAGAAGTATGTGGATGCGAAGAGGACTGATCATGTCTACATGGTTGGTAATAGAGTCTTCTTAAGAGTGTAACCGCATAAGATCCCAATCCATTTTGGAAAGAGTTCTAAGCTCACACCTCACTTTGTTGGACCTTTTGAGATCTTAGAGAGGATAGGCCTAGTTGCATATCATCTAGCTCTACCACCTAGCCTATCACGCATCCACGATGTGTTTCATGTTTTTTTTTTGAGGAAATATATTGATTGAGATGCTTTACAATGGGCAGCTAGCACTGGAGCCCATATGTATTTGAGCTTGCAAGATGTTGGCCCTTTGAGGTTGAGAGATGGACCAAGTTAGGGTCCAATGGGATTGCTATGATGAGGTTACAACATCTTGGAAGGACGCAACACAGATGAGAGAACAGTATCCCCATCTTTTTTATGAACTCTAGGAGGAAGTTCATGCCTAAGGGAGAGGATGTGAGGCCTCACCCCATACCATCATTTCATAGTAGACTATTTCCACCTTATGATTATCATGATGATACAGTATTTTGTTATGTTGGACTATTTGGATAGTGATTTTATATTTTTGATACTATGTGATGACCTATGAATATGTGGATGATGATTTAGGATATATTTCCATGCTTTGATTTTTAGGTCTTGATGTTATGGTATTTAATGAATTATTTAATTTATAATATTATGCTTTAGTTTTATGTTGATGCAAGAAATGTTTGTGCTAGGAACATGGTTAATGAACTAGGTTATTTGATGTATGTATGTGTTCTTGAAATAACTTGATTAAAATTAAGAAATGGATTCTTGAGATTAAATGATTTTCATGTGATATTGTGTAGATGCAGTTAGATTATATAATATATATATATATATATATATATATATATATATATATATATATATATATATATATATATATATATATATATATATATATATATATATATATATATATATATATATATATATATATATATATATATATATATATATATATTTATTTATTTATTTATTTATTTGATCTTTCATGAGCTATTGATATTTTCATCTAGTGTGGAGGAAATTGACCATGGAATTACATAAGGGTAAACTAAAGATGGATGCATGTGAAAATCTTGTTAAGCCAAGGTTAAATCCAAAGGGAGAAATAACCTCTTTGTTATGTATAATGTTTTAAAGTAATGTCTGAATGTATTATTTAAATTTATTTTATTTTATTTTATATTTATGTCTACTTGGCATGCCATGTGTGTTGTGATGTTTTGTGACTTTATGTGGTCTCAATTGACACATGTGTAAATGAGTTGGCATGGCCAAGTAAATTGTTTATTGATTGTCTTCCACCTTTGAGTCACCTTGTAGAATCTCAAGGTTAGGTATCTTGGTTGTTGTACCTTGGGAGGAAATCTTATTTCAAATTTGTGTGGGTCAACTCTTAGTGGAATTTTGATAGGTTAAATTTAGCCCTAGAGGTTAGTTAAGGTTAAAATAAGATAACCCCATAGGTGCACTTTGGGTTGGGGGTCAAATTTTGACCAATAGAAGGTTTTTATCCCATTTTTGCCTCTTATAAAAATGTTTTTTTAGAATGTGACAAAATTGGGAAGTGTGTCATGTCTTCCTCTCTTGCAAATTTTGAATTTCCCTCTTGTTGCAGAGAGAACTCTTGGATATTATGTCCAATCACCTTTGAGGTTAGGTAGGATGTTAGGTAGGGTTTTCCTTTTAGTAGAATGGAGAGGAATTTGGTAGGTGGATTGTCCACTCTCCAATTTTGGAGACTTCTAGTGAACTTAGTAGGTTTTTGGTGGAATTAGCAAAGGAAGGCTTGTAGTAAGGGAGCTCTTTTCAACTTTCATTGTCATAGCTTGGAGAAAGGTCGGTGCCCTTTCATGGAAGACTTATTTTCTTTACTTGTATGTTTGTGTAGATTTTTGTGTGATGTTTGTAAATGGTTTTGTGAAGCTTCAAGCTTGTCTTTCATGACTTTTTGCTTAGTTTATTTTGTTGGTTTTGTCTTGTTTCTTTGTTTTGTTGGGGTGTGCAAGGCTAAACTCACCATTTTGAGGGTGAAGGAATTTAGTTGGAAATGCCCAAATAGTGTAGAGTCCTTCCTCATGGAGGAAAGGGATAAGGCATGGATGTATGGGTTTTATGTTGCCATATTATCTTTGTATCTACCTATTTGGGGGGCATAACAGGTTTTACATGTGTATGGAAAGTGGAAGGAATGGTGTTTTTTTTATGGCCTTGTGAAGGCAATGGTATATGGTTTTGAGCCTTGTTGAAGGAATGGTAATATTTTTTTTATGGCTTCTCCTACTTGGGTTCATTTCCACCTTCACCCCTTTTATGGGTCCAAGGTGACCCAATGTGTAAATCCATGGGAAGGAAATTTTATGTTAAATATGTGTTTTCTAGTTTTTATTTGAGTATGTGTGTTTGAGCATTATTGTACCCACATCCATATTTGTTTCCCCAAGCTCGGGGGTGGCCATGTAATGGCCTAGGTTGGGAGGTGAGCCTCCATGGTCAAGCGGTTTCTTTTTGCAAATTTCTATTTGAAGAACTTGTTGGTTTTGTTGAAGGAAAAAGGATTTTAGACATCTATTACTTGCAAATTTTTATGTTGTAAAAAGGGCTAGAAAGCCATGTGAAAAAGAGTAGTGTAAAAGGCCATGTAAATGCCTAAAAGCATGTAAAATGATTGTAAAAGTTTGTATTTGAATGTGTAATGTTCTCCATAAATTTCTATGTATTTCTAAAGAAAGAGAATGTAAAAAAGATGATTCCTTATACTTTGAATGCAAAAGAAAGCTTGTTGTTTTGTTTTCCCATATGCAAGAAAAGTTAGATTTTCCTTATGTTTGATAATCTCTCCCTATGTAGACTAAAGTTAACTTCAAGCATTTATTCAAAAGAGAAAAGTAAGGTAGATTTGCTTTCCTAATAGTCTGTGTTAGAAATGATTTCATTTTCTTATCATGTTAATCCAAAATAAAGTCTTGAATATACACCTATGTATATATACTTGTGTATATATACATAGATGTATATACTCTATTGGAATACTTTTCTATGTTGATTCTTTAAAAAAATGGATTTACTATTGCAACTATTTCATGTTTTACCTCAAGGAGGTATATATATCATTATGTATATATGTATATATCTATGAGTGTGTGTGTGTGTGTGTGTGTGTGTGTATACAATGTGTATATACTAGGATAGATACTCAATGGACATGTCATTCTTCTTTTGTAATATATATATAGATATATTTAAATATATTAATATATATATACATATATATACATATTTATTATATATATAATATTATATATACTTATATATTAATATATATAAACATATATATTAATATATAATATATATATATAATATTATATACATACTATAATAATAAAAAATAATTTATAAACCTTAATAAAAAAATGAAATGAAATTTAATAAAATTTAAAAAAACTCTACACATGTATGCGGTGGGATTGTGCCCACCGCAACCCTCAAAGGGAAGCTATGGCATAGCCACCACATCCCCTTTGGGGAGTGGTGGACCTACCACCACCACCCCCTTGGGGGAACGATGTGTAGGGCCCCCCTACCCAATGGGGTGCAGGAGGCCAGTCCCCCGCATTCCCAATGGGGGGTGCGGGTGGAATAGACCTCACCCTTCCGCCATGTTGTGTATGAAGGTTGGTCCGCTACAACAGTCGGCGTACGGACTTCCCTAGGGGGATTTAAATAAAATTATATATTTTATTTTATATTATATTATGTTTTTTTAAAACAAAAAAATAGCATTCTTCAACTATGTAAAAATTAAACTTGCAGCATATATATAGTTGAAAACAAAAGGAAATTTTAGATAGACTATGTATATCACAGAGCATTATTTCCTGAGTTTTTTAAACAATAGAACAGAGAATTAAATCTGACATTTATGGAAAAACTATAGTAGAAAACATCTAGCTATTATTTACCTTAAAGGAGGATTTATGTTGTTGTAGATTTCATTGTTTAAACCTTGTAGACCTTTTGTGCAAATCTGAATATTCTTCATTGAAGTAGTCTTATGGCATATATACACAAGTATATATGTATCTATATACACATGTGTGTGTGTATATACACACATGTATACTTGTGTGTATACAAATCTTGAGTTTTTCTTCACCTTTTCTCCAAGGCCAAACCTCCATTGCCAAAATGGTGAGATTAGGGTTTTGGCAATGTTTTATTTTTAGGTCTAACCCTAATTTCATTAATTATATTTTTCCTTTAAATCTGGTTTAGCTTTTAATCACTGTTTATTTTATTTTAATGACTGTTGACTTTGCACAGTCGCTTTATTGAAATTTGTTTTATTATTATTATTTTATTTTCTTGAGATTTTAAAAAGATTCCCTTTTATTGATTATTAGGATTTTAAATATTTGGTTATTGGATGACTGAATTTAATTTAATTTTAATTTTATTAATATTATATTATTAAATAATGGACTTTATTATTTTAATATTATTCTTGAGATTTGTCAATTTCAGATTTAAAATTTTAATATTTATTTCTAATTGAATATTATTATTGTTTTAATATAAAGTTGGTGATAAATTTAATATTTAATATTTAAATTGATATCATTATTTTTAATATTTAAATGGATTATTCTAGGGGAGATTAATTAATTGTCCAAGGTGGGACTTAGGCAAATTATTTCTCCCTTAGCATTAATGTTAAAATTTAATATTAATATTTTTTTATATGGTTATTAAATCCTTTTAATGTATAAATTAAATCTAATAAACTTTGGAGCTTTATGACTTAAGTAAAAATATAATATTTTAATTTAAAATATTTGAACATTATTAAATTAATGGGTAATAATTTCTCAACCCTATTTTTTTCAAGGCTTATTATCTTGGTTTTATTTTATCTTTTATATATTGAGGTTATTTTGTAAATTCTAACCTAATTAGTAACCTAGTTTGCGATAGGTTCATTAGGGTTACTAATGTGATTGAATTAATCTTTATATTGAATTAACCCTTTTTGGATGTGTTGACCCAACCTTTGACTCTTTATCTTTATCTATGTTTTGATGTCTCTTTGGGATATCTCTTTTATTAACTCTTATTTTAAACTTAGTTAGGGTTTCTTAGAGACCTGGTTAGGGTTTCGAGTTAACTAATGTGTTAACAATCAAGGTATGTTGGAAAGCTAGTGTGTGTCATGATACCTCTTGTGAGTTAACTTGTGTTGTGTTATGTGTTCATTCTTGTTGAGTGAACCTTAGTGTGTTAGCTTTGTTGCCCTTTTGTGCTTTAAAAAAAAGTTGTTGTGTGTGTTTTGCCCTAATTTTTGGGCATAACAAATCCACTTATCCAATATCCTTTCAAGCTAAAAAAAATATATACATCCTTGAACTATCCATATCAACCCATCCATATGAACCATCCATATCAACCTTATTCACCCACTAATCCCAAGTCTTTTGGAAGCAATTTGGATGTGCAATAGAAAACCATAAATCCAAGAATCCACTTATATATGAAGATCACTATGTCCAATATAATCGATATGTGAATACAAAGAAAAAATAAATATTCAAGAAACCACAAAGGTCCATCAAGAAAAAATAAAAATCAAAGAAAATGTGGATTCCCAAGTCACTTTTTAAGGACTTGCATATAAAATAACAATCAAAGTTGACATTCAAGCTTCCAAAGGCTTCCACTCCATATTCTCCCAAATATATTCCATCTTATCTATTTATTTTGGGTCCTTATGTGCCAAGATTCATATCCTCTCGTACATCAAATTTTTTAGTTGTTTCACCCATTTTTGCTCCATTATTTGACTACCCTTCAAGGTGTGTGTCGATTTTGATCTTGTTAATGCTTCTTATCCTCCTATTCATTATCCTTCCATTCCCCTTCTCACACCCACACACAGAAATACTTCTTATCCTCTCATTCATTATCCTTCCATTTCCCTTGTCCAATCCATCACATAAATCTTTAGCCACCCTTTACCTTATCCATCATACCACCTTTCCATCACCCTATCAACATATTTGAGCATACCTTTCAATGACCTTGGCCTGTCATATAATACCTTTTAAAGGACTATCCAAAGAACATGAGGCTTGAGTCTCTCCAAAAGTCCAAAATACAAAAAAAAATTAAAAAAGAGAAAAAAGTGCCTTGGTGAAAACTTGGTAAACAAAAACCTTGGTAACAAAAAAAATTCAAAATGAAAAAAATAAATAAAATAAAAATAAAGAGATATAAATTCATCTTATAGTGAAAACCACTTCTTTTGGCACCTTGGGAAAGTACCATAATGAAAACTTGGCAAACAAGCATCATGTTTAATTCCTTCCTCTTGCACTCTACACTAGGGGCCAAGTCCCATTCATCATATCCTGCATCTTCCTACCATTTATCTCACTTGCATCCATATTGCCTCTTCAACCTTTGATCTTGACAAGGTTATACATATCCATGAGCATCATGTATGTTTACATCTATTATCCTTTCCATCAACTTGTTCAATTGTTGCATCCGTGTTACCCTATCATGATCTTTCTTATCCCAAGTCAACCATCACTTGTAGCCTCCATAGAGCCTTATCTTATCCATATCCTATCCAAATTAATCCCTTGGTCTTGATCTAAATGAATAAATCTATAACATGTTATCAAAAGTCTCTTGACATATCCACTCTTTTGGACCACATGCTTTTCATGACATCGGGTCAATACCCTATATGCTATCCAACACCACATCATTGGCCTACATTGCTCTATCCTATTTACCTAGCTTGGGAAATCTTAAGGAGGTTGTCTTTGAGGGTTGCATTCATTTTCTTCATTCATCATTCATTGGATTGCTAATTCATTTTTCATATCCTATACCTTGCTAGACATTGGAGGTTGTCTTTGAGGATTGCATTCATTTTATTCATTCATCATTCATTGGATTGCTAATCCATTTTTCATATCCTATACCTTACTAGACATTGGAGGCAAACCAATGTGAACTTAGAGTCGGTAATCTCTAAAATCTAAAAAATGAAAAATTATTCTTTTTAAAAATCTAAAAACATCTCAAATCTTTTTAAAAATTCAAAAAAAAATTTAAAATCTTTTAAAAATCCAAAAACATCTAAAATATTTTTATTTTATTTTTTTAAAAATCAATCTTAAATAAATAAATTCTTAAAAATTCCAAAAATCATAAAATCTTAAATAAATTATCAAAAGCTACATGGTCCTCTGCATCATTGTTGGGGGCACTAATCTAAACTCAATGAGCTTATCAAAGAAAACATCAATTGGCACAAATCATCGCATCAAAACCAAAAAAAAATGCAATTGAACTTATTGATCAATATTACATTCCAAATATCTAAACAACAACATTTGACATAAAATCAAATCTTCAAATATAAAATTAGATCAAAATATAAAAAGCTTAAACATAACTAAGGATTAAAAAATAGATGAAGTTCTACTTGAATTATGGATCTACAAACAAAAAGCAAAAATGTTCAAAGTGTTACTAAATTGTTTTTGGAATCGTGTCTTTTCAGCAAATCGATGATGCTTTTGACTAGATGAGCAATGATGAAGGCATGATATTTTCTTCATTTTTGTGTGAGTGCTTGTCAGATTGATTCATATCAGTATGCATGTTTGTCTAATGACATGATCATCAATGAATCATCGAGGACATTTGCATATGAAAGGGATCAATTCTTTGTTTGTTTACTTCCAACACTAAAATCTGAGGAAAGTGGTATTCATATCATCATGATTGAAAATCTAACTAGTGAGGGTTGTACCAATATCATGTTATCAAAATCTCAATGATGAAAAAAGAAGCATCCTTATGATTAAAAGAGACAGCTAGTTGCATCCATATAGATTAATTTTGCATGTTAAAAGTTGTAGATTTTCCATAATCAAGGGGTAGAGTTATCATCATAAAAAGACCATACCAAGGTACATTAATGTATATATTAGAATAAATCAAGGTACATCATCAAATGTCTAGAAATATACATCAGCAAATGTCCATCAATATATAATCAAAGTCTTAATCAATGTCATCAAATGTGTGAAGTACATAACTATAAAAGGAATCATGTCCATCAAATGACCAATTCTACATCAAGTACATCATCTATATTCAATCATGTTGATCAACTAGGGGAAACCTAATTTTCTTCATCACCTATATCTATATCTGCACCTATACCAATGGATGACCCTTCTCTTGTACCAATCCCTAATTTTCCATCGTGAGAATATCCAATTAACCTTGTATCATCAAAAACATAACTAATTGTAATACCCCAAAACTGGGCTATAAGTTCATTAATCTCCTACATCTTCAATTCGAACGAAATCAACATCAAAGTCCTAATCTAAGGCACATCTAAACATCATCGAATCATAATTGATTATCTTAAATTCTACATCGGGGAATATTCCTAGTAATATTCCTAATCATCATAATTATCTTTAATTTTATAATTATTTGGCAATAAATCACATTTATCCTAGAATTTGATTAATTAAATATTTTGCATATTTAATTAATTAGATTTAAAATTTGCCACTTAATTATTTAATTAAATTTAATTCTATCTATTATTAATTGTATTATTTAATTTTGACAATAAATCTAATATCTTATGAATAATTGATTAAATTCTTATTTAATTGATTAAAGCAGGTTGTCATTATTTAATAATATAGTTAATAAAAGTTTGATAAAATAGTTAATTAACCCATAAATTAATTATTTTATTTCAAAAAGTAGTTAAGTTGAGAATAAATCACTTTATTTATTTATTAAATCATAATTATCCATGTGCACATTCAAGGACCAGTTAAACTCAAAATTGGAAAATCAATGCAAGTTGTTAGCTTTTTGAAACTCAACATCTTTTTGAGCTTTAAAGTGGATCTAAACTTCTAATTCGAGTTGAACTATGCTTTTGCATGATTTTGTGACTTAATTATCTGTTATTTAAAAATAACTCAAAAATCAACCTGAGTTATTTGAGTGATTTATGGCTTTTTCTCATGCACCTCCAAAGCCCTGGATTTCTATAAAAACAAGGCTCAACTCTTCATAATTCATCTCTCAAATTTGTATCCAAGCATCTCATATTTTTGCACAATCACGTTGGAGAATTGGAATTGGGAGAATCAAAGCTTATTGCGAATCAAGGCTATTGTGAGATCAATTTGTTTATTTTACATTCATTTAGATTCTTTTTCATATCATTGTTAGATCATTTTAGCAGATCAATTTCCATATTAGCATAGATTCATATTAGTTTTCATCATATTATTGCATAGAAAATACCAAAAAAAAATAAAGATTAATTGCATTCATATTTCATATCTAGATCAATTGCATTCAAATCCTTCATTTAGGTGTCGTCTAGGTCGCTGATCTCGATAACAATCTGAGAACATTAATCTTGCACCTACTAGAAGGCAGTAAATCGCTTGGTTAGATTAGATTTCAATTTTGCATGATTTTGATTATAGCTAACCTCTAATGTTTTACTGAAGTGTTGTGTCTACAAATCATATCAGGGAAGGTACAGTAAAAAATTTAGAATTTTTTGAGATGTTTTGAATTTTAAATAATTTTTTCTTAAAATTCTGGAAAAAATTAATATCTGACGTAAATTAGCATATTTTTTGGAAATTTTTATATTTTTGAAAAGCTCTTTAAATTCTACAGGGGGTCCATTCTTTGTGTTTTAAATTTGGACATGATATCATAGCTCAAATAGTCAATTTACAAAAAATGGTATGTTTTGATAAAATAGGTCTCTAGGGCACAAATGAAGAGATTTTTCTAAAATTTTTGCATTTTTGGAAAGGTGTCTATTTTTTAGTAGGGGTCTCTATTCTGAATTTCTATTTTTGTGGCCAAAATCATATCAAAAAAATTAGATCTTGTTGACTAGGTCAAATGCATTGCAAAAAAATTAAAATTTTGTGATGGGTATACACTTATTTTTCATATGATTCAATGCATGATATGAGTTGTCATTTGGATTAATTTCTGGTTATTATTGCTCCTAACAATTGATTTTTAGATCTAACCCTAGGGTTTTCATAAGTTGAATATACCTTGCATATCTTGTTTGCTTCTTGGCTTGTTGGAGAGTTTGTAGCTTGCTTGCATAGTAAAGCTCAACAAAAAATGCTAAAATAAGGTAAAATCTACTAAGCGCGTTGCAAGGATCCCAGGTATTCTCCTTCATCTAATGACATTTCAATTTGGACTTAAAATAAATCTCTTATGTGTCAAGTTTGTGTGCATCTTTTCATGCTTTTGATCTATTTTTACACACTTGCATAATTGATACTAGGTTGTGACCCCTTAAGGATTCATTAAGTAGTCTTAGAATACTTGTGATTGATCTTGATTTCTATCTTTGGTTATTGGACTCACTAATCTGTCGGCCCCTCATTTCCACCCCGTGGTTGCAATCTCAGCGCCATAAAGGAGAGGGGTCAACAGGACAGAAGCGTTAAGTGTTCCACTTGGCAACCCTTTTGTGCTTTTAGGAACTCACTTGTTTTCTAAGCTGGGGACTCATTTTTAGCTTGTGTGAGGTGTTAAGTGTTCCACCTTGTGGACTCATCTCATATTCACTTTAAGCGTTAAGTGTTCCTCTTTCTTCTTTTTGGGTACTTTTGGTAGATTTGCTTTCGGGAATATGTCTGTGCTCACATAGTAATTAGGCCTTATGAACACTATTCATGATTCTTGAGAGATTGGATTCCTAGTGAAATCTTTCTTGATGACAGAATCCTTGTAGGTAGGGAGGATACTTAGTGCATTTCACATTCAACTTGGTTAGTGTGTCTTCTCTTATTGATTGATACATTCTCTCCCAGGAGAGGTTGATAGATCACGTGGGGTTGACATCATGAGCTTTGGTGAATCAAAATTGGTTAGTGCACCTTCTCTTATTGATTGATACATGCTCTCCCCGGAGAGGTTGATAGATCATGTGGAGTTGGCATCATAGACCTTGGTGAAGCAAAACTTTGTCTTAGCGTGTCGGATTAATCTGCTTGCTTTGTTTGGGTTAAAAGTGAAAAGGTGTCAAAAACCTTGGATCTGGAGCCAAGTCCCCTTGTGGTATACTATTGTGAGTCATCTTTAGAGAGGGTTAACCGTAGCAAACAATCCCTTCACAGGGAAAATTGCGTTGATGGAACCTCAAGCGGTAATAGCCATTTTCACCATGGTAGTGACAGCCGCTATATAAATGTCCTTTGTGGAAGAAATCTCCACGGGTATGGTTCATTGTTGGGTTGTCAGATCTCCCTAGCAGCTCCTGAAGATTAAGTTCTCAGACTGTGTCAAAACCCTGGTGCACCGAGATTGGAGTTCACCCCTTTGGATCATAAAATTTGCAGAGTCAAACCATTACTAAAAACCCTAGCGAGGCCAAATTTTTATTTTATAGGGTATATGTGCGTTATTGCAAAACATTTTTGGAACATACACTATTAGCGCTTTTGAGGATTAGAACGAATAAGTCACTTGATTGTTCATGTGCAAGGTTGCTTTTGCCCTTGTTCATTGTTTTCAGACATGCTTGAAATCACTTGCTTGTTGTTTTGCGTGCTTGTTTATCTATCTAGTTATTGAAAATAGACAAATCTGTTACAATCCTCAAATCTGGACATTAAAATTTGCAAACAATTCAAATCTAAAAACTCAAAATTTGCAAAATCTGAAGTAAAATCCTTTTCTGGAGTCAAAATTCATCTCAGGAGGTCAGAAAGTCATATGAGTTTCCATCAAGTGTTGTTTCATTACAACCCATCTATCGTATGATTGGGTACCCAGTGTCGTACAAGTTTCCATGCCAGCAAATTCTCAAAGTCAAAATCTTGCAACTATCGTACGAGCTTTTCAACTGTTGTTTCATAGCCTACCCACTGTCGTATGAGTCTGCAGAGTGTCATTGGAAAAATTTTGAAAGTTGTCAAAAAATTGTCAGAATTGCCAGATACTTCAGCTTTTTATAGCCTGTTTCCAAAATCTGTCATACAAATCACTGTGTCAAGAACATATCAGTAGCTATCAAGAATCAGTACACATGTCTCAAAGAATCAGTACACAAGAGGAAGAAGCTCTAATCACCGCTATGATGAAGCAGCTGCAAGCTATGCAAGTCCAGCTTGACAAACTTGAGAAAGAAAAGGAACCTAAAGAGTTCTCCATGGAATCTCTATACTCTTTTCCATTTGATAAAGACTTGTACATGTCACCATGCCCCCAGATAGAATTTGAGCAATGTGATAACCCTTATGATACCTCTTCCATGGAGAGTGACACATCCAGCTTTGGAGACTATGATGACTATGATGATAGACAATGTAATGATACCTATGACACCTCTATTCCTAAGAGTCCTCCTCGTTGTGTGTTCCTACTTACCAAAAATGGGCCATCACATTGGATAGATCATGATGGTGATCCATATGATTCTGATTTTGAAAGAGATTTTGATGGCTTTTATGGACAATACCTTGATTATGATCCATCTACTACTGCTGAGGACTATAAAATGCATCGTGCTAGCTTGAAACGTCAATATTATAAGAATCTCTCCTCTAAGAACTCTCAGGCTGAAAATAAAGATTACACTCTCAAGCAAGATCATTTTAATGTTGGACCTTTGTCTTGTGATGGTTCCCTTCCATCCCCTACTTCCTCCAGTACCCGTACATTTCCTAAAGCTTTCGAGTCTTTCAAATCTTTCACAGAACCTTCATTCGACGCAAGCCTTGATACTTTTCATGTGGTTCCCTATAGTTATCCTCCAGGGCTACCTCTTAAAGATACTCAAGCTAACCTTCACTTGGCTACAAATACTTTTAATAATGCTAAACCTGAAGAGCCTAAGCCTTTATATGCTATAATGCCTACCCCAACTAGTCCTCCACCATCTCTGCAACAGTCTTCCATACAATCCCAACATGCTTCCTTGTCCTTAGAAGTGGCTCCATGTCAAGAGGATTCCAAAAATGATGAAGAAAAGAACATAAAGAAAGATCAAGATCAAGAACCCTCCATGTCATCCAATCCTTTTCATGATGTCTCTTATCCACTTCATGGTTCTTTTGATCCTATAGACCCTTTTTCATGCATTCCACCATGTCTTAAGTCTTCTCCTAAGCAAGATCAGGCTACTACTTACACTATTGAGCTTATTGACAATCAAAATGACCTTACTACTCTTGCGCTTTCCAAAGATGATACTTCCATTAAGGTTGTTAAAAATGGTGTTGTGACTTCCAATGTTAAGCCTATTGAAAATCAAAAGAAAAATTATGTGCTTGTGCTATCCAAAGATCCTTGTCAAGATCAAAGTCTTCCATCTTCTTGTTCTACCACTCCATGTTCACTTCCACTTTCTACTCTTCCTAAGTCTTTGCAAGCTTTGAACAATCCTATCAAAGAAGGTGCTCATATTCAAGATGTCCACGATTCTATTGAAAATTCTAATGCTCACTCTAAAGATGCTGATATCCTTGGTTGTCATATAGATGCTGATGAACTTATTGATTATCCTTTTGCATCTTCCACTTCCATCCTTGGACCTCCTCCACCAATACCAAACTCTTCATGTCTTCCTTCCATCTTGGGTCCTTATGTCCCTTCACTTTCCCCTCCTAACTCTCCTAATTTACCATCTATCTTGGGTCCTTACATCCCTCCATCTCCCATCTTTCCTCAAGATCAACATAGATGCATACCCTTGAATCCTTTTCATTCACCCACCCATCTAAACCAGTCATATCCTCCTTCTTCCACAAGTCCCAAGTCTTTTGGAAGTAACTTGAATGTTCAATACAAGAAAAAGAAGCAATACAAGAATCCATCAAAAAAAGAAGATCACCATGTCTCCTTTAATCGACATGGAGGCATAAAGTCAAAAGAGATATCTAAGAAAAAAAATACAAGACAAGTATGGGTTCCAAAATCTATCATTAAAGATATTCTCTCTAGATCATCAAAAAGAAATGAAAAGCCTATAGCTAAATGGATTCCAAAGTCTCTCTTGAAAGAGACTGGTGTTGGGCAACAAGTGAAGTTGACATTCAAGCTTCCAAAGACTTCCACTTCATCTTCTTCCAAAAGCATTCCTCCATGCCATGCGCCTAAACCACAACCTCTACTATCCATTCACCATATTCCTTCACGTATTCCTTCATTCATGATTCCTCCATCCTCTCACCACCTTTCAAGGTATGTGTTACATTGATCTTGCCTTCCTTTCCATCTACCCTTTCACAATCCTCCCATGCATTATCTTTCTACCTTCTATCATTTTTCCTCATTTGCCTATTCCTCCTATCTTCCAACCTCACTCGCTTTTCATAAAAACTTATCCTCCATTTTTCTCTTCCATTTCCCTTTCCCTATCAGCATCTTTGACCATATAATTTTGAATCCTTGGCATATCATGGTTTATCCTTTCAAGGAGCATTATCTAAAAGCTTGCCTTCTTCTAAAAAAATAAAAAAAATAAAAAAATTGAAAATGTGCCTTGGTGAAAACCTGGAAACAGGCACCTTGGTAGCAAAAGTAAAGAGAAATAAATTCATCCTATGGTGAAAACCACTCCCTTGTGGCACCTTGGATAAGTACCGTGATGAAAACCTGGCAATTAGGCATCATGCGTAGTTCTTCTACATATTTCATCCATTTCATCTTCTCTCTTTGATCTTGACAATGTTGATCTATACACGAACATTTGGCTATCTTGTGAGCTATCTTACGGCAATCTTTCTTTCATTCCCTTCCTACTTAGCCTTCATATCCATCTTCCTCCATTCATTTTCTCTTATCACCATCCTTTTCCCCTTTGGTCTTGATCTAATAGAAGAAAGAGTAAAACACGGTGCTACGAAGCCTCTTGACATTTCTACTCCTTTGGATTGCATCCTTTCCTACTCTTGCATTACGCTTTTGTGACTTATCCTATGCTAGCCTTTCATTGCTTGTCCAAATGCGCTTTACATGATAATTTTTTTTTCCTAGCTTGGGTATTCTTGAGGAATTTTTACTTGGGGATTTCTTCTATTCATTCTCCTTCATTCTCTTGTCTTCCATTTCTTCCACCATCTTATCAATCCCTCTTATTCTCCACCTTGCTCGACATTGGGACTGTACGATATGATCTTTCTTGGGAGTTTGCAATGGAAAAAGATGCTATCAAGTATACCAAGTATCAGAACCAGTATCAGAACAAGTATCAGAATAAGTATCAGAACAAGTGTCAGAACCAGTATCAGAACCAGTATCAGAATAAGTATCAAAACTAGTATCAGAACAAGTATCAAAACACCTACTGGGGCTACACCTTTCACTTTAGTTTATGGGTCTGAAGCGGTACTACCTATTGAGGTTGAAATCCCATCACTCAGAATCAGAATGCATGGTCCAGTAACTGATGATGACTACAGAGTGTCTAGGTTGCAAGAACTTGAACTACTAGATGAGCGCAGACAAGCAGTGTATGATCATCTTAGAGTATATCAAAAGAGAATTTCTAGACGCTACAACAAGAAAGTCAGACATAGAGAATTTCAGGTTGGCGATCTAGTCTTGAGAGAAAATCCTAAAAATTAATCCCATCGAGAATGCAAGGGGAAGTTTGAACCCAACTGGCTGGGTCCCTTTGTAATCACTGCTACTTTTGGCTCTGGTGCCTATCAACTCTCAACGACTGAAGGAGAACAGCTCTGAGAACCCATCAACATTCTCCATTTGAAGAAATTCTATGCCTAAGGCATTCAGTCTATGGTTAAATATCCTGAAAAAATTATAAAAATCAGAAAAAGTCCTGAAAAAATGAACATCTTGGTGAAAACCTAGCAATAGGCACCTTGATGATTCACAAAAAAAAATCAAAAAATATCAAAAATGAAAAAAAAAATGAAAAAAAAAAACAAGTGCCTTGGTGAAAACCTGGAAACAGGCGCCTTGGTAGCAAAAATAGAATCTCTGCCAAGATGGTGAAAACCTGGCAAACGGGTGCCACTTGTTCAAAATGCTCCATCTATCAGCACAATCTTGGTCTTTCCCAGCTTTCAGTCTTGCTTGAGTTTGTACATATCTCCCGGCTTGTTTCTGCATTTTCAGTTTTCAATAAGTCGGTCTGTACACCAATCAGCTCAAGCATCTGTATCCTATCAATGTTTAACACTTGGGGGCAATCAATGTCATATCCTATGGTCTCCTATGTATCTTAGATGGATCATATCTAGTCAGAGTCCTTTAAAGCTTCATGTGAGTCAGTCATTTAGTCTTGTCTCCAGAAAGGATTTTGCATCTACAACACAGCAATCAAACATCAAAACTCAACTGAAAACAATCTATGCTTTTTTACATGCTTTTATCTCCTTGTATGCTTACTGATTCACATTGAGATTTTTGCATATTGTGTCCCTTTGAGCTCTTCGATGATGTCCTTTATAGGATTTAGAGAGTGATGACTGGGGGCATAATCTTTTCTTTGTTTTCTACTTGTATGTGAAAATCTAACAACTTTGGAAATTCTGGATTGAAATGGTGTCTGACTATAAGAGCCTCTATCTCAAATTGGATGGCCATGCGTACCTCGACCATAGATACCAAAAAAATTCAAGGAATTTTGATCTAACTATTGTCTTTTTGAGTGAGTTCTTTCTCCTACTGTGGAACGTGATCTTGCCTAAGGATGTGAATGATAAAGGGTCACTACGGGTAATTCACATTGGATTTGGAATGATCTCTTGACTGTTTGATGTGTTTGCAATGCAAGGAGTATTCTGGTCATCATGACGTTTATGTTTTGATACTTATACAAATTGCTATATCAAAATGGACATGATATTCGGGTCATCCTAGCGTTTATGCCTTGGTACTTATATCTAATCAGACATTCTGAAAATAAAATCAATATTCATATATCCATGGTTGTTGACCAATGGGTGTTGTATTGATTCTTGCGCATACAAATCGATATTCATATGTCTATGGTTTCATAGCTAGTGGGCATTGTATTGATTTATCTGGTTACCTAAAAGTTCAATGATGATAACAAATCGACACATGATCAGTGACTAGGTCCTAGGTCTTAGGTTGCATTTCATTTTGCATGTCTCTTTGCATTTTGCATGTTTGCATGATCTCACAATGGCTAAACAAACTTCAATGCTTAAACAATTCTCCACTTGTCTCTTCAAGTCTAACAAGAGCTAAATCTCACACGAAGGTTCCTCCAACAAAACAACAAGTAGAATCCTTTTTCGGGATCAAAATCAAAATCTGAGATCATTCATATTATTCACTGCTTGCATAATCGACCTTCCATCATCATAGAAATTTAGTATTGAACTTAACTGATTATCTTCCATCAAACTATCAAAATTTCAACTTGGTCAACTATGGTCAACTCATGGTTTAACCTAGTCAAACTTGGTTTTTTGGACCTCCAAACGATGCAGAATGCATTCCCAGACGTGTTTAACCACTTCTCACATCAATTAACATGCTTCTGACCTCTCAATGCTGACTTTTCTTGTCAGCTTTCAATTTTAATCCCGAAGGGCGCATGGTATTGCACATCATTCAAAGTTTGTAAATCAAATTCTATCAATCTTTCCTCAGTAATCAAGACAACAATCACATCTAGTTAATGAATCATCAAAAGTCCTCATCGCTCGAGGCAAATCTATCATCACTTGGGGCATATCAGATTCATCAAGATCCATATCAATCTGGTATTCTTCTAATCTTGTAAACTATATCAGTTTTTGCAACCATCAGATCATAGTGTTCTTTCCTTGGTTCTTCGGCAACTGAAGGGTTTGGATGTGATACTTGCTAGTTCTGCTAAGACAATCGAGTCTAGAACAGGTCACTCACTTCTTAGCAATCCTAAGGTTTGGAATCAGGTGTTATGACACTTTTTCACAATCATCGGTTCATCGCTGTTATAGTGAACATTATCTTTGGTCATTCAGGACCTATTATCTCCATATCAAATCAATATCAATCAGCTTCTGTCTCATATCAATTATCAATTTCAAACATCAGTTTCATATCTTTATCAAACATAGACTTTCTTCGAACCACTGCGCTTCGCACAGTAATTCAAAGAGGGGCAAAATGTAATACCCCAAAAATGGGCTATAAGTTCATTAATCTCCTACATCTTCAATTCGAACGAAATCAACATCAAAGTCCTAATCTAAGGCACATCTAAACATCATCAAATCATAATTGATTATCTTAAATTCTACATCGGGGAATATTCCTAGTAATATTCCTAATCATCATAATTATCTTTAATTTTATAATTATTTGGCAATAAATCACATTTATCCTAAAATTTGATTAATTAAATATTTTGCATATTTAATTAATTAGATTTAATATTTGCCACTTAATTATTTAATTAAATTTAATTTTATCTATTATTAATTGTATTATTTAATTTTGACAATAAATCTAATATCTTATGAATAATTGATTAAATTCTTATTTAATTGACTAAAGCAGGTTGTCATTATTTAATAATATAGTTTTTAATAAAAGTTTGATAAAATAGTTAATTAACCCATAAATTAATTATTTTATTTCAAAAAGCAGTTAAGTTGAGAAAAAATCACTTTATTTATTTATTAAATCATAATTATCCATGTGCACATTCAAGGACCAGTTAAACTCAAAATTGGAAAATCAATGCAAGTTGTTAGCTTTTTGAAACTCAACATCTTTTTGAGTTTTAAAGTGGATCTAAACTTCTAATTCGAGTTGAACTATGCTTTTGCATGATTTTTGTGACTTAATTATCTGTTATTTAAAAATAACTCAAAAATCAACCTGAGTTATTTGAGTGCTTTATGGCTTTTTCTCATGCACCTCCAAAGCCCTAGATTTCTATAAAAACAAGGCTCAACTCTTCATAATTCATCTCTCAAATTTGCATCCAAGCATCTCATATTTTTGCACAATCACGTTGGAGAATTGGAATTGGGAGAATCAAAGCTTATTGCGAATCAAGGCTATTGTGAGATCAATTTGTTTGTTTTACATTCATTTAGATTCTTTTTCATATCATTGTTAGATCATTTTAGCAGATCAATTTCCATATTAGCATAGATTCATATCAGTTTTCATCATATTATTGCATAGAAAATACCAAAAAAAAAATAAAGATTAATTGCATTCATATTTCATATCTAGATCAATTGCATTCAAATCCTTCATTTAGGTGTCGTCTAGGTCACTGATCTCAATAACAATCTGAGAACATTAATCTCGCACCTACCAGAAGGCAGTAAATTGCTTGGTTAGAGTAGATTTCAATTTTGCATGATTTTGATTATAGCTAACCTCTAATATTTTACTAAAGTGTTGTGTCTACAAATTAGGTACAATTTTCACACACACACTAATAATATCAAATAAAATATCAATAAGTCAAATCATCTAGTTGATCATCTAACATCAATCAATTATCCTATCATTTATTTTCTCATATTAAGCACATCAAATTTCATAACTCTAGATCTTGAGGATGGAACATCAACTTTTATTTTTGTATCTCTACATCTTGAGAGAGAAACATCAACCCATCAACTTATCCTATCAAATTGACATCAATACAACATCAACCAAGTGATTTTGACTGACATCAAGTAATTTCAAAACATCATCAACCTATCCAGAGAATCAACAACATTTTATCAATCAAATTCTCTCATGTTTGGGGCATTTTCAAATTGATTTTATTTGGAAACAAATCAAAATTTCCCAAACTCAATCAAATCATCCAAAATCAATTCCAATTTATTTCTTGAGGGGGCATGCTATCATATCATCCTCAATACAATATTATAATTCAAATCATAAATTCAAATCAAGCGAATCAACAAATGAAAATTTTCAAATCAGAGGCATTGAGCGTGAAATTTTTCAAATTATTTGTGGGACATCAAAATCAATGGATATTTTCAAATCAAGCATCATATCCAATATTTATCATCGAATCAAGGTTTTATCACTAGAATCAATCATCAAGATCAGATCAAGCGTCAGTTAATCAAACATCAGACATTCTTTAAACTATTGTGCTTCGCACATTGATTCAAAGAGGAGCATTTGTATACACTTAAGAATGGTCCAGCTAAATCAAAGTGAGAAATCAATTTAATCATTTAATTTCTATTTTCTTCACCAGCCACATGTGGAAAAAATTAAATCAACCAATGAGAATTAAGGATTGAGCTCACACAGATCAAAGAAAAATCAATTCTCCACAACACATCTAAGGAATGCATCTTCACCGTTCATTTTGTCTCTTTTTTCCAACCTTTGAGAACATAATATTTAAATTGTTTCAACATTTGAAACCATCAACTTGATTCAAACCTAATAATGGTTAATGTTACCCTACCTCTAAGCTTTGGTAAAATCTATAAAAGGAGGCAAAAATTAGGAGAAAAGGATCCACTCTCATAATTGTTGATTGCATCCACATTATATGTATTTTATTTATGAATTCCTAGCATATTTTAGCATGTTTAGCATAATTTGAGTTAAGATAGGCATAATTGCACCATAGATATTAATTTTTCATTCTAGAGTTGTCTCTAATGATGCTTAAGCTGAGAACAATCCATTAGCTTATTTAGATAGAGAGTCATGAGATGTTTCTTGTTATTTCTTTCAATTCAATAGGTTTAAGTGTTGAATTTTCATAATTTGAGTTGATTCTTTAACAAACTAATCTTGTGAGGGTATTTCTTATACACACAATCAATAAACAAAAAGTCTTTAGGAAGATTTTTTATACTTACCTAATCTTTGTATGTTTCCTTTAACCATTTGATAATGTGATCCATGGAGTAACCATTCATACACCAATTTGCTATCACACCATGCTTCTTGCAGTGTCCGCATAAGCCTTCGGTGATTTTATTTCTCATAACAATAGTTTGTACTTCTTGGTTGGACGACCTGGGGTTTCCTCCATGCTTCGCTATGCTTGATGGTAGCATTATTGGTACATAATCCTGGATTTGTGGCTCTGGCTATTTTTCTGGGTTGAAGGAAACCTTCGAGTCTTGATCTTTATTATTCCTTAATGTATCTAATGGTAAATCTTGTGAGTGTGCAGAAATTGATGATTGATTTGTGAGACATGAAAAAGTTCAAGAGATGAGGATTGATGGTTGCATACGCCTAGTCAAGTTTCTACCCAACAGTATTTTGTTAGCCCCTAACAAAAAATTCAGTGTATGTTGAGAAATGAGGATTATCCATATACCATTTGATCCTAATCTATTGCAACCAAAATTTTCTATTAAAACCCTAGTTCTTAGGGCTCGCTTCACTTTTTGTCAATTTACTATTGCCCAAATTAGGTAAAGGGTTCCTTTTCTCCCTTTCCCAGCCTTGGTCTCCACTTGCAGATGTGGAGTTATTTCTCCATCTAATCAATGAATTATTTCAAAAATTCTTGGATGGGAGAACCTTTGTAACCCTAGAACCATTAAAAGTAGCATATTATTTTTTAATTATAAGATTTCTATGGCTATCTTTTATAGGTATAGAAAGTCCACCTCCATGAATGAAGGATGTGTTATTATGCTCATACAAGTTTTGATCAGCTAAAGCAGAGAACTGATTGCCTTGATTCAAAAATGAGGTTTGCACAGTAGTAGTGTCGAATGTATTATTCCCTTTTCCATGTGCAGGATTTTTTCGCATGTAAAGAAAATTTTGCAGAGCCATCTTATATTTTTAATGGTTAATGTTCAATTTGGTTTAGTGGTCTTTAATGAGAAGAATAATTAGTTTAATTAAATAAATATTATGTATTTAATCATGAGAGATAAATTGGTTTAATTATTACATGAATAAAGGAGGAATGTTAATTAAATAATATATTTATTTAATTAATTATAATGACCTAGGGAATAATTAAATAATATAAATTATTCAAAAACTTTATAGATGAATATTTGATGAAATATTGATTGGATGTTTAATAATAAAAGTAATTAACTAAAATTACTTAATTATGAAACTAAGGAGAAATGGTGATTTTGAACTTAGAATATAGTAGATTTCTACTGAGTAGATTTCTGAGAAGTGGTGAATGTTATCTGAGGAATAGGTGGAACAATTGAAGAAGACATTGTGGTAAGTAAAATTTTGAGAAAATTGTTGCCTACATATGCTATTAGAGTATCAGAAATACATGAAATGAGAGTAGCTCTTGGTAATAATATTTCTCTTGATAGTCTAATCAATAGATTGATTGCATTTGAGCTTAACAACTATGATAACAATATTTTACCTACAGTAGAATTTGCATTTGTATCATCTTTGAAAATTGGAAAATCAAGCAGTAGACATAAGATAAGAAATGAAAGTAATAGTGAAGTTTAGGAAGATGAGCCTTGAAGCACTAATGGCTAGAAGGTTACCGAAAGGAAAAGAAATATATAGAGGAAAGCTACCCTTGGTATGTTTTAAATGTGAAGAGGTTGGTCATTTTGTTGCAAGATGTCTTGACAAGAAAGATGATGAAAGATCAAATGAAAGGAAGAATGACAAAAGAGATTACCAAGATTACAGAAGTAATCGACACAGAGGTAACAGAGACAACCAAGACTACATGGATAAAGGCAAGAAGGCATGCTACCTAGTTGAAGATCAAGATGATGAAACTTAGACCAAAACTGGTGAAGACATAGAAGTGGTATTTGTTGCATTAAAGGAAGATTCTGAAGAAGAAATGTCTGTTGAAAAAGAACTTATTTCTAAGGTTAGAAAGAATGATACCTGGGTTATTGCTAGTGGTTGCACACATCATATGACTGGTGATGAAGAAAAAATTGAATATCTTGAACACTATAATCATGGATCTGTGAAATGGGAAATGATACACCTTGTCAAGTGAAAGGTAAAGGAACTATAATATTGAATAATAAGATCAGATGTGAAAATGAATATTGGGTGAAATGACTTAACAATAATTTGTTGAGTGTAGCACAACTAAATAACATAGGTCACCAAGTTGCATTTGAGAAAAGAAAGGTGAAAATATATGATGAGGCTAGAAAAATGATAGGCACTCGAGAACAATCAAAAGGTAACTTATTCTATCTGGACAATGCTAAAAATTCTTGTTTGTTGGCTAAAAATGAAGATGTGTAGTTATGGCACAAGAGGTTATGTCATGTGAACTTTGAAAACATGGTTAAGATCAGTAAGAAAATGAAAGTTAGAGGTTTACCGAGCATATCTAAACCTGACCATGTAATGTGCAAACAATGTCAATTGGGTAAGATGCCAAAGTCTAGTTTCAAGAGAAAACATTACTCATAAAATGTTATTCTTGAGTTAGTTCACATTGACTTATGTGGTCCAATGAGAACTCAGAGTTATTATAAAGACATATATTTTATCTTATTTGTTGATTATTTCTCTAGGGTGATGATTGTCATGTTCTTAGAAGAAAAATCAGAAGCTTTCAAAATGTTTAAATGGTACAAAGCAAAAGTGGAAAAAGAATGTGGTAAGAAACTAAAATGCTTAAGGTCAAATAGAGGTGGTGAATTCATTTCTGATGAGTTTACTAATTTTTTTAATGAGCTTGGAATAAAGAGAATGAATGATGACTAGAAGTAAGTTAAGGAACAACACATGTTTAGTTTGTGAATTTAAGCCTAAAACTATTAAAGATGCATTAGAAAATGACACGGGATAGGTAAGGACAATCCAAACAAGCAACCAAACACCACAATATGGAATAACACAACAAGACAATGTTTTCAACTAATTTTCATTAACATGCCCGGTTGTAAGGCCTTCCGGGTTAGGGCCAAATACAATCAAAAGTATTTTTGCAATTTCTCAACTAGTCCATCTCTGAAAAAAATTAGCAACTGATGGAAACCCTAAGGAAGATCAGAACTTGAGCTCGTAAGCCTCCAAGAAATATCCTTGTCTCCAAGCATGAAAACCACTAGCTTTGCTATTACAAACTATCAGATAACAATATGATCTTCAAGATCTCGCAGGATCCAGATCTAATCACTGACTTACTGACTTCCCTACCCTAAACAACTACCCAAATAATCCTTAAATACTAATCTTCAACCACAAGTCAGCTGGAAGAAATAATTAACTCCTAAGCTAAGTTGGCTCCTATTACAAACACATATTAAATGCAACAACAGTCGGCTCATAAATAGCCTTACAAATATTTAATTCTCCATGTCGGCCTCTAGATCTACATAGGAGAATACAACAAAAGCTACCAACAATAAATGCACCAAGTCAGCCAACCAAATCCTTAAGAACTCTAGTTGATAAACTAGAACAACCAAGTACCAGAGAAATAACCGAGCACCAGTGAAACAACCGACCATGCCAAGCATCATCGAGAAACACATGCATCACCGAGCAAGCATGTTGACCAAAAACCATAGACATCACTGAGTACAAGTTCCACCAAGCACAAGAGGTGTCACCGAGTTCCTTCAGTGACCAAGCTTCCTTCAATAACCGAGATCATCAATTAAAGCTACAACTGAGTAACATAGAACCAACACACCATGCAAATTCACTGAGTACCCTAGAATGCCCCTGCATTAGACACCCCAGGTTTGAAAAGATGTTCTCATAGGCTGGAAGAACATCTTCCAAGATTCAGTACATAAACCCCGAACTGGTTCTTCACATACAAGTCCTTCAACTCTTCACCTTGCATACTCTTCCACTTATGTTTCCTTTGTCTTTTCAAATCTTTCCTTGATAACACACAAGCTTGTTCTCCATACTGATCCATCCTTTCAGAATTTCCCAACTCATCTCTACTACCAAAGCTCAAGTTTCTCCTACCGAGTGTTGTATCCAACAAAGGCATTAGGGAAAGATTCATGTTATTCTTCTCAACAGTAAACACATTCTTGACACAATCATACATAGATCTGCAATCATATTACCAAGGTCTACCAAGAAATATATGACAACTATTCATCTCCACAATTTCACACAACACTAGATCCTTATACTGTCCAATCTAAAAATCAACAAAGAACTGCTCCCTCACTTCTAGAGCATGAACATCTTGTAACCATCCAAGAATGACTATGCCCTTGCCTGCTACCTCAATGCAGTTGAGCCTATGAGTACTTCCATCAGTGAATCAAGCGTCAGCATGACCAAGTCAGACATCAAATATCTTAGTCAGAAAAACAAGAGTAAAAAGAAAAAGAAAAAGAGTTATGAGGGTGAAAACCACTTTGTGGCAGTCTCAGAACCGACAAAAGTAAAAAGAAAAGACGTATCTGAAGGTGAAAACCTCTCTGAGGCACCTAAGGATGAGATATTTGATGTCCTTCCAAGTCATTTACAGGATAGATCTCCAGGTTTGATTGAGCCAACTCAATCCATCAATTTGGGTACAACAAAGGAACCACAATTGGTACATGTAGCACAATCTCTATCAGAAGAAGAGAAATAGAAATTCACTACATTCTTATCAGACAAAAAGATCAACTTTGCATGGAAATATTCAGATATGCTAGGATTGGATCCCAATCTCATTATTAACCATCTATACATTGCTCCTGGAGTAAAACCAATCAAACAAAGATTGAGAAAGATGCATCCTCATGTTGCACTATTAGTCAAAGCAGAACTGGAAAAATTCCTAAAAGCTAGATTCATCCATGTCATAGACTATGCTGAGTGGATCTCTAACATTGTACCTATTTCAAAACCAGATGGTTCAATCAGAGTGTGCACGGACTTTAGAGATGTGAACAGAGCATGCCCTAAGGATGATTTTCCGCTGCCTAACATTGATATGATAGTGGACATGACTGCGGGCTATGAAATGTATTCCTTAATGGATGGCTTTTCTGGGTACAACCAAATCAAAATCGCTCCAGAAGATCAAGAGAAAACAGCTTTCACATGTGTGTGGGGAACCTTCTGTTGGAATGTTATGCCATTCGGACTCAAAAATGCTGGAGCTACATATCAAAGAGCAATGACATCTATTTTTCATGATATGATGCATAAAACAATGGAGGATTACGTGGATGATACCTTGGCAAAATCCATGATTAAAACTAAACATCTAACAGACCTGAGCATGATCCTATACAGAATGGAACAGTTTAGTCTCCGACTAAATCCTAAGAAGTGTGCTTTTGGTGTCACTTCTGGAAAGCTCTTAGGATACATAGTTTCAAAGAAAGGCATTGAAGTTGATCCAGCTAAAGTCAAGGCTATAATAGAGATGCAACCTCCCACAAATATCAGTCAAATGAGGATGTTGCAAGGCAGAGTACAGTCCATTAGAAGATTCATATCACAGTTAGCTGACATATCACAACCTTTTACAAAGACATTACATAAAGGTGTGACCTTTGCCTAGAATGAAGACTGTGCAAAGAATTTTGATCATATCAAGAATTATCTCTCGAATCCTCCTATCTTAATGCCTCCTATTTATGGGAAGCCATTAATATTATATGTCTCCGCAACAGATACATCACTGGGGGCATTGCTAGCGCAACATGATGAAGACAAGAAAGAAAGATCCATCTACTATATCAGCAGAACTTTAGTGGCCTATGAGAAGAACTACTCAATGATAGAGAAAGCATGTCTAGCTGTGATCTTTGCATCACAGAAACTGAGACACTATATGTTAGCTCATACCATGCATCTAGTAGCAAAAATTGATCCACTGAAATACCTACTAAGCAAGGCGGCCCTCACCGGTAGACTAGCTAAATGGGTCATGCTTCTAAGCGAATTTGACATTGAATATGTTGAAAGAAAAGCTATAAAAGGTCAAGTTATTGCTGATCAACTAGCAGATGCACCCATGTTTGATGATACACCCATGCAAATGGAATTTCCTGATTCCTCTATCATGCACCTCTCTTCTAGAGCATGTCGGTTATTCTTTGATGGCTCCTACACACAGAATGGATCTGGAGCAGGCATATTGTTCATCACTCCTCAAGGATACTCAATACCCAAAGCATTTAGACTAAAGTTTCCTTGCACAAACAATATTACTGAATATGAGGCACTTCTCAATGGTATGAAAATGGCAATACAGTGGAGAGTTAAAGAGATGCACATCCATGGAGACTCACAACTAGTTATCCACCAAGTCAATGATGTGTACCAAACCAAAGATGAAAAGCTCATTCGTTACAAGAGAATGGTAGATGATTTAAAGAAATAATTCATCTCTATCACATTTGAGCAAATACCTAGAATGGAGAATAAGGCTACTGATGCAATGGCGACATTATCTACTCTCTTACAGTAGCCTGAACATGAACTACGCTACGAGTTCCTAGTGGAAGCCCTATCCTATCCTGCATATGACTTGCCTGAAACCCGCATGATCTGCACTGTTGTAGGTTATGACTCATCTCGCTACAAAAATCTATTCTCCTATCTCCACTATCAAATCATCCCTGAGTCCTTTAACCATTTTGAGAAATGAAACCTTATCTGATCCGCATCCGGATATGTCATCATTGGTAATGATCTGTACAAATGAGGTCTAGATGGTACACTGCTTAGATGTTTAGAACGGGAAGAGTCTCAACATGCATTAGAGGAAGTCCACGAGGGTATATGTGGGTCACACTTGAACGGTTTAATGTTAGCTTGAAAAATTATTAGGGCTGGGTACTATAGGCCTGAAATGGAGAAAGAGGCTATTAAATTTGCTAAAAACTGTCAACAGTGTCAAGTACATGGGAACTTGATTCATGCTCCAGGGAGAGATCTGATTCCCTTTACTACACAATGGCCTTTTCAACAATGGGCATTTGATCTCATAGGTGCTATCCATCCGCACTCTTCTAATGGACATACCCATATAATCACAGCTACAGATTATTTTACAAAATGGGTAGAAGCAGTTCCTCTAACACAAGCAACGAGGAAATAGATCTCTATGTTCATCCTGAACTACATCATTTGCAGATATGGGATCCCTCACTCTATAATTACAGATAACGGCGGACAATTCAAAAACAAAGATCTAGATGACTTATGTGCTAAATTCAAGATTACACAACATTGGTCTTCTATTTACTACCCTCAAGGGAATGGACAAGCTGAGGCTTCAAACAAAAATCTCCTGAAGATCTTGCATAGAATAGTGAATAAAATAGGAAGAGACTGGCATCTCATGATCAATCCAGCTCTCTAGGCATACAGAACAAGTATCAGAACACCTACAGGGGCTACACCTTTCGCTTTAGTTTATGGGTCTAAAGCGGTACTGCCTATTAAGGTTGAAATCCCATCACTCATAATCAGAATGCATGGACTTGTCACTATTGAAGACTACAGAGTGTCTAGGTTACAAGAACTGGAATTACTAGATGAGCGCAGGCAAGCAGCGTATGATCATCTCAGAGTGTATCAGAAAGGAATGTCTAGAGGCTACAACAAGAAAGTCTGACATAGAGAATTTCAAGTTGGTGATCTAGTCTTGAGAGAAAATCTTAAAAATCAATCCCATCGAGAATGCAAGGGGAAGTTTGAACCCAACTGGCTGGGTCCCTTTGTAATCACTGCTACTTTTAGCTCTGGTGCCTATCAACTCTCGACGACTGAAGGAGAACAGCTCTGAGAACCAATCAACGTTGTCCATCTGAAGAAATTCTATGCCTAAGGCATTCAGTGCTTGGTAAAATGTCTTGAAAAAAAAACTTAAAAATCAGAAAATGTCCTAAAAAAAATGAACATCTTGGTGAAAACCTAGCAATAGGCACCTTGATGATTCACAAAAAAATAAAAAAATATCAAAAATTCAAAAAAATTGAAAAAATGAAAAATACAAAAAAAAAAAAAATCAGAAAAAGAAAAAGTGCATTGGTGAAAACCTGGAAATAGGCACCTTGGTAGCAAAAATAGAATCTCTACCAAGATGGTGAAAACCCGGAAAATGGGTGCCACCTGTTCAAAATACTCCATCTATCAGTGCAATCTTGGTCTTTCCTAGCTTTCAGTCTTGCTTTAGTTTGTACATATCCCCCGCTCTATTTCTGCATTTCCAGTTTTCAATAAGTTGGTCTCTACACCAATCAGCTCAAGCGTCTGTATCCTATCAATGTTTAACACTTGGGGGCAATCAATGTCATATCCTATGGTCTCCCATGTATCTTAGATGGATCATATCTAGTCAAAGTCCTTTGAAGCTTCATGTGAGTCAGTCAGTCAATCTCGTCTCCAGAAAGGATTTTGCATCTATAACAACGCCATTAAACTCAAACTGAAAACAATCTATGCTTTTTACATGTTTTTATCTCCTTGTATGCTTACTGATTCGCATTGAGATTTTTGTATATTGTGCCCCTTTGAGCTCTTCGATGATGTCCTTTATAGGATTTAGAGAGTGATGACTGGGGGCATAATCTTTTCTTTATTTTCTACTCGTATGTGAAAATCTAACAACTTTGGAAATTCCGAATTGAAATGGTGTCCGACTGTAAGAGCCTCTATCTTGAATTGGATGGCCATGCATACCTCGACCATTGATACCCAGAAAATTCAAGGAAGGTTGATCTAACTATTGTCTTTTTAAAGTGAATTCTTTCTCCTACTGTGAAACGCGATCTTGCCTAAGGATGTGAACGATAAAGGGTCACTATGGGTAATTCACATTGGATTTAGAATGATCTCTTGACTGTTTGATGTGCATGTTACATGTAAGGCGTATTCTGGTCATCATGACATTTATGTTTTGATGCTTATACAAATTGCTATATCAAAATGGACATGATATTCAGGTCATCCTAGCATTTGTGCCTTGGTACTTATATCTAATCCGACATTCCAAAAATAAAATCAATATCAATATGTCCATGGTTGTTTGACCAATGGGGGTTGTATTGATTCTTGCGCATACAAATCAATATTCATATGTCTATGGTTTCATGGCTAGTGGACATTGTATTGATTTATCCCGTTACCTAAAAGTTCAATGATGATAACAAATCGACACATGATCAGTGACTAGGTCCTAGGTCTTAGGTTGCATTTCATTTTGCATGTCTCTTTGCATTTTGCATGTTGCATGATCTCACAATGACTAAATGAACTTCAAAGCTTAAATGATTCTTCAATCACATCTTCAAATCTAACAAGAGCTGAACCTAACTCGAAGGTCTCTTTAGAGAATCGCAACCAATGATCCTCCTGGGTTAACCATCTTTTTGACATAAGACTGAGTACTTGTCTTCATCAACCTGCAAAACATATCATGTATATCATTGCATTTACATATCATATCATAAACATTTATTGCATTAAATTTACATCCATTGCATAAACATACATATTTCCATAATCATTCCATCTGCATAGCATTCATACATATGAAGGAAATCATTGCATTGCATTGATCCATACATACATTCTACACTACTCATAGCATTAACATCACATGATATCATCATACATAACAAAAATGACAAGTACACATGATGTCACAACCAAAAATATTGATCTCATCTATATATCAAAAATCTCAAATAGTCAGGGGTGCACTACTGGCACAAGGTACAAACGAATGAGCTCCGTAGAGCTATCAGACACAATAATGTATCAGTGAGAAAGTAACAGATGAGAAGAGAAATCAACTGTCAGCATGCTCCTCTACATCTGGTGGAGGAGGAGGTGGTGCATCTGGTATCACCTCCACTCTCGGTGCCCTAGCTCCCTTTGATGCTACCATGTACTGAGAATAGGTGGGCACTCTCTGTGCAGCAGGGACTACTGCATAGTAAGCAGATACATAATATGAGGCCCTCGTAGTCTGATGAATCACCTCTGCCTATAATCTCTGTATCTCTGTGCATTACACTGTACACTGCCTATCTGCCTCTCGATGCCTCTCCTCTAATCTGGCATGCTCTATCTTCAGGTCCCGAATTTGGACTGTAAGCCGTCTGATAATCTCAACCAAAGTAAGAGGAACTATAGGCTCTGCATCAGCTGCTGGCATATCTGTGTCCTATGCTGGCTGATCTGTATGTGAAAGAATGCTAACCCTATGCACCTTATGGCGTCTAACCTCAGCACCCAAATCAAATGTGTCATCCACACCTGTACCACCTGGAAACTGCTCAACTCCTAGAACATCATCTGTGGATCCTACTCCACCCAGTGTACCACTCTCACCTCTGCTCTGTCTCTATGTCCCAGGAGATGTACCCACTATAGATGTAGAAGGACAGGGAGGCCTCACATGTCCTGGTGCTCTTTGTGAAGGAGCCATGGCTCTCTTTCTTGGAGGAGTAGGGTGTACCACCTGTGGTCTCAGTCCTGCTGTCATAGGAGCCCCTATAACATCCATAGCCTCCTCCATGGAGGGTATCAGCTCTGTCGGATCAGAAAATCAGTAAATTTGGTGATCAGCAAGCCATGCCACATATGCATCTGTAACCCCTGCATCCACCACCTCTAGGTGATACTCCTAGTCTCTCCCGATGATATGACGGTACTCATCAGCACATACAGTATAGCTGAGCCGTGGTGCCCATCTGAGCCCTATCTCACGCACAATGTGGGCATAAGCAATATAATCCTGAGGGACATCCTGAATACATCCATACTGATGCTAGACTCTAGTAATCAAAAATCTCTTCAAGACGGTGGAGGTCCGTCCTATCAGTACCCTACTCTGGAAAAAGAATGAAAACTGCTCTGTCGCAGTAGGCCAGGCCTCTATTTGTAAATATGGCCTCCAGATCATGAAGGTCATATCATCTAAACACCGGTAGAAGTACTCTGTGTGTCCCATGCGAACCTGTGTGACATAGCTGGCATAAGCATATATGACAGGGTCCTGTGGCTGCCTCTGCATCTGAAAAATTGTCCTCAAAACTGGGATATGCTCCCAAGCCCATATTTGCAGTACCAATGCTCCTGAAGCAAATGTCTTGCAATCCTAATACATGACCTCGTGCATCTCGGAATACAAGTGCGCCAGCAGACACTAACCCCAAGCAAGCTCAGTAGGTGTAGCCATCAAGAGTGCTACCATAGGTGCCCATCCCATCAAGAAGCCATTCTACTGACGGCCAGGCATAATCAACTCTCCAATCATCCCCGCAATGATATTCTAGACTATGTGTCTGCCCATATCTCTGCACGAGTGTCTCCCAGGATATAGACCCAATCAGCTGGGTATCATCACTGAACAGTCGTCTGAAAGCATGCAGACCAGTGGATCCTCCACTGACATACTCGGGATGCCGTAGAGCATGAAAAGTAATGCGAAGAATCCTATACACATCCTCAAGGGTCACAATGATCTCCCCAGTCGGAAGGTGAAAATTCTGGGTCTCAGAATGAAACCTCTCAATTAGTACAGTCAATAAACCATGATTTACCCTAATATCGGGTAAATGAATCAGGTGCTCAAAACCACAGGCTGCCAGATGAACCCTCATCGGGTTCAGAAGGGAGACACACAGTCTCTATGTCGCTGGGTAAGAATGTCAAACATGTACATCAGGATATGTGACCTAAATCATAAAAAAACAGGGTGTTTTATCAGAAATTCAGTTCAAAATCAGGCCAAACGTATCAGAATGACACAGTTTTGAAGTTTCAGAAGGTGGGGCAAAGTGTCCGCAATCAGGCAAAAGGATCAGAAAAGTTAGATTTTTGACCTAAAAATGAGTTTTTAACACTCTATTTTTCAAATGACATTCCAGACTGGCATCAACTGTCGTACGACATTCTGCAAAAGACCAAACGATAATTCATACTCATACGACACTTAGCCCGGATTCATACGAGTTTCCAGGGACCTGATGAAATGTCATACGACACAAGGGCCCCTATCATACGACACTTGGGCGTGGTTGAAATAACAAACTAAATTCAAATGAAATGTCATACGAGTCTGGACTAGGACTCGTACGAGTTTCTACACATGCAAAATTTTAAAGCTAAAAACGCGTATGGAAAAATTTAAAAATGCTATAAATCATCAAAAACATGCATTTTCAGGGGGGAACAGAGGTCCACCTACCAGATGTCCATACTGTCGAGGTCTGTCATGTCTCCGGCTGCGCTCAAAATGGTGCAAACTCACAGGTACCTTCAATTCTTGCTGGTCTGCCATTTTTCTCGTTCAGAGGGCTCCACAGAATCTCTAAAGTCAAAGGGTTGAAATGAATTGAAAATGACCCTTCTGACCTTTATATAGCTTTCGACCTAATTTTTAAAAGTGCTCCATTTTCCATGAAAATTGCACCACTGGCTAATTTCGGCGTTCTGAATCCATTTTCGGGATCAAAATTGAAATTTGAGATCGTTTATTATGTCAAAATCATGATTTAAAATTTTTGGAACCAGGATGGTCTACTGCTTGCATAATTGACCTTCAATCATCACAGAAATCCAGTATTCAACTTAACTGATTATCTAACATCAAACTATCAAAAATTTCAACTTGGTCAACCATGGTCAACTCATGGTTTAACCTAGTCAAACTTGGTCTTCAGGACCTCCAAATGATGCAGAATGCATTCTCGGACGTGTATAACCACTTTTCAAATCAATTAGCATGCTTCTGAACCATATCACGCTGACTTTTCTTGTCAGATTTCAATTTTAATCCCGAAGCGGGCATGGTATTGCACATCATTCAAAGTCTATAAATCAAATTCTAAATGATCAAATCTATCAATATCTTTCATCAGTGATCAAGACAACAATCACGTCTAGTCGCTGATTAATCAAAAGACCTCATCGCTCGGGGCAAATCTATCATCACTTGGGGCATATCAGATTCATCGATCCATATCAATCTGGTATTCCCTTAATCTTGTAATCCGTATTAGTTTTTGCAACCATAAGATCATAGTGTTCTTTCCTTGGTTCTTCGGCAACTAAAGGGTTTGGATGTGATACCTGCTAGTTCTGCTAAGACAATCGAGTCTAGAATGGGTCACTCACTTCTTATCAATCCTAAGGTTCAGAATCAGGTATTTTGACACTTTTTCACAATCATCGGTTCATCGCTGCTATAGTGAACATTATCTTTGGTCACTCAGGACCTATTATCTCCATATCAAATCAATATCAATCAACTCCTATCTCAATATCTTTCAATCGGTTTCTATCTTGAGATTGGTTTATCTTTTGAATCAGTTTCATATCTTTATCAAACACAGACTATCTTTGAACCACTGCGCTTTGCACAGTAATTCAAAGAGGGGCAAAATGTAATACCCCAAAAATGGGCTATAAGTTCATTAATCTCCTACATCTTCAATTCGAACAAAATCGACATCGAAGTCCTAACCTAAGGCACATCTAAACATCATCGAATCATAATTGATTATCTTAAATTCTGCATCAGAGAATATTCCTAGTAATATTCCTAATTATCATAATTATCTTTAATTTAATGATTATTTGGCAATAAATCACATTTATCCTAAAATTTGATTAATTGAATATTTTCATATTTAATTAATTAGATTTAATATTTGCCACTTAATTGTTTAATTAAATTTAATTCTATCTATTATTAATTGTATTATTTAATTTCGACAATAAATCAAAATTCCTATCTTTAATTGATTAAACTCTTATTTAATTAATTAAAGCATGTTGTCATTATTTAATAATATAATTTTTAATAAAAGTTTGATAAAATAGTTAATTAACCCATAAATTAATTATTTTATTTCAAAAATTAGTTAAGTTGAGCATAAATCACTTTATTATTAAATTAATTCATAATTAAAACATGCACAATCATAAAAGCAGACAACTGTCAATTATCAATTAAAGCTAAACTCTATTTTGAGTTAAAGCTTAGCTTTTGCATGTTTTTGTGACTTAATTATCTATTATTATCAGATAACTCAAAAATCAAGCTAAGTTATTTGAGTGATTTATGGCTTTCTTCCATGCACCTCCAAAGCCCTGGATTTCTATAAATTAAAGGCTTCAGCTCTTCATAATTCATCTCATATTTTGCACAATCACGCTGGACAATTGGAGGCTGAGGAATCAACTTGTGAATTCAAAGCTTTGTGAGATCAATTTCAATTGCATAGTTTTTATATCTTAGCATAGAATTTCATAGTTTTCATATCATTGATAGAATCTTCATTTAGCATCCATAGCATATCAGTTTATCATTCTTATTGCATAGAAAATATCAAAAATATAGATTAATTGCATTCAATTTCATATCCATCTTTTGCATTCAAATCCTTCATTTAGGTGTCGTCTAGGTCACTGATCTCGATAATAATTTGAGAACATTAATCTCGCACCTATTAGAAGGCAGTAAATCGCTTGGTTAGATAACTTTCAATTTTGCACGATTTTGATTATCACTAACCTTTAATGTTTTACTGAAGTGTTGTGTCTACAGATCAGGTACAATTTTCACACACACATTTTTGGCACCCACCGTGGGGCCCTGAAATGGGTTTCCAATTCAATTCTATCAATTTCTATCTTTTTCTTCTCGGGATCTATGCAAAACTGCAATTTTTAATTTTTGTTCGTACATCTATTGTACGAGTTTCTGACAAATGTCGTATGGGAGCATACCCACTGTCGTATGATACTGGACCCACTGTCGTATGACAGTATATCAAATTGAGACTGATTTCATTACATACCCACTGTCATTTGGGAGCTCAACTGTCGTATGGTAGCATACCCAGTGTCGTACGAGTTTTTGGACTGTCATCTGGGAGCATACCCACTGTCGTACGAGTTTTCGTACTAGTTTTTGACTGTCATTTCATTTTTCATAGCAGAGTATCAGATTTGATTTTTATATTTCGGCTAACTACTAATTTTGACAATTAAAATTCTCTATTTTTTATTGCTCTCTGCTGGTTTTGATTGGGAAAAGTGCAAGAATTGCTAAAAATCAGGTAATATCTACTAAGCGCGTTGCGAGGATCATGAGGCATTCTCCTTCTTCTGAAAACATTTTGATTTGGACTTAAAATAAATCTCTCATGTGTCAAACTTGTGTGCATCTTTTCATGCTTTTGATCTATTTCTACACACTTGCATAATTTGATACTAGGTTGTGATCCCTTAAGGATTCATTAAGTAGTCTTAGAATACTTGTGATTGATCTTGATTGCTATCTTGGGTTATTGGACTCGCTAATCTATCGGCCCCTCATTTTCACCCCGTGGTTGCAATCTTAGCGTCATAAATGGGAGGGGTCAATAGGACAGAAGCGTTAAATGTTCCACTTGGCAACCCTTTTGTGCTTTTAGGAACTCACTTGTTTTCTAAGTTGGGGACTCATTTTTAGCTTGTGTGAGGTGTTAAGTGTTCCACCTTGTGGACTCATCTCATATTCTCTTTAAGCATTAAGTGTTCCTCTTTCTACTTTTTTGGGTACTTTTGGTAGATTTGCTTTCGGGAATATATCTGTGCTCACATAGTAATTAGGCCCTATGAACACTATTCGTGATTCTTGAGAGATTGGACTCCTAGCAAAATCTTTCTTGATGATAGAATCCTTGTAGGTAGGGAGGATACTTAGTGCATTTCACATTCAACTTGGATAGTGCATCTTCTCTTATTGATTGATACATTCTCTCTCCAGAGAGGTTGATAGATCATGTGGGGTTCATATCACGAGCTTTGGTGAATCAAAATTGGTTAGTGCATCTTCTCTTATTGGTTGATACATTATCTCCCCGGAGAGGTTGATAGATCACGTGAAGTTGATATCACAGACCTTGGTGGAACAAAACTTTGTCTTAGCGTGTCGGATTAATCTGCTTGCTTTGTTTGGGTTAAAAGTGAAGAGGTGTCAAAACCTTGAATCTGGAGCCAAGTCCCCTTGTGGTATAAATCTATGAGTCACCTTTAGAGAGGGCTAACCGTAGCGGACAATCCCTTCATAGGGAAAACTGCATTGATGGAACCTCAAGCGGTCATAGCCATTTTCACCATGGTAGTGACAGTCGCTATATAAATGTCCTTGTGGAAGAAATCTCCATGGGTATGGTTCATTGTTGGGTTGTCAGATCTCCCTAGCAGCTCTTGAAGATTAAGTTCTCAGACTGTGTCAAAACCCTGGTGCACCGAGATTGGAGTTCACCCCTTTGAATCATAAAAGTTGCAGAGTCAAACCATTACTAAAAACCCTAGAGAGGCCAATTTTTCACTTTCAGGTATATGTGTGTTATTGCAAAACTTTTCAAAACATACACAATTAGTACTCTTAGGGATTTGCACAATTTGGTCACTTGATTGTTCATGTGCAAGGTTGCTTTTGCCCTTGTTCATTGTTTTTAGATGTGCTTGGAATCACTTGCTTGCTGTTCTGCGTGTTTGTTTATCTAGTTGGCTATTAAAAATGATCAAATCTGGTATAACCTTCAAAATCTGGACAGTACAATTTGCAAACAATCCAGAACTGAAAACCTTAAATTTTGCAAAAATTGACGTAAAATTCTTTCTGGAGTCAAAAATCATTTTAGAAAGTCAAAAGTCATACGACTTTTTGTCAAATGTCATTTCAGTATTGCCCATCTGTCGTATGATTGAGAACCCAGTGTCGTACGAGTTTTCATGCCAGTAAATCCAAGGAAGTCAAAATCCTGTTAGCAACTGTCGTATGATATTTACAACTGTCATTTCATTGCTACCCAACTATCATACGAGTTTAACAACTATCATTTCATTGCTACCCAACTGTCATATGAGTTTAGCAACTATCATTTCATAGACTACCCAGTGTCGTACGAGTCTGCAGAGTGTCGTTTGGAAAAATTTGAGAGAGTTTTCAGAAATTGTCAAATTGCAAGATATCCAATGTTTCCAGCCTAGTTCTAGAATCTGTCAAAAATATCATTGTGTCAGGAACAGAGCAGTAGCTATTGAGCATTCTACCATTTTCTGAGTTTAATCTTTTGAATCCGATCTAGTCTTCTGTTTGATCAATTTGAGTCTTTTTTTAATCTCGTGTCAAAACCTTGTCATAACTATCAATCTTCAATCAATCTTCAAAAATAGACTAAGTGTTCAGAACTCGTGTCTACTATCTTTTGGGTGATCTATCCCATACATCCAGGGCATAGTTTCCTTCACCCACATCTCATCAGATCTTCAAAACTATCATAATCTTGACAAGGTTGCATCATTCGATTTTCTCAAATCAAATTGCTCTTTAGTTGTCTTCGTCCTTTTCTTCTGTTTCATTCAAAGTTAATGGTGGAGACCAGAGCTTCTTCACACAAGAAATCAGAAGAAACATCTCAACACTTACTTTTGACCAATACCCCAGGTCCAACTCTTGAACAACTCATCAAGTCAGGTATCTACGAAGATGACAGTCTCGGTAACTTTCGATTGAAAACTGGTTACATACCTCCTCTATCAACTCACAGAGGTAATCAACAAACTCCTCCTCAATCTGTTCCAGGGAGCCCAAAAACTCCTACCATGTCTCAAGCAGGGACAAACCACTATTCTCTAGGAGGAGGATCCCAAGGACACCATTCTCAACATAATGCCGACCAAGACCCTACACCCTCTAAAATCCATCGATGTTAGAATGACGATGAATTCAAGAGAATGATGAGGCATTTCTTGAAAGTGGATAGAGAGGCATACTTTTTACAATTAGCCCAGGAAGGGGCTAAGCTTCCTCCCAACTTTAACGTTGATGATATAATCACACATGAGGAAGAAACTCCACTCACAGCTATGACAAAATAGATGCATGCTATACAAGTCAAATTTAACAATCTTAAGAAGGAGAAGGAACCCAAGGAGTTCTCCATGGAGGCCCTATGTCCTTTCCCGTTCGATAAAAACTTGTATATGCCACCATTCCCAAAAAGAGTGGAGATACCAAAGTATGACAAATATGACAGACACTCTAATCCTCAAGATCATGTTAGAGAGTTCTGTACGTAATCCATGGAATTCATGCATGAGCTGACTTATCTAATGCCTCTTTTTCCTAGATCCTTGGGAGGAGCATCCATTCAGCGGTTTTTAAGATTACCTTCTACGATCAAAACTTTTGAGGAATTGATTAAATTGTTTTATCAACAATATTCCTACAATATTCAACATCTGATCACCATGATCGATATTTGTAACCTCAAGCAATATCCAGGGGAATCATTCCTAACTTTCCTCAAGAGGTGGAGAAAGAAGTTCTCTCTATATGCTAGACAAATTCTTGAAATGGAGAAACTTGAAATCTTTATCAATAACCTTGTTCTAGAGCTCAATTATCCATTACAAATGCAAGATCATGTATCTTTTGATAAAATGGTGGATAATGCAATCAAGATTGAGAAAGTACTTGTCAAGAAAGGAGAAATCACACTTCAAAAGGACAAGTCTGAATCTGGATCTAGCTCAAAAGATAAAAACAAGAGCTGGAATAGAAACAAAGGTATCGTCTCTGATGGTGTTGTTGACACTATCCGCACCCCATCAAAGGCACCAGCCTACAATCTCACCCTTGCCACCAAAGCCATTGAAGCTTCAGAGAAAAAATCTGCTGAACCATCTCCAAAGAAGCCATTCAAATGATGGGATAATAAATGAAAGTTTACTCCCCTGGGAGAATCTTTGGAATCTGCCCTGAGAACCCTAATAGCTAATAACATGATCTCTTTACCACCAATCTAAAACCCTGATCCGGATCCAAAACCATATTGGTGGAAAGATAATGAATACTGTGCTTTCCATCGGACTAAAGGCCACAGAACTAATGGATGCTTCCACTTGAAGCATACCATTCAAGAATTGATAGATCAAGCAGACATCACGATCGATAATCCTACTAGCAATAATGATCACACAGCATTTACAGAGTCATTTCCATGACATGGCAAGGGATTTTCCACTTCTTAGCCTAACATGGGGGCAAAAGTCAACTATGCCTACCCTGGAAACAATGTTGTCATCAATATGGTTGAACCATGTCTCTCTGAGAGCTGCAATGTCATCACGATTGTATGAAGAGACAGAAATCATTCCTCAGCTAATGTGGTTACCAGATCACAAGCTCAGGCTCATCTGAAAGGACAAACACCAAGTTCATCTAATGTCCCTAAGATACCTTTCAATCTCACATCTGCTTCTAAACAGAAGGTTGCCTTGAAATCTTCCAATCCAAAGGATACAAGACCTACATCTTACAGCATCGTCCAACAACTCCAGCATACCAATGCTAAAATCTCTATGTTTGAGTTACTTTGAATATCTCCAGCTCACAGAGATATCCTAGACAAAGCTTTGCTCGGCTCTAATGCTCCTAATGATCTAGATCTAGATAGGTTTCAGACTATGGTTGGTCATCTAACGTCTCCGCAATATATCTCCTTTTCAGAGGAAGATGACAACTCCCTAAGTCACCCACATAATCAGCCCTTGCACATAGAAGTCTTGATCCAGAACCATCGAGTCAAACGTGTGTTGATAGATGGGGGTGCAGGCCTCAACATTTGTTCTTACAACTTAATCACACATTTGGGATTCTCGGAGATGGCTATTGATCCTCGAAAGAAGATCACCATAAAAGCCTATGATGAACAAGAAAGAGCTTCTAAAGGCACCATTGTCTTACCTATCCGAGTGGGTCTGGTCATCAAAGATACCACATGTCAGGTGCTTGATCTACCATTGGCTTACAATATCCTTCTAGGGAGACTTTGGATCCATGAAATGCAAGCCATTCCTTCTACGTACCATCAATGCTTGAAATTTCCCTATGAAGGAGTGGAGGTTACTATCCCAGTAAATCTGAGTACAACTTGCAATACATTGAAGGAAAGTGTTGATAAGCTTGTTCCCAATAATAGAGAATCTTCCATCAAGCAGCTAAATGTTGCTTCCACATCTAAGATGGACGACATTGCTAAAGAGATCAATATCAAAGAAAATGGGATAGGAGAATACACTATAGAGCCAGTCTTGTCTTTGACATCTCTCCCAATCTCCCCTAAGTCATATGGACAATCCTTGAAGCAATCTAAATCAGAACCTAAGGAACCTATGGAAGCATAAAAAAGAAATTTTGTGGCGGAGCAAGTATCCAAACAAGAATTTGAAGAGGATGAAGTTGTGCTGGCATGGCTATATAAAGAGGATTCTGAATCTAAAATTGTTCAACCTAGTGAATCTATAGCACCTACAATCCCTTCTAATTCATATGGTCCAGGAAACAAATTGATAGCCAAGATGGGATATTCTGGTCAAGGACCTCTAGGAATCAGAGGAAAGGGTCTTGTGATACCCATTTCACATATTGGTAGAGCCAACAAAGATACTGGTGGCTTAGGGTTTAAGAAGAAACCCTATCATCTCAAAGGTGGTTGTTCTCATGTCATAGAACAAATTGCACTAGGAGAACCGCTTCTTAAGAAAGAAGAAACAGAACCCTCTGATGATGATTCAGATAGCTCTGAGCTTATCACCTGTGAAAAATTGCCTAAAGAGATCAAAGATCTTCTTGATGATACAGATGATCCTATCAAAAGAATTAATGTAGTAGAAACACAAGAACCTACTGTAGCACAAGAGATGGTTGCACCACAAGAACCAGCTAATCTCGAAGGCAATAAAACTGATCAAGAAGAAGGGGGTAGTTATTCTGACACTGATTCCCATGAATATGAATTCAAGTCAAAAACTGAGGGTAATCCTTCTTGGGGTATTCATCCTGATTTCACACATTTTCTAAGATTTCCTAGAGATCTTGAATCAAAAGCTAAGTCAAATGACTATGAATGGGGTGCCATTCCAGAAGAAGATGAGCTTATAACAAAGAAATATATTGATGTTATTCACTAATATGTATCTCAACCCAACGTAGGTCTAGAGTGAAACAATGAACTTAACGTGTCTGATCCACCTATGGCTGAAGAGGACTCCCATGATGATGTTGAGCCTATTCATGAATTGAACATTTTGAGCTGTAATATCACCTTTGAACTTGAGCATCGGGTTAGGACCAATGATGACATATCCATGACTGTGAACACCATATCCCAAGCCTTTCTCGCTTTGACTATCCAACGCCCTGATCTTATCGACCAAACTTCCACAAACCCAAACCATGGTATTTATACCTTCCCAAATGACTATGCCCTTGCCTGCTACCTCAATGTAGTTGAGCCTATGAGTACTTCCATCAGTGAACCAAGCGTCAGCATGACCGAGTCGAACATCAAATATCTTAGTTAGAAAAACAAGAGTAAAAAGAAAAAGAAAAAGAGTTATGAGGGTGAAAACAACTTTGTGGTAGTCTCAGAACTGACAAAAGTAAAAAGAAAAGACGTATCTGAAGGTGAAAACCTCTCTGAGGCACCTAAGGATGAGATATTTGATGTCCTTCTGAGTCATTTATAGGATAGATCTCCAGTTCTGATTGAGCCAACTCAATCCATCAATTTGGGTACAACAGAGGAACCACAATTGGTACATGTAGCACAATCTCTATCAGAAGAAGAGAAACAAAAATTCACTACATTCTTATCAGACAAAAAGATCAACTTTACATGGAAATATTCAGATATGTGAGGATTGGATCCCAATCTCATTATGCACCATCTATCCATTGCTCCTGGAGTAAAACCAATCAAACAAAGATTGAGAAAGATGCATCCTCATGTTGCACTCTTAGTCAAAGCAAAACTAGAAAAACTCCTAAAAGTTGGATTCATCCATGTCATAGACTATGCTAAGTGGATCTCTAACATTATACCTATTTCAAAACTAGATGGTTCAATCAAAGTGTGCACGGACTTTAGAGATGTGAACAGAGCATGCCCTAAGGATGATTTTCCGCTGCCTAACATTGATATGATAGTGGACATGACTGCGGGCTATGAAATGTATTCCTTAATGGATGGCTTTTCTAGGTACAACCAAATCAAAATTGCTCCAGAAGATCAAGAGAAAACAGCTTTCACATGTGCGTGGGGAACCTTCTGTTGGAATGTTATGCCATTCGGACTCAAAAATGCTGGAGCTACATATCAAAGAGCAATGACATCTATTTTTCATGATATGATGCATAAAAAAATGGAGGATTACGTGGATGATACCTTGGCAAAATCCATGATTAGAACTGAACATCTAACAAACCTGAGCATGATCCTAGACAGAATGGAACAGTTTAGTCTCCGACTAAATCCTAAGAAGTGTGCTTTTGGTGTCACTTCTGGAAAGCTCTTAGGATACATAGTTTCAAAGAAAGGCATTGAAGTTGATCCGGCTAAAGTCAAGGCTATAATAGAGATGCAACCTCCCACAAATATCAGTCAAATGAGGACGTTGCAAGGTAGAGTATAGTCCATCAGAAGATTCATATCATAGTTAGCTGACATATCACAACCTTTTACAAAGACATTACATAAAGGTGTGACCTTTACCTAGAATGAAGACTGTGCAAAGAATTTTGATCATATCAAGAATTATCTCTCGAATCCTCCTATCTTAATGCCTCCTATTCACGAGAAGCCATTAATATTATATGTCTCCCCAATAGATACATCACTGGGGGCATTGCTAGCGCAACATGATGAAGACAAGAAAGAAAGAGCCATCTACTATATCAGCAGAACTTTAGTGGCCTATGAGAAGAACTACTCAATGATAGAGAAAGCATGTCTAGCTGTGATCTTTGCATCACAGAAACTGAGACACTATATGTTAGCTCATACCATGCATCTAGTAGCAAAAATTGATCCACTGAAATACCTACTAAGCAAGGCGGCCCTCACCGGTAGACTAGCTAAATGGGTCATGCTTCTAAGTGAATTTGACATTGAATATGTTGAAAGAAAAGCTATAAAAGGTCAAGTTATTGCTGATCAACTAGTAGATGCACCCATGTTTGATGATACACCCATGCAAATGGAATTTCCTGATTCCTCTATCATGCACCTCTCTTCTAGAGCATGGCGGTTATTCTTTGATGGCTCCTACACACAGAATGGATCTAGAGCAGGCATATTGTTCATCACTCCTCAAGGATACTCAATACCCAAAGCATTTAGACTAAAGTTTCCTTGCACAAAAAATATTGTTGAATATGAGGCACTTCTCAATGATATGAAAATGGCAATATAGTGGAGAGTTACAGAGATGCACATGCACATCCATGGAGACTCACAACTGGTTATCCACCAAGTCAATGATGTGTACCAAACCAAAGATGAAAAGCTCATTCGTTACAAGAGAATGGTAGATGATTTAAAAAAATACTTCATCTCTATCACATTTGAGCAAATACCTAGAATGGAGAATAAGGTTGCCGATGCAATGGTGACATTATCTACTCTCTTACAGCAGCCCGAACATGAACTACGCTATGAGTTCCTGGTGGAAGCCCTATCCTATCCTGCATGACTCCCCTGAAACCCGCATGATCTGCACTGTTGTAGGTTATGACTCATCTCACTACAAAAATCTATTCTCCTATCTCCACTATCAAATCATCCCTGAGTCCTTTAACCGTTTTGAGAAATGAAACCTTATCCGATCCGCATCTTGATATGTCATCATTCGTAATGATCTGTACAAATGAGGTCTAGATGGTACACTGCTTAGATGTTTAGAATGAGAAGAGTCTCAACGTGCATTAGAGGAAGTCCATGAGGGTATATGTGGGTTACACTCGAACGGTTTAACGTTAGCTCAAAAACTTATTAGGGCTGGGTACTATTGGCCTGAAATGGAGAAAGAGGCTATTAAATTTGCTAAAAACTGTCAACAGTGTCAAGTACATGGCAACTTGATTCATGCTCCAAGGAGAGATCTGATTCCCTTTACTACACAATGGCCTTTTCAACAATGGGCATTTAATCTCATAGGTGCTATCCATTCGCACTCTCCTAATGGACATACCCATATAATCACAGCTACAGATTATTTTACAAAATAGGTAGAAGCAGTTCCTCTAACACAAGCAACGGGGAAACAGATCTCTATGTTCATCCTAAACTACATCATTTGCAGATATGGGATCCCTCACTCTATAATTATAGATAACGGCGGACAATTCAAAAACAAAGATCTAGATGACTTATGTGCTAAATTCAAGATTACACAACATTGGTCTTCTATTTACTATCCTCAAGGGAATGGACAAGCTGAGGCTTCAAACAAAAATCTCCTGAAGATCTTCCATAGAACAGTGAATAAAACAGGAAGAGACTGGCATCTCATGATCAATCCAACTCTCTAGGCATACAGAACTAGTATCAGAATGCCTAGAGGGGCTACACCCTTCGCTTTAGTTTATGGGTCTGAAGTGGTACTACCTATTGAGGTTGAAATCCCATCACTCAGAATCAGAATGCATGGACTTGTCACTATTGAAGACTACAGAGTGTCTAGGTTACAAGAACTAGAATTACTAGATCAGCGCAGGCAAGTAGCGTATGATCATCTCAGAGTGTATCAGAAAAGAATGTCTAGAGGCTACAACAAGAAAGTCTGACACAGAGAATTTCAGGTTGGTGATCTAGTCTTGAGAGAAAATCCTAAAAATTAATCCCATCAAGAACGCAAGGGGAAGTTTGAACCCAACTGGCTGGGTCCCTTTGTAATCACTGCTACTTTTAGCTCTGGTGCCTATCAACTCTCGATGACTGAAGCAGAACAGCTCCGAGAACCAATCAACATTCTCCATCTGAAGAAATTCTATGCCTAAGGCATTCAGTGCTTGGCAAAATGTCCTGAAAAAAAATCTTAAAAATCAGAAAACATCCTGAAAAAAATGAACATCTTGGTGAAAACCTAGCAATAGGTGCCTTGATGATTCACAAAAAAATCAAAAAATATCAAAAATACAAAAAAATTGAAAAAATGAAAAATACAAAAAAAAAAATGAGAAAAAGAAAAAGTGCCTTGGTGAAAACCTGGAAACAGGCACCTTGGTAGCAAAAATAGAATCTCTACCAAGATGGTGAAAACCCAGCAAACAGGCGCCACCTGTTCAAAATGCTCCATCTATCAGTGCAATCTTGGTCTTTCCTAGCTTTCAGTCTTGCTTTAGTTTGTACATATCTCCCGGTCTATTTCTGCATTTCCAGTTTTCAATAAGTCGATCTGTACACCAATCAGCTCAAGCGTCTGTATCCTATCAATGTTTAACACTTGGGGGCAATCAATGTCATATCCTATGGTCTCCCATGTATCTTAGATGGATCATATCTAGTCAAAGTCCTTTGAAGCTTCATGTGAGTCAGTCAATCATTCTCGTCTCCAGAAAGGATTTTGCATCTATAACAACGCCATTAAACTCAAACTGAAAAAAATCTATGCTTTTTACATGCTTTTATCTCCTTGTATGCTTACTGATTCGCATTGAGATTTTTGCATATTGTGCCCCTTCAATCTCTTTGATGATGTCCTTTATAGGATTTAGAGAGTGATGACTGGGGGCATAATCTTTTCTTTGTTTTCTGCTCGTATGTGAAAATCTAATAACTTTGGAAATTTTGGATTGAAATGGTGTCCGACTGTAAGAGCCTCTATCTCGAATTGGATGGCCATGCGTACCTCGACCATTGATACCCAAAAAATTCAAGTTTGATCTAACTATTGTCCTTTTGAAGTGAATTCTTTCTCCTACTATGAAACGCGATCTTGCCTAAGGATGTGAACGATAAAGGGTCACTACGGGTAATTCACATTGGATTTAGAATGATCTCTTGACTGTCTGATGTGCATGTTACACGCAAGGCATATTCTGGTCATCATGACATTTATGTTTTGATGCTTATACAAATTGCTATATCAAAATGGACATGATATTTAGGTCATCCTGGCGTTTGTGCCTTGGTACTTATATCTAATCCGACATTCCAAAAATAAAATCAATATCAATATGTCCATGGTTGTTTGACCAGTGGGGGTTGTATTGATTCTTGCGCATACAAATCAATATTCATATGTTTATGGTTTCATGGCTAGTGGACATTGTATTGATTTATCTTGTTACCTAAAAGTTCAATGATGATAACAAATTGACACATGATCAGTGACTAGGTCCTAGGTCTTAGGTTGCATTTCATTTTACATGTCTCTTTGCATTTTCCATGTTCCATGATCTCACAATGACTAAATGAACTTCAAAGCTTAAATGATTCTTCAATCACATCTTCAAATCTAACAAGAGCTAAACCTAACTCGAAGGTCTCTTCAGAGAATCGCAACCAATGATCCTCCTGGGTTAACCATCTTTTTGACATAAGACTGAGTACTTGTCTTCATCAACCTGCAAAACATATCATGTATATCATTGCATTTACATATCATATCATAAACATTTATTGCATTAAATTTACATCCATTGCATAAACATACATATTTCCATAATCATTCCATCTGCATAGCATTCATACATATGAAGGAAATCATTGCATTGCATTGATCCATACATACATTCTACACTACTCATAGCATTAACATCACATGATATCATCATACATAACAAAAATGATAAGTACACATGATGTCACAACCAAAAATATTGATCTCATCTATATATCAAAAATCTCAAATAGTCAGGGGTGCACTACTGGCACAGGGTACAAACGAATGAGCTCCGTAGAGCTATCAGACACAATAATGTATCAGTGAGAAAGTAACAGATGAGAAGAGAAATCAACTGTCAGCATGCTCCTCTACATCTGGTGGAGGAGGAGGTGGTGCATTTGGTATCGCCTCCGCTCTCGGTGCCCTAGCTCCCTTTGATGCTGCCATGTACTGAGAATAGGTCGGCACTCTCTATGCAGCAGGGACTACTGCATAGTAAGCAGATACATAATATGAGGCCCTCACAGTCTGATGAATCACCTCTACCTATAATCTCTATGTGCTGCTCTGTACGCTACCTATCTGCCTCTCGATGCCTCTCCTCTAATCTAGCATGCTCTATCTTTAGGTCCCGGACCTAGACTGTAAGCCATCTGATAATCTCAGCCAAAGTAAGAGGATCTGTAGGCTCTGCATCAGCTGCTGGCATATCTGTGTCCTGTGCTGGCTGATCTGTATGTGAAGATATGCTAACCCTGTGCACCTTATGGCGTCTAACCTCAGCACCCAAATCAAATGTGTAATCCACACTTGTACCACCTGGAAACTGCTCAGCTCCTAGAACATCATCTGCTAATCCTACTCTGCCCGGTGTACCACTCTCACCTCTGCTCTGTCTCTATGTCCCAGAAGATGTACCCACTTTAGATGTAGAAGGATGCAGAGGCCTCGCATGTCCTGGTGCTCTCTGTGAAGGAGCCATGGCTCTCTGTCTCAGAGGAGTAGGGTGTACCACCTGTGGTCTCGGTCCTGCTCTCATAGGAGCCCCTGTAACATCCATAGCCTCCTCCATGGAGGGTATCAGCTCTGTCAGATCAGAAAATCAGTGAATCCGGTGATCAGCAAGCCATGCCACATATGCATCTGTAACCCCTACATCCACCACCTCTGGGTGATACTCCCAGTCTCTCCCGATGATATGATGGTACACATCAGCACATATAGTATAACTGAGCCATGGTGCCCATCTGAGCCCTATCTCACGCACAATGCGAGCATAAGCAGTATAATCCTTAGGGACATCCTAAATACGTCCATACTGACGCTAGACTCTAGTAATCAAAAATCTCTCCAAGACAGTGGAGGTCTGTCCTATCAGTACCCTGCTCTAGAAAAAGAATGAAAACTACTCTCTCGCAGTAGGCCAAGCCTCTATCTATAAATATGGCCTCCAGATCACGAAGGTCATATCATCTAAACACTGGTGAAAGTACTCGGTGTGTCCCATGTGAACCTGTGTGACATAGTCGGCATAAGCATATGTGACAGGGTCCTGTGGCTACCTCTGCGTCTGAAAAATTGGCCTCAAAATTGGGATATGCTCCCAAGCCCATATCTGCAGTACCAACGCTCCTGAAGTAAATGTCTTGCAATCCTGATACAGAACCTCGTGCATCTCAGAATACAAGTGCGCCAGCAGACACTGACCCTAAGCAAGCTCAGTAGGTGTAGCCATCAAGAGTGCTACCATAGGTGCCCATCCCATCAAGAAGCCATTCTACTAACGGCCAGGCATAATCAACTCTCCAATCATCCCTGCAATGATACACTCTAGACGATGTGTCTGCCCATATCTCTGCACGAGTGTCTCCCAGGATATAGACCCAGTCAGCTGGGTATCATCACCGAACAGTCATCTGAAAGCATGCAGACCAGTGGATCCTCCGCTGACATACTCGGGATGCCGCAGAGCATGAAAAGGAATGCGAAGAATCCTATACACATCCTCAGGGGTCACAGTAATCTCCCCAATTGGAAGGTGAAAAGTCTGGGTCTCAGAATGAAACCTCTCAATCAGTGTAGTCAATAAATCATGATTTACCCTAATATCGGGTAAATGAATCAGGTGCTCAAAACCACAAGCAGCCAGATGAACCCTCATCGGGTCCGAAAGGGAGACACACAGTCTCTGTGTCGCTAGGTAAGAATGTCGAACATGTACATCTGGATATGTGACCTAAATCATAAAGAAATAAGGTGTTTTATCAAAAATTCAGTTCAAAATCAAGCCAAACATATCAGAATGACACATTTTTGAAGTTTCAGAAGGTGGGGCAAAGTGTCTGCAATCAGGCAAAAGGATCAGAAAAGTTAGATTTTTGACCTAAAAATGAGTTTTTAACACTATTTTTCAAACGACATTCCAGATTGGCATCAAATGTCGTACGACATTCTACAAAAGACCAAACGACAATTCATACTCATATGACACTTAGCCCAGATTCATACGAGTTTCCAGGGACCCGATGAAATGTCGTACGACACAAGGGTCCCTATCATACGACACTTGGGCGTGGTTGAAATGACAAACTAAATTCAAATGAAATGTCGTACGAGTCTGGACTGGGACTCGTACGATTTTCTACACATGCAAAATTTTAAAGCTAAAAACGCGTATGGGAAAATTTAAAAATGCTTTAAATCATCAAAAACATGCATTTTCAGGGGGGAAGAGAGGTCCACCTATCGGATGTCTATACTGTCGAGGTCTGTCATGTCTTCGGTTGCACTCAAAACGGTGCAAACTCATAGGTACCTTCAGTTCTCACTGGTCTGCCATTTTTCTCATTCAGAGGGCTCCACAGAATCTCTAAAGTCAAAGGGTTGAAATGAATTGAAAATGACCCTTCCGACCTTTATATAGCTTTCGACCTAATTTTTAAAAGTGCTCTATTTTCCATGAAAATTGCACCCCTGGCTAATTTCGGCGTTCTGAATCCATTTTCGAGATCAAAATTGAAATCTGAGATCATTTATTATGTCAAAATCATGATTTAAAATTTTTGGAACTAGGACGGTCTACTGCTTGCATAATCGACCTTCAATCATCACAGAAATCCAGTATTCAACTTAACTGATTATCTAACATCAAACTATCAAAAATTTCAACTTGGTCAACCATGGTCAACTCATGGTTTAACCTAGTCAAACTTGGTCTTCAGGACCTCCAAATGATGCAGAATGCATTCTCGGACGTGTATAACCACTTTTCAAATCAATTAGCATGCTTCTGAACCATATCACGCTGACTTTTCTTGTCAGATTTCAATTTTAATCCTGAAGGGGGCATGGTATTGCACATCATTCAAAGTCTATAAATCAAATTCTAAATGATCAAATCTATCAATATCTTTCATTAGTGATCAAGACAACAATCACGTCTAGTCGTTGATTCATCAAAAGACCTCATTGCTCAGGGCAAATCTATCATCACTTGGGCATATCAGATTCATCGATCCATATCAATCTGGTATTCCCTTAATCTTGTAATTCGTATCAATTTTTGCAACCATCAGATCATAGTGTTCTTTCCTTGGTTCTTCGGCAACTAAAGGGTTTGGATGTGATACCTGCTAGTTCTGCTAAGACAATCGAGTCTAGAACGGGTCACTCAATTCTTATCAATCCTAAGGTATTTTGACACTTTTTCACAATCATCGGTTCATCGCTGCTATAGTGAACATTATCTTTGGTCACTCAGGACCTATTATCTCCATATCAAATCAATATCAATCAACTCCTATCTCAATATCTTTCAATCGGTTTCTATCTTGAGATCGGTTTATCTTTTGAATCAGTTTCATATCTTTAGCAAACACAGACTATCTTTGAACCACTGCACTTCGCATAGTAATTCAAAGAGGGGCAAAATGTAATACCCCAAAAATGGGCTATAAGTTCATTAATCTCCTACATCTTCAATTCGAACGAAATCGACATCGAAGTCCTAACCTAAGGCACATCTAAACATATTGAATCATAATTGATTATCTTAAATTCTGCATCGGAGAATATTCCTAGTAATATTCCTAATTATCATAATTATCTTTAATTTAATGATTATTTGGCAATAAATCACATTTATCCTAAAATTTGATTAATTGAATATTTTCATATTTAATTAATTAGATTTAATATTTGCCACTTAATTGTTTAATTAAATTTAATTCTATCTATTATTAATTGTATTATTTAATTTCGACAATAAATCAAAATTCCTATCTTTAATTGATTAAATTCTTATTTAATTAATTAAAGCATGTTGTCATTATTTAATAATATAATTTTTGATAAAATAGTTAATTAACCCATAAATTAATTATTTTATTTCAAAAATCAGTTAAGTTGAGCATAAATCACTTTATTATTAAATTAATTCATAATTAAAACATGCACAATCATAAAAGCAGACAACTGTCAATTATCAATTAAAGCTAAACTCTATTTTGAGTTAAAGCTTAACTTTTGCATGTTTTTGTGACTTAATTATCTGTTATTATCAGATAACTCAAAAATCAAGCTGAGTTATTTGAGTGATTTATGGCTTTCTTCCATGCACCTCCAAAGCCCTGGATTTCTATAAATTAAAGGCTTCAGCTCTTCATAATTCATCTCATATTTTGCACAATCACGTTGGACAATTGGAGGCTGAGGAATCAACTTGCGAATTCAAAGCTTTGTGAGATCAATTTCAATTGCATAGTTTTTATATCTTAGCATAGAATTTCATAGTTTTCATATCATTGTTAGAATCTTCATTTAGCATCCATAGCATATCAGTTTATCATTCTTATTGCATAGAAAATATCAAAAATATAGATTAATTGCATTCAATTTCATATCCATCTTTTGCATTCAAATCCTTCATGTAGGTGTTGTCTAGGTCACTGATCTTGATAATAATTTGAGAACATTAATCTCGCACCTATTAGAAGGTAGTAAATCACTTGGTTAGATAACTTTCAATTTTGCATGATTTTGATTATCACTAACCTCTAATGTTTTACTGAAGTGTTGTGTCTCTAGATCAAGTACAATTTTCACACACACAGTACTTAACCGAGCTCTAGATCTATGTAACCGGCCAGTTCTTTCTTCACTAGATCTATCTCTCTGGTCATCACCACTAGATCTAGTAGCTTCAAAGTCTTCAGCAGCTTCCTCATAACCATCATCAGTACCAAGATTCCTCAACATACCAACAATTGCTCTCATGACCTCAATGATCATGTCATTCTTCATAAATTCCATCTTAGATCTAAAATCAACTTTAACTTTCTCTGTAATCTTTGATTCCATAGCATCACAGAGATAAGAAATCGCTATAGGGTCCAATCTTCTCAGAGGCATACTTCAAGATTTTTGAAAACCCAAAGCAATATGTCACCAATAAGGTCCTGGTGCAAACAACCTCAACCAGAGATCAGTTTACACACTCAAGATCTTCAAGCTCTGATACCACCTAACGCATGACAGGTAAAGGAGAATCCAATTAAGGACAGTCCAAATAAGCAGCCAAACAACACAATGCAGAATAACACAACAAGACAATGTTTTCAACTAGATTTTCATTAACATACCTGGCTGTAAGGCCTTCCAGGTTAGGGCCAAATACAATCAAAAATATTTCTGCAATATCTCAGCTAGTCCAGTTCTTAAACAAATCAACAATTGATGGAAACCCTAAGGCAGATCTAAACTTGAGCTCGCAAGCCTCCAAGCAATCTCCTTGTCTCCCAGCATGCAAACCACTAGCTCTACTATTACAAACTATCAGATAACAATCTAATCTTAAAGATCTCACAAGATCCAGATCTAATCATTGACTTACTAACTTCCTTGCCCTAAACAACTACCCAAAAACTCTTTAAATACTAATCTTCAACCACAAGTTGGTTGGAAGAAACAATTAACTCTTAAGACAAGTTGACTCCTATTAAAAATAAATATTAAATGCAACAACAGTCAGCTCATAAATAGCCTTACAAACATTTAATTCTCCATGTCGGCCTCTAGATCTACATAGGAGAATACAAAAAAAGCTACCAACAATAAATGCACCAAGTCGGCCAACCAAATCCTTAAGAACTCTATTCAGTAAACCAGAACGACCGAGCACCAGTGAAACAACTAGCGATGCCAAGCATCACCGAGTAACGCAGGCATCACTGAGAAAGCACATCGACCGAGCACTGCAGACATCATCGAGTACAATTTTCACCGAGCACAAAAGGCTTCGCTGAGTTCCTTTAGTGACCGAGCTTCCTTCAATAACCAAGATCATCAGTTAAAGCTACAACCGAGTAACATAGAACCAACACACCACCATGCAGATTCATTGAGTACCCTAGAATGCCCCTGCATCATAAAATGATGAATGGATCAATGCAATGGATGAAGAAATTGAGAAAATATAGAAAAAAAAGACATGGACATTGGTACTGAGACCAAAAGACAAAAATGTGATTGGAACTAAATGGATATTCAAAAACCAATTGAATGAGAATGAATATGTAAAAAGAAACAAAGCAAGACTAGTTTGCAAAGGTTATGCACAAGAAGAAGGAATTGACTATGGAGAAACTTTTGCACTTGTTGCTAGACTTGAAGGAGTAACAATACTACTTGCATATGCTACTTACAAAGGATTTAAAGTATATCAAATGGATGTAAAATATGCATTTTTTAATAGGACACTTGAAGAAGAGGTATACATTGAACAACTTGAAGGTTTTGTTGCTCCAAATCAAAAAAATATGGTATGTAATCTTCACAAAGCATTATATGGACTAAAACAAGCACTGAGAACATGGTATAAAAGACTGCATTCTTATCTCATAAGAATTGGATTTGTTAGAACAAGTGATAACAGAAAAATTTATTTGAAATGTGAACTGATGATAAGATTCTTATTGCTGAAATATTTGTTGATGATATAATTGTAGACATCTCAAATGCCTTTGTCAAATAAAATATTTTTATTTTACAGAAATCCCTGATGACATCATCATTTATTAATTAATTAATTAATTAATTAGTTTTTATTGTCATTATCCCTTGTCCTATTTTAATTAAAGATATTTAATTAAAGAATCCCTCCCAAAAGCATTTAAATCAAATTTGAATGATTTTCCCTCTATTTATTAATCATTATTTAATAAATAATGTCACAAACCTTAAATAAATTAAATATTTATTTAAAGCCTAAAACCCTAGAATCTTCTAGAGAACCCTAAACCTATCTAAGCTTTCCTAAACCCATCCTAAACCTACTTATAGGGTGATTCCTAACCCTCTTAGTCTAAACCACCCTCCTTTGACTTTTGGTCAAACCCCCTCATTAATGAGCCTTACAGACTCATTAATGGCTCCTTACACCCTCATTAAGGCTCTTACAGCCTCTTAATGAATCCCATGTCTCCTCTTCCACCTTGGTTCCCTTAGAACACTTCCCTAGTGTTTCTCACACATGTGTGAGCAACCCTTAACCCTCATCCCCTTGACCATACCTCTAACTCAACCCCAAACTCTACCCCTAACCCTGACTCTGACTCTAACTCCCCTTCCTAACCCAAGCCCTTCCTCAAATCCTATAAATACTCTTCATTCCAAGATAGAAACACCATTTCACATCCTTCATATTAAGTAGTGTTATCATGCTAAATTACATCTCGACTTAGATTAATTTCTAGTTTTGTTAAGATTTAACTCATTTTCTATGTTTTCCTAATTCACACTAGCTTAGCCTAAATGGATTAACCTAATTTACTTCATTTCTTTTCATATAATTTTCATCACATCAATTTCATATTTGGATAAAATCAATCTAGTTTAAGCATTCTTGCATCAAACCTCCATTTTAGCTTTGTTTTGGTTCCTTGGGCTCTAGGGGAAAATCAGGTGTTTCATAGCTGATTTTGTGCCACTATGGGGTTCTCATGGTCCCTGATTGATCCTAAACCTTCCTAATCTACATTAGGGACATGCTCCTAGTGTTTTAAGAGCACACCCACATCCCTAAAGTGAGAAAATCAAACGGTGACAGGGTGCTCCCGTTTAACCTCTATATGAGGTGCTTTGCAAATATTTTTACTATATGTTAGGAATATATTGTTAGGACTAATGTTTGAATATCTACACTTGTTTCGAATAGGTTAGGTTTGCACTGATCACATTTTGGCATGCCTGGTGGGACATCAGGGTCTTGGCTTTAATACCTCTTGTCTGCACATACAAGAACCCAATACTGGAAGTGGGGGCACCAACTTGCCCAATGTTCCCCTATTGAATATCTAGGATGACCCTGTATAAATTGAAGACATCCCTGAAGAGGAAGAAAAGAAATCCTACAATGACATCTTTGACGATGATACCCTCCTAAGCATTTTTGTCCTCTATCAACTTGCCATTAACGTCATTGAACTTCCCCTCATCCATCCCAAACTCATAGACTGGGAGCAACCAAGCATCACACATATCGATGAGTTCCAAAGCACATAAGTGCTCCTAAGATTCATGGGAGCATCAGGCCAGCAATTAGATTGAGAACAAGAATCATCCCATGTCTGCAAGCTTGACCCTAAAGGATATTTCGGGGGAGAGGTGAGGCAAGCTTTAGCCGCAAATTTGAAAAAGAAAAAGGAAAGAATAAGTCTTTATGTGAAAACCCCTCTGGGGTGCATTTCGACTCTAAAAAAGTAAAAATAAAGGGCGTATCTTCTGGTGAAAACCTATCTGAGGTGCTAGAAGACACTAGTACATTTGACATCATTTTTCTATGAAAATTATCGACCATTAATGAAAATGGTTTAGGTTGGTCAGGGTATAGAAGGAAAAATTTGTTTTTTTTTTAAACCATGCATGTGTTGGTCAAAATTTCCACCAATACCATGTTGGTCAAAATTTTGACCAACACGGGCATATTACTTAAAAAAAACATTTCAATTCTCATTTTCATTTTTACGGTTGCAGCGCACAAATTAGGATTTTCATTTCTAAGCTAAGGAGCAGAGCTTATTCTAGGTCATGAAGAGCCCTACACCCGAGGTTAATAGCACATTTCATCATTTATCTTCTGTGGAGTTTGAGGTATCTTTCGTGTTTGCTATATTTCATTATGTACTAGATTGTCATTTTCTTGTCATCTCTATTAGTAATATGCTGGTAGGTGATTGAATCAATGAGTATTCTTAGTGGTGACTATGGTTTGACTAGGGTTTGTAAATGCTATGACTAAGAATTATGAAGGCTGTGACTAGGGTTTAGGATGCAGCATGACATTGTACATCTGGTATAACCAATGCATTTGTAGATTTAAGGCATTTGCAGATTTAAGGGACGCACGTAAGAGAATTTTTGGCATGCTTAAACACAAACGCACATATCATTGTTTAGGATGCAGCATGACATTGTACATCTGGTATAACCAATGCATTTGTAGATTTAAGGCATTTGCAGATTTAAGGGATGCATGTAAGAGAATTTTTGGCATGCTTAAACACAACACACATATCATGTTTCACCTACTAGGTCACAAGAGCATATACAAGATTCTTGATAAAATAGACAGCAAATGCATTCTATTGAAGGGAGAGAAAATAAAAAATAATAAAATAGAAATCAACAACAACAAGGGAACCATAACAATGATCAAGTTCCATAAAAATATTGCTAGTAGCAGTTCAGTACTCAGTAGTGAAATCAATGGTTTGGCAATGTGCCAAACCCTAGACATCAAGTTTGAATATGAGCTCAAAGGTTTGTTTCTTTCAAAGTTCAAACACCCTATAGGAGTAGAAATATATAGACATGAATTGGATTTCTTTGGAATTTCAAATTACCCAAACACAATCCCCGATGAAATAAAAGGAATGATTCATATGTTTCAAGGTAATAATGCAGTAATTGGGGAAGAACATCTAAGTTATTTCATCAATACTACACATGAATATGAGACAAACAATGAGGATGCCCTGATAAAATTGTTTGTGAATTCCTTAAAAGAAAGTGCCAAAGAATGGTACAAAAATATCCTAGATAGTAGTACTATTTCTTCATATTCATATTTCTTCATATTTCTTCTAAATAGTGTGATGATTGTCCCAACTAGAGAATCAAAACTTTATATTATAGGTTCTTCATGGCACCTTTCAACTTGTCCAATTATGGAAACTGGCTTGCCTGGGGTAGCTATATCTAGTTGTGAGATTTTCATATCATATTTCTCTCAGTAAGAATAGTTGTCGCATAGGATCCTTTAACTGTTTGTGGACCCTTGTGGACCAACATGAGCCAGGCATTCTCCAATATTAGACTAGCTCTTCTTTGTCCCCTTGATGGAAGTCGAGTCAATCTTCTTTGTCACGAATAAGCATTCCTCTAATACTAACATTCCTTTCACTTCTCACTTCTCCCAACTCTAAGTGAAACTTGAATGTTTTATTGGCAATATTAAAGTCAAATAATTTCCCATTCTTTTTTAATTTCTCAGGTTCCTATATAATATACTGACACCTTGTTTCCTGGAGTGGCCTTTTGGCTTTTTGTTATCTGGGATACCAAAGTTCTTGCTACCATATTTTAGGAACATCATTGATGAGACATTCATTTCACAACCCACTCATAAATTTTAATTTTTAAAGGTAAGAATTGAGGAACATAGAATTGTGTGAAATTTAATGTTTATTTGAGGCATATATTATTAATTTTTTTTGGTAAGTTAGTTCAAACATTAGGTTTTTGGTATTTTACATGATGAAAAATGTGTGACTATAAATTCACACACACAGGCATTGACATTTCAACAGCTAGCAATATGGAGAGTTAATTTTAACATGATAAAGAGACTTCATGACACATAATATTATAAATACCTATTATAAAGGTAGCTTCGTAGCATTTATAAATAGCTATTATAAAGGTAGCTTCATAGTGTTATATTGAAACCAACAAACATGTGACCATTCACTCTGGTGGAGATAATTGAGAATGTAAGACTATTATTCATATTTTTCTTATAGAGAATCATAGGTGTGCATGTATAGTTTTTTTAGATAGTAAAAATTGACATTCAAATAAAAAGATATATTGATAGCAATGTAAGTGTTTATTGTTATACATATTCAAACATATACTCAGACATTTATATATGATAACAATAGCTTATTCTTTTCTATTAAATTGGTCTGAGCGTGTGCAGGGTGGGCAAATGTTTGGCTTCTTAGACAAATATTCATTTTTTAGCTTTGTGAAGCTAACTTCTCTGCTGAACCAAGTTTAGGATTTCCTACTTAAATGAAAATATTTGTTTGAAATCATTTTGTTATTTGAACATGTGATGAGTACTTGGCAAGTTGATTTTTTACTTACACTTGGATTTGGATTTGGTTTTGGTTAAAAGAATTAGCCAGTAACTTGGCATTTTAAAAAAATACTGAATTAAAAATTTGATTTAAAGCTATTTCCTCTTTCTTTTCCATTGTATTCTTTATTTAAAGTGCTCAATATATTTGACTAAGTTCCATATGTCCTGTTACAGCTATATTGGGACAGTCATCACACTATGGCTTTGCCTTCTCATCCACAAGAAACTCTAACATCATTCTAATCTCTTCTATACTCTGCCCATATCCAATCCAATCCATTCATACTTCTACACAAACAAATTAACTCACCAAAATGCTATCATTCTGGGATAGTCATGCCATGTCCATAAAACTATACCAATAGTTGAAATAAAAGGAATGATTCATATGTTTCAAGGTAATAATGCAATGATTGGGGAAGAACATCTAAGTTATTTGATCAATACTACACATGAATATGAGACAAACAATGAGGATGCCATGATAGAATTGTTTGTGAATTCCTTAAAAGAAAGTGCCAAAGAATGGTACAAAAATATCCTAGACAGTAGTACTATTTCTTCATATTCATATTTCTTCATATTTCTTCTAAATAGTGTGATGATTGTCCCAACTAGAGAATCAGAACTTTATATTATAGGTTCTTCATGGCACCTTTCAACTTGTCCAATTATGCAAACTAGCTTGCCTGGGGCAGCTGTATCTAGTCGTGAGATTTTCATATCTGATCTCTTAAAATATCCTAGACAGTAGTACTATTTCTTGGGAGGAGTTTACGAGTGTTTTTAGATTACAATATGGGGATCTGATCGATATCAAGTTTTCTATACATGAACTTACCACTATCAAAAAGGGCATCTATGAGACAATAGTTGATTTAAACAATAGATTTGTCACTACAATGAGAAAGTTACCACAACACGTCAAACATAAGGTGCATTTGATTGAAAGATTGGTCATTGTTTACAAGACAAAGGGTCCACAAACAGTTGAAGGATCCTATGACACAACTATTCTTACTGAGAGAAATATGAGGGCTTCTAGCAAATATGTTAAGAGATCAGATATGAAAATCTCACAACTAGATAGATTACTAATATTGGAAGTACTATGGACTTGTAGAGGCAATTTAACAGTTCAGGAAACTAAGAAATGAGTTGTCATTATGGTAAGCCACAAGAATGGTCTTGGGAGTATTATTGGAGGTGCTTAACTTTGGAAAGTTACCATGTTAATGTCATTAAAAAAATACAAAAAATTAAGGCCTACGAGATTTTATGATAATATTCTATTTGAAATAGGGTGCTCAAGTTAATAATGAAATAAAAAAATCCATGCTTGTATTCATATGATTAGGAGAGGTTTCTTTGTGTTTTCATTACTTAAGAGCAACCTATATATGGAGGTAAGGAGTCCTACAATGTTATTCAATTTCCCTAGTTATTTACTTGATTTTATTTATTTAAATCTACTCTTTACAAGTGTTTTTCTATCTATACACCCTCTATTGCTATTGTAATGGCAAAGCATCAGAACCATCCATTTCTAAACTTTGATTTGGTATGATAAATGTCCCTTTGCATTGAGAAAATTATAGTTGAGAAAATGGTTGTTCAGTAACAATTTGTATCTGCAGGTTGCAAACAAATCATCCTTCTTCCACCAACGAGTCATTCCATTCAAGAAAGACCATGTCTGACAATATCAACACACAAAAAAATAGGGAGACAATTGCTAGACTGTGGTCTAACTTAAAAAGAAAAGGTGATGGAAAATGTTATTGTCCTTGCAAAATTTGTAAGGGCTTAAAGACTCAAAGATATCTAATCAAAACAGCTGAGGAACATTGTAGGCAACATGGTCACATTGAAGGGGGAAATGAATTTCATCCATTGGTATGTATTTTAATAATTTATAAAATACATAAGACATGATTTGATGATGACATCATGGTCATGGTTAATATAATGTCATCATTTTCATATAGGTCAATGTCCCTAAGTTTCATGTTATATTAGAAGTGAAATGTTGATGCTAAGACAATTACTTTGTGACCATAATAATCCTACATATGTTTTTTTGCACAATAGATAAAGTCTGCTATTCAATTCCAAGAGAAACTCACAATTTCAATTGTGACCACACTAGCCTGATTGCAACAAACTTGTTAGAAACATGAAAAGAAAACATGTTAGCAATTCCATCATTTGTCTGTTGTTTGGGATAGTCACCATAGAATTATTTGGACTATCTCTCCTCTTGCCTTGCAAGGTTAAAATGACCTTTTTTTCATCCCTCCTTGAATAGACCCTTACTGTCTTGCACTTGTGCAATGATAGGACACCAATGTTGCTAATTAAGGTTGGCGGCATGATTACACCTATCCTGAAAAAAGACTGTCAAATCATTATGCTTTCAAATCAATTACCTATCAACGTATCCCTTGCGAGGGAGAGAAGCCAAACACATAAAGAACATGCACATAAATACAACAACTGAAAAACTTAAATGGAATACACCAAGAAGTACCAAATGATGAATGCTCAATTGTTGTAATGGAAAAGCAATATCAAAACCATCCATTTATAGTCCTAATGATTTTGGAAATTGTTGACAAAGAGTGTTACTTTTTTTATTATAGTATAAATGATTTTTCTATAGTCGTAATTATTTTTCTTATTTCTTGTCTTTTGTCCCTTTTTGATTTCCTATGTCTGTGCTTCGTGACAAGATTTTGTCACCTTCTTTTGATGGTATATTTCATTCACTCTATGTGGAATACTATTGTGTTCACTATTTTATTTCAGCTTCAGTATTCTTTCATTTTTCATATACACACAGACTACACATGCTGATTAAAAAATGAGCTATTTGATTTAGGTTTACTTTTCATTATTGTAAATGGTTAATATTTTTTATGGTACTCCTTGGTGTATTTGGACTATAAAAATAATCATATAAAAATAATAAATGTAGTAACGATGGTGCGGTGCATTATTGATATAGGTTCAATGACTCTTGTCAATGTGCCAAACTGTCAATGTGGTGGTGGGAAGTGTGTGTTGAAGACTTCACGGACATTGAACAACCCTGGATGACAATTTTGGTGCTGCCCTAATCGAAAAAAGGTTGCTAATGTTTATATATTTAAAGTTTCTAATGTAAATACTATTCATTATAATATAAGAACTAATGTAAACTGGGTATCACAGGGAAATAATGGCTGCAGATACTTTAGTTGGGTCGATGACAACTCATCTGCATCTATCCGCCCATCTCCACTTATCCACGATGAAGGATTTGAGTGCAAAATGTGTCAGGCTAGGGAAAATTCTGAAATTATATTTTTATGATGCCTTCTATGTATTGCAATCTCATATCTAATTTGTTGCAACCATATGTAGAGATGAACTCAAGAATTAGTTAGTTTAGTATTTTCATATTGTAACTAATATTTTAATATTGATATGACATAACTTCTCTTTTCCTCAAGTGCGCATATATATGGTTTACATCTTTTTTTAGAATAATTCTTCATGTTTATGGCTCGGGTGAGCCCCAATCTGCTATCAATCACATGATTTAATGCTGATTTAGGGTGGAGATAAACTACATGTGTCATGTAAACAACATGGTTGAATGCAATCTCTTTTGCATATTTTCAAGAGTTTTCCCACCAATACAAGTGTAAATAATGCATTGAACGTAATCTACGGACGTTGCATGGTATGAAGTCTCACTGAAGTTTGAGCGCAGTGTGGTATGAAGTCTCACTAAAGAAGAGTACTGCAGAGAGCAGGCCTACCGTACCAAAGAAGTTTGACAAGAACAAGGAATATGGCTTAAACAGAATGGGAAGATGTCTTTCTAGCCTGGGCTTGGATCCTTCGATAATTAGCTTGATAATAAATGAAGCAAATGAGAGCTGAGCAATTAGCTTCCCAAGAAAAATCTTGTAAATGAACTATGTGTACCCCAATTCCTATGCCTTCTGTGCATACCTAAATGATATATTTGAAACAACAAGGGTAAATTTAGCCTTACCCTTGTTGTTTCAAATATATCATTTAGGTACGCACAAAGGGCACATTAATTGGGGTACATATAGTTCATTTATGGGCTTTTTCTTGGATAGCTAATTGCTCATCTGTCATCTACATTATTTATAAGCTAATTGCTGAAGAATCTAGGCTCAAGCTAGAAAGATGTCTTCCCAAACACATAAAAAACATACACATAAACATGACAACTGAGAAACATAAATGTAGATTTCACAATAGCTGAGAAACATAATTGTAGGCATCATGGTCACAATTTTTTGGAGACAACATAATTGAGTTGTATACCCAGACGATGGAGAGCAACTTTTGCTCCTCTGATTCCAAGTTGACACTGCGGGATCCAAAGACCATAGATAAGGAATAAATTGAGAGAGTGGAGGAGGGCCATAACAACCAAAATAATATAGGACAAACCTCAAGTTAAATGAGGCAACTGCAAACATTTTAATAGAATTCTATTAAAATGTTTGTAGTTGCCTCATTTAACTTGAGGTTTGTCCTGTATTATTTTTGTCATTATGGCCCCCCTCCACTCTCTCAATTTATTCCTTATCTATGGTCTTGGGATCCCACATTGTCAACTTGGAACCGGAGGATTAGAAGTTGATCTTCATCATCTAGGTATACCACTCAATTACGTTGTCTCCAAAAAAATGTGATCATGATGCCTACAATTATGTTTCTCAGTTGTTGTGTCCCAGGACCCCTTATGACCCTTTACGACCATTTATGACCTCTAAGAATACATCTTAGAGGTCTTAAAATGTCGTAAAGGGTCATAAGAGGCTCCTAGGAGGGGCTAGATGAGCTTCCACCTTCACATGGTTGGCCCTGTTAATTAGAGAATGTTAATTAAACTATTCTTGAAACATAATTGTAGGCATCATGGTCACATCGGGGATGAAACTATTCCAAGTTGACACTATGGGATGGAGAACAACTTGGAACCGGAGGTGCAGAAGTTTCTCTCCATCGTCTGGGTATACCACTCAATTATATTGTCTCCAAAAAAATGTGACCATGATGCCTACAATTATGTTTCTCAGAGAATGTTAAACTATTCTTGAAACAAAGAGAAGCTCAAAGAGAAGCTGGCAATAACCAACAGAACGACTGTGGACACCTGAAGATAAATATCAAATAGGGGAAAAGCACCTGCAACAATAGAGGCAATAGTTGTAGATACAGATGAGGATATCGTAGAAATCCCTAATTTAGTGTTTCAGAGAACAAACGATGGATTGTGAATTAGGCATTTCTACGATATCGTCATCTAAATCTATTATTTACATTGGAATGTAGCCTGCGGATATTAATATTGCACCGGTCGATCACGATGGACGCATCAATTCTAATGTGAATTGTAGTACTCAAGGTATACATTTTCTATTCAAATTTTGATTAATGAATATTTAATACAAGCAAACATATTCAATTGTTTAAGGTGGATTAATTGTGATGATGAGACGTGCCATTTAGATGTTAACTGTGATAGTCTCTTGGTTTCAAGCAATGCAGAAGGAGAAGCCTAGTTCAATATGCAATCTTGCAGAATATGCATGGATATCAGGTAGAGTTGAAAAACACATGGTTGCATTTTTTATAGAGGTCTTTAATTGCATATTTTAAGTTATAGACCATCGCGAAAATGTAAACATGTTGTGTTTTTTCAACTCCACATGTTATCCGTGCATATTCTACTTGTGTTGCATGCGCATTCTTGATTCAGAGTGGGAAAAATCTTATTTTCGGTGCGAGTGAGAGAAGCCAAACACAAAGAACATGCAAATAAACATGACAGCTACAAAACATAAATGTAGGTATCACAACAGTTGAGAAACATAAATGTAGGCATCATGGTCCCAATTTTTTGGAGACACAACATAATTGAATGGTATACCCAGAAAATGCAACACAACCACTACTCCTGCAGTTCTAAGTTGACACTGTGGATCCAAAAACCATATATAGATTCCTTATCTTTGGTTTTTGGATCCTGCAGTGTCAACTTAGAACTACAGGAGTAGTGGTTGTGTTGCATCGTCTAGGTATACCACTCAATTATGTTGTGTTTCCAAAACATTGTGACCATGATGCCTACATTTATGTTTCTCAACTATTGTGTCCTAGGACCCCTTATGACCCTTTACGACCATTTACGACCTCTAAGAATACATCTTAGAGGTTTTAAAATGTCGTAAAGGGTCATAAGAGGCTCCTAGGAGGGGCTAGATGAGCTTCCACCTTCACGTGGTTGGCCATGTTAATTAGAGAATGTTAAACTATTATCAAAACAAAGAGAAGCTCAATAATTTATATCTGAATACCAATTTTGTTCTTATCAAACTGCTAAAACATTTAAATAGTCTTTTAAACTGCTATTAAAAATAAAATATTTAATCAACATTTACTTACAGATTTGTGTGCTTGTCTGCATTTGATACGCAGATCTACGTATCAAACGCAGACAAGCACACAAATCTATAGGTAAATGAAGCTTTCTTAGTTAGTTTGATTTTTCTTGAGGCTGTGAATATACAGTACAATGAAAATGCTTTGTTCAATCTAATTGTGCTAAATAGAAGAAAATAGCTGAATCAAACCTTCATAGATTCATATATGCATACTAATTATAGACAAGCAATATATTCAACTAAAAGTAGGAATATATTGAAAATGGTGTCACATTTTTTTTAAAACAAAAGTTAATATTGGTCAAAATTTCATCCTTTACACAGTACTAAATTCGACCAGGATGCTATATGTTCAATGGTCCATTCGATGAATTTGGGTGGATAATTCGATGACCGAATGGACTAAATTCAACCAGGATGTTATACATTTGACAAATTGGGGTGGATAATTCGATGACAAAATGGTCTCAATTTCGACCATCACACCAATTGATCGATGTCTTATTCTTCCAGTTCCAAGGGATTGTTGCAGTCGATAATTCAACCAGTTATGGGGTCAAAATTTCAACTATTATTTATCATGTAGAAAATTCAACGAAAAAAGATCAACGATAGTTTTAGTCACCTATTCGACCAATTGTTGTAGAAAATTTGACTAATTCTCATCAAAATTTAAGGTAAAATTTACTATTGAGATGAAGACTTGCCTCTTCATCCCATTTGGGATTATAGACCAGAGCAATCATCAATCCTCATCGAGGAAACTAAGCCAGTCAACTTGGGCATTGAAGAATACCCAAGAATTATATACATAGCAGCATCTCTGACTAAAGCAGAATAAATGACTTTCATAATGCTCCTCCAAGAAGCTACCATCAACTTCGCATGGTCATATGCACACATGTCAGGGCTTGATCCAAATCTAGTTGTTCACAATCTTGTAGTGGACCCTAACGCCAAGCCAATAAAGTAAAAGCTATGAAAAATACATCCTAAGGTAGCCCTATTGGTAAAGGTAGAATTAGAAAATCTCTTACAAGAAAAAATCATCAGAGCTATTGATTACTCAAAGTGGATCTCCAACATGGTGTCTATCACCAAACCTTCAGGAGAGATAAGAATCTTCACAGACTTCAGGGACTTAAACAAAGCATGTCCAAAGGACAATTTTCCCTTACCAAACATCGACATGATAGTGGATCTCACAGCAGGCCATGAGATGTTGTCACTCATGGATGGATTCTCAAGGTATAATTAGATCAGAATAGGAGAGGAAAACCAACATAAAACAATGTTCACAATACCATGGGGTACCTTCTACTACAATATGATGGCATTCAGGCTAAAGAACCTAGGAGCCACTTATCAATGGGCAATGATAGCCATCTTCCATGATATGATACACAAAACCCTAGAAGACTATGTGGATGATATCCTTGCAAAATCAAAGACACAATGTGAACACCTTAACATCCTTGAAAGTGTGTTTGATCAGCTAGATCATTATGGCCTGAAGCTAAATCCAAAGAAGTGTGTCTTTAGTATAACATCTGGCAAGCTGCTAGGCTTCATTGTATCATAGCGTGGCATAGAGATTAACCCCAAAAAGGTCAAGGCCATAATGGAAATGCCTCCTCCTAGAAAACTCAAGCAGCTCAGAAGCCTATAAGGTAAATTGCAATCAGTGCATCAATTCATATCACAATTGGCAGACAAGTGCCAACCTTTCATGCATCTACTCTACAAAGACACAAGCTTCAAATGGGATCCTATCTTCCAAAGAAGCTTTGAGAAGCTAAAGTAATATCTTGCTAATTCTCCCATCCTTGTACCACCAGTCTCAGGATTCCCTCTGATCCTATATATCTCTACAACTACTACAACATTAGGGGTACTTTTAGCACAACATGATGACAATAACAAAGAGTGAGCCATCTATTATATTAGTTGAACTCTTGTTAGCTATGAGCTTAATTACTCACCAATCGAGAAAGAATTCCTCACAGTGGTCTTTTCCACTCAAAGACTTAGCCATTACATGCTTAGCCACACAATCAAGCTCATCTCAAAGGTGGACCCACTCAAGTATCTTCTATCAAGGACAACTCTCACAGGTCACATGGAAAAATGGGCCATGTTGTTAAGCAAATTTGACATCCAGTACATAGATCAGAAAGCAATCAAAGGTCAAGTTATTTCTGATCAGCTGGCAGAAGAACCACTGATCAATGCATATCCAATAATCATGGAATTTCTTGATGAGCATCTATGCATGATCAAAAAAAAACCAACATGGAAGCTATATTTTGATGGCTCCTACACATCTCATGGATCAGGGGCAGGAATCCTCTTCGTCACACCTCAAGGTGACTATATCCCCAAATCATTCAAATTGGGATTCCCTTGCACCAACAACATTCCAGAATATGAGGCACTCATCTCAGGTCTCAAAATAGCTATCCAATGGAATATCATAGAGATACAAGTGTTTGGGGATTCACAGCTATAATCAAGCAAGTCCTAGATGAATTTCAAACAAAGGATGAAAAGCTTCTACCCTATAAGGAATTGGTGGACAGAATGAAAGAACACTTCCTAAGTCTACAGTTCACGCAGATACCAAGGCTATAGAAAAAAGCTGCCGAAGTAATGGCAACCATCAAATCCTTATTGGAAATCCCTCGCGACTCAGTACAATATGAATTCTTAGTTGAGCAGCTACACACACTTTCTTATGAGAACGTCGATTCAAAAATGGTGTGCGTATTGGTTGGTCCTCAATCCCCATGGTACCATGACATTCATGCATATCTTAAAAATGGTATCATATCCCCCACCTCACAAACACCCAATGCCAAAACCTAATTTGAAAAGCTTCTTGCTACACTCTTGTAGCCAACACTCTTTATCATTGAGGATATCACAACATCCTCTCTAGGTGTTTAGATTCGAATGAGGTCATCTTCGCTTTATAAGAGGTTTACATTGGAATTTGTGATGCCCACACAAGTGGCATGGTCCTAGAAAAATAGTTTCTTAAAGTCAGGTTTACTGGCCAACAATGGAACATGATGCCTGTGAATTTGTCAAGGAATGCTTACCATGTCAGCAACATGCAAATTTGATTCATGTGCTAGCTCAAGACTTGTAGCCCATTGCACCACCATGGCCTTTTTCATGTTGGGGCTTTGACCTTGCTGGGTTAATCACTCCCCTTTTCTCAGATGGGCACAAATATATCATAACAACCACAAAATACTTTACAAAGTGGGTTGAAGTGATTCCGCTCATCCTCACTACAAGCATCTAGATATCCAAGTTTATATTATACCATATCATTTTCCGCTTCGGCATCTCTTCCACCATCTTCACAGATCATGGCACACCTTTTGAAAACTAGCATGTGGATGATCTATGTGCTAGAATCCACATCCACCATCATTTCTCTAGACCATACTTCCCTCAAGGAAATGGCCAAGTTGAGGCAACTAATAAAACCATCCTAAAAATCCTCAAGAAGGTTGTCAATGATTCTGGTCGTGACTGGAACCTCCAAATAAATCCTACCCTCTGGGCCTATCGTACTTCTTATCTCACTGCCATATGTACCACCACATATTCCCTTTTATATGGTGTTGAATTCATTCTACCCATTGAGGTCAAGCTCCCATCATTGCGTGTCTCAATGAATAACTATACCACAGATGAAGACTACCACATGGCATGCCTCACACAGCTAGACCTGTTAGATGAAAAGAGGTAGCAAGCATATGATCACCTAGTTGCATACCAAAATTGACTCAAAAGGAGCTATAACAAGAAGGTCCATACAAGAAGGTTCCAGGTCGGCGACATGGTCCTCAAGGAAAATCAAAAAATATAAGCACATGGAGATAAAAAAGGCAAGTTCAAACCTACTTGGTTGGGTCCTTATGTTGTCACATCATGCTTTGGCTCCGGAGCTTATCAACTATCTACACCAAAAGGTGAGCCCCTGAATGATCTCATCAACATCATACTTCTAAAGAGGTTCTATGCCTGAACCATATCCTGTAAAATCTAGAAAATCCATAAAATTTGGAAAATCCAGAAAAATGAAAAAATGAAAAAAAGTAAAGAAAAATAATCATCCAATGGTGAAAACTTGGCAATTCAAGCACCTTGGACAAGTATGTTGGTGAAAACCTGGAAACATGCACCATACATACTAGATCGGGTCATTATATCAAACTCCCATCCCCCACCCATCCCCAATCCTGATCCCTAATCCATCTCAATCCCATCCCCATCACCACCACTAGCCCATCAATCCAAGGTATTCTATCCTCACGCCTATCCAATGCAGTAATCAGATCCTATCCCCATCCTGAGCTTCCTGTATATATCATGTATAGCAAGATCTTCCTATCACAATCTCTGAGCTTCTGTAAATATCCATTGTACATATCTCCCCACCCATTGTACATATCATCGTGTCTTGTTATATATATCCTCATTAGTCCTGTAGCAGCTTTGATGTGATAACATTGTCCCACCCAACCTTGTACTTCAACAACATCTTTTGTTGACTATCCCTAATCACATGATTATCCTTGACTCATCATTTTCCAATAACAACACAACATTCTCCTCATCAAAATAGGTCCTTGAGGATGTATCCTTCCTTATGTTTGACCTAATCTTCCATCAATCAACCTGGGTCCATGTAGGATGTATCCTTCCTCACATTCAGACCTAATCTTCCCCCCATCAATCAAATCAATCCTTCTCCTTGGAAAAGGACATTTTGTGGATTCATCACTTTGATCTTGGATTTTGTCCTTTGGATCTTGTTTATCTTTTGCAACTTCTTCATGTTCCTCTCCTCATGCTCTCCATGATCCTTCATATCATGGTGCGCTTTCAATGAGGGAAATCTAGGGCATGGTCTTCTGATCTTTTGCTTCTTCATGTGAGTCATTCAGACATGACCCTTGCACATTTTACATGTGATCTTCTGGGTTACATGGTGCACTTGGGAAATGTCATTTTTTTGTGGTTTCTCCGGCATCATTTATACCATACTTCCTCTTGGGTTCATGCGTGATGTTGGGGAAACCCTTGCGTGTCTTTTTGCGTTAGTCCTTTGCAATGTTTGTGACAAGGCCTTGTGTTCCTAGTAACCTTGGAAGGTCTCTAGCATTTCTATATCAAACTAGGTTTTTCTCTCCACATTTACACAAGGATCTCCCCAAATCCCCCTCATTTTGCATCATATAGATTAATCTTCCATCTTGTATCCTTCATATAGCTTCATCCCGCATCTTGCATTTCACCCCATCTTGCATTCATCCATATTTTCTCTTGGAAGGACATTTGTTTATCCCCCTTCCTCCTTTCTTCCTTTCCGCTTGTGTCCTTTTCGAGAAAATTCCTCAAAGTTTCCTCTTTGCATTATTTTCTTGAGGGGGCACAACCCCTTATCTTCTATTCTATCCCAAGGCATCTTATTTTCTTGTCTTTGACGCCACATCACTTGCATCATCGCATCAAAGAGGGGAAAAATGTAGACACCTAAAATGCCTTTGCCAAATAAAAATATTTTATTTTGCAGAAATCCCCAATGAGATCATCATTTATTAATTAATCATTTATTTAATTAATTAATTAGTTTTTATTGTATTATCCCTTCTCCTATTTTAATTAAAGATATTTAATTAAAGAATCACTCCCAAAAGCATTTAAATCAAATTTGAATGATTTACCCTCTATTTATTAATCATTATTTAATAAATAATGTCACAAATCTTAAATAAATTAAATATTTATTTAAAGCCTAAAACCCAAGAATATTCTAGAGAACCCTAAACCTATCTAACCTTTCCTAAACCTACTTAGAGGGTGATTCCTAACCCTCTTAGTCTAAACCACCCTCCTTTGACTTTTGGTCAAACCTCCTCATTAATGAGCCTTACAGACTCATTAATGGCTCCTTACACCCTCATTAAGGCTCTTACAACCTCTTAATGAAGCCCATGTCTCCTCTTCCACCCTATTTCCCTAAGCACACTTCCCTAGTGTTTCTCACACATGTGTGAGTGAGCAACCCTTAACCCTCATCCCCTTGACCATACCTCTAACTCAACCCCAAACTCTCCCCTAACCCTGAATCTGACCCTAACTCCCCTTCCTAACCCAAGCCCTTCCTCTAATCCTATAAATACTCTTCATTCCAAGAGTAAAACACCAATTCACATCCTTCATATTAAGTATTGTTATCATTCTAAATTACATCTAGACTTGATTAATTTCTAGTTTTGTTAAGATTTAACTCATTTTCTATGTTTTCCTAATTCAAACTAGCTTAGCCTAAATGGATTAACCTAGTTTAATTCATTTTTTTGCATAGCATTTTCATTACATCACTTTCATATTTGTATAAAATCAATCTACTTTAACATTCTTGCATCAAACCTCCATTTTATCTTTGTTTTGGTTCCTTGGGCTCTAGGGGCAAATCAGGTGTTCCATACCTGATTTTGTACCCCTATAGGGTTCTCATGGTCCCTAATTAATCCTAAACCTTCCTAATCTACATTAGGGACATGCTCCTAGTGTTTTGAGAGCACACCCACATCCCTAAACCAAGAGAAAATCAAATGGTGACAGGGTGCTCTCATTTAAGCTCTATGTGAAGTGCTTTGCAAATATTTTTACTATATGTTAGGAATATGTTGTTAGGACTAATATTTGAATGTCTACACTTGTTCCAAACTATTAGAATAACTGAGAGGGGGGTGAATCAATTATCCACAGTCCCAAATACAAAATGTATATCCAAAACCAATTTAAACAAACTTCTGCAACTCGGTAACATAGAATAGAAAACTATCTGTGCTTTTATCGATTACTAGTTAATAACTTATAGTAACTACTGATCAAATCAAATATGCAACATGTAAAGTATGATATCCAAAAATCATCACAATCAACACATAACACAAGAGATTTAACATGGAAACCCTGTAAAGGAAAAAACCACCTGGGACTGGAAACCCAAAATATTGTTCACTCTTTTGAAGTGAGCTCGGTGAAGAGCCAATCCTATTAAAGGTTACAAAACACACTGTAAGGTGTGACCTTGTTAGAGGATTTAAGACCAACATTTATCATCCAACCAATATTCACTATGGGGTTGAGACGATAACAATGCACATTCTATGAATGACATACAAGACTTTCTAGTCTACTCAGTTAAGAGATTTATCTATTTACAATGGTTAAACTATAACATTAGGTGATCTGATTAAAATACAACTTCTTTTGTAGATGAACAGATCTATATTATGCTCATTCAAATCCTCTAATCAATATATCAATTTTGTTCAACAATATTCAATAACTTGCTGTCTCTTGGTTATAGCTTTCTGACGCTCGAAAATCTCTGCAGTTTGGTTCTCCTTAACCATTTTGATCAGGCATGCATGAAGCTTGTTCACGTGATATCTCTGTAGTATTCTTTCCTTTGACATAATTTTCTCAATGAAACCCTAGTCTCTTAAATAGACAAGTAAACCATTTTCTTCACATCCATCAGATTTTGCCGCTTAATCTCCTTCATTGATTTTGCCACTTAAACCTTCCTCGATTGATGTGTCAGTAACATGTTTTGTTTCCATCCCTTAGATCTTCTCTGAATTTTTTTAGTTGTTGATCTTATAACAAACTTTATCTTTCCACTCTGATTATGAGGTGCTTTCCAGCTCATCAATTTTGTCGGCTAAACTAATCATTTAGTTCTTTTGTCCATTCTAGGTTAACAAAGAAATGCATCCGTGAACACAAGCTTGGTTTATACTATGCTCAGTATACACTACACTGCTCGGTGTATACTGGAATGCTTCATTAAATGACCACACTAATTTTGCTCCCAACTTCATAACAGATTAATGCAACATAATAAAGTCAACAATATGAAGTCATAAACTCATCAATAAGTTACCAAAGGTATTCCTTATTCTCATCTGTCATAACCATCTTCCTCCATGTGGATATCTTGGTTCTTCATCTTTTCTCTCCTCTTTACAGATGTGTAGATGTTTTCAACTCCATGATGAGTACTGTCAAAACTAGTTGACATCAATAACAACATATAGACTGATTCAATTATCTTACATAACAGTTCAGTGCTCGATGATCTCTAATCACTTGAATTTTCTTAATCAGGTTCTTAATCAATTGTAGTTCATCAATCTCTCCCTTTGGTATTGATGGAAACTCAAGCAATATGAAGTATACCATACACATACCAAACATATATTATACAACTCTGTAAGCAAATGCTATAGCTCGGTAAGCTCTCCCTTAGCTCAATGTGTTTAATCACTACGTTACATGACATCATTGCAATTGCAGACTTTCCTCTATGGATATGATCTTTCTAGTTCTCAAATTGTCTCTCCCTTTCATTTCATATCTCTCATTAATTTTCTCTCCCTTTATCTCTCTTTCATATTGAGATCTCTCTCCCTTTGACAACAATGCCAAAGAAAAACATAAACTATACAATTCTTGTAGTAGCTAATTAACTCACTGTTGTTTGGTTCCTATATACAGTATGCTTGTATACTGATTTGTAATTCTCTGTTCTGGTTCCTCAAATCTTTCACAAGCTTAGATAGAAATCCAAAGTGTGAACTATGTTGCATCAACATGAATGATCTTCTAATAAGATTAGGCTGATGCAACCTCCAGATCACATTAGTGACCGATAGACAGGGGACGGACCCCAAGTCTAGTCCTCAAATATTCAAATGTTTCCTTTGGTAGAGGCTTTGTAAAAATATCAGCAAGTTGTTCTTTTGATGTAACATACTCCAATCTGACTTGCTTCTCTTGTACTTGTTCTCTTAAGTAGTGATATTTGATAGATATGTGTTGTGTTTTTTAGTGCATCACTGGATTCTTTGAAATATTAATTGCACTAGTGTTGTCACAATATATAATCACCAGATCAGTGATTACCTCATTCATACCTTCCAACACTTGCTTGATGTAAGAAATATTTGAATATTTTGTAGCAGCAGCAACATATTCTGCTTCGGCAGTGGACTGAGAAATAAAAGGTTGTTTCTTACTTGTCCATGTAACAAGTCTTTCACCAAAGAAAAATTCTCCTCCAGTGGTACTTTTCATGTCATCTATATTTCCAGCCTAGTTTGCATCGATGTAGACTTTGAGTTCAAACTTGCCTTCCTTTGGATACCATAAACCATAATCTTATGTTTTCTTCAGGTGTCTCAAGATTCTCTTTGTAACAACCATGTGTGACTCCCTAGGATTTGCAAAAAATCTAGCTACAATTCCCACAGCATGTGCTATATTTGGTCTACTATGTACTACATACATCAACTTACCAATCATTGATCGATACATTGTCTGGTTTATCTCTATAGTTTCATCATCTTTGGTTAGTTTATAGCCTATCACCATTAGTGTTCCAACTAGTTTAGCATCTTCCATGCCAAATGTTCTCAGTACTTCCTTTATATACTTGGATTGTGTGATGAATATTCCATCACTTTGCTAAATAACCTGCAAGCCTAGAAAGAACTTAATCTCTCCAAACATAGACATTTCAAACTCTTGTCTCATCTCATCAACAAATGATTTACAGATTTGATCTTGTCCTCCAAAAATAATATCATCCACAAATATTTCAGCAATTAGAATAGTATCATCAATATCTCCTTTCAAATACAAATTGTTGTTCTCACTAGTTCTAAAAAATCCAATACTTAACAAATAAGTATACAGCCTATCATACCAGGCTCTCGGTACTTGCTTCAAACCATATAAAGCTTTATGTAATCTACATACCATATCTTTCTTGTCTGGATCAACAAACCCTTCTGGTTGTTCTGTGTAGACTTCTTCTTCTAGTATCCCATTCAAAAAAGTAGATTTAACATCCATTTGATAAACTTTGAACTTTTTGTGTGCAACATATGCAAGTAACATTCTGACTCCTAATCTAGCAACAGGTGCAAAAGTTTCACCATAATCTATTCCTTCCTCCTATGCATATCCCTTGCATACTAATCTAGCTTTGTTTCTTGTAACCTCTCCATTCTCATTAAGTTTGTTTATGAATATCCATTTAGTACCAATAACATTCTTATCCTTAGGTCTAGGTACTAAAGCCCATGTCTTGTTTTTCTCTATCTATTCTATTTCTTCTTTCATTTCATTTACCCATTCATCATTTTCCAATGCAACATTTACATTCTTCGGTTCATATTCACAAACTAAGCATGTACCTTGTCTCAACTTACTTCTTGTCATCATGCCCGCTTGCTTGTCACCAATGATTTGGTTCTTAGGATGATGTCTTCTGAAAAATCTTGCCAGTATCCAATCTCTTCTTTCTTGTTCATCTTGTTTAGGTTCATTTCCTTGCTCGTTAGGTCCTTCCTACTCATCGGTTTCTCTTTCCTATTCCTCGGTGTTGTTTTCCTGCTGACCGGTTGTCACTGTCTTCAGCTTTGGTAGATACTCTGGTTGTTCAATGTATGTGAATCTACCATAGTCTTCCAGTTCCTTTGTGCTTTCTTCTGCATTCTTGTCATCAAACTCATCAACCCTGACATTAGCACTTTCAATCATTTTATTAGTAACTTTATTTAGACATTTGTATGCTTTGCTTTTAGTGGAATATCCAAGAAATATCCCTTCATCACCTTTTGAGTCAAACTTTCCATTTCTATCATCTTTCAAAATAAAGCATTTACTTCCAAAAATTCTGAAATAACTTACAATGGGTTTGTGACCAAACCATAACTCATAGGGTGTTTTGTTAGTGTCCTTCTTCAATTGTACTCGGTTCAAAAATTAAATAGTTGTGCTAACTGCCTCTCTCCAGTATGTCTAAGAAACATTCTTCTCTATCATCAATGTCCTTGTGCAATCAACAATTGACCTATTCCTCCTTTCAGTTATTCCATTCTGCTGAAGTGTTCTCGGTGCAGAGACCTGTCTTTTTATACCATGCTCATTACAATAATTAGTAAATTCATCATAAATAAATTCACCTCCTATGTCAGATCTTAAGCATTTCAATTCTTTACCAGTCTCTTTCTCTACTTTTGCTTTAAACCGCTTGAACATTTTAAATGCCTTTGATTTTTCTTTCAAGAACATGATAGTCATCAATCTAGTGTAATCATCAACTAAAAGAATGAAATATCTATCTTCATAATAACTCTGTGTTCTCATGGGACCACACAGGTCGGTGTGAACTAACTCAAGTATTTTCTTTGTTGAATAATCTTTGCTTTTGAAACTAGATTTTTTCATTTCACCTTTCTGGCATTCATGACACATAACATGATCAGGCTTTGATAAGTTAGGCATACCTCTAACCTTTTTCTTTTTACTGATCTTAATCATGTTATCAAAGTTTATATGACATAGAATTTTATGCCATAACCAAGCATCCTCATTTTTCATCATTAGACAAGAAGACTCAACATTATCAAGATAAAAAAAGTTACCGTTCGATTGTGCTCCTATTCCAATGAGTCTTCCTCCATCATCAAATATTTTTACCTTCTTGCTCTCAAAAGCTACTCAGTGACCTAAATTATTCAGTTGTGCCACACTTAGTTTATTCCTTCTACCCAATAAGCATTATCACATTGGATTATATCATTTATCAGTAAGGATCCCCTTCCTCTAACCATACAAGGTGTATCATTACCCATTTTTACAAATCCTCCATTATATTGTTCAAGATGATCATTTTTTTCTTCGTCACCAATCATGTGATGTGTACAGCCACTATCAATGATCCATGTATCATTTTTATTAGCCTTAGAAATTAGTGTTGTTTCTACATACCTTTCTTCTTCCTTAGAATCATCCTTCATTGCAACAAATACTACTTCTACATCATCATCCGTATCAAAATCAGATTCATTCTCTTTAGCAATGTAACATACCTTTTTGCCTTTATCATTGTTGTCTTGGTTGTCTCTGTTATAGTGTCAGTAACTTCTGTTGCCTCTTCTCCCATAGCTTCCTTCACTAGATCAGTCCTTGTTTCTATCATCTTCCTTCCTATTTGGACATCTAGTAGCAATATGACCAACTTCTTTGCAGTTAAAACATGCTAAAGGTAATTTGCCTCTATATTTACCTTTTCCTTTAGGTAATCTCCTGGCCATAAGAGCTTCAAGCTCATCAAGCTCATCATCAGTATTGCTATCACTATCATCCTTATTATTTCTACTACTAGACTTATCGATCTTCAGAGAAGTCATAAAAGCAGATTCAATAGTCGGTGCAACACTATTATCATAGTTGTTTAGTTCAAAAGTTGTTAGCTTACCAATTAGATTATCAAGAGTGAGAGTACTATTAGGTGCTGACCTATTTTCATGTATTGCAGATATTCTGATTGCATAAACAGGCAATAAAGTCCTTAGAATTTTTCTTACAACAATATCTTCATCAATAATACCATCAGATCCTTTGATAGCGTGAACTACCTCTTTTATTCGGTTTGTGTACTGCATAATATTTTCTCCTTCTTTCATCTTATATCATCAAATCTTCCTCTTAAACTTTCAGCTCTAGCTCTCTTGACATTTGTATCACCACTATAAACTTGAGCAAGTTTATCCCACATATCCTTAGTAGTAGTGCAATCTTTGATATCTTCAAATTCGGCATCTGTCAGAGCAGCAACAATCTCCATCATAGTAATGTTATGCTCATGTTTATCTCTTAGTTGATCAAGAGTCAAAGGTCCAATAGGTGGTGCAATGTAGCCATTCTCTAATAGTGTGAGGGCAGAATTCCCAATTCCAAATATATGCAGTTTCATTTGGCTTTGCCATATTGTAAAGTTGTCCTTGTTTAGCTTTGGCAGATCCCTCTTATAAATTTTGTGATCTTTATGCTAAAGTCCTTAAAAATCTATTCCAAACAACCAATAAGCTTGGATACTAATTTTTAGAATACCTAAGAGGGGGTGAATCAGTTATCCATAGTCCCAAATACAAAATGTATATCCAAAAATAATTTAAACAAACTTCTGCAACTCAGTAACCTAGAATAGAAAACTATCTGTGCTTTTATCAATTACTAGTTAATAACTTATAGTAACTACCGATCAAATCAAATATGCAACATGTAAAGTATGATATCCAACAATCATCACAATTAACACATAACATAAGATATTTAACGTGGAAACCCTGTAAAGGGAAAAACCACCTGGGACCAAAAACCCAAAATATTGTTCACTCTTTTGAAGTGAGCTCAGTGAAGAGCTAACCCTATAAAAGGTTACAAAACACACTGTAAGGTGTGACCTTGTTAGAGGATTTAAGACCAATAGTTATCGTCCAACCAGCATTCACTATGCGGTTGACAGGATAACAATGCACATTCTATGAATGACATACAAGGCTTTCTAGTCTACTCGATTAAGAGATTTATCTGTTTAGAATGGTTAAATTGTAATAGTAGGTGATCCGATTACAATACAACTTCTTTTGTAGATGTACATATCTATATTATGCTCATTCAAATCCTCTGATCAATATATCAATTCTATTCAACAATATTCAATAACTTACTGTCTCTCGGTTATAGCTTTCTGACCCTGGGTAATCTCTGCAGTTCGGTTCTCCTTAACTAGTTTGATCAGGCATGCATGAAGCTTGTTCACATGATATCTCTATAGTATGCTTTCCTCAGGAATAAGTTTCTCAATGAAACCCTAATCTCTTAAATAGACAAGTAAATTGTTTTCTTCTCATCCATCAGATTTTTCCACTTAATCTCCTTTGTTGATTTTGCTGCTTAAACCTTCCTTGACTGATGTGTTAATAAAATTTTTTGTTTCCATCCCTTAGATATTCTCCAAATTTTTCTAGTTGTTGATCTTATACAAACTTTATCTTTCCACTCTAATTACAAGGTGCTTTCTAGCTCATCAATTTTGTCAACTAAACTAATCGTTTAGTTCTTTTGTCCATTCTAGGTTAACAAAGAAATGCATCGGTGAACACAAGCTCAGTTTATACTGTGCTCAGTATACACTACACTTCTCGGTGTATACTAGAATGCTTCATTAACCGACCACACTACTTTGTAACATTTTTCTCCCAACTTCATAACAGATTAATGCAACATAATAAAGTCAACAATATGAAGTCACAGACTCATCAATAAGTTACCAAAGGTATTCCTTATTCTCATCTGTCATAACCATCTTCCTCCATGTGGATATCTCGGTTCTTCATCTTTTCTCTCCTCTTTACAGATTTGTAGATGTTTTCAACTCCATGATGAGTACTGTCAAAAATAGTTGACATCAATGACAACATACAGACTGATTCAATTATCTTACATAATAGTTCAGTGCTTAGTGATCTCTAATCACTTGAAGTTTCTTAATTAGTTGTAGTTCATCACAAATAGGTTAGGTTTGCACTGATCACAATAATATTTGGAGGTCATGATAACCTATTTAAGTATTTTGCTAATGAAATGAGGAAAGAGTTTGAAATGTTGATGTTCAGAGAGATCAAATTCTGTCGTGGTTTGAAAATACAACAATTAAAGGAAGGAATTTATATCACACAAGAAAAATACATCAGATAAGTCTTGAAGACATTCAGTATGGAAGACTCAAAACCAGTTAGTACACCTATGGTAACCAGATGGAAATTGACAAAGGATGACAAGTCAATCAAGGTAAATCAAACCTTGTATAGATCTATGATTGGCAAGTTGATTTATATTGTGCATAGTAGACAAAAATATTGCACATGTTGGAATTATGGCTAGATTCTCTACTAATCCTAAAGAGTCACACATGACTATTGTGAAAAGAATTTTGAGATACTTAAAGAACACTGAAAATTATAGATTGTGGTGTAAGAAAGAAGGCAATTTTGAACTAAAAGTTTACATTAATGTTGATTGGAGTGGAAACATTGATGATAAAAAAATCACTACTGGTGGAGCATTCTTTTTAGGAGAAATATTGGTAAGAGGGATAAGTTAGAAACAAGGATGTATTTCTCAGTCCACTGTTGAAGTAGAATATATTGTTGTTGTTGTTTCAAATTGTTTAAATATTGCATGGATAAAGAAATTATTAGAAGGCATGAATGAAGAGATCACTGATCCAGTGATGATTTATTGTGGCAATACAAGTGCTATTAATATTTCAAAGAATCCAGCGATGCATGAAAATACAAAACACATATTTATTAAGTATCACTATTTGAGGGAGAACGTTCAAGAAAAACAAGTCAGATTGGAATATGTAAAATCACAAGAGCAACTTGCTGATATATTCACGAAACCCTTATCGAAGGATACATTTGAATACTTGAGAAGTAGACTAGGGGTCCATCCCCTATCTAACACTCACTAAAGTGATGTGGGGTTGCATCAACCTGTACTTTATTAGAAGATCTAATGATGTTGATGCATGATATTCACACTTTGGGATTCTTGAGGTTGTGAAGAAGAACATGGAAGAAATTGTATATATGTACATTCAAGGTACAAGAATCTAAACCGAACAAAAAAGATATTTATTTGGCTACTAAAGAGCTGATTTCTTTTTGGCATTGTTGTCAAAGGGAGACAAATTACATGAAATATTCAGATAAGGGAGAGAGATTGTATGAAATATTTAGGAAAGATCTAGAGAGAGAGAGAGAGAGAGAGAGAGATGATCATAAAAAAATGGAGAGAGATACATGAATATTAGTTAGGAGTGAAGCTAAATGATCAGGAAACATTAGAGAGAGATACATGAATATCAGTTAGGAGTGAATTTAATTGAAATGGAGATTCTATTCAATTGATGTTGTGTAGTGATTAAACATATTCAATGCATTACCGAGTCACAACATATATAGATAAATGTTTGGCATTCTATGGCATATTTCATATTGTGTTTGTGTTGCCATTAATGCCAAAGGGAGAGATTGACATACTACAATTGATTGAATACTTCAAAGGAAGAGATTGTTATGCTACAACTGATTGATTACTTGGAGAACATAAGGTGAAGATGATCACTGAGCTACAAAGGTATATGTGAGACATTAAATTAGCTATTATATTGTCATTGATGTCAATTAGTTTTGTTTGTACTTATCATGATAGTTACAAACATCTGAAGAAGGTAATAATGGTGAAGGAATGAGATATTAACATGAAGATGAGATATATGAGAAAGATATGGATATGTTATTCATTGGGTAACTTATTGATGAGTCTATGACATTATGTTAGTGATTTGATTGTATTACACAATTATGTTATGAATTAAATATCAAGAATGTACAAGTTTATGTGGTTGGTAAATGAAGAACTTAGTATACACTAAGTTGAAACAATGTACACCAAGAAAGTGTAGTGTATACTGAGTACAATGTCAACCAAGTAAGAAGTCAATTACACATCATGGTATTGACCGAGTGAAAGAAATAATATGGAACATATGATTGTCGACTAAAGATGATGATTTGGATAAACATGGATAATTTTGAGGTTAAAGATAAAGTTTTTTATGAAGATCAAATGGATGACAAAATTCAAGGAAGATCAAATGATGAAGAATGAAACATGTTTGAGACACAAGTTTTGAGGAAGGTTGAAGCGACAAAATCAATGATGGAGATTAAGAGAAAAAATTTATGGCTGAGAAGAAAATGGTGTATCATTTCTATTTTAGGAGACAAGAGATTCAAAATGATAATGCGTGTGAGAAGGAAATTGCATTCATGTGAATCTAGTTAGATAGGTTGAAGTGAGAACTAAGAAAATCTGCAGACTACATTGAGCATCAGAGAAAGGAATTAACCGAGCATAACAGAGTTGGAAGATAAGAAGGAAATTGAAGTGATTATAATGGTTAGAGGTATTATGAGCTTAGCATAGATCTTAAAATCTGCAAAGTAAGTTGTAATTTGAATTAGATCATTTACTATTGCATTCTAACCATTTCTATAGATAAATATTTTAACTGAGTGGGACTTACAGTCTTTATTTATTTTATTATGACATTCAATGAATGTTGATTATTTTCTTTTTGACCCCATAGTGAGTGTTTGGTCACAAAGAACTGTTAGTGATAAATCCTATAACAAGGTCACCCCTTACAATGTGTTTTGTAACCTTTAACGGGGTTGGATCTTAACCGAGCTCACTTCAGAAGAGTGAAATTATTTTGGGTACCAGTCCCAGGTGGTTTTTCCCCTAATAGGATTTCCACGTTAAAACTCAAGTGTTATATGTATATGTATGTGATGATTTGTTATTTTACTTTACACGTTACAATTATTGGTTTGATCAGTATATACACTACTTAATTTTATTGGTATTTGGTTAATGAACAGAAAGGCACATACAAAGTTTTACCGAGTTGTTTAGATTAATTGAAGGATTTTTTTTATACATCTGGGATTATTTGGGACTGTAGGATAACTGGACTTAACAGATTCACCCCCCTCTCAGTTATCTAACATTTGATGTTCTATGTACATTTACATGATGGATGCATACATTATGATATGTATGTGTACTAATATGTTGTGGATATAGGATGCAATATTTTGTTTGTATCATGATTCTCTATCACAAGGATTTATTAGGATTGACAAAGAGAATTGTTAGTAAAGATAGTTAGGAGATGAGAGAAAATGAGAATGAATCTTGATTGAAACCTTTTAAATTCCATTAACCACATTTGAATTGAGAATTTTTTCATCATTGAGCCAATTTATTATAGAAAAATTGGATACCATGCTACCAATATATGAATGATCTAGGCATGATTATCCTCTTGTATTAAAACATGTACTTTGAACAAACAAGGAATGTGGGTTGATCTATATAGGTCAGGCATTAAGAGTTGATGTATGTGCAACATATCAAAACCAAATTATCTATTGCAATATATTTTGCAATTATATGTTTGTATGTGGATATCATGGAGATGCATAAGAACATGACTTGCAAAAATCAAGACATAATAAGACCATCTTGACTCAACAAGTTATAGACATATTGATTATGTGTATGTGTTTATGTAGTAGATTGGACATTGAATTTTGATATTTTTTTGATGTTGATTGGTTTCAAGAATAAGGTACCTCGTATAAGACTGACTTGTCTAGTTTTGAATGTTCCTTCCCTTGTCTAAGACAACATGATTTTGTCAAAAGACTTTGTTGTGGGACTTGGTTGATGCATAAGGCAGTTTGGTCAGTGTTACCGAGGACCTCTTGACTAGTTTGATAATTTTGAATTGGTTCTGTTGAAGTTCAAACTTATTGTATGATGTCGTTTAACACCTGTTTGAAATGTGAAAGAATTGGTTTACGTACAAAGGAGATTTATTGCATAATTTTCTCATTTTTTTTATTTTTTTGGTTGTCTTTGATGGTTTTTTAGGACTTTTGAAAATGTTTTTGGTGTTTTCTTCGAATGATTTTGCACTATTTTGTTGTTTTGAAGGACTTTTTCCAATTTTTAGATTTTGTTTTAGGACATTTTTTATGTTTTTGGAATTTTTTCAAGACTTGATGGATCATGACATTGGGGTGTCCCCCATCAGAACATAATGGGCACTTTTTTGCAGAATAGCTATGATGGACTAGTAACTTGGTATGAAAAGTGATAGGATGTGCTAAGACAAAGGTAATTGACAAATATCAAGCCATGATAGTGATGACTATTTTATTTTTTGCGCAGAATGACATGTTGTATTAGGTTGGAGCAATGATAGATAATGGAGAAATGATCCCTACACATGGCATCAAATTGCTAGGTTTTCACCATGATACTTTCCCAAGGTGCCACTAAAATGGTTTTCACCATAAGAAAAAGTTATTTCTCTTGTATTTCTATTTTTGTGTGTCCAAAGATGCTTTATTGATAGGTTTTTGCCAAGGTAACTTTTTTTTCTTTTTTCTTTTTTTTTGTATTTTTTATATTTTTTAAATGGGTCTACTTTGAGAGTCATGAAAAGTACTTACATAGATGCAAGATGTATATAGGATCTAATAAAGGTTGGCCCTCTGATGTGGATTTTTGATATGCTCTAAAATCGTAGAATAATGTGAATATCTAGGGACCCAACCAGTTTGGATCAAACTTTCCTGGTTTTTCTCTTTCCATTTATTTTTTTTATTTTCCATTAGTACCAAGTCACCAAATTTAAAAGATTGTGGTATGAACTTTTTTTTATAACTTATCATAAGATGCTATTGATATGCTTACAAGTGTGTTAGTGCTTTTTGTCTCTTTTCATCTAGTAACTCTAGCTCTCATAGTCGAGATACTCAATATTCCTCATCTGAGATGATGTGGTGAAGGGATACTCATAGTGATAGGAGCTCGACCTCTATTGGAAAGATAGCTTTTCTACCGTATACTAGTGAATATGGAGTGGCTACTATGGGAGTACAGAAACTAGTACAGTATGCCCATAAGGTGAGGTTGAGTTGAATAAGGACATTATATCCATTGACATCAGAACCTCATACATCAACACTTAGGGATAGTAAATAATTTTTCATTCTAATAGTCCAAAACTCATAATTAGAACCATCAAATAGGGGAACCTTTGAACCAAATGAATAATCATGAGCCATGGATAATAAGTATTCCTCAACCAAGACCTACCCAAGGATGTTAGACCAAACACATGGCATGTTGCTCTGATACCACTTGTTGGAATACTAGGATCACTTAGAGAGGGGGTGAACAAGTGATCTACATAAACAGAAAGTAATACTTATTTACAAAAACTATAACAGATGATAATTTTTACTTTCAACAAAATTGCAATTAAGAATCACAAGAGACAATGAAAAACCCCTAAGAGTAAAAACTCACTTTAAATATGTCTTTTTATTGAACCTAAAATTGAAAGGTTTAGAGCACCAACTCTAGGAGCACCAAACCCTTTTTCATATTTATAAGTACCCACTCCAAGGAGCACCAACCCGTAACTAATTTAGAAGCACCCACTTCCAAGAGCACCAACCCCTAATTGATTTGGAAGCACCCACCTCCAGGAGCACCAAACCCTTACTGAATGCAAGTAATAATGTTCAATTAGAGGGTTTCTCTATTTCCATACGATGTAACTAACACACATAAAGCCTGCCTCCATCTGTAACTCTTTGCAATATACTCTTCTCTTAATAATTTTTTCTTCAACTTTTCTCTTTAATAGTGCTCATTCATTTTCCCTCTACAAAAACTTCACTACACTCTACGTTTTTCAATTCTTTGTGTATCAGATAAAATATGTGGATGGGGTCCTAGAACAATGGTTTGCACATAAAAGAGACCCCAAAATCAATATTTTACACATACATGAAATTATAATGATATGGAAAGTAAATTTTGAAATGAAGAAATAAAGGTACTTACCTCCAAAAAAGAATTGGGTTAAAACCTTGTCAAACAGTCTCAGAAATTGTTGATTTTCGCTATCTTAAACTAAAACTGCAAGATCTACAAAACCCAAAAATATTTTTATTTTTTGAGCAAGCTCATCATTGAGCTAGGGTAAGATCTTACCCTGGGGTACAATCTTGACCCCCACTAAAGGTTGTCCTTGACCTAAAACAACTTCGATGAAAATTCTGTTCGTGAATCCCAAAAGTTTGACACAAAAGGGTATCTAGATATACACTGATATTTATCGTCCCGCACCTGTTCCTACAAGAAAAATGTTTTTTTTTTGTTGGGGTGAGGGGTTTTCCTTAGTCAAACCCCAATTTAGGAATTAACCTTGAAATTAAATTGAAATTGCAGAGATAAACAAAGTAAATGGAACAATTCACCTTGCTTATGTTCAAACCCTTGTGGAGGATTCGAATCCTTGAATCCACAAGTGTGGATGCTCCAAATGAATGTAGAATTGAATGTAGGATGTCTCCAATCAATTGTCTTTAGATCTTCAACACTAATCTTGAATGGATCTTGAAATAGGAAGAGGCTTGGATGGATGGATGGAGAAATCTTCAACAAGAGAGCTCCATAGAGATTGAATCCTTCAATGGATAACAATGGATCTCCTTGATGAATTGGATATTGAATGCTTGAATGCTTGATATTCTTGCTTGAGAGCTTGAGAGATTATGAGATGAGATAAATGAGAGAGGAAGGTCTCCTTTTATAGTGATCTAGGGCACAAAATTCTAGAGGGGCCACATATAAGAAATGAATTCCCATTGGGCCCATACCCCTAGAAATAGACCTAGATTAAATGCAATTTAAGATTTTACCATTTCGGAGATCAAAATAGCCTACCTGGAGGTGGGAAAATAATTCCTTCCGAAACCCGACATCCGAAAATCATGGAACCTTGAAATTTGGACCTTGGGTCAAGGTCAAGGTCAACATTAACCTAGGTCAAATTTGAGGTTGACTTTGACCCAAAAGGTTGACATTGACCCAAAAGGCTGACATTGACCCAAAAGTCAAGAATCTCATAATTTCAAATTAGGATGCCAGAATTATGTAGAAAAGAAGTGGAAAATGGGGCAAAATAGGGGAAAAAGCTAGATTCAAGTCAAAGACCCATTCAAGGCATTTGACATGACCCCAAACCACTTACTCAGAGGGCTAAACATTCTTCACATGGAAGTGCTTCCATTTTAAGATGATACACTTTGTACTTACAATACTTCCCTCTTTTTTTTACCTTTTCATCCTCTTCATCTCCTCATAAACCTTATATAATGTCACAACACTCATTTTTGAATTGTCTTTGAGTAGTTAACCAAATGAAAATTGAATACCAACCATCTTCAAATGACTCCAACAATTATATCAATACTAGATAAACAAAAAAATGTGAAAACTATTTAGAACAATAGTCGATGAAAGACTTTATCCAATAAGCAACTAACACCTAGAACTTCTTTGTCTTCAATAAAATCTTCACATTTAACCCTTGTGACAAATTTTTTCACCAAGTATCATTAATTTACTTGTTTCTTTTATCCTTGAACTTGGGCCCACCACCATCGCTAATTCACTCTTTGAATTTTCTGAGGATTCTTCTCCCTACGATTTGGTGAAAACAATTGTAGGACCCACCTTGGATCGCAATTTTGTTAACTCATCTTATAAGAATATAAAAAATTTGCAAAATGGTGATAGCTTTCAAAGCTCTAATGAAATGTCTTGCGGGACCCACCATTACTATTATGACTTTAAAGTTTTATTGATAACTCCTCATGAGACCCTCATCGAATCATTATGTTTATAAGGATATAAAGACTATATGAAATAGAAATACTATGTCAACGGTTATAATCCCGTCACTTTTGATTCCTATTGTCAACTCCTATCATAGTGAATTTTGTTCCTATTGCCACAATGCCTAGAATAAGAAATGTGCACAATACTTATTGATTCATTTGTAGCCAAAAATTATACATTATAACTTTTGTAAGACATTTATAGAAAACTCCATATTGACATCAATGACAAGACACCAAAGACAACACCATACTTGTAGGAGTGTGAATGTGTTAAGTCTCTTCTTTTGATAGCGGACATACTTACCCAACTCATAATGTAGATATGTGATCATACTCCTCCCCCAAAAGAAGACAGTGTGTTGCTCCTCCATACTCTATACCACATGTGCCAACAAAAAAAGAAAGGTAGTCCCTCTATAGTAAAGTGTCACTATTACTATAATAGTACATATCACCACCTTCCATACCATAGGGACATCCTCTACTGCATACAAGAGTTCCTCTAGAGGTATGTGGTCACTGTATTCATGAGGATGGGCATAACCAAGGTAATATAGTTGATCTATGGCTACCTCAACATTCGATCATGAAGTATCAAATCTCACTATCCTCTCTCAGATAGGTAATCAGATAATATAATAAATATATTCCAAGGTGAGGGTCATCTCTCTAGTAGGTAGATGGAATGTCTAAGTATCCTCATCCCATCTCTCCATGAGGGCCATAAACATGGCGTTATGATATCTCATGCATGGTAACCTATATGCTCAGTAGAGGCCCACATCTCTAAGTAGAGCCAAGTCTGTAGAACTCAGCTCCCCAATATGCCCTCTCATGTACAACATTATCTTTACACATATGTGCTCTCAAAGGATAGGGTGCTTCTACAATCATAAACAAACAAAATTATATTAGGACACAAAGCATATATCACAATGCAAATGCTTCACAAAATTGCAAAATATGGGTTCTGGGTACATGTCAACTTACTTTCTAGGGATAGGTCAAAATTTTAGGAACAGGTTGACTTTTCTTGCATAGGTCAAGTTTTCTGGGATATGTCAAACTTTTAGGGGAATTTCAAGCTTTCAGGGGCATGTCGACTTTCTAAGGACATGTTAACTTTATGGGTACATGTCAACTTTTATGGGACAGGTCAAGTTTTTAGGAATATGGTTTCTCAAAAGGGTCAGGTTGACTCGGTAGGTCTACGATGCATACTAATCTACTATCATATTAGATATAGAATTCAAAATATGATGCAAAAAAGTCAAACATGTGATTTGAGGCATACATCATCTAGGGGTGTCCTATCCTCCACGACGTGCCTTAGGTTTTCAACTTGTATTGGCTCAATCAGATTTTTTCTCGACATCTTCTCTCCTTTCACAAGCATAGACGAAAGGAAACAATGAAAATGACACTTTCAAAAAGGTAAAAGTTCTTATTTAAGTCACTTACTTTTAGGTCACTTTTTCACTTTTATTTACTAATCATTTATAGGTCATTTAATACATTCATTCACTTAATCAATCATAAATTGAGCTAGAAAGCTTTGATTTCAACATCGTTTGTTGTGCTACAATCATGAATCTATTTCCTAGCTATCCAAGTGCTTCTTGAAATATTTTAGGTTCATTTTGAATAGCATTTGTCACTAATTATCACATTCACAATCTGTTGTGGTAAACATGATTCCCTATTAGCAAGTCAAAACAAGGGACATATAGCTACCCATGAATTTCATCATTCTCTTAGTAAGCCCTATGTGATTTATGGTTTTAAACTAACATGTGGTTTTGCAAATTATGGTTCCTAATAATTTCTTGCAGGAATTGTGCAATGGGGGTTTTGACATATCCTTTCCATTAACTAATTTCTTGTATTTTAGTTTTCATATGCACGTAGTGTCATGTACCACTAAAGTGAGAGTTAAATGTACCATTGTAAATTGTAAGCACTTAAGTGGTATACAATTTCAGGATTTTTTAGCACCTACCTTAGTGTGTTCTCATTATAGATTGCATAATAGGATTCATAATTGCACTTAATATATACCTAAATTTGAATATGGCTCCTCTAATCTCTTTAAACTTGTCCAAAATTGAGGTAGGTCCTTATTTCTAAGTGTGCTCCTCTATTTTCCCTCCAATCAAATAATTATTTTTCACCTTTTAGGCCCTATTTATCTTTTTGTGCTCTCAGAATACTGTCTCGATATTACAATTAGTTGTTTGATTCCTTCTCGCATCCCCTCACTATCTGGGACCCACAAACCAAAATTTGGCCTATTTAGGACAAGAAAATTTTCCATTGGTGACATATTCCCTAGGTTTTGTGCCAAGATTTGGATTGGGTTCTTGTCTTGAGGTATTTGCAGAGGATTCAAATTTGTGGTCATCCTGCAGAATTCTATCTTCTAATTTTGAATAAAAACAACCCTCACACTTCATTTTGGCATGATGAAAAGAAATTGCAAGGTTGAAGCCCTAATTTGAAGACATTCCATGAAGTGAGGACTTGTGAATCAAGGTTGCAACAACTTCTATCAAGCGTCTACATCCTTTTTCAATTATTTAAGCATTCAAACATAATTTCTACATCATTAAGACACAAATTGATTATGATGATGGCTAGGAGATCATCGACTAATGATTGGCTTGCAGTCTTCCTCCTAGGATTAGGTATGGTTTCTTGTTATCTTTAGATCTATATATTTGTGCTTCAGATACATACATTTATATTTTACATCTATGTTTATTTGCATGCATTCAATCACACATTGATTGTATTTTCATACTTAGGGTAGATCTAGGCATTTCTTTATGTATTTTATCTCATAGCAATTTAGACACACGTACTCTAGATTCATGACTACTATACATTATCTCTGTCATATTGCCTATTCGTGGAGCTGGGAATCACCAAAATTAGGGGTTGACTAAGGAAAACTGTTATATAGCCATATACACATAAAATATCATATCTTTAGGTACACAAGACCCTAGATCGAGTTGTTAGATTAGTGGAACCTTCTTGAGAAAAAGGGAAACCTTTTGTGAAATTTTTAGCAAAAAACCATGAGTACATGACGATAGTGGCGACATGTTCCTATTGGAAGTGTGCCAACATCCCTCATGGGATTCGTGACATGGCTTAACTATCTCTTTTGGACTCTATAAGTCTACTAGTTGTATCAGGCATTGACATGTTGATATTTTGGTGCAATGACAACCACACTTGTAAAAAGTGGTATCAAAGCTTGGTTAATGGTTTGAATCTCCTCAGTGAGTGATGCGGGCCTGTGGCGAGTGACATTGGGGTGATTGTTGGAAATGTGCCAATGTCCCTCGCAAAATTTGTGACATGGTTTAACCACCTCCTATGGATTCTATAAGTCTAGTAGTTGTATCAGACATCAAAAAATCAGTCTTTTGGTACAATGACAACCACACTTGTAACAATTCCCAAGTATATGACAGTAGTGGCTACATGTTCCTCCCTTTTCACAGTGAAACTTTAGGCACAATAAGTTACAGGTCTCTATGTTCTAGATCTAAAGTTACAAGTCATTATGAAACTCCGACAGACAAGAATTTGGATCTGAAGTTTTATTTCTACCATTTGATTTCCAAGTACATTCAATCCTTCCTCCTTTCTCTTTGTGCATTAGCTTTTTTAGTTATATTAGATTAGATCCATTATTTAGTCTTTTGCATATTGTCATTGTCTCCATCCTTTTCAATTTTAAGCAACAAAGGAATAGAAACCCTAAGAAGAATAAATATTATATTAGCATCCTCATCACCAAAGGGTTTTGATCTAATTTTCTTTCAGGTGGTTTTGTATTCCAATGTGTGTTATGATTTGAACAATATCTCCTTTATGTTGCTTACCATTTCATACATCATAGCTATATATTGTGTCCTTTTTGATAAAATCCATGAACACTAAATGAATGCAACATAAGTATATTTTCATGGATAAATTATGATTAGTGTTGTATTTTAAATAATAATGAATGTGTTAGGATCTATGTGTGCTAACCTCATTGATGTAGATATTTGAAAAAGTCTAAGGGAAGTTGAGAAGGGGTAATGTCATTGTCAATATGTAGCAGTTGTTTTGAAAAGGTCAAGGACAAAAATGATAGACGGAGTCAACACTATTATGTGTGGCAGTCCAATTATTGCATCTACGTAAGATTCCTACAATTCATTAGAAGAACCTTCTTAATTACTTACTATGTCTAATGACAAAGAAAATATATTGAAAATTATGATGTGAAGTGATGATTGGAATATAATCTCTCTTTGTTTCACTTTATTGTTCCTGATTTCATGTTTTTAACAAGTGCCACGTAGTGGCTAGTTGTAGTGGCTAGTACTTGCCTAATTTAGTAATTAATTGTAATTCTAATATGAAATATAATTTTGATTTTAATTTTAATAAAATTACTATATCTTATTAAAGAAATTCTATTTAATATATAATTATAATAAGAAATTTGAGATTTAAATATAACTAGTATAAAATTTTAATCTTAGTTTTAATAAATTTTCCTTATAAGAAGTTATATCTAATTATTGTAATAAAAAAAATTAAGTTTAACACTTTAATTTATAGTGTCCAATAAATACATAAATTATTTCACTTTAATATCTTATTTACAATTATTGATAAAATATTTTATACTTAATTTTAACTAGATTTAATTTTTTAGAAATAATTTATTATTATAAAATAAAATATTTATTTACTATGTTTAATTTAAATTATAATGTTTTGTAAGGGAAAAATATATCACACATTTGTTTACCTAAATATTTATTAATGCATAATTTACATATAATAAATTTTAAAATATTTTTAAAAAATAAATAAATGAGAATAAATATATATTATATTATATCATATATTGATAATATTTTTATTTACATTAGAAAAAGTGAGTTATATACTAAAATAAACTCATGTAATATAATTTAAAATTTAAAATTTTTAATATCAAATTATCAATAAATAAGTTTTAGGTATTATAAACTTAAAAATATTGCATTTTCATTATATTAAATATAAAGTGTACAATTAATAACAAACGTGTAATAAGACTTCAAATGATTTAGCCAATCAAATTATCAGTAAATAATTTTTAGATATTATAAACTTAAAAATATTGCATTTTCATTATAATGAATATAAAGTGTACAATAAATAACAAATGTGGTAAATTTTAATTGGTTTAGAGGTATGGTTTTAATCACTCGTTAAGGGAAGGAATTCAAGAAATGATGCAATAGTACTTGCTTAGCCTACCGGCAAGTACTAATAAAAGCCCTCTTCCTAGTTGTAAGGAATTGAGTGGCTAAAGTAGTTAGTTGATTATAGTGTTTAGTTTCTATAAATTCTTCCCACTTTTCCTTGGAAACTAGTTGGTCAAGATAGTAGTGTACTTTTGCATTTTACTATTAAATATTTTTCTAAATAAAGATCGTTTTCAATTATTTTATGTTATCAACATGAGTGGTTAATGTCATTTTTGAATTGTTAGTCTCTAAGATTCTAGTTAGCTGTTAAGAAGACTCATCCAAGGGGGCCCACTTGATGAGATTTTACTTATTTGCTTTTTGTAGATTAATCTTAATGGTCTAATGGGTCCAACATGCCAAGAGTGCCTGAATGGCTATAAAAGAAATCATTGATTACCAAAGAAAAGAATGTCAGAGGGAAATTATTTAAAAACTAAGGTTAAAATTTCTCATATTTAATAGCCCCTCTAAAATTTGAAGTCAATCAAATTGTCAAATACACTAAGATTCAAATTTTATATTCTAAAGTTTTAGAATGAGTTGTTGCAGCTTCACATTAGTGGATTGAATTTTAGCATGAGTTGTTGGAAATACACACCAATGGATTTTAAGGGAAATTACTTTATAGGGTGAATACTATAGAAAGAAAAAACATAATATGATGAATCATATTTGGAAACTGACAATTGTTTCTTGGCTCCAAATGTCTCTTTGAGAACCCTAGCAATTATTATAGACCAATAAGGTATATTTATTTTTCAAGGAATCACTATTGTACTGGAACAAGATAATAAATTATGGTAAAATTTTAAGTTTTTTTGGCTGCATAGATTTAAACTATTAAATTTAATATCGCTGCAAATGTAATAGCACTATTGTAAAAGTATGTGTTTTCCAAATGCATTGATCTCTTGAATATATACAAAGTAAAGACAAGAAGAGACATGTCTATTCATTAATCTAATTTATTAATTTAACTATATAATCATTATAAGAATAAATAAAAGATTAACTTCATATATATATGTATATATAATAAGTCAATTCTTATAATAATTATATAATTAATTTTATTTATCTGACCGATGCTACATACATCAACACTCCCTCTTAGCTAGGGAAGATAAAATCCATCAAGGAAATAAATCATTAATTTTGAAAGAGAGGAGATATCACCCCACTGTGATATCAGGAGATATGGTATATGCAAGAATATCAAGTCACATGATGTTCACCATAGCTCATAAATATCCATGGTATGTCTAATGACAATACGTCTCATGATGTATGTCATATGGATACTAAGTTTACGTAGAGACATGTCACTATGTGATATGTTTCATAGGGTCCAATCAATATGTAATACTAAGTTCAAAAGGATCCTAATATGATTCATTTTGGATACTAAGAAATCATATATTACATAATTCATGATATGAAGTATCACCTAACCTGTGATACCAAGCCTAACATGTGATATCAAGTTTTACATATCACCTAACATGTAATATGAGGAATCACCTAACACATGATACCCAGATTTACATATCACCTAACATGTGATACCCAGTTTTCAATATCACCTAACATGTGATATGAGGAATCACCTAACATGTGATACCCAATTTTCAATATCACCTAACATGTGATATGAGGAATCACTTGACATGTGATACCCAATTTTACATATCACCTAACATGTGATATGAGGAATCACCTTAGATGGTGATACCTAATTTTCATACCACCTTGATATGAGGAATCACCTTAGATCATGATACCTAATTTTCATACCACCTTGATATGAGGAATCGCCTTAGATCATGATACCTAATTTTCATACCACCTTGATATGAAGAATCACCTTAGATCGTGATACCTAATTTTCATATCACCTTGATATGAGGAATCACCTTAGATCATGATACCTAATTTTCATATCACCTTGATATGAGGAATCACCTTAGATTGTGATATCTAATTTTCATATCACCTCAGATCGTGATACAAGGATATAGTAAATAAGAACATTACATTCCATTTACATATAACCCTATTATGGTATGTGCACAGACATATAACTGTCTACCATAACGAATCTCCATTACAAGATCATCACCTTCTAACATCAAATACAAGTGTTCATTGTCGAAAAGTTGTCACCTTTCTCCAATGTTCACAGGAGGGCCCATAAGTCTTGGAGTCACACATGTGAAATCCACCTTGACTCATGTCAGAGGGTGGACCCATCATGGCTCATCCCAAAGGGGGGAAAATAAAGGCTTTCACCTTAGACTTCTCTCTCAAGGATAAGAATGCAATAACATACAAGATAATAGATGAAAGTCCTTCTCATCTAAGGCTTCATTCTCCAACATGCCAATTTTATCTCGAAGGTACACAACCTTACCTCTAGCAAGAAACTTGGTGAGAATATCAACCATATGTTCTGTAGGGATAATGTACCTTGAATAACATACTTATGCACTATATCTCTTATATAGTTTGCATCACTCTAGGTGAACCCCAAGTTATGTAGGAGATAGCATAAAAGAATTTTAGCCAGTACACATGAGACTCAATCTCATGATCATAGTCTTATGGATGCTTCCTTTAAGGTCTTATAACAACTTCCTCACGTCCTCGTCCAAGGTTGTTTTAGATGAACTATTATACTCCCTCTGAATCTAATATCAACCTTCTACGAGGAATTCATGTCTTTATTCTTTAGTCTACATTACACTTTTTTTTCTTGAATTCCCAACCATCTATCTAGGAATATCATGACCTAAATATCTGCATAAAAGCCTTCTAGTTCACATAAATGTAATTTCATCATTTGAATCACAATTATTTTTCCTTTTATAGTTTCTTGGTCACTAGGGAAACCATCTCGATATGGTTTACTCCCTCTGCATCAATATGACCAAGATCCTTGGAAATCAAATAAGGCATATCCTCTAGATGTTGTACTGACTCCCTCTGAATCTTTGAGTACTAACATCAACATTTAACCTTCTTGTCCAAGGTTTCCTCTGATGGTTCATCAAACTTCTTTTGAATGTGATATCAACCTTTTGACCTTCTCGTCCAAGGTTTCCTCTGATGGTTCATCAAACTTCTTCTGAATGTGATATCAACCTTTTGACCTTCTCATCCAAGGTTTCCTTTGATGGTTCATCAGACTTCTTCTGAATGTGATATCAACCTTTTGACCTTCTCGCCCAAGGTTTCCTTCAATGGTTCATGAGACTTTTCTGAATCTGATAGCAATCCTTCTTTTCCTGCAAGAGCACCCTCAAAGAAATGTCAAGGAAAATAACTCTTATAGTACGTATTAAATAAGAGAATAAGAGAGATTAGAAATACAATACTAAAAAATATTGATCTCATGTAGTTAAAGACTCTTCTTCAACTTCTCTTACTAACATAGATGCACACCCTTCGAACAATAACTTTCAACACCTTGTTACAGAAATACAATCAATTTATGCCCAAAGATATATTTTGACATCTTCAAAACCTCTAGTTTGTAGTGTGATTAAGTGATTATAGATCTAAAACTCTCTTTCTCCCTCTGTTAATCACCACTTGTTCAAATACCCACAAGAGTGGTCCACTAATTTGAGAGAGGAGTCTATTATGTCTTCGACACACTCTTCCAATGAGTAATTGCATTAAATTTCATAACTATTGGATTGAATATATGTATCATTCCTCTTCATTAAGAGTGGTCCGACTTTGAATGTTTCCCTTAATACTTTATTTGTAATTGGGCAATATTTTATTCTTCAGATGTTATTAGATTTCACAGACAATATTAACGTTGAACCAGTTGATAGTGTACAATATGTATTTTGTTCTTTTATGTGGTTCAGTCTTTACTCCTTGACATTTGCATTAATCGCTAAGTGAAACTTGAGTCACAAACTAGTTCTGAGAATTGATGACCATCTGAATGCTTTCTATATTCATTTCCTATATATCTCATCCTTCTCCTTGCCAAATGCAGATAACTCTATCAATGTGAATCTACTTGTGAAAATTACTTCTCCAAAATTGTCACCTGCTTTGATACCATATTAAATTTAATATCGCTGCATCAGATCACTACAAATGTAATAGCATTGTCATAAAAGTATGTGTTTTCCAAATGCATCGATCTCTTGAATATATACAAGGTAAAGACAAGAAGAGACATGTCTCTTCATGGGACATGTCTATTCATTAATCTAATTTATTAATTGAACTATATAATCATTAGAAGAATAAATAAAAGATTAACTTCATATATATATGTATATTAATATAAATAATATCATCTATTATATATGTGTGTGTGTGTGTGTGTGTGAGATAAGTCAATTCTTATAATAATTATATAATCAATTTTATTTATCTGACCGATGCTACATACATCAACATAAACATAACCCAGGATCTCAACTTCTCAAGAAATGTGATATAACCAATGCATAAAACTACAGTCCAACTCCATATAAAATGATGAGGTTTTTGAAACATAAATCCACTCAGTAATCTTAAAAATACTCTTGGACCATTTGGACACTTATATCCACATTAGAAAAATGTAAGGCTTGCCTCACTAATAATCACATGCATTTGCGAAAGTATGAATGTAAAAAAATATCACCTCACATGGTCTTGAAATGTGCTTATTAGATAAATTGTTAGTTTTTGTGAGGGTCTGTAAAAGTGTAATGGGATATTGTTAGTTTTTGTATTATTGTATGCAACAGTAACTAAGACCATTTACTATCCTACTTCCCTAAATTTCAAACATAAAATTATTCAAATAATCAAATCTTGATTATACTGCATTCATGCTTTATGAATCCATCATAATCTCAACTTCTTCATCCGCCAAATAATCTATGACCAATTTTGAAGATTTTTCTTTTCTTTTCATTTTGTCTAACTAATTTATAAAAATATAATCTAAACCTATATGAATTCAAATAAACCATATGTTTTTTTCACAAAAGTAACCATTCTCTCAATAATTATTTTGCACACATAAGAAACAAGACAAAATACATGTGTGGGGTTTAATATCTTACATACCGTATGTCTACCATAAATATTCACTTAAAAGATCATAAAGCTTAGATAACCTTTTGATTAAACATCATAAACAAGGGCATGGATGAAACTTTTGTATTTATATAATTATAATTACAAAAATATAAGTTAGTCATTCTTTTAAACATTTATTACTACTTCCTTTACAACAAGTCTTAAACTCTTGAATTGTTTCCAAACATATGGAATCAAAAATCATATTTTAGAATGAGAGAAAGTAGTTTATCTCAACGTCAAATGAATTTCACACCATAAAATGTTTAAGAAAAAGAAAGATTAAAAGGTCATTGACATTGTTATCAGCCTTAAATAAACTGTAGATCCTTTCCATGATATTTCTACCCCTTATTCTAACTAAGCCTTTTAATGTAGTAATATTTTGTATTATAATGTTAACGGATTAAAAAATTATGAAAAATTCATGCTTGATAGACCACTTTTCCTTTCTATTCTAATTAATTTTCCTATTAGTAAAAGTTGATTCTAATTAATTATATTGTAAACAGTTTATATAATTTCTTCATTGTTATTTTCCAATTTATTATTTTTAAATTTCAAATGGTGAGTGAGAAAATTAGTTTAAAACAGAATGTATTCCATATCTGTTTTACCGTTTAGCAGGCTCCTTGTCCATTTGCTTTTTTGCTTTTTTGCTTTTTTGTTCGTCTTTATTTAATTTGCCAGACTGACTGCGTTTTTGCTACTTATTCTTTGTTTAATTTGTGGTTTGCGTTTTTACCCTGCCTCTGCCCCGACGCCTCGGATGATCTGCAATGTTGTAAGTCCCACATTTGTTCTTTCATCTGGTTAATGGATAGTAATTTTTCATTTCAAACAACTATACTTAAATTTCAAAAAAATGTGTAGCTATTATCTTTGTTTTTGTTTTGAGTAGTTATCTTTTTCAACAATGTTCAACTCCGATGCTCTGCATCTGATCCCTTACAGAGCTCATCCACAATGTTCAGAATCTTGTAAGTCCCACATTTTTTATTATAATTTCTTAAATTCATCCGTTCATTTGTTCTTTCATCTGATTAATGGATAGTAATTTTTTATTTTAAACAACTATACTCTAATTTATCTTGATATATGTTTTTTTTAAATTACATTTTCAATAATTTTTACACTCTTATTATGTAGAGAGAGGATAGCGCAAGGCCGATGTGTAGCTATTATCTTTTTTTGGTTTGAGTAGTTTTATCTGAAAAATAGGGCATCATTTAATTCCCTGAAACCAGTAACGCAAAGCCCTTCCTACCTGTCATGGTGATATTATTTGTCTTGTAATGCTCAGAACCTAGTTCTTCCATTTTCTTCTCACGTTTATGCCTAAACATCACTTTACAACATTTCACAGCATTTGATACGATGCATTTAATTTACATTAGAAGGGTTTCCAAAAGGAAATAAAATAACCCAAAAAGAAACAAAACGAAAAAGAAATAAGGGTAGAGAGTCAAACAAGGCAGAAACAGATTGAAATGAAAATGGGTTAAAATATTGAGATTAGAGAGTCCAACAAGGTAGAAACAAAGTGGAAATAAAAACGGGTATGGATGCTGCTCAAGCGATTCAAGTGATTATTATATATTTATTAGGATTGGGGTACAATTACAACATCCCTTGGATCTGTCTTATATTCATTTCACGATGCTATGCACAGTAGCTTGATAAGAATCATGGGATGAGTTAAAGAAAAGATTCATCCACATTCCATAGAGGATTTATGTCATGCAATTTGGAAAAGCTCTTGTTTATTCTTGACCTTGTTTGTTGTAGAGGTAAATACCAAGTTGAAACAAATTACATGTATGCCCATGGATACAAAAGTAGGCCACCACGTTTCAAAAAGTAATTTACAATAGTTGATTAAGACCGCCAAAGGGAGGTGGAGTAGGGGGTTTTAAGTTGAGGGAACTTAAGAACTTTTCTAGTCAGCTGAAATTTGTGTATATTTGAGCCTTGTAGCATTGACAATGTATTTCCCTAGATATTAGTTGTGCAATCAAGATATTGTAGGCATCAATGTGGGAGGTGTGGCTGCTGCAGTGTCTCCTGAATCCTCCTCATCCACCAGTTTAAACCTAGTTTTATACATGAGGCCTACCTTTTCTTAATATGACAAATTCTATGAAGATGGTGTGTTTCTAAGGTTAGGGAATATATGTTGTTTATATGGAAAACAGACAAAACAACTTATTCTCTATGAATTTTTCTAAAAGTATTTGGTCTATGAATAAACTTTTGAATGGTTTAGAGTGCTTGCCCTGACATACCATGCCACAGTGGCAGGGGTACCAGCTGCCTTGGAAGCTACTTGTAAATATGTTATCAGACTAATTCCAGGTGTTCAAATCAGTGCAATTGTTCCACTAACATTAGCCAATTTCTTACTTGTCTAATCTAAAGATGTGTCCTAAGATTACCATATTAGTTATAATAGTTTGGTCAAGTTCATATCAGGTTGATGGTGTAGGCAATATGTTTGTTATTGCAAATTTATTAATAACTCATCTTAAACCTTGAGGCAGTTATTTCTAATAATTATAGTGCAATCTTCATTTGGGTCTCTTTTTATCCACATTTATATGATTGTCCCTTTGTAATATCTCCATACTTTCTCACATCATATTTTCAGATATCCCATCTGTCCCAAGCATCGCAGCTACTATTTACACAGACTTCTATCATATAAGAAATCACAGTTCATATCCATTGTTGAGTGCTAATAATTTCTATTGTATTTATGAATTTCTGATCCATTTTCAATGTATTCCTCCTTACCATCTATGGAGAAATTTTTAGTGAGAATGGCCATATACCATAAGATTCCTTTTCACACTGTAACCAGGAAGAAATTTGTATGACAACTTTTAGTGCAATCAGTACGCTTGCTCAAAGTAAGCAATGAGATAAAAATTTCAATGAACAGATTATATGACACTAAACCAAAAATGCTCTGAAAAAGAAAATAGTAGTGTGCACTTCCATAGTTCAAAAAAGAACTACTGGGCAATTTTATTACCTGTGGGTTTGCCTTGATGACAAGAACAGCTTTCACAAACTGCATCAAAAGAAATAAACAATGACAAAGTGAATTGCTAGACATAAAGAAAGCTCAGAATTATGCATTTAAATCAATTTTTTCTTAGTCTTTAAAAGAACCAATTGAAACATCTCCACTGAAGGAAATATGGTTGAAAATAAGCCAAATATGATTGTGAGGAGGAAGAGAGAATTCAAGTGATTCATTCTCAATACAGGTTCTTAGGTATGATATAGCAACATCTCATTGATGAATGCAAATAGTTTTTTTCTGTCTTCTAAATCTAAATCTAAATTAAATGATATTTAAATTTCTACCAAAGTCAAATAAGTTAGAAATCAAAATCTGTCCATGCATTTGTTAAACATGTGACATCTTTTAGAGCCTTCCTCGACAACCTAAGAACACAACCTACAAGATTCCTACAAGGTTCTATATTAAACAACAAAAGAAACTCGTCACCCATTACTAAATACATCAGAAATGTCACACATCAGGAATGCCTCTGGACCTTCAAAGATATGTGTGTGTGTGCGTCTTGACCAAAAAAACCTTCACATCAACACACCTTTATTATGAATCTTGATTGAGAACATTAGTGGTTTGGTCCTGTTTACCCTCAGACAAAGACCTTAATTAAACTTGCCAACATCTTGCAACCATAATCTTTGAAGTAGTGACTGCTGACAAAATCTGTCTTATGAGTTAACCTCAAATCTTTATCTATGTGTCCTGTTACTTCTTGTTCAAATACCTCTTTAAGTGTTAAATTCTGTAAAGTTGACTAATAAAAGCATACTTTATTTGTTATAGCCAACTTAAAATGTACTTCTAGAATTATGTTGCATGTCAGCAAAGGCTTCTTTCATTCCTTTGAAAGCTAACGTGTAGTAATATGTTGAGTGCTTCGGATGTTCCATGTATAACTAAAATCCCAAAGTCAAGAAGCATCCTAATAATCTTTTTTGTTGAATTCATCCAAATTCAATCATGCGTAAAATAAGTAATCAAATTTTCCATCTTTGACATAGGTCATACTTTGATGATTGCCATAGAATCTCAATGATAATAATTGTCTTAGATTACATCGTCATATTTCTCAAATATCTTAGTTCGAACCACTTTCAATATTGAAAATCAGTGCAACTGCACACTTATTACCTTAAGTTGAGTTTCAAATCCAACTCAATTGTTAGATAACATTTTGCACCAGTAACAAATTAGCATAAAATTCAATTTGGAAAAAGTTCCAGATTTTCACTAAAAGTTCCAACTTCAAAGTTCATAATGCTATTTGTCAGATGTTTGGTTGTCATAGACAAGTAAAACTTTCCAGCATGAACTTGAAACATCCTGCTCTAGTATCCTCTATTACTCCCAGACCTGGTCCAAGATGTAGGGAACAAATGAACAACAATATTATGCACATTTGTTACTCCAGTAGCATTGAACCATAGAGTTGCCCAAGCATCCAATAAAAACTGTTTCAACACATATTTGAAGACAAAACTCAAAATCTACCAGTCATTATACCAAAATTCAAAAAAATACTAGAAACTGTTGCAGCATTTACTACATGTTGCAACCTGTTGGTCAAATTTGCTAACCTCCTCCACAATAAGAAACCAACAATTGTCTGCCTTGGAATTTAACATCAAATATTGGTCCATCACCAAGGCCTAAAATTATTCTCTTAAAATTCTTATAACCCACCACTTCAGTCATCCCACAAATCCTACAAGAAGTGATAAGAAGCTGCAACCATTTTACTGTAGATAACATGCATTATCATAAAACTTTCACTTTCTCAGAGAATTAACCAAGCCAAAGCATCCCATAAGCTGAATCCATTCAATCAAGTATGCTTTATAGATCTCATTCTGTACCGTAAATGTTTACATAGTTAGCAATGACACATAACAAGACTAAAAACTTACAGTACTTAACAAAATAAACAAATTGAAATAAGACAACAAGCTACCATCACAAGCTCATAGAAAAATATGCCAGACAAACTGTTTTTTTTTTAACAAGAACATGTGTAGTTTGTTTTAAAAAATTAATCCATACAATAACAGTAGAAACTAATCTTTCAAGTTTCAATAATATGATCCTAAACCACCTCTTGATCCATAACTACCAACAATTATGCTTGAATAAATAGGCGGAGATGGTAAACCCTCCATTCCACCAGCTCTGCTACTTAGGACCTATAGTAATGAATTAAGCAGCATTATTCCATTACGAACAAATTGTAAAGCTAACTGACAAGAGTTCAAAGGATAAATTACACATTTATCATCCCCTATAATTTTGATGTTTTTCTAAGAATCAAAAAATCAAACAAACTACAAAGCACACAAGTTCATCTCTTAGTTGTGTACCAGGGAAGCTCAAACACAATCATACCACTCCATGAAATACAAATCAGCTCCTAAGTCATGATCCAGGTGAGTCCTTTGGCGCCTTGTAGGTGGTCCTCCATATGAAAGCTCTGGGTCCTAACAAAAAATCACAAAATCATGGTGTTCAAACCAACAAAATAATGATACAGGGAAAATAACCTACAATAAAGAGTCAAACACAATCATACCAGTCCATGAAATACTAACCAGCTCCTAAGTCATGATCCAAGTGAGTCCTTTGGCACCTTGTAGGTGGTCCTCCATATGAAAGCTCTGACAAAAAATCACAAAATCGTGGTGTTCAAACCAAAGAAAAAATGATATAGGGAAAATAACCTACAATAAAGTTTCAAAGTAAAATCAAACGACTGCCAGATCTTGTTGAGTATATTGTCATTGATGTCAAAGGTTGATGTTCAAAGTCATGTGAAATTTAGAGGATTACTTGAAGCAATAGAAAATTTGGTTGAGCTGCTTGAGCTACTTGACAAGCTTGAGCTGCTTAAGTTGGTCGTGTCTATACTTCAGCAGATTGTCAGTTGCTTGCTTGTCAATGTGATGCAGAGATAGGAGCAATGAAAAGATAGCAACAATGAACTTGGATGATACTATTTCCCAACTAGGTAATGCAACTAGGACCCAATCCACTTTCTACTATCATGACTTTCTCATGGTACATGACATGATCATCAAGCATCAGGAACATGACAAATGAGGTGGATCACTATTGGAAATAGTCACAATAAGCTGCCCAAGCTTCCAACACTCCTCACATGAAGAGTCTTTCATCAGATTTAGGACTGGTTTAAAGGACAGTGTTAAGGTTCTCTTAGGACAGTCAACTGATCCACTTTCCCTCTCACTAACTTGGTGTAACAAATGCCAAATCAAGATCTTTGAGGTCTTATATGATAGACCAAAACTGCAATGCAAGCAATCAGGGCTTTCACAAAGTCTAAATGTGTGACTTTCTCTTGTTTCTACATGACTGTCCTAACATGGGACTGTGAGTACAATGAGATCATTGATGTATCCAAATCTCCAAAGGTCAAACTTGACACAATGTTACTGTGTGAGGAAACATTTGAACTCCATCTCTTGTGTACAACCTTCAAAGATTCAAGAGTTGCAAGTATTAACAGGTTTAAGAAGAAGACTGTGACTGTGACAGAGAATTAGGACAGTCAAAATATGATGAAGTGCAATCAATGTAAATAGGCTTCTATCTTTGGTGTCTTTGGATTTTAAGGACCCTAACTCACCTAGGATCACTTCACACTTACACGCAACCTTGTCTCAATGCATGTTATTGAGTTACACAAAAGTTTCTTGCTGTCACTGTGACTGTAACAGTAACCTGGACAGTCAGATCATAAATGAGGTACAGTCAATGCAAATGGGGTTTCCTCTTTGTTGCCTTTGGATTTCCAGGACCGTAACCCTCCTATGGACATTTGACATATGCATGCAACCTTGAATCAATGCATTTAAGGTGTTTGACAAACTTGTTTTTAGGACTGTTACAGTGACTGTGACTGTGTTCCTTCACTGGACAGTTAAAAGACAAGGACTTGTCCTTTCACAAAAGGCTTTTCAAATGTTAACTTTTCTTGGCTAGGATCCCAACTCTAGTCCCAATTCTTCTTCAATCTCACATTCCTCCAACCTACCATCCAATACTTCTTGTAAACATCAAAACTTCAAACTCTCTGTCTGATACATGAAGATATCAGACTTTCATGAAATCAAAACCATGTAAAAACTCCTTGGGGCGACCTGCAAGCTTGGAATAAGAAAGAATACACAAAAGCCAAGTTATATTACAAGGTTTGGGCATTTTTGACGGAGTATCCTTAGAGTTCTACATTTTTTTTCTCTCTCGGTTTACCCTAGATAAGGTTTTTAGCCCTCTTTACAAAAACTACTATATCTCTGTCAAATCAGGGTGAAATCAAACAAAACTAGCATCAAAGTGAAATGGATTCAACTCTTTCATCCTCAATCACAGTGATTTCATGAGGATGAGAGAAATGTACAAGAATGGTCTAAAATGACCTTACGAAACATTATTAAGCTAAATCTAATCGAAATTCATCAAAAATCCATAATTGCCTATCTGGGGCTAATCAAGACCTATAGTGCCCTGCACCACAATGTCAGCAGCCTACTTGTCTACCAACTTGTGTCAAATAAGCATATTTGACATGTCACCGTTGAATATTCGATAGGCTCGGTTTAAATGGAATGAGGAGGAACGATAAGTCTATGGATAGCCTTATTTATATTTACTCCACATTGTTGAATGTTTCAGAAATTTTTTTTTGGTAAATGGCAGCTGTTGCTGCCGTTTTGTTTGTTGAAATTCTGAAGAATATGTTTACTCAACAATTTTCTTCCTTGATGAACGGGTATAGCATGGTAAAGGGAAAGAGCGTTACTTTTTTTAATTCATTTATTGGGCAGCAGTTTTGAAGGCATCCGTTTCTGAAATAGGTCATGGGTCTGAGGACAGTTCAGTGCATTTTAAAAACAGTGATATTTATTTTTCTTTTCTACGGAGCCGTTTGGGATGTGCTAGAGGTGTGTAAATCGTGGGTGAGCTTTTTGAAAAGTCTGATATATGTTTGAAGATAGAATATAATCATGTTTTGAAAGCCTAGTGCTTGGTGTATGCATTTTTTATTGAGTGGTTTTCTGAAGTGATAGATTTGCGAAAGGCAGTAATAGTGAGATTTAAAAAAATTCCTGAAGAGATGTGGTGAAGGTATCCTTAAGGTTTTTGTTGTGTGTTGATTGATGATTTTATGAGTATATTGAGTGCCTGTTATAAAGAGTTGTGTAGTTTCAGATTCAAAAATGATCTCACAGATTCTGGAAGTGTTGGTGCTGAGTTAAACAGATAAGATTATTTTGTGGAGTTGTTTCATTTTCAGTAATTTTTTAGATTTGCAGCTGGGGTTGGTGCCTCGGTCAACTGAAGTTGGTGCTTCAGTTCTTCAGAGTAGGTGCTCTGTTTGTAATCAGGGTTGTTTCCCTTTGGGTTGGTGCCTATTCTATTTAATGAATGCTATTTGATGTTGTAGTTTTTTACCTGAAAGGGTTTTCCACGAGAAATATGGTGTATTTGTCCTTGAGGAGGTTCATTTTATGTGTTTTTCAAGGTTTTCAATAGTTAATTTCTGCAATACTGATTCAACCCCCTTCCCCCCTCTGAGTATTGCTTGTGTGCTCTTCAGATCTGAATATTGGCACTTTGTCACTGATACTGCATCATAATTAGAAATAGGTGCATCATGATCTGAAACTTCATCTATATGGTAACCATAGCCATCTTCATCATATGCACTTTTGCACGAGGGAATCCTTGAATGACTTTGAGGAATAGTTTCAGAATAGTACTCTGCATCATATCCATGATCTCTGTATATAGGTCGTCTAGGAATTGCTTCAGCTGATCTGCTTGAACTTCAACCTTGTCTTTGTATGTAAACTTTGTCCTCTTCACCATGATAGTTTGCAGCTGGAAATACACCTTATATTATAACAAAGCATTCAGTTTGCTTGGAAAATCTTACCTAAATAGCCTATTCATATGATAAACATAAACATGTCATTAAAGTACCAGTTGGTCGCCTATCATACAACCTCCCAGAAAATGGAAAATGCCCACTTCTATCTGAAAAATCAAGAGAGTCGTGGAAATGATCCCTCCCCCCTAAAAAGTCCCTTGCTCCACAAACTTCAAATCGACTTGCACTCTAAACACCAGCACCTGACTCTCGGACGACCACAATAACCATGAGCACTACCATAACCTATTTAGTATCCTGCCCAAGCGGGATCCTTGATGGCTCGTCCCTTTTGTTGAGGTTTCCACAGTGGAGCCTTGATATTGACCTGTGTATGAGACAGGCACAATTTAGTCTTAAAGATATAGTATCAAAACATTCCATTATATCATATGCAAGCTCCAACAAACATTGAGAAAACACAAGCTAAACAACCTTTTTATCTCCTTCAGCTAGCTCATTCTTGTTAACACCTTCAGTACATGCCAATGCTGCTTCACGAGTTGTATAATTAATATACCCAAAATCTTTGCATCTGGCTGAAGGCCAATTGTACATTCTCAATTTCACCAACCATACTTTTTAAATTTCTCCTTAACCTGCTCCTCATCCCAAGCAGCTGGCAAGCCGTCAACAAAACAGACTTAACTTGCAAAAGCAATATTCTCTTAGTCAACACGTAAGAATTAGAAAACAAATAAAGTAAAAACCTATTTTCTAAGACTTCAGACACAACAAGACATCTCAGGTTATGGAACTACCAAATACAAGTTTTTAAATTTCACAGGAAATGTGTTTATCTCAATTTATAAAATGCAGGTTCAATCTGTAGTAAACTTTACATAGTGTGATGGAAGAAAAATGGTGATGATATATGTGGTAAAAAGGGTGAATGTTCACTAGGATGGACAATCAGGTTAGGAAGCATCACACTCAAATCCCATCTTTCAACAAATTAGGAAGGGGAAAGTACCCACTAGGCATAAGATAAACTCAAGCGCTGAATGGGTGTAAAAGGTTTCCTCCTTTGCTAATAGAATGATTGATTGAATGCAATTTGGAATGAAGAAAGAAAGGTGTGAGGACGAGACAGGATGTAATGAAGATAGTTCTGTAGATGCAGACAAACAATAGACTGATATGCAAAGTTCGGAACCAGATTTGGTTAGAAGACATTGTAAATGAGTTGCATAGAATGTTTCAGCCCGAAATGCCTGTCAGGGATGACCTGGAATGTAGGGGGCAGCTGGACTCGTCCCTAATGCTGGGAGGCACCCTCTATCAGCCAAAAAGATATAGAAGACCAAGATCTGCAACAAACTATCAGATCTTGTAGCTGAATTCGCAACCCTGTCCCCTGTTACCGGCACGCACAAAGCTATTCCTCCCATGTCTTTTGGATGTATGTATGGTACCTTAAAGCTATTCCTCCTAACTGGGAACCCCTCTTAGAGACCTGGCTTTGAGATTACTGCTTTTGCCGGACGGAGTTTTGCTCGGGTTGCCAAATCTACACCTTCAAAGCAGATATCTCGACCCATTCCTTGTGCCAAGGCATCTCCTGCGGTGGTGTGTGGTCCAGATGTGGTGGAAAATTTGGATTTCTACCAATGTTGCTGGTTGGTTTGCAGATTCATTGGTTTTTGGCCCCACTGGGTGACATATTCATGGAGACCCTTGGCCCCTGGTAATATTGAGTTTTTCCCTTGCGCAAAGATATTTTTGGTTGCCCTTTTCACTTCTTCTAAAGAACAAGATACGGTGCTAAGCAAGCTATAGCTTTGGGGGAATCACTCTCTCGTGGCCAAACCATGGACAATTTCAATTAATCCTCTTATTGAACCACTTAGTGTGCATTCAGTGTGGCTTCGGCTCTCCAATCTTCCCCTTCACTTTTGGGAGAACTCTTGTTTTGAGGCCATTGACAACTCTTTTGGTTGTTTCATAAAGGTGGATGAGACTATGGTAGCTATGGGTATCTCTACCTTTGCACGTATTTTGGTGGATATTGATATCTCCACACATCTCCATGGTGATGTGGTTCTTATGGTTGGGGATAGGTCATGGACTCAAGCGGTGGATTATGAGGGCATCTCATTTCAATGTTGTCGGTGTTTATCTACTGGTCACTTGGGAAGTGATTGTTCTCTCATGAGGTGTAAAGCCATGGCCACGTGGTGGAAAGACGCTAGCGAAGAACATTTGACAGTCTTGCCTTCTGATATTTCCTCTAACAAAGAGTTGTAGGCTAACGATGAGGATGAAGCTCCTGTTGGAAGTCTGGGTGATGCTCTTACTACAAATCTAGGTGCTCCTATTGTAAACCATGAGAATACCACTCTTCCTCCTACTGGTGCGGACCCATCTAGCCGCAAGGACCCTTCTTCGCCTGCTACTCCTAGTCTGCTCCAAACTCCAACTGACAATATACAACTTTCTCAGCACTTTGGCCTTGGTGCAAATAGTTGTCCAAATGGAGTTTCATTGTCCGCTACCACTTGTGGTGGATCTTAAGGACGGTATTGCTTGGACAGTTGTCCGATGACGCAGGAAAAATAGTTCTTCAAACTCACATTCTTCTCCACATGAGGTGAGTGAGCTGCCCTCCCAGTCTTGAGGAGGGTTACTAGCCTTTGTGCTAGTGTGTTGTTTATATTTTGTAATTTGTTTTTGCCGCCACCTTTACTATTAGTGTGTCGTTATTGTAAAAGCCAACACCCCTGCTTATGTGCTTTTGTTCTCTTTGACGGTATTTTAGTCTTGCTAGCACGTTTACTATTAGTGTGTTATTGTAAAAGCCAACACCTTTGCTTATGTTCTGTTGTTCTCTTTGACGCCTTTGGGTTGTGGTTGTGTAAGGGTCAGCCCACTTGTTAGGCTGTTGATTTTAATCAAAAACATGTAACATTAACCAAACAATACCCAAATATGAATGCAAAAATAAAAAATCATTTCTAAACCTTGTGAAAGGAAATGCTAGCTTATGTTAGTAGTTTTGTAATCTAGACAAATAAATTGAATGGGTTTTATGACCTAATATATGAACCAAAATAAAAAGTTTTCACAGCTTATTTGATTGAGGAAGAATGATATAGTTACTTTGTCATGGTCTTAGGAATCTCCGTATGGTTTTCTTCCTCATGTTTTCCTATGGAATTCTTTTCCCTCATCTTTTCACAAACTATTAAGTTTTCCACAATCTTTCAATTTACAGCTTATGTTGCTCCAACATGTAATAGGTTGTAATGAATGGTTCCTCAATGCATTTTCTGAGTTGATTTTTATGTCAAGACTTTGCATATTGAAAATGTATTTGAGCTCATTTTAAACTTCATAGGCTAAGGTTTAGCAAAACAAGTAGAAATGAAGTCTAAATGTAAAGATTAAGGTTGTAGGCCAACATTGTCACAAGACTCCATCCATTGTCTACACCATCATCCTGATATGAAGGCCAGACGTGAAGAGTACACTAGTTTAGATATTCAAATAGGCTTTCTGATTTATTATAAGCTTGTGGTTTCTTTCTCTTAATTAGATCCTTGCAACCAACAAGAATCATAGATGCTACCAATTTCTTAATTGCAATTTGAATTTTCAATATTGCATACATAGGTGAATGAATCTTGCTATAAGTGGAATGGATTTTATTAATTTTGTAGGGGTGGCAAGGTTCTTTCTGAGACAGCAATGAGGAGTGGCTGCTCTTGTCCATCCATTGGCTTTGAACAACCCCTGCACTGTAGTTAAAAGCCTTAAAAAGGCTGGGCTTCATGGCATTAAATTCTATACAAATGAGGGAAAACCGACTGGTAAGGAGTTCCATACATAGATTTTTTTATTATTTTCATTTTGGTTTTGTGTTTTGAAGTCTATTTTGTTGTTAACAGACTGATTATTGAAGTCAAATTTTCTTCAGCGACTTAATGAATGTTTAGAAAGTTGTGTTTACATAACAGTCTATTTTGTTGGCTTTTTTAATCTATCATTCTATATTTTTGTTTTCTTTATTTGCTGTCATTCTATTTTTGTTTGGCATGGCCATGCTTTCTCTGATTTTATTTTGTCTGTGAATTCTACTTTAGTATGTTTGGTTTGTGTTTTTATTTTCTATTTTTATTGTAGACTATTTTAGAAAAAGTTTTAACTTTAAATGTTATTTTGTATTTGTCCCTTTTTTGTAGCTGATGATTTTTTAGCAGCAGCGGTGATGAGGAGAAAAGAAGCACAACACTAAAAATGATTTTGTAAGCTAACTCATCTTTAAAATTGCATTGAGTAATCTGTAATTTTAAAGAGGATTATGTAGACTAATTCTTCAACTCAATTTTAGTGTTAATTCTCCACAGCATTGGCTCATCTCAATACAGAGGATTTTAATTTAATTGCTACACTTTTGAATCAATTTCTGAAATCAGTAAACTTATGTGGAAATCAATATGTGAATGGATTTGTTGTTTAATAAAAAATATTTATTTTGGAGGGGTTGAATTGGCCCCCTCCTCAAGGCTGCAGGAAATGGTCATTGACCATGGCCATTTTTTTCAGCCTATTGTTTCTGTGTTGTCTTTTATACTATTTTTTATTGCATTATTTTTTAAATTTTATTTTTCAACAAGATATATCATATATGTCAAGTGTATAGTTGAACAAGATATGTGTGAAGTGAAATAATGTTGCATGAAATGTATTTTAACTTTCACATTCACTTATTTTGATATTTAAACTTCAACATTTATTATGTTTGAAGATGGTGTTTGAACAAATTATGTGTGAAACAAACATATTATATGTGAAATGTGGTTTTAACTTTGACAACCAGTTTTGAAGTTTGAACTTTTATGTTCACTTTATATTAAGAATGTACTAACTTGAAATTCACTAATGTTGTATGTTTAAATTTCGGCATTCACATTTTTTGTATTTGTACTTTGACATGTTTTAACTTAAATGTTTACCTTTTTTGTCATTGAAGTAACTTTTTGCAAAACCTTTTCAAATTAGGCACGTGTTCACTTTTGTGTGTTTGTAATTTGGTATGTTTAAACTTTGTGTATTTTTAATTTTTAGCATTTGAACAAATTATGTGTGAAATGAACAAACATCATGTTAAATATGTTTTAATTTTAACAACCATTTTGTTGTGTTTGCACTCTGACATGTGTGTGGGTGTGTGTGTCCCTAGGGGGTGTGTGTGCATGTGTGTGTGAGTGAGTAAGATAGAGTTAACTAATCAACAAAAAGAATTTACTTATTTGAAGATGCAATTAAATAATGAGATAAGAAAAGGAAATTTTATTTGAAAAATGGAGATTGGTTCACATTTAATTAAATTAAGAATTAGAATCAGTTAATGGTAAATTAAGTGATAAATTGATAACAAGGTTCTAAATGATTTTTTCAAAGCTAAGAGATGGCTTCGATAAGGCAACCCACAATCCTCCTATCTTTTTCTCATTTTGTCAAAATCCCTTGGAATATGTGTCATGTTTCAATGAACATTAATGATGGGTCATGTGCGTCTGTGGGGTGTGTGCATGTATGTGTACATGTGGGCGTGTGTTAGTGTGTGTGCATACATGTGTGCATCCAGGCATGGGTGTGTCTATGTGCACATTGACAGGGGCATGCGTGCATGTATAGAGTAGGCATGTGTGTGTGTGTAAGGATGTGGGTGTAGGGTGCATATTTATGTGTGAATGTGGTCATGTGCACACGCATGTTTGTGGTTGGGTGTGGATGTTTGTGCATGTATGTGTAGGTGCACATGAGGGTTGCATGGGTGTGTGTATGTGTGCGGATGTGGGGGTGCTTGTGTGCATGTATGTGTTGAGGTTGGTTGGTGCTGTGTGTTGTGTGCATGTGTGTGGGTGTGTGTCCCTAGGGGGGGTGTGTGCATGTGTGTGTGAGTGAGTGAGATAGAGTTAACTAATCAACAAAAGGAATTTACTTATTTGAAGATGCAATTAATTAATGAGATAAGGAAATTTTATTTGAAAAATGGAGATTGGTTCACATTTAATTAAATTAAGAATTAGAATCAGTTAATGGTAAATTAAGTGATAAATTGATAACGAGGTTCTAAATGATTTTTTCAAAGCTAAGAGATGGCTTCGATAAGGCAACCCACAATCCTCCTATCTTTTTCTCATTTTGTCAAAATCCCTTGGCATATGTGTCATGTTTCAATGAACATTAATGATGGGCCATGTGCATATGTGGGGTGTGTGCATGTATGTGTACATGTGGGCATGTGTTAGTGTGTGTGCATACATGTGTGCACCCAGGCATGGTTGTGTCTATGTGCACATTGACAGGGGCATGTGTGCGATCATGCGTGCATGTATAGAGTAGGCATCTCTGTGTGTGTAAGGATGTGGGTGTAGGGTGCATATTTATGTGTGAATGTGATCATGTGCACATGCATGTTTGTGGTTGGGTGTGGATGTATGTGCATGTATGTGTAGGCACACATGAGGGTTGCATGGGTGTGTGTATGTGTGCAGATGTGGGGGTGCTTGTGTGCATGTCCCTAGAGGGGAGGTGTGTGCATGTGTGTGTGTGAGTGAGATAGAGTTAACTAATCAACAAAAGGAATTTACTTATTTGAAGATGCAATTAATTAATGAGATAAGGAAATTCTATTTGAAAGTGGAAAATATCTCCTACTTATCAAATGGAGATTGGTTCACATTTAATTAAATTAAGAATTAGAATCAAGAAATGGTAAATTAAGTGATAAATTGATAACAAGGTTCTAAGTGATTTTTTCAAAGCTAAGAGATGGCTTCGATAAGGCAACCCACAATCCTCTTATCTTTTTCTCATTTTGTCAAAATCCCTTGGCAGATGTGTCATGTTTCAATGAACATTAATGACGGGTCATGTGCATCTGTGGGGTGTGTCCATGTATGTGTACATGTGGGTGTGTGTTAGTGTGTGCATACATGTGTGCACCCAGGCATGGGTGTGTCTATGTGCACATTGACAGGGGCATGTGTGTGATCATGCGTGCATGTATAGAGTAGGCACTTGTGTGTGTGTAAGGATGTGGGTGTAGGGTGCATATTTATGTGTGAATATGGTCATGTGCACATGCATGTTTGTGGTTGAGTGTGGATGTATGTGCATGGGTGTGTGTATGTGTGTGGATGTGGGGGTGCTTGTGTTGAGGTTGGGTGGTGGTGTGTGTGTGTGGGTGGGTGTGGATGTGTATGTGGGGGTGATTGTATATCAAGTGATGAAGGAAATATGACTAAATCTAGACATTTTAAAGAAAAAAGAGTTTAGAGAGGAGAATAAAATCAAACACTCGAGCTAACTAAATTTGATTGCGAGTGTGGGTGTGTGTAGGTGCATGTTTTGGAGTATGTCATATGGGTGTGTGTGTCTACATGTGTGGGTGGGCAAGTGTGTGTGCATGCATGGAGGTGTGTGTGGGTATGTGAGTGTATGTCCCTAGGGGTTGCACGTGTACGTGGGTATGAGTATGGGTATGTCTATGTGTGTATGTGTGGGTGTGTGCACATGCATGAGTCTGCATGTATGGGCATGTGTGCGAGGGGGTGTGATTGCTCATGTGCATGCATGTAGGTGCATCGTGTGGGGGTATGTGGTGTGCCTGTACATGTCTACATTTGTGGGTGTGGGTGTGTAGATATGTATGTGTGTGTGTCCCTAGGGGGTACATGTGTATGTCTGTGTGTATATGCGTGTGGGTCCAGGTGTGGGGGTGTGTACATGTACGTACATGGGTGGGTGTGGTTGTGCATTTGTGGGGGTGGGGATGGGCGTGTGGGTATGGGCATACAAGTGCATGGGTAGGGGGCATGTGTGAGTGTGCATCAATGTGAACAAGTGTGGGGGTGTGTATGTGTGGGTGTTTGCACATGCATGTGGACATGGATGTGTGTCTATGTGTGCACCTAAGGTTGGGGGTGTGTATGTGCAGGTTTGGGCATGCATGTGTGTGTACATGGGTGGGTATGGATGTGAATGTAGGCATGTTGGGGTGTGTGGGGATATAACAAACAACGAAAGAAATATGACAAAATCCAAAGACATTTTGAGAAAAATAAAAACAATTTATAAATGAGAATGAAATCAAAGACCCGAGTTAACAAATTTGATTACAAAGTCAACTCAAGAAAAATAATAACTTTCTAGTTTAAAATTAGATAGAGTTAATTAATCAAAAAAAGGAATTGACTAATTTGAAGATGCAATTAATGAATGAGATAGGAAAAGGAAATTTAATTTAAAAAATGGACATGGCTCTCATTTAATTAAGTAATTAGAATTAGCAAATGATAAATTAAGTGATAAATAGATAACAAGGTTCCCAATATTTGTTTAATGCTAATAGGGATTAGATATGGCAACCTACTGTCCTCTCTTTTTTCTAATTTTGGCAAAATCCCTCGAAAGAAACCTTAAGGTTGGAGCTAGTTTGGGTGATTTGTTTTGCTTGTAAGTTTCAATGAGTATAAATAATGTCACTAAGGGAGAGATTCTTCCAATGCACTGTTAATCAACACCTTCCATGTTTCGTTGCTCTCTAAGGCTCTAACAATCGACTTGACAACAACTAGTGCAATACATTGCACCTTGATATATTTCAATTTGAGGCCCCCATATTTTTATTCATACATCACTATTCCTATCTAATTGAATGGTGTTTTCTCTTGCCTTTACCATCAGATCATAAGAAGGAACTAATCCTTTTTTGGATATCATTAACTTGATACTTCCCAAAGAACTTAACCAAAGCATAATATAAACTATAAGAAGAGATAGTCTTTTCGCATACTTGAATCCTACCACCAAAAGAGAGGTATTATCTGTACCACTTATCTAGTTTGTTTTTAGTCTTATTTTTAATCCAAAACCACATGCCTTCCAAGTTAGGACAAATTGCAAATAGGATTCTAAGATACCAAATGGAATTCAACTTTAGTCCACCACATGTTTCTAAGGGTCTCCCTGAGAAGATAACTTTGGCTTCTTCTAAGGGCTCTTGGACCCAGAATCTAGATTATGAGGGTATTTCGTTTAGATGCAGGAAATGCCACAAGACTGGCCATCTTGTTGCGTGATGTTTATCTGATAAGGTTAAATCGAAGAAATCGCCTTCTTTGTGGTTGGGGGCTTCTGACCACCATTATACAGTTCATAAAGTTCTTAAGGATGGGGGTTTGGTTGCTTGCCCTTCCCTGACTGATCATGCTTTGGTTGGTGCTACTGATGTTGTCTCTGATGCAACTTTGGTTCAAATTGTTGATGTTGTCCCTTCAGGTGTTGTTGCTGTTGTTCCTGACCGGATAGTTGATGTTGTCTCTGGATCAATTGTCTTGTCTATTGGTGTCGTGGGTTTTGTTGCCCATGATTCTCCTGTGGGGGTTTTGGGGATTGGTAGTGGTGATATCCTTGTCCCCTTTGTGGATGCTGATGTGGCTTGCCCTTTAGTGAGCTCTTCTAGTTTATCTTTGGATTGGCAAAAAGATGCTAAGAAGGTGGAGGATGGATGGACAACAGTTAAAGGAAAGAAAGTTAAATTGTCCAAACCTAATTTTTATATGTATTTAGGGTCACATAAGGATGGGCCAAAATGTAAATCTTGATTGCCCTTTTTTGTGGTTTGTTGGGCTGGTTTTTGTTCCACTTGGTGGGAACTATGGTTAGTTCATTTGGTTTGTTTGGTGGTGCATCTCAATTGTTTTATGGTCTTTCATTCCCTATGTTTCGATGTTTTTGTATAAGGTTTCGGGTCCTTTCAAAACCTATTTTTAGTTAATAAAAACTTTAGTCCACTACATGGGAGGGGTTTCATCCCACCCCAACATGTTTGATTTATAAAAAAATATGGATAGAGAAGCTGGAATTAATTTAATCCAAAACAATGGGCTTCTATATTTTTCATTCTATGAGCTATTACATATATAGAACTAGTATAACATCATTTAACCATTTATTTCTATAGACAAGTTGTTCTAACAACTTGAATATTACAATCTCGTACACTATATTAAACTAATAAACCATAACAAGTCATAGAATATTCAACCACCCATAATTATGTGAGTTGTTACTACAACTTACTTTACCACATTATTATTTTAATGCATGCGAAAACTAATTCTTAACACCCCCTTAGTGTGAACTTGGGGAGAAAGAACATCACACAAATAGAAAAGAAAATCATATGCCTATGCATACATTAGGCTTGCATACTATTATCTCACTTTCACTTTTAGTGAACTTATCACTGACCGACCATACTTCCAAGAAGGCTGACAGTTAGACGATCTATGTAGTCAGTTGCTCTCCTATACAACTATTTTCAATATCAATGATATCCATATTATCCACTTTAGCACTTCCAACTACAATAAGCCAACTCTTGTAGCTCATGATCTTGATTCAAACAAAAATCTCTCTCCTTCCATGGTTTTAAATAGCCTTACCACAAACCTTGATGTGAACAAGAACCCATCAACTATCCATCTCATGTGGTTTTTTGGATCCTCCCACAAACCCTTTCAAGATCTATCCCATTCAATCTTAAATATCATAGACAACTACCACTACCACTAGAAAATGCGCTAGACTAGTCATTTTGGCACGAAAGGGGAATAAAACATTGGTTATTATTCCCCCCACAATATGTAGTCACAACCAAATATTGGTTTGAAGACAAATTGTAGCCTCCAATAGAAGCTCCATAACACAATGACAATGGGAGAAATATCTAATTCCAAGTAAACTCGGTGAAAATGGAGCAGTGTCTCCACACAATACACCTGTATGGTCACATAAAACACAATGCAATGCATTTAGCATAGACTGCCAAAAGCATAGTGGGGATGGATTATTTCGATCCATTGGCATAGGGACCTCCAAGCAGTCAAAGGTCATGACCCAATCAATCATTGCAATCTGCAACACAATAAATAATAATTGGCACAAAATCTATACTGCTTTGATACCATATAAGAAAATATGGACAAAGAAGCAAAGAATTAATTCAATCCAAAACAATGTGCTTCTCTATTTTTCATTCAATAAGCTATTACATATATATTGGAGTTCTAACAACAAGGTGTTCTAACAACTTGAATATTACAATCTTGTACTATATTTCTTCACACATAATATTCTAATATTTAAACTAACAAACCATAACAAATAATAGAATATTCAACCACCCATAATTACACAACTTGTTATTACAACTCATTTTACCACATTATTTTAATGCATGCGAACACTAATGCCTAACAAATTTGACTTTAGATATTTTAGCCCCACATGCAAGGTGAAACAAATCCAATTTGTGCACGAGAATGTTAATGTTTTTTATATTAAAAGAAACAAAAGAAGGATGTTGTCCCTTACAAAATCACAACTCGAAGGTGTTAACACTATAGACCAAAACAACAATTTACAACAAGGTCAAAAAAGACTTGATAGAGAAGACTAGCAACATAAATAGCAACCCCACATCAAGAGTGGGTAGACATCTCGCCCACATCATAGGGGGAGGGGTGACAATAGAGTGATTTTGCCTTTGCTACAAGACAATTATCTAGGCAATACTTTCAAAAGGGTCCCCACCACAAGTAGAGGGTGGAGGTACCCTCAAAGAGAGAGAATCATGAACATGGTGCTAATAAAGATGAACCTCATCAACCCTAGGGAGGAATTAGATCCACCACCAAAGGGGATAGAACCAGCAACAAGAGGTGGAGTTAGATCCACCGAGTTAGTGGAGGCTAATTTAGCAGGGGTACCACCCTCCAGGGAGACATCATCAATCTATAGGGAGTCATCAAAGTTGGGGCCGAAGGCCATGATTGTCAAATGGTCATCATTTGCATCCTTCCTCCAAGTGGCAACAGCTTTACAATGTGAGAGAGAACAACCTATAGCCAAATGACTAGTAGAGAAGCACCACTAACATTGAAAGGGGAGGCCCTCATAATCCAATGATTGGGTCCATGGCTTATCCCCAGCCATGAGAAGCACTTCCCCTAGAAGGGATGTGGAGATATCAATGTCAACCAAATTGTGAGCAAAGGTAGAGAGACCTGCCATGGTCGCAGCCTCATCCACCTTTAAGAAATTACCAATAGAGCTGCTAATGGCCTTGAAGCAAGAGTTCTCTAAAAAATGAAGGGGGATATTGGGGAGACAAATCCATATGAACACACATTGAGTGGTTTAGTAAGAGGGTTGAAAGAGACTATCCATGGTTTGGCCGAAACAAAGTGACTCCCCCACACACAATTCGATCAATACCAAATCACATTCTTTAGCAGAAGTAAAAACAACAATAAAACCCCCCTTTCCACAGGGGAAAAGCTCAATATTATTTGGGAGAGAGGGTCAAAAGCTAGCATATCTACCAACCAACCCACAACATTCGTAGAACTCCATATCGTCCACAACATTTGGGCCACACACCACCACATGGGACGTCCTGCCACAGAAAATGGGTCAATTTTTTTGCCTTTGTAGTAGTGGCAACATATTTAGCAGTGTGAGCATAGCTTCATCCATTAGCAACATCATTATTTGGGGGTGTAACCCTATCTTTCACAACCCCCAGAAGTAGAAATCCCTCCACCCCTAGAGCCATGAAGAGAACCACCCATAACGAGCAGGGGGGATAAGGATCGAAGGATGACATAGTCCCAATTGAGGTTTGCAACGATGATGAGGGAGTAGAGACCTGGGAGTTGAATTCAAATCGTGGCCTGAAAATAATGACAATAGTGTTGGAAACCATAGTATCAAATGACATCATGATTCTCCTTAAAAAATTCTTGACCCTTGGCTATTATAGAATGCCAATGTTATCTTCCTCTAAGTTTGCAAATAATGCAGTGCAATTAGCAAATTGGATGTTAATCGGGTCTTCACCATTAGGGAGAGTGATACCTTTAACTCTAGGGGAATCTACTTCATTTTGTAGCAAGTAATGAAGACCATCCACAATAATAACAAAGAGTAGAGGCAAATGAGCATCTCTACCTAATAGACCTTTCTAAGGGTAAGGCTTGGGCAAGTGTTCCATTTACATCCACTTGAGCAAAAGCATCATTAAGTAGGGTATGGATTTGGGAAACCAAAAGATTCAAGGACCATAATTATAAATGCCCATTCAACCCTACCATACACTTTCTCAAAATCTAGCAATAACATAGCAACCTTTTGCCCAGATCTCCTAACCCATTCCATTTCCTCCCAACTCGTAAGAAGACTATCCAAAATATATATTCATTTAATGGAACCAATTTGATTACTATTGATGAATTTGGGAAGGATATTTTCAATTTTTACTACTAATTTGGACGATCTTGTAACAAAATTTAAGAAGGATAGGTCTCCAATTTTTAATCAAGGTCTTATCCCCATCTTTAGGTATTAGCTTAGTAATACCTTTATTAATCCCCTTTCCTAGTGTACCTTTGCAGATTGCTTCTTTATATAGATTATAAAGGTCCTAATTAATCCATTAAATATTGTCTATGGAGATACCATCTCCACCTAGTGTTTCATCAGTATTGAGGGAAGTTATTGCTTCTTTGATTTCCTTAACTGAGATATCCTCTTTTAGGAGTAGATAGTTAGATTCGTTATTCTTCTTAGGAATCATATTCATGATTGGGTTCCTTGCCCTGTTATTCATCTCAAGTATACCCTCAAAAGTGAACAAATTCTTTTCTTCCTAATCAATGAGGATCTGTCCATCCAAATTAACAACCTCAATCTTCTCTCTAATATCATTTTCCATTAGACATATAAAGAAGAATTTAGTTTCTTTATCACCATTATTAATCCAATTTAGTTTGGATATAATACTTATCCTTTCAATCCTGCATTGTCATAATTTCTTGAGTTCATTCTTAGCCTTGTCCATATTCTCAAGGTCATGTTGTATTGATTGTTCAAACTTAAGTAGTTCTTGCAAATTATTCGCTACCTTCCTCTTTTTCGTGACATATTCTTGCCAATGGTTCAAAACAAGGTTCTCCATCCATTCACATTATAGTCCCATTTTTCAATTTCATTTTTATCTTTGAGAGCACATTTATTAATTTCTCTTTGGCATCCTTATTATCCTCATCTTTTAAGGAATTATTCATAATAAGTCTTTTTCTCTCTCTTTAACACCATCATAACCGATCAATGCAATTGTCAATCTGATAGGGTGGTGATCAGATAAAGTATATGGGTACACCTCACTAGATCACCACTACTATTAGAGTCCACAAACTTGAACATATCTCTATTGACATAGAACCTATCAAGTTTGCAATATATCCTCCTTCCCCCTTTTTGGGCATTCTTACAATTTTCTTTATTACCTTCCATAGGACAAAATAAGTTGAATTTGGATTTAAATCTAGACCACAAGTGTTTCTCAATGTCATTCCACTCCATGTCTATGCCTCCATATTTGTCACTTTTATTTTTAATCATATTGAAGTCCCCCCAACAATCACAGGAATGTTAGGCAGGTTACATAACCAATTCCAAAGATTACTCCTCTCCATGTGATCATTAGGAGCATTAATAGAACAAATTGAGATGATACACCAAACCACCCTATTGCATGGAAAGGCACCAGAATCAATGACAGATTGAGACAACTTTTGGCTCATAAGAATGACTATCCCTCCCCTGCCTCTTTCATGCTTGGTAGTGAATTGGACATCTCTCCAAATCAATTTAAGATTTGTTTCCAATTTAAATCCTATAGTCTTAACTTCTTGAAGAAGAACAAAATCTTTATTATTTTCCAAATTGAGGAATCTCATGACTACATGTTTCCTATTTGGAGAGTCCAAACCCCTCACATTCCAAGATATGATTCTAAACATAAAAAAAAAATTAAAAAAAATGATTCACATCAGAAGGCCCAAAATTATATTAGCATCGGGGCAATATGTTGTTGAACTCAACTCTTTTAGAGTTGGATTTCCCAATGATCAAATTGTTCTTTTTTCTTTTACTCTCACTGGGCTTGTCAATTTTTCCTTTCCAAAGTGGAACCAACTTATCCATTTTCTTAGAATGGAGTTCCCACTATTTCATCTGAGTTAGAAATCTAGATCTCATTAACATTTTCATTAGGAGCATGAGCAACATTCCCACTAGAGCTAGGGGATTTTTAAACTCATAATATTCTTGGGGCAAATGCCCCTCTAGACATCCATTCTAGGGTTGGATAATGGCATCACTAGCCAATTTGCCTTCGATGGCTATGGGATTAGTCTCCCAAGCGACATCTTGGCCACCCCTACTCACAAGATACATTCAACTTCAAATAGACACATACAAACACATACAATGAACAAATGCAATTATGCTTCATCCACACAAAGTGAAGATTACTGAATCTTGTTTATACACAAAGTGTAAATCTAAGTGCTTTCATACTATCCAAAGTGTAAATCTAACACAATGTAAAACTCAAGGGCTTTCATACAATCCACAGAACATGATAGAACAAAAATGAATGTCAATTTACAAACACCACAAAAGTGAATTTAAATTATACCTCATTCAAACTACAATTGCACATGTAAAGTAAATACCTAAGTTATAAAACATGATGCACATGAAATTTTCTCAAATACGGAGTTAAAACACACCACACAAAGTGAATCCCAAACTTACTTAAAATACAAACATCACACAAAGGAAATTGTTATAATTACCTTTTAACATACAAAGAAATAAAACACATGGACTTTCTTCAAACATGACAAAGTTACAACATACATGCCAAAAAGTGAACGCTAATAATCACAATAAAAAAAATGAATGCATTTCCTAGTTTAACCACACATGAATAAACATGCATATTTTTTCAAATACACAAAGTAAACACTTACTAATATCAAAGTACAAATAGACACAAAGTGAAACACAAAGATCAAACATACAATATAAGTGATTGTCAAAGTTTAATACATTGTTCAAACATAGTGAATGAGAAAGTTCAAATACACACGTGTCAAAGTACAACCACAACAAAATGGTTGTCAAAACTAAAATGCATTTCACATGATATTTGATCATTTCACACATAGTTTGTTCAAACACACTTCACACATACAAAGAATACAAACACACAAAAGTGTACACATGCCTAATTTGAAAAGGTTTTGCCAAAAGTTACTTCAAGACACAAATACACTCAAGTTCAAACGTGTCAAAGTACAAATACAAAAATGTGAATGCCAAATTTCAAACATACAGCATAAGTGAATTTCAAAATTAGTACATTCTTAACTTGGGTGAACATAAATATTCAAACTTACTCCCACATGGTGAAATAGAGCAGTTGTCAAGTGAAAACACATTTCACATATAGTTTGTTTGTTCCACACATAATTTGTTCAAACACTCTTCAAACATACACTAAATAAATGTTAGAATTTAAATATTGAATAAGTGAATGTGAAAGTTCAAATACATACACTTTACATATATCTTGTTCAAAAATAAAATTAAAAAAAATGTAATGAAAAACAATACAAAAATCAACACAAAAACGATAGGCTGAAAAAAGTGATCATGGCCAGTGACCATTTCTTGCAGCCTTGAGGAGGGGGCCAATTCAACCCCTCCAAATATTTTTTTTTATTGAGCAACAAATCCATTTACATATTGATTTACAAATAAGTTCACTGATTTAAGCAATTGATTCAAAAGTGCAACAATAAATTGATATGAGCTATTGTTGCAGAAAATTATTATGCACCATAGTAAAATATTTTTGAAATTGAGTTGAGAAACTAGTTTACACAATCCTCTTTAAAAGTACTAACTCATCAATGCAATTTTAAAGTGAAAAAGATTACACAATCCCCTTTAGAGTTCTGCATCTTTTCTCCTTGTCATCACTGCTTGAAAAATCATCATCCACAAAAAAAAGATGAATACAAAATAACAATAAAACTTTTTTAAATATAGTCTACAATTAAAATAGAAAAGAAAAACACAAAACAAACATATTAAAGTCAAACTCGCATACAAAATTAAAACAAAGGATCCATGGCCAGGCCAAACAGAAATAGAATGATAGCAAAAAAAAACATAGAATGATTAATAAAGAAGCCAACAAAATAGACTGTGTTGTAAACACAGCTTTCTAAACATTGATTAAGTTGCTGACATGAATTTGACTTCAACAATCAAACTGTTAACAACAAAAATTCAACCAAGTTGACTTCAAAACAAAGAACCAAGATGAGAATAATAGAAGTTTTCATTCATGGAACTCCTTACCAACAAAATAGAATGTGTTGTAAACACAGCTTTCTATACATTGATTAAGTTGCTGACATGAATTTGACTTCGACAATCAGACTGTTAACAACAACACAAATGCAACCAAGATGACTTCAAAACAAAGAACCAAGATGAGAATAATAGAAGTTTTCATTCACGGAACTCCTTACCAGCTTCTTTTTCATCATTTGTGTAGGCTTCAAGTGCATGAAGGCCAGCCTCTTTAAAGCTTCTGACTAGAGAAACGGGGTTGTTCAAAGTCCATGGAGGGGCAAGAGCAGTCAATGCTCCTGTTTGGCATATTATTTTTATTGCTGTTTCAGCAAGAATCTTACCACCCCTGAAAAATAAATAAAATTCACTCCACCTTTAGCAAGATTCATTCACCTTCATCTATGACTATGTAATCCCAAAAAGCAATGAGGAATTAGATTTAGCATAAGCAGATCTATGTGATCATCATCATATAGGTATTTGCTAAATGCATGTTTTTTTTTATTATCTACATATCTGGTGTCAACCATTAAAATCTTCTGTTCAAAGCTTTAAGCTTCGGTAACATGATTCATATGTTAGCTAAGCATGCTTCTATCCCTGCAAAATTTGCCGGTTCACAACAACTGTAATAAGCTAATATATGTACCAGTTCTTTTTCAGAATCAGTCCTGTTAGACAGTAAAAAAATTAACATCTCAAGCTAAATAAATGTTAGCCTCAAAGCAACTTTTTCACTCATAGATATTAATTCCTTGCTTTAATTTATATTAAAGTTTTATTAATTAAAAAGTTAGAAACAGTTCAAATTTTCTGTCTCATTGCTTTCCTCTCTACCTGAGTAACCAAGCCAGGTTGAACAAGGAAAAACCTGATTCATAGAAAGAGATCAAACGTGTATAATCTAACGGTTTAGGTGATCAAATATGATACAAATTTTGGTCCCCAGTCTCATACAAAGAATTTATTGCTCACAACCACTTTTCTTGTTGGTTGCAAGGATTTAATTAAGGGAAAGAAACCAAAAGCATATAATGGATCACAGATCAGAAAGCCTACTTGAATATGTAAAACTGACATGGCAAAGTAAGGAAAAGAATCAAAAGCTTGAACTAATATGGTAATCCTCAGACATATGACATGTAATAAATTGGCTAACCTTGGTAGAACAATTGTGCTGATCTCAACACCTGGATTTACTCTAACGCCATATTTACGAGCAGCTTCCAAGACAGCCGGTACCCCTGCCACAGTGCATGGTCTGTTAGGGCAAGCACTCTAAACTTACCATTCAAAATTTTATTCACAGATTAACTACTTTTAGAAAGATTCGTAGAGAAACAAGGGTTGCAATGCAGCGGGAGTCCCTGCCAAATGCAAGGATACAGCTGGAGATAATTGAGAATTTTGAATCAGTAACACAGTAATTTATTGTAGAAAATCATTGACCCTTAAGCTTAGCAATGGTTGCTTGTCATAACCTCTCCACCTAACTCTATCATAATGTAAGTATAGAACCAAATGCCTAATTTCTAGGAAGCTCCCAATCCCATTGGGGACCTGCAAACAATGCTCATTGTCACAGTAGGTCATGCTCATTCTGTCTTTCTACCGGCCAGCATATTAAACCACAAAAACATATGCCTGATCAGAATGAGGACTATCATGAGTGGGTTGATTTCTCAAAGTAGTATCATACTTAATTCTTAAACCTACTATTAAACTATTTCTCAGCAGATCAAACAAAGAGAAAGATGATGTAAACAAAAGTGTTTAATGGCAGTACACATTTTCAAGGTCTGTGTGTTTTTTGGATGACAAGTTGTGTTGAGGCATTGGGTCATCCATATTGGCTTGTTCAAAACCTTTGATCTGGAACAAATCACTGGAGCAGATTTTTCAAATAGAAGTTAAATATATGAAATTCTTTCTATTGGTGATCATAAAAATAATTGCTAGAACTAGTGTGTTGATTAGTTTTGTTTCATCCTAAAACAACTGCTATTGTTGTCTGCTAAATGAAGGCATTGGTTCTACAGTTTTATCTGTAAAAGCAATCGCTACCAGAGGTATCTTCACATATAGTGAATAGTAGAGATCAGACCATGTTCAGATAGCAGATAAAAACATAATTATTTGAGAATGAAACAAAACGCAACCAAAAATGATCTGGGTGCATACAGATTCAAAAATACAAAAACTTGTTGAAACCATCGTAAGTGACTTACCTCAAGACTTTCGCAAATAAAATTATTGAATCGCTGGGCTTGAATGGACTGAAACCAACTGACATAGCCTTTGGCAGTACTCTCACCACTTCTGTCAATATGTGAGCTTTGGATGAGGCTATGGACATCCATCAAAGAATAATACATAGACGAGTTTTTCATTTCACAAAATAAAAAGATTTCTTTGCTACTGTGTACATTGAAAGTTATATTTCTTAGTGTTTTTCTTGGTTCTTACCTCTAAATCTTTGGCTGTTTGTTGTCTTGTCTAGAGTAAGCATACTAAATTACTCCCTTGGATGTATGCAACAATTATCTCTTGAGCATTTTGTGTTGCCATTCCCTAATTTTGATGGATGACCTGCACTTGTTATGAATTCAGTTTTATTTATATAGCTTTTTCTAGGTGCGACATGGATGTATCTTCAGCAAATTCCTCCATGAACTGCAACAGTAGTTTCAAAAAGTTCAGTTAATTTTTTAGAAATATTAGCCTTATTATTTTGATTTTTTTATGCTTTGTATGATTCCAATATTTGCCACCCTAAATAATAAGTAATTGCATACCTTCAATTTTATTAATACTGGGGTTTAACTAGGTCAATTTCTCACACATATGGTGGTACATATCTTTTCTCCTAGGAATAAGAAATTATTTTTGTGCATGCAACACGTCCTTGTCCAAGACCAAGAACTATGGCTATGACTACCAATTAAGCTTTGAGATTTTAATATGCAAGCATTCAACTGACTTTATAGAATGCAAATGTTTCTAGATAAACCAACTCAATTATCAGTAGACCTCCAACAGGACACCTAATTCCTATTCTTAGGGCCAATTGATGTTCACAATGGCCCTCTCTCAAGGCTCACTTTCTTTTCTTTTCATACCCATTTTATCTTCCATGGCTGATAATAGTAATAAAATGTAAAGGCAGAGTAGCATGGAAATAGATAAGATATTGGATACAGAAAATGACAATTATAAAAATATACATCTATTCAATTATTACTACATCTGTAGGCATTAAACATAGTGTATAAATGTGTGAATGTGAACAATTTTTCTTTTTGATGTTTTATTTTTTTCCAGTTTTTGCATGTTTTTTCACGACTCTAAAATGAATTGTTCATTTTTGACACTTCAGATTCAGGCCTGGCAAGAAGACGGTCCATTTCTCACTTTGTTATCTCTGTACTGGATAAAGGAAAGGATAATGGTATATAATACAAGGGCTGCACTGCAGCATGGTTCCTGCCAAATACTGGCAGAGCGGTCTTGGACAATAGAAGATTTAGTGGGACTTAATTATTGATGCATAGAAAAAATGAAAACAGAAAAATAATGCAAAAAATAAACCTGATTCATAATGTCATTCTTTCAAAAGAAAGATACTTATGCTCAAGCACTAATCAAAATAGGGTGCTACTTTTCCATACAAGAAGAGGTTAGCTTGGTGATGCCAAAATGTTCATTTTACATATGTGTGGTGCTCCCGAGACAGGTAAAATCTTTTGTTTCTGTATCTGCAACAAAAACACTTTTAAAAACTTGGCCTTGTACTTCTTCAAAACTTAAATAAAGACTTCGCATAATATTTGTGCTGATGAAACCCCATATGCATCTTCCAAAGATTGAGATACAATGTAATATGCGGCTAGATCCCCGTAATTGGAGGCAAGAAAGCAGGTGTCAAAATTTTCACTGACATTAACATGTTTAGAGACAGACTTATGTCAATTAACAATAAATAGAAGAATACTCATACCCTAAGCAAAAGTTAATTGATCGGGTTATTGTAATTTTCAAGGCATTTTGGATTCATGGGTCTGGTGCCATCTGCATACAAAAATTGGAAAAGGAATCGTAGTTTGGTACATTGATTGTGTAAGGAATGACAACTAAACAAAGAAAAATACATTATGTGATAGGAATGACCCTTGACCATGAGATGGATATTTTGTAGCCATCTACTCTGATTGTGTATATTAACCCAACATCTTCCTTTACAATATAAACGATAAATTTGCAAAATGGAATGCTAACCATGTCATATCAAAGCTATATAATTAGTTAAACTCTGTGTGTATATAGAAAAAAATGAGGTCGATCGATTTGTCATGGCAACCAGTTAAAACAGAGGTCACCTTGTAATGATTGTAGTGATCCACAACGACACCTCCAATGCTTCTGTGATCCGTCCATGGGATTCCCTGCTATTTTGGATTTATGGGTCTGTTACCATCAATATACAGAAAATGGAAATGGAATGACATGTATTATATTGATTGTGTAAAGAATGAAAGTGAAGCAAATTAGAATACAATATGTACCAGCAATGAGACTTGACGATGAGATAGAGAATCTAGGAAGTTTTCCACATTATCTGTGGTGGCATTGAACCCATGATTGTTGGCGAAATTACCCTGCTCATTTGCAATTAAATCTGAGGTACCCATTGCATATAGATCATCACTTTCAAGTTTTCAACACCATTAGCTATCGCATTTCCTGTTATGAGAATACAAAATTTTGTATTTTTATATGCTTAAAGCTAGTATATATAAATTAAGCATGAACTACAGTAACAAGGCATTCGTTTAATGAGTTCAGGGGTAGAATATTGTTATAGGGCTTAACTTGTAGGAGTAGAGATTGATTTGAATTGAATTATGAATTATACGTACTGTATACATATAGAAGATTCCTCAACTTAAATAGCTTGTTAGACGGTTGATGATGATTATACTGGTTACTATCAGTTAAATTTTAATATGGCTATAAATATGAGGGCTAGTACTGTCTTGTTTCAGGCTAAATAGTTTCCTTCAAACCGAAATTCATGCTTCTTCATGTTGGGACTTGGGAGGCCTCTAAGATAATGCTTGTTTTAATCAGTTTTCTTATGACTAAATAGATCTTCCTTTTTACCTTTTTTCCAGAGTAAAAAGACAAAATTAGAGGAAGGTGATATCCTAACCAGCTATCTTATTGTCAATAAAGAATGAATCTCAAAATTCGGAAAGGGATAAAGAAAACCATTGTGCAGTATTAGAAAGAGATGTAAAAATCTTCCATATAGCTCTCTAAGGTGATATCCTAACCATCTGTCTTATTGACATTGTCAATAGAGAACAAATCTCAAAATTCAGAAAGGGCTAAAAAAAACATTGTGCAGTATCAGAAAGAGCTGTAAAAATCTCTCATATATAGCCCTCTAAGGTTATATCCTTACCATCTATCTTATTGCTAATAAATAACAAATCTCAAAATTTGGAAAGGGCAATAGAAAACCATTTTGCAGTATTAGAAAGAGCTCCAAAAATCTCTCATATAGCCCTCTAGTGATAAGAAGTGCAGTTGAAATAAAGATTTGATCTTCTGATAATCTTGTTGGATCAATCTCTAAGATGGAGGGAAACTAACGACAAAATGTGCATCAATGACATTAGTTTTATAGTCATTTAATCCATTGAAATCATAGACTAGCAAAAATAAATTGCAGTTTGGTATGGGGTTGAAAGTTATTAAAATGGCATTATCAATCACAGCACACCATATAGTCTAGGAACACACTAAATCAAACAACTTACAAATAGTTCAAGAATGAATTGAATTTAACACATTCATGCAGTACCTAGTTCCTCGGAATCAGCAGGGGACCATTAGTATCAACTAAAGCTAAAGGTTAACACAAAATGAATCCCCTTGGACACAAGGAATAATTCAGCATAAGCTACTCGGTTGAGTGGAACACCAGCAGAAGCCTAAAGACTAAAAGGAAGATAACAATTGTAGCATGTATTTATTTGATAAAACTCATTTCTAATTAACAAATGAAAGTAGGCTGCATTACTAAACTGTCAAGGGTCAAATATATAATGGCAGTTCTTGAAATGGGGCTGATTTAAAATAGCATATATAAATAGAAAAAACAGAGAGAATAACCCAGTTACAGCAGGCTATTATGCTAAATTTTCAGAGGGACCAATATGATAGTAGCCATTGAGGTGAGTATATGTATATGTATGCAGCAGCAAATAAGTTCATACACCACTATGCTAATAGTAAAGCAACTTAGAAAAATACACCACCTTATATATTAATGTTTTAGTCCAAATTACATATGCTTTACCTTTTTGGCCTTTTTAGTGGTCTATTTTACAGTTGGAGGGTTGGATTGACTAAAGTAGACCAAAAAAAAACTTTTAAAAAGTAAAAAAAATCCGTTTTTTGACTAAATTTGGCCTGGGTCTTGCCGCAGATTTGCAAATTCGCCATAAAAATGGCAAAATTTGTGCCGGGTTCGTCTGACAGAATTTGGGCAGACTTTTGCAAGAATGTGATAAGGACCAAACTTTTGCAAGAACCTAACCAGACTTTGGGGTTGCCAAGGAAGAATTCGGTAACATAGGTCAACTTGCACACAACATATAGTGAGAAAGAAATTTATGCAAAGAAATCAAAAAGTTTGATTGGCTGAATAAAAATGGATTAATCAATGTTTAACCATTGCTGCCTCCACTATAGTTCCCTGGTAGAAACTAAAAATTAGAAAGAGAAGCATAATCCACTTAGCATGAAACAAGGTAACTCTATATCTTTTGGAATATTGGCTTCAATCATATCCAGTGATCTGAGAGTATGAGTGAACTTAAATATATGTGGTGTTATTTCCAACTGGTATATTGATAAATATAATATCTTTCTTTCCAAATTACTTATTTAAAATACCATTGGAAGGATAAAGACAATGGATGTTCTTGCATTTTATAATAATAAATGTATCTTAAATTTCTAATTCAACATGAATGGTTATGTTTGTGCTGCTACACAGAAATGTTTGTCAGAATGAAAAATCAGAGGGAGGGAGGAAAGAGGGACTCACCAAAGGCCGTAGCTTTATGAAATCCTCATACATTAGGGTTCCTTGATGATTACAAGAAAAGACAAAGATAAGATTCCTTAATAGTTAGAGGGGACAATATATTAGTATTCCTAAAGCTTGAAGGAACATATAAAACATATGACAATGGTGTGCTCAACTACTTTTCCTATCGCCATCCCACATTAATTTGTTTCTTTTGTTGCATGTAATTAATTTTTAAACACCCCATGAAACAAAAAGTGACACATAATTTTAATTTTGCTTCTTTAATGATAAATAAATGTTTGCAGTGAATCATTTGGGAGGTTTGAAAAAGGGTCTGGCCTAGGAGATGGATCACATGCCACTGTTCAAGAGGTCTGGAAGAAGTCCTATCAACCAAGGACTTTGTTTCTGATAATGACCTGACTAATTAGTTCTCTGAATGAATAAACAGGGGACATTATTAGGTGCAATATCACTTATTACAGGAATGAGCATTGGATCTGGAATGCTTGCTCTTGCTGTATGTACTGTTCCTGCTGTACGTTACTTAAAAGAGTGAGACAACATTCCATTCTTATGAAGAAGTTTAAGATGTATTTTTCCTTTAAGATTTGAATTTTTTAAATTGTCTTTGTACAGGATGTAGCTCACATTTGGTGGTGATTTTCATTTTGTCGGTAGGATTTTACGAATTTTGATGTGGATTTCAATGTTTTGGTTGCACTGTTGCGAGACCAAGTCAGCAAATGTGTTAAACATCAGGAAGCACTGAGGATATTTGCAAAGTGAGCCATGTATTTTCATCTAAGCATAAAATTGCCATACAAACATCAAACTAGGAAGAAAAAAATAGAACCAAAATGAACTGGTTGTGTACAGATTCATTAATATAGAACTAGCTGAAATCATGGCAAGTGACTCACCTCAAGATTCTGCCCAAATTGTTTCATGCAGTCAACAATGCCGATGAGGGAAAATGTGGTAAACAAACCTAGGATCCAGATGTAAAATGAAATTAATAGAAATAGTCCCATCCAAAGATATAGACAGGAAATGTCAAACAAATTCAAAATTAATAGAGGAAGAGCCCTCAGCCCAGACAAAAATTCAGAACACAACACATTGAAGAAGACTCAAAACAGACCCTGGAAGACATGTATGCAAAAGGTGTAAGCATAAACCAGGCACAATAATTGTTTTAAGATTGCCACCTGTCACATCATTACAGAAGCATAAACATTGGGAGACATAAAAACAATGTGTCCCATCTATGGAAACTGATTGGCCAAAAACAAATTTCCTTTATTTTCAAAGAGGAAAATAAAAAAACCATGGACAAAAATGGAAACCGCCAATTAGGAAAAAAGAAAGTTAGTGAAAATTAGATTTGAAAAGTCAGAGGGGTGCAAATCATAAGATAAACATTTCATTTCTTTGTTCGCACGATTTTCAAGATGAAATTAAATGCATTTTGCAGAGCCAGAAACATTAGTCTCCGCCTTTACATGCACAGACTAATAATTTGTTGTCTGTTTGACATATACATGACATATGTTCCCTAACCTTAGAAATAAACCATCTACATAGAATTTGTCACTTCTAAAAAAGGTACGCCTCATGTATGTAACTGTGTTTAAACTGGTTGGACTCAGAAGACATTGCAGCAGCCACACCTCCCACTTAGATGCCTACAATACCTGTATAACTAGTATCTAAATCAATACTGCTTGGCAATACCATACACTGTCAATGCTACAAAAGTCAGATATGTACAAATATCAGGTGACTAGAAAAGTTTTAAGTTCCCTCAACGTAGAACCTGTACTCCAACCCCTTTGTCAGTCTTATTAAGCTATTGTGAAATACTATTTGAAACCTGCTGGCCTACTTTTGTATCCATGCGCATACATGTAATTTCTCTCAACTTAGTATTTACCTCTACAACAAACAAGGTCAAGTACAACAAAAGCAATTCTAAAATTTCTGACATAATGATCCTCTATGGAATGTCGATGAATCTTTGCTTTAATTCATCCCATGATTCTTATCAAGCTATTGTGTATGGAATTGTGAAATGAATATAGCAATTAAGGCATACATAATGGAACTAGAGCTTGGTCCAGGGATATTGCAATTGTACTGTCAGGGCATCCAAGCTTCATCCAAATCTAAGCACTTATTTTATCAAGAGAGCATCATTGGCATAGGAAGAGGAAGAAGATTATGAAGATACACCTGATCCCAAACATAATAAATATAAGATTTCCTCTTGAATCGCTTGAGCAACAACATTCTTCTCTCCAAATCAGCAATACCCATTTTCACTTCTGGTTTATTTTTGCCTCGTTTGATTTCACCCTTAATATTTTTACGCATTTTTGTTTCCAATCCATTGTGTGTCTTTTGGGGAATGTCCTTTCCTTTCCTCTCAGAAACCTGTGTAATATAAATTAGATGTAAAGCATCTAATGATGATAGTAGATTGACCCGTAGGAAGGACTCTATGTTATTGCTTTGGGGGAAATTTACTTTTATTCACTTACTTTGAGGAAATCTTTGCTTTAATTTATCACATGATTCTTATCAAGCTACTGTGTATGGCATTGTGAAATGAATATCAGCAATCAAAGTATATAATGGAACCTGAGGCTGAGGCTGAGCCAGAGTCAGATCTAGGGGATATTGCAATTGTACTGTCCAGGGCATCCAAGCTTCATTAAAATGTGAGCACTTGTATTCTTGAGGGAGCATCATTGGCACAGGAAGAAGCAGCAGATTATGAAGACACAAATAGCCTAATCCTGAGACTCTGTATCTCTTGTTTGTTGGATTGTCATCATCTACTACTTGTTTTTGGTCTGTGGTGTTATAGCCAGGTACATGCACTTTACCATCAAATACTTCCAGAGTAAGAATTATTGATATGGGTATTATTTTAAATTTAAATACTTATAAGACTTGTTGCATCCGCTGCATGATACAACTTCTGTTGTATGTAAATCTTTCACAAAAAACCAACATTGTATTCTATTTTGGATTTTGTGATATGCCCAGCAGGGTAAAACTGTAGAACAATGAAAATAGAAGTCATTGGTTGACTTACTACTGTGTTTATTTTAGTGTAAAATGATTTTTCTTTTCAGTCTGTAGTGCAGCAAACTGCATAATATAAGATACAGCTCTGTTTTTCCTGAATGGTGAGAAATGCAGAGGGCAAGGGATATGAGGGATTATGATGTTACTGCTAGTGCTATAAGATGGTCATTTCAGATCTTGGATAATGAGGGTGATGAACTAAATCCTTGAAGAACTCAATTACTTGGAAAACATTTTTAGCTGGCTAAGGTCAGGGCTAAAACACTAACGCACATTAATTAGGGCACCTGAGATCAAAGCTCGCCTTAAAGAAATTCCCCGGCAGGAATATGTGAACCGGCCACAGGAGGCTAGAAGGCCAAGCAATATGGATGATTAGGAGATTACAACTGATACCAGCAGGAATCTCAAGTTAAAAGAAAATGTTCAAATCACCAACTGCAATGAGGCTTCCCGTAACCCTTGTGGCTACGTGGCGAGTTTCTAGAGGAAAGTGCAGTATAACAGCAGCATAAATTATTAAGAGAAAAGCTAAAGTGACTCTCCTACGGGTCAGATTGCTAAAGAAAATGAGGCCTATTATCCAATTATATGGATGCATAATTGAAATTGTGAACTCTAGACATTTATTTGTAAATCCACAAAGTGAAGGCCAACTCTAGGTCTTTGGAGAGGCACTTTCTTTTACCTGATATTTTTGTTGCCTGTCTCAGGCAGAGGTTTATACTTTTCTGGCATGAAATGGATTGATTGCAAGATACTGATTTCCACTGGTGTAGATTTATACAGAGTTGCAAGGACATTCATTATAATTAGTGCCAACTGTACAGTGTAAAGACACTGAGAGAATGAACACTACGACCTGTTTGTGCTATCCTCTACATGATAAGAATTTAAATATTATTGAAAATTAAATTTCAAAAAAACGTATATCAATATAAATTTAAGTATACTTGTTCGAAATTAAAAAATTACTAATCATTCACCAAATGAAACAGAAAAGAAGAACAATGAGCACGTGAATTTAAGAAATTATAGTCAAGAATGCGAGACTTACAACATTCCTCCGCAGATGATCCTGAAAATTGCGGATGAGCTTGTAAGGCATCGGAGCGGTAGTGTTAGGGCATTAGAGTGGATGCAGGGCATCGGATGCGACCGAGTGCTAGGGCATTAAATTTGGGGCATCGGATGATTATGAGCATTTGTAAGGCATCGGAGTTGAAGATTGTGTTGAAGCATTGGCCATCGGAGTTAAAGCATTGCGCAGTCTGTTAAACTCCGCTAGCGCATCACAGCTGAACATTGCGCATTTATCTTGAACCATTGCCCCATTGTCATCACAGTCTGCAAACTAAATAAAGAATGAGAAGGAAAAAGCATATAAATATTATTGAAAATGTAAATATCAAAAAACATATATCAAGATAAATAAGAGTACAGTTGTTTAAAATTAAAAATTACTATCCATTAATCAGAGGAAAGAACAAATGAGCGGAAGAGTTTAAGAAATTATAATCAAGAATGTGGAATTTACAAGATTCTAACATTGTGCATGAGTTCTGTAAGGCGTCGGAATTGATGCAGGCATCAGAGTTGATACAGAGCATCGGAGTTGATACAGGGCTTTCTGTTGAAAATAGTAGCTGCACATTTTTTAAAATTTAAGTATAGTTGTTTGAAAATGAGCAGATGAATGTGAGACTTACAACATTGCAGGGCATGGGAGATGAAGCTATCGCACTGTGGAGCAAATTAAATAAAGGATGAAGACTAAAGAAGAAAAAAACAAATTAAATAAAGAATAAAGAAGAAAAAAGCAAACGGTCATGGATCGTGGTAAACAGTAACACAGCTATGGAGCGTGCCCAACTTGTAACAGTTTAGAGTTAGAATAATTCAAATTTATTCATTCAACCATTCAAATATTAGTGGCTAGTACAGTACTTGTTTCTAATTTTGTAATTAATTATAATTTATATTTATATTTTAAATAATATTTTTAAATAAAAATAAAAATATAAGTTATAAATAAATTGTTGAGTAGATAAATAAGTTATTTTCTTTTCTTTAAAATTTAGTTAATATATATTTGAAAAAAAAAAAAATAGTGTTATATGTTGAATACTTAATGATATAATAATAAATATGGTGTATATTTTAATAATTATATTTATATAATAATAATATTAATAAACATAATATAATATATTAAATAATTTATAATATAATTAAAATTACATAATGTCATTTAGTTTTTCATTTTTATTATGTTTCTAATCTTAACAATTTAAATCTTACCTTAAATTAATTAAATATATCTTAAATAAATTTTTTTATTTTATTCTTAATTTTTTTAAAAATATATTTATTTATCATAATTTCATTTTTATAGTTATAATTGTAAAAATTATAAATAAATTGTTGTGTAGATAAATAAGTTATTTTCTTAACTTTAAACTTTTGTTAATATATATTTGAAAAAAGAAATATATAATAGTCATAATTTATTTGTTATATGTTGAATACTTAATGATATAATAATAAATATGGTGTACAATATTAAGATGTTTTAATAGTTATATTTATATAATAATAATATTAATAAACATAATATAATAGATTAAATAATTTGTAATATAATTAAAATTACACAGTGTCATATTTAGTTTTTCATTTTTTATGATGTTTCTAATCTTAAAAGTTTAAATCTTACCTTAAATTAATTAAATATATAAAATTTATATTTATATATTTTTATAATTTCAATTTTTTATGCATAAATTTTGTCTACAATAAAGCAATATGGAAGAGCAATTTCAAAAATTTCGTGTATAAGAGCTATCATAAACCCTAGGTAGATGGCGACGGAGAGGCATGTTCGTTGGTCTGTGGAAGTTGAAAGAACAGAATGGGAGGCCACAACAGTTCATGTTAAATTTAATTCAGGTTCTAGCTATGTGTTGGTTAACAGATAGGTCCTCTAATGATATATAACTCCAGCCCACAAATAAACTTTATTTATTAACAACAGTTGAAATGTTTTTCCATCAACTCAATCTCTGAATTGACAGGTACAACTCTCGACATAGCTATTCAATGAATATGTTTTTTTTATATTTTTAAAAATCTAATAGAATATACTCTTAACCAAAGAGTAGAAGCTTCTAATAAATATTCATCACCATGATATATCCATTAATGAGTATCAGACTTACATGAATAAATATATACACTGTGCTACTTCCCACAATCATGAAAATGAAGCAATCATGGAAATGAAACACAACAGCAAATTTTAATCCACAACTGGCATATACAATCTCACAGCCATGAAACCATACATACAACATTGCATCGATGTTTGAAATTAAAAATTACTGTCGAAAGAACAAATGAGCAAATGAAAGAACAACATTGCAGATTTAACACTGTGTCGGAGCAGACGCAGGGCAAATTAAACAAAAGATGAACCGAATAAAATAAAGGAATGCATTTTCTTTTAAAATGATTAGAATCAAGTTTTACGAGTAAGAAAATTAATTAGAAAGGAAAACTGGTCGATGACGCTTAAATTTTTCATAGATATTTTTATCCATAGTATTGGAATATAAGTATCACTTTATTAAAAGGTTTAGTTAGAATAGTCTTAAAGAGCTAAAATATCATTACAAATTCTTTGAAGATCTTTCAATTTTTTTTTTATAACATTTTATAGTATCAAATCACACCATACGAGTATAGAGCTTTCAATATCTCTTTGTCTCTCATCTTATTTTTGTGGATTGAAAAGAAAATAATAATTATATTATTCATTTGGTATTGAAATAAACTATTTTCTCTCATTCTACAAATATGATTTTTGATTCTATGTATTTGTAAATAATTTAAGGATTTAAGACTTGTTGTAAAGGAAGTATTAATAAATGTTTAAGAGAATGACTAGCTTATGTTTTTATAATTATAATTATATAAATACAAAAGCTTCAACCATGTTCTTGTTTATGAAGTAATCAAAAGGTTATCCAACCTTTACGATCTTTTAAGTGAATATTTACAGTAGAAATAAGGTGTCTAAGATGTTAAACCCCACACATGTATTTTGTCTTGTTTCTTATGTGTGTAAAATAACTATTGAAGGAATAGTTACTTTTATAAAAATAAAATATGGTTTATTTGAACTCAAATAGGTTTAGATTATATTTTTATAAGTAAATTAAATTGGACAAAAAATGAAAAGAAAAGAAAAGAAAGATCTCCAAAAATGGTCATAGACTATTTGAAGGACGAAGAAGTTGAGATTAGGATGGATTTATAAAGCATGAATTCACTATAACCAAGGTTTGATTATTTGAATAATTTTATGTTTGAAGTTTAGGGAAATCGGGTGGAGAAGGGTCTTACCTATAGTTTCATACAATTATTCAAAAACCTTAAGAATAATTTAAAAAAATGTATGCATTCTACCAAACAATTCATTGCCTTATTGATGCTACCAAATATAACTTAAAAAAATGGTTTGTTGTATAAAAAATGTCAATCATGCACAAATAAAGTAAATTCCTTGTTAAATGACTCAAAAAAGGCATGCATATATGTTGGCAAGCTATTCTATATAGATGAAAGCTTGGATTATGCTTTAACGATCATGGAGCATGCTAAATAATAACATAATTATGGAGCATGCTTCACCTATAACATCCATGGAGTTGGATGAACCCAAAATAAAACACAAAGGAATATATTTTGTTTTGAAAAATTATTTTCAATTTACTTACTCACCAATTCAAATGTAAAAATAATGAATTAGATTCTTATGTGTACAAAATGACTATTGAGATAATGGTTACTTTAGTCAAAAACCATATGGTTTGTTCAATCTCAAATAGATTTATTTTATATTTTATAAGTAATTTAGATTGGAAAGAAAAAGAAAAATGTCCAGACATGATCATAGATTAGTTGGTGGGTGAAGAAATTGAGACTGGAAGGAATTTATAAATCAAGAATTTATTACAATCAGGGTTTAATTATTTGAATAAGTTTACATTTGGACTTTTAAGGGAAATAGGGTGGAAAAGAGTCTTAGTTCAAATCCCTAGCAATATGATGAAGTCAAGAATGGACGGATCAAGAATGATCTATCCAGTCCTTGCAACTAGGGGCTCCACAGTGGAAATTAACCATCTTAAATCAATAAGAACACATAGTTGAACATCCAACATGCACCTGCATTCATTCATATTATCAGAAAATCAAGATTTACATCAAGTCTGACTGCCACGGGCAGCTTACATGCATTCGACATACATGCTTAATTACACCCCAATATCCAGATCCATACTGGATGTGAACCTCTAAGAGGTTACTCTGCTAAGGACCCCCTCAACTATGATAATGTGTGGTCCATAAGATAAGTCAACCATGACCCAATGATCATTGAATAATGTGCTATATAGGTTCACAAATCACAAAGATCCATTGCAAGATCCAATAACTAAAGACTAGTTGATAACGTGAAGGACAATAGGTCTGAACCAAGAATCCAAGAAATCTCCACCAAGATAGAACAGAATGTGATGCGAACCCAGACATAGATTCTACATGATGTCCATAAGATTCCCTTAGGTTCGCAACAACAAATGCTCCAAGACTAAGAACTGCAACTAAAAACACTGAAACTGGCAAACAAGAATAGACTATGAACAAATTGAAAGGAAAATATTTTTGGTTGATGCAAGATTGCAAATAACCCAATATGCTCATGTATCAAACACCTAGGGTAAGAAGAAAGTGAGCCTCTTGCTTTGATGTTGTAAGAATAATCCACTGCATGAAGAAAATCTGATCATAAAACTTTATCTTGACCTTTGGCTTCCCAACCCTCAAGGCTATCAAAATGAATCTACAAATACTAACTCTCTGACTCCACCAATGAGATCTCCAAACCCTATGCACTGCAACACACCATCTAGCAAACTCACTAACAAGGCCAAACTAATCAACAACAAAATAATGCATTGGATCTGCACTCTCCTTCTCAAACTTTCTACATAACTTATGCAACTCAATTGCATCTTCACGACACATCTGATTACTCTCAGCCATCAGATCATCAACAACAAGGAACTCAAGAATTATTCCACCTCTATCCATCATCCACACATCCTTAGTCAACAACACCAACTCTACCAACCCAATCTTTATCTTCACTTTCAAAATATCCATCCTCAATTCCAAGTGTCAATTCCTTCCAAAGGAACTTTAATCTACCTTCCAAACCTACTCTGGAACAATAATCTCATCTCTACAACCAATAACATCGGCATCAACAAGGTAACTCAAACCCTTACCTTTACATCCACAAGGTAATCTCTACAATAAGTTAGCATCAAACTAAAATACTTCAGTCTGCAACCCTTCACTTACAACAAGCTCATCCAAAGCATTGTCATACTACTCGACAATAGCATCATCAATAATCACACTCTCTACAACCAGTCCTTCTTCAATCATCTCAATCAACGAAAACTTTAGTGGCAATTATTCACCATTTGGTGAATGTCGCTTGTCGGCAACTCATGATTTGGTGAATATATTTCCCATATGGGATTGACCCTATCGCCCTACATTTATTAAAATTGGGTCCAACGCCCGAGCCCATCACCCATCGATTTATTTAATTTTGTCCATTTCTTTCACATTATCACCAATGGCATAGAATTTTTGGGTGCGACATATTTTAAACATTCGCCTATAATTTCAAAGCGACCCCAAATGGATGACCTATATTTACCAATATATATATATATATATATATATATATATATATATATATATATATATATATATAGGCTACCCCAAATTTGCCTGGCATTTTACGGACACGTGTCTCAAACCAATGCATTCTTGCCAACTTTATTAATTATACCAAGGTATTGGATGACCCATAATCACCTCGAAAATAACACAAGATGTGTTATAATTAAGTGGGCTTCGCCAAATATTTGTAGACCTAATACCTCCCGCCGAATTTTCCAAAAAAAGGATTAGTATATGTTAGAGTAAAGTATTAATTATGTTAATTAATCTTTACTCCCTTCTTAAGATGTCAACTTCCTTTTGCTTTAGTTAAAAGAACATGCACTAGTTGTTCTAAACTCATGCATTAGTCATGTAATAGTTAAACTGATTATTACATGCACTAAACTTTGCCTTTCAAGGCTTTCGATCTCCTTTATAAGGATGATCCATTGTACATTCAATTCATTCATTATTTGAAGATATTTTCTTCTTCATATTTTTGAGTCAAACCCTTGCCCTCTTCTTGTCTCTACTTCCTTGTAACAGGTTTTTTGTATGCAGGTGATATTCGAGTTTTGTGGATTTGTATTGCTCAAATCCTACATGGTATCAGAGCCTAATCTACTACAGCTTGTTCGTGTTTGAAGGAGTCAAAGATCAGATGATGGCTTTTTTAGGTTTTTATTGAATCTGGGGGGACCTATTTTTCTAGTCATCTTGGCTTCAAACGGACCTCACAGTTGCGTTCAGAGCATCCAAGAACCCCAAGATCCATATAAAATTTGTCAAATTTGGACAAAGTTGGATCTGTGAGAAAAAAATTTTTGCACTTGGCCCTAGCACGGATCCCGAGGTGATCAGTATTTTTTGGAGCACTTCTGGCCCAAACGAACCTCACGGTTGCATCTGGAAGGCCCGAGATAGTCAAAATCCATATAAAACTTGTCAAATTCTGACAAGTTGGCTTTTGAGGCAAAAAAATTTTTGCCTACCAGGGCCGTATGACCCTGGCACGCGGACCGAGGCAGAGAGATGATGATTTGTTTAAAAAATAATAATATAATTTTTTTTTTGGGGGCGCCGCCCAGCGGCCACCGCCTGGGTGGCCACATTCCCCGCGCAGCCTCCGGCGTCACTGCCACCGCCGGCGCCCTCACCGCCCCCACCGACAGTCTACTCTGCACTTCCCGCACCTGCGCTCGCGCCCACCACCGCCCGCCGCTGCCGCTGACTACACCGCCCTCCGAAGCCTCTGCTAGCCCCTGCCATCGTCGCTCCGCCGGCCCCCAATCTGCCGCTTGGCCCCTAGCGCCAACCCCTGGTCACCCACGTGACTAGGGGCCCACGTTTTTTAGCTCCCAGGCCCCTGCTGACATCAACATGATGTCAGCACATGCAAAAAAATTTTATTTGCATTTTTTTTTTTTTAAAAGGGCTCTGTTTTAGGGGTCATTGGGCATTTTTTCGCGATATCTTGGGCATATGGGATCGTAATTCGACGTACGATATATCGTCGAAAAGCTGGTTCTGAGCCCAATCCAAATTTGCTGGTATGGTTTTGTGATTTTTCCATTTTGATGCTCTTTTTTGCTGTCAAAGTCAGATGTTTTCTATGATAGTGGCATTTCAGACCCCTGCCTTCCGGGATCCGTTTCTCTTGCATCCGGGCTCCATTTTCGGCAAATGAGATATTGCTGGAAAGCTCTTTCTAAGCTTTTATTAGATCTGATGGTTTCATGTGGTTTTTTGTCCTTTTTATGATGTCACCCATCCTCAGATCCTTGCAGACACCTTCTTTGGGCCCTCCAGCGCAACTGTTGGTTTTTTGCTCATATCTTGAGCATACGGTGTCAAAATTTGGCAAACGAGATATCGTCGGAAAGTTGATTCTGAGATCTTTTCAGATCTAGAGGTTATATTTTCTAGTTTTATTTTACTAATAGTGTTTTTCTTTGTCAAAGCTAGATCTTTAGGTTTGCACTTCAAGAGCTCTATCTTGCACATCCGGACTCCGTTTTCAGAAAGTGATATATCGTTGGAAAGCTTGTTCAGAGAGATTTTCAGTGCTATAAGTCATTTTTATAGATTATGATCCAAGTTCATTTTATTTAGATTCTTTCTTTTTTGCAGTCTGGTGGATATCTTGGTTGTTTCAGGTCCTGGGATCTCTTCCCTTTGAGGGATGGCTCATCTTAGGTTGTTCTTTTGGTTAAAACTCCTTTGATCTTCTTCTGAGCATTGTATGCTTCTCTTCTGTAGCATTTTTTGTTTCTGTAAATGCACTAAGATAAAGTGCCTACTTCTGCATATCTGGGATTTCGAGCACCTTGTGTTTATTTGTACTCGCACTCAGTTATAAAGTGCCATGGGGGGTTATGATGTTTTGCCTTTTGTGCTCATCCACCTTTGTCAAGTGAATGTTTCTTCCATGACATTAGCCCATGCTGTGTGTCTGTGACACCACCCTTTATCCTGTGCTTGTACTTCTGTTGCACTATTGGTGTTCCTGATTCTTCTTCTTGCAGATGTTTCTGGCATTGCATTTCAGTGTTCCTGTCACCCTCTCCCTATTCAGCATTATGGGGGGGTTCACCTGTTAGCTCTATTGCTTCCTTGGTTTGGTTGAGTGATCTACGTATTCAGTTTTTGTTCCTATGTACTAGGCAGATGCAGTGGCTAGGCACCTATGCATTTCGGTGAGATGGTTCATCTACTATATAGACACTTGTTCATTCCTACTTTTAGAGGTCACCTCTTTGATTGATCAGCTCTTCAGACTTTGTCTTATCTACCTAGTCATGCACTATTTCAGTGGGGGTTCCAACAGTTACTTTTGACAGTGTTTGCAGCTTCATGCTTCGGAGATGCTTCATGCTCTTTCTTTGTTCCTATTTTCTAGAACATTCTTGGTTTTGGAGGCTTCTTCAATCCTTTAGACTAGCTCTTTGTCTCTTTTTGGAGTAGAGTTTTTCCCATGTGGTTTTCTCTATTTCTCTACTTTGTAGAGACTCTTTTTTGTACTTGGGTACCTGATCAGGCCTTTGTTGCCAGAACCCATTTGCTTTCTTCTTGCATTGTTTGTAGATGCATCATTGCTCATCTTAAGGGGGGTGTTAGAGTAAAGTATTAATTATGTTAATTAATCTTTACTCCCTTCTTAAGATGTCAACTTCCTTTTGCTTTAGTTAAATGAACATGCACTAGTTGTTCTAAACTCATGCATTAGTCATGTAATAGTTAAACTGATTATTACATGCACTAGACTTTGCCTTTCAAGGCTTTCAATCTCCTTTATAAGGATGATCCATTGTACATTCAATTCATTCATTATTTGAGGATATTTTCTTCTTCATATTTTTGAGTCAAACCCTTGCCCTCTTCTTGTCTCTACTTCCTTGTAATAGATTTTTTGTATGCAAGTGATCTTCGGGTTTTGTGGATTTGTATTGCTCAAATCCTACAGTATAAATACATTCATAGATCAGTGTTATTGTACACAATTTGGCTTGGTTCAATTTGATCGATAGCGAAGTTTAGACTGTTGAGTCTTAACTGCATTGGTGAGTCATGACTGCAATTGAATTTGAGGCAAAGGTAAGTGATTATTATTCTACGACTATGTAAATTTGAGTTCATTCTTGTTTAGTGGGGACCAGTTAGTGAACAGTGGTGACCAGGGAGACCTCATACATGATTTAAGGGTGAATGAATCATATTTATATATATTATAGTTCTATTGTCACTTCTTCAACAAATAAACATTTTTGTTTCACTGGTAGGCCGGTAGCCTTTATTTCATTAAAGAATCAAGATGTCGAACAAGAATAAGGGTAAGGATCCCGCATATGGGGAAAGCCAAGAGAGGCCAGCAAAATGTAGAACCTTATCATTGTACTTAGGTCATGGTGTTGGAAATGTTTCTGGCCAAAATTGGGAAGCTACTTCATCACAAGAAGATTTTCAAGATTCACAACCTGAACCTACATGACATATTGAAGAAGTCAAAAAACTTGATATATCAGATCACGATGAACTCGAAGAAGATTTTTAGTTAAATACCCAAAGTATCCATAATGATATAATCGACTTGGATGAGACTGTGAATGTTAGAGAAGATGATGGTGTAGGGAAGAAGAAAAGAAAATACAATTCAAAGAATGATAGAGAATAAAAAAAAGATCAAATGTGGGATCTGTCGAGGAATTTTCAAGTAGAATGGGTGTCAAAGTATCCATTCATTGAACTAGTGTACAATCCAATTGAAGGTGAGCCTCCGATAGAATGCAGATGCAAGATTTGTAGCAAGATAAATAAGAAGGAAAAGATGTTCCAACTAAAAATTGAGACCATAGATAAGCATATGGGTAAAGTTTACGAAAAGAAAACCATAGATGGAGTTCAAAAATCAGTGATAAGATGGAAAACAAAGGAGGAATCTCAGCATGTTAGGAATGCAGAATTATATGAATTTCAGTATAATATAAAGATGAAGCCTGGTGAAGTTAAAGGCTCTATTGAAGCTTGTTTTGGAAAAGCATTGGAAGTAGAACTAATGGGAAAAGTTGTTCAGTTAAGTGTTGTGTTTAATATTTTGAGCGGAGGGCGTCCTATGACAGACTACCCATCATTGAGTGCTTTATTACACTTTCTAAAAGTTTTTAACTATCCTAATAGTCACTGGTCAGTAAACAGTGGATGGGAATGGGCAAGTTGTCTTATCGAGGTTGAAAAAGAGGATCTAAAGGCAAGAATTAAAGAGTCAAATTTTATTGCATTGTCTTTAGACGAGGTTACAATAGTAGACAATACTTCCTAGGTATGCATGCATGTTTATACTATACATAATTTTGTTCGCCAACCTCATCTACTAATTGTTGCTAAAATGAAGGATAACCGACAATGTAAAATTTATTTGAACTAGTAAAGAGTTCCCTAATTGAATATGGAGGTATAAATGACATGACAATTGCCAAAAATTTGGTGTGTGTTGGAGCGGATGGAGCTTCAGTAATGCAAGGCCACAAGGGTGGTCTTTACACAAGGATACAATCTTCTTGTGCACCCTACATTACTCTCATTCACTGTATGGCCCATAGAATGAATCTAGCTTTTGGAGTTGTCGGCAAACATGCTCCAGTACAAAAAATTGAATTTTTAATCAAAGAGATCTACCAATACTTCTATCAAAGTCTAAAATGATTAAGGGAATTTCAACACTTTTTCGAAGGACTAACCGACAGGAACAATCTTCTTAGGGATAATGATACCATATGGATCTCTTTGGATGGACCAATGCATCGAGTTTTTTTAGAATATCAATCGTTGTTTGGTCTAATGAACTCAAGTCATGATGAAGCAGGGCAACTGAAATTTCTTGCAATATTGCAAATGTTAAGTAATGTAGAGACACTCTTAACATTAGCAGGTCTTCTCCCCATGCTTGAGGAAATGAGAAATTTAAGGAAAAAGGCCCAGCAAAGAGCTATGTATATTGTAGAATATGTCGTGTTGCGTAAATTGGTAACCAGACATAATAACCCTAGACACAATAACCCCACCATAATAACCCAAGGACACAATAACCCATGGTCAAAATAACCCATGGACAAAATAACCCATGGTCATTTTAGATCAAGTTAGTATGCTTAAAAAGGGATTGTGAGGCACCATAGAGGATATTTAGGTCCTTTTTAGACCATATATCCATTATATACCCCTAAAATAGCCTTAAAACATCTTTAATATGCTTAAATAACTTATTAAATGGTAAATAATTATAGAAATAAAGACAAATTTGTGGGAATAAGCTAAATAAGAGTTATTATGAAAAGATATAAGTCAAAGGCATTATGAAGAGGCATTAAGAGGATATATAAAGTGGTAGAATTAAGAGAAGTAAAGGAAGGAAGAAGGGGAGAAGAATTAAGAGTGTGTAGAGTGATAAGAAAAAGAGAAATCAAAATTCATAAAAAATATTTTTTTTTTAATATAATTTTTTGAACATTATATTAAATTTTCCTAGGGGTTTCTATAAAAGTATACAAAAATAAATATACTTTTAGGGAATCAAAAAATTCTTCATAATTTTTAATATATACAATGTCTCTTCAATTTTTAACAAGTCAAAAAATATAAGGCAGGACACACTACACAACCAAGCAAGAAAAAATACCATGAACTCAAAGAAAGACTAAAAAGACTAGTTGATGGTTATGACAATAATGATACCTTAGATTATATAAGAGACATTGCTCATAATTTGACACTTTAATTGAAAATTTGAATAAAAAAGTTTTTTAAAAATATACTTGTAATTTATAAATTTGGTTTTCCTTTCTCTATAATCTTATGGTGTTATTTTGTCTATGGGTTATTTTGTCCATGAGTTATTTTGACTGCAGGTTATTTTGGATTGGGTTATTATGACACTGGGTTATTTTGTCCTCGGGTTATTATGGCCGAATTATTTTATCTAGGGTTATTTTGGATGGGTTATTATGTCTCGTAATAGCGTAAATTGACATGCGTGATGCTCGATAATCTCTATCGATCATGTGATGATGTAAAATTTTCCAGCTGGCTAAAAATCACAGATTTGGACAATCCTGATAACTTTTTAAAAATTGGTGCAAATGGGGAGTTATGCGTAGAAGTTCGCGGAGTTGAGATACTAATGCACTACTTTGCCAAGATCGAGTCTGAGGAACCAGGAAAGAACCCCAGGAAGTGAGTATCAAGTATTAAAAGGGAAGACTTTACCAAGATCGTTGAGTCTATAACAGCTTTTGTGAAGCACATTTCCTTTGATCTTTCCACATAGGTTAGAGCAAGATTCCCTCCAATCCAACTACTTGAATCCATGGCTATTGTGTTTCCTCGATATTAGAGACTGAACAATCCAAAAGATTTTAAAACTAAGCTACTAACTTTGATAGATCATTTTTGCAAAACCAAAGAGTTAAATGGAGTAACTCTAAATGGAATTTTAGATTAATCTCATTTGAGAGAGGAATCAGGTCATTTTTCACTGACAATGAGGGAACATTGATATAATATTATGTAGAACCCTCTCGAAGATGGATCGGTAACAAGGCTTTGGAAAAATCTAGCTAAGAGCGAAATGTTGATTGATTCAATATCAGAATATTTCAAGCTTGTTGATTTATGTATGACCATGATATTGGGGTTGATGGAGGATGAGAGAGTTTTTAGTGCTTTGGGATTCCTAAAGTCAAAACTAAGAAACAAACTAGACAAGAATCTGGAAAATTGTTTGAGGCTCTATAATCTAGGTATGAAGTCAATACTTTTCCTTATGAAAGGGCACTGAAATTGTGGAGGAAGAAATGTTAGAGAAGAGGGTTGGGAAACATTTCAAACCAAAGTGGGAGTGCTAGAGACAATGATGTCATTGACTCATGTACTAGTACCGGTACTACTAGCGGTGAACATCAGTTAAGCAGAGGTATGCATAGTGAAGAAAACATATCGAAGAACCAAGGAAGCTATGAAGTTGATGGCGATGAATTCGAGGATCCCAATAATGATATGATGTGGTAGCTTGAACCATTTTAGAAGTAACAGGTCCTAGGTATTTATTAAACTTTTTCCTAAAGTCTACTGTCAATATCTATATCTCATCATCAATCATGCATAATAGCATATTCCAATGACAAAAACATGAATGTGGTTAATAATGTCATACTCATCAAGATTCAATTCCACAATTAATAATGGTTTTCATTTGCATTATTCAGCTCATATGGTACAATTCTTGTAGATTTTTCATTATTTTTTTTAGCAACATAGCAATTCATATGTTACAATTCTTAGAAATATTGATTCTCATTAATTTAATTACAAATATGATACAATGTAACAATTAATTCATTAATATTAGTAAGAACACAACTCTATGATTTTGTTTACAAAAGTCAATGACTCAATACCCATTGTCAATTTGGCACATTGCCCAATTTCAATTTCATTACCCTAAGCCAATGACCCTGAATTCCCTTTTATAAAAACAAGGGAGCAACAATAGCTTCAAGTCGATTTTCCTAATGTGAAGTCTCAAAATCTAAATTAGTAAGACAACTACAAGTCTACATCTCTACAACTGTACATTTCTGCATTTGACAGGCCGGTTTAGTAAATTAGTATTGGCAATAGCATCTGCAACATTGATCCTATTCAAAAAACAAAGTTCAAACTTGTTACTTTAAACTCAATTCAAGCAATTAGAAAAAGATATAGAGATGATTGAAACTAAAAGTACTTTCACATACTATGATTGATGAGATCAAGATGATTTTGTCAGTTTCTTTAGTATGTTCCATTCTTCATTGGTTGGAAGGTCAATATTTGTGATGTTATAGTAAATGACCTGCAACCTCATTTGCCATCCATACTTGGAAGAGTGAGTTGAAAGAAATTGTCCTTCCAATACTGCATTCAAATTTGTCATTGTTTTAATGCAGTTTGCAATGCCTTCATGAGTTTTATCCTGAAGAAGCTTGCCTAAATTAGATGTCATTGTGTCCTCCAAATTTTTTTTGTAAGCTTCTCTTCCAACAAAAATTGTTGATGAGTAATCAGGACTAGGACTCGGCAAACCAAGAGTTATCAATTTGGTTGTTTTATTATTCAAATTGGCGAGCTTTGGCCCGAATAAGACAAGAGTTTCTTCTGCTTCTATTAGTTTCTGACATTTTTGAAAGATAGAGTTTGCCTTTATTGATGCACCAACACGGTCCTAAATTCCCTTGCTCACAAAATGCCTGTCACTAGTTGTGTTGATTTCTTGCAAAATCTGCTTTGCAGTATTCTGTCTCTGACAAAAAAAATTATTCTTCTCAATGTGCTCTTTCAGCTTCCCAAAAACATCTCTAAGACTTTCATTTAGTTCAAACCAATCACATAACCTATCAGTAGACACCTTTATTTTCCCCCAGAAGTATTTTTTTATTTGCTTGACTGTATTATTTACATGGTCATTCAAGCTATTTTCATAATTTTTAATTATATTATTTGCCTTCTTTAGGTCTTCTCTCATTTCTGAGAACTGGTGTTCACTATGTTTTTTTATTTTCTCTTCTTTCTCTTCCCACTATTTTGCTTTCTCTCCCACTATTTTGTGTTTACCCTCTCATTCTCCAATTCTTTATTTAAGTTATTGTTTGTCTGTCTCACATTCTCCATGCTTTTGTATATACTTAATGAAGAGGCTTTTTCATCCTCAAGTTTTTTTTTCGCTCTGTTCCAATTTTTCCCTCAGAGTTTTTAGTTCTGCGTCCATATGTTCTTGTTGTCCAATTGCTTCTTTAGAGGAAGAATTTTTTTATCCTTTTCTCTAATTCATTGCACCTATTTTCTCCTACTTTCTCCTTTGCCTTTTCATTTGCCAATTATGCCTTTAACTTATCTATTGTGCCCTAAAGCTTTCCTTTCTCTCTCTCCAACTTCATCATTGAATTGTAGACCACTTGGTTGGTCATTTTCGACACATTTATCTTGTCCACATTTTTAATTTTTGATAAATCCATCTGGAGGGTGCTAACTTGAAATTGAGATGGATCTAACTGACTCTCTGGTGGATTGTTATCTCTAGCTAGGGTAATAACAACCATGAACTCTATCATATATTTCTTTGGGTCATATGTGGGAAATAACCTATTGGATGCAAGTTCTGGATCACAAGCTATAACAACTGCTTCCATCTTCAATGTCTTACTATTTTGTCTATTCCTATTTTTGGGTTGTTCAAAGTTAGTTACAAAATCATTGTAACAAAAATTAGGGTTTTCTGACACAATTGAATGTTTGAATGGTGAAATAGCACTTGCACTGATGTACGAGCTTCCCCCTATGTTTCATGTGGTTCTTCTAATTCAACCTTGAGGATTAGCAATAATAACACCATGACCCATTACAAAAGGATTTGTTGGACTATTCTGAGGGTTTTGTCCTAAAGGTGTGGCAATTGTTTGACTCATAGTCACCATTGCCATTGTTGTACTACTACTTGTCATAACCTTTTGCTTCTTTACACTACCTTGATCTCTGGGATCCACTAATCCCATGTCCACTTGTAATGTCCTTTTCAGACCACTAGTTGTACCCATGATATCCATAGCTGTGGGAGTGGCAATTGATTCAGATTGAATTTGAGTGCTTGGAACAGGTTGAACTAGATTTGAAGCTGTAACAAATGAAATTGACTGAGTAGTATTTTTTGTTGATGAATATGATGATTGAAGTCCAAGGCTTGGTTTTTTACCATATTTTGGTGGAGCTGGTGGGTCAGGTGGAGACCAAGGCCCTTGTCCACTAGGACCCAAACCACCAAAACCTAGGTAGCCCATTTTTTCTACAATATCTACCCCTTTGGTATATTTATCTTTTGTGGACACATCAACTCCTCTACTAATTAAATATACTTTACTGGATGTGGGATTCACAGAATCATGCTCATTCTCATTATTTGGATGATCATCATCATCATCATATGCTTCATCTGGATGCTCCTTATTCCACAATTCACAAAACATTGTATCCTCTTCCACATCATAAAGATATGTAGAGGTCTTTGGCTCGCTGAGATTCTTCCTCATTTCCCAAAAATCAAAAATTTTGGTTCGAGTCCAATTATCATCCATACATTCATCCATTAGGTCTTTTGGAATAGATTTTGTAGATGGTTGAGCAACTATTTGGTAGAAATTGTATGATGTCGTGGCCTGCATTTTTCCTTTCTATTTGTGCAATGCCATAATTTGTGATGACAATTCCTATATTGAGATATTATTTTTAGCAGCATATTTCTCCATCTCTTTTTTGACCTTGTCCCAAGACTCCACATTTTTAAATTTTTCTATTAATGGCATACTTTCATGTTGACATTTGCTTACAAAGTTCCCATTCTCTCTAAGATTTGTTCCAATTATGTTGAGTGGATCATATTGCTAGTGATTGTCAACATCAAAGCAAAAAATTGATAAAAAGACTTGTGCCACTTTGAATCCTCTTCTCTCAAATGTGAACCCTCCGAATGAGAAAGGCAAGGAAGGAAATATCATTTTCTTTTGCTGACCATTAAAGAGTACATCTGTACTCTCCATCCGCCATACATATTCCAATGCAAATACCCTCTTTGTTACATGTATTGTAAGTTTGTAGGGTTCTACCACTGAATTGTAAAACCTTAACACAATGTACTCTTCCATGAAGTACCAGTCAGCCAATTGTATTTGACTTCTGAGTTGAATGCAATCTCTACAAGTAGCAGGCAATCTAGGCATTGGAGTGCCTCTAATTTAATGGTACATTGGTGCCAAAAAGAAGTCTACAAAATTGTTGTAGCTCCTTTTGTTATCAATCATCCTTATCTGAGGTTTCCACTCATATATTAGATTTTGGCCTTGACTGCAAAGCTTGTTTGTTTGAAATATTGCACAATGCTTTGCTAAGAGAAGATAGCACAAGTAGGTTTTGAATCTAAATGTCTTTTGTGAACCTCTTTTAATCATTAGTAATTGTTCTTGCATGCAATGAACAATGTGCTCAATAAAAAAATATTTTACTAGTTCTTTTTCAAAATGAATATGAAAAAGCATTTCAAGATTGATGGCACCCACTTCTTTGTTACTATCCAATCCCAAAAAAAATGCTAGCAAGGAAATATTGTCATGTGCCCATTGCACAAAAATATCATAATCATAAGAAGGCTTATGATCTGGACTCAGACTAGAACCACTTGTTGTTATTCCTCTGATATAAGAATCTCTTCAAGTGTTGCATCTAATTTTTCATAATCCTTTGCCAGCTTTCCCAGGTCAATGTGCACATTTGAGTTTTGTTGTTCAAACCTTAGGTTCAAAAAATTAGCAAATTCACTCTCGGTTATTGAAAAAATTTCCTCCTGAGTATTTTTATTCACAATTGCTTTTCTATTTTCATCATAATTTTCGACGCAGACCATGACAATTTCTAGGCAAGGGAATATTTGATGTAACACCATGCATGCTGACCAAGCAACCCACGCTCCAATTTTATTTGTCATTGCCTTTATCGTGTTGTTAAAGAAAAAAATTTGAACCCTTATTTGGATCGTTCCACTTATTTTCAAGTGCAAATCTAATTTCTGTTATTCCCTTATAATTTCCATGGATAACATGATCATAAATATCATGGAATTTATCAATGAAACCTAGTGTTTTAAGTAGATTATGGAAGTCTATTATCTGACTTGGCCTTTTACTCATAATCTTATTCTTGATATTTGTTTTGTCCATCGTGGTAAGTTGGTAACCGGTATCACTATTTACTCGTAGGAAAATTCAAATATTCATACACAACTACAAGCCTACAATTTATAGGGGTGATTCAAAATTAAACCCTAATAGGCTAATTTTTTTCTATAATATAAACAATAAGTTGTAAACCAAGAGATTTGAAAATTAAAAAATGCGGGACTTAGGTGTTCAGGATTTTAGTAGTTACCCGTAGTTTTGATTTTTGCACATTATGACTGGGAAGAGAGCTGAGAGACTTTGCTACTTTCCTCGGACCTCAATCCTCAACCTAGAAATTTAGAATCCGTAACCCCTTTCTAAATCTCCAAACTACTTATACTTATAAATGAAAAACTTAGATTTGAAACTTAAAGTGCAAAAATTGTACAATCTATAGTCATCACACTTGTCACTAATTGTGTGAGTGGACACGCATCATGAATCCACAATGGGTTTGCAAAAATGGGTTTTCTTTTCCCTTTCGGCTTGAAATACAGCTTCGGTCGTTGATTTACAATCATCCAATGGTCATTGTTAGTCACTATCTAGTGTCGTGGCCCCATGGGTCCCATTAACTCACCTAGTCACCTGACTCACCTCATGAGTCAGACGTCATCATCAAATGACATTGTTGGTAGACCGTAAGAGTGGAACGTGTTTAGTGACATGTGTTATGATTCTGGAACGGGTTTGAAAAAATGGGGTTGCTTTTCCCTTTCATCCCAAAATACAGCTTCGGTCATTGATCACTAGTACAAAAATAGCAAAATTAGACTAAAAAAACTACTAAAAATCACATATAGATGACCAATTTTGATCACATGACCAGTAATAGTTTATTACCAGTCATTTGTAACACCACCAAATTTGTGACTAAACAAATTTTAGTCATTTGTTGGTTGTTTTGAATGATCAATTTGGTAGTATTTTTACTCATTAATTTAGTCATTTGTTGTTGTTAATTGGTCATTCATTTAATCTTGATAGTCATTTATTTAATCATTAAAATCATTAATTTGTGTCAATTGGTAATATATTTAATCATTTGTATCAACTAATTTCCATCCATTGGTAGTATATTTGATCATTTTAATCATTAATTTAGTCAATGTTGTTAATAATTAGTCATTTATTTAATCACATTAACACTTAATTGATATCGATTGGTAATATATATAGTCATTTGTATCAACTAATTTCCATCCATTGGTAGTATATTTGATCATTTTAATCATTAATTTAGTCAACGTTGTTAATAATTAGTCATTTATTTAATCATGATAACAATTAATTGATATCGATTGGTAATATATTTAGTCATTGTCACTCTTATGTTTCCATCTACTAATAGTATATTTAATCACTATTATATTTTGGTTCTCATTAATTGGTATTGAATTTTGTTGTGATATAAATAATGTATTAGATTACATAAATTTAATAATGCAAAAAAGACATATATTAAACTTGAAGTAAACCATAAAAGAAATTAAAAATATATTAACATATACAAACAATATTCAACATCATGAGAAAGAAAGGTAATCTGCAATTTAAAAATATAATATGTATCAAGTAATAAAATGTCAACGTTGAGAGTATACATAATTATATCTAAAAATATCAAAGTTATTAAGAGTTTCCAACTCATTAAATACACCATGAATGTTTGGTATCTAGTGCATGATAAACATCAACTAATTCATTTTCTCCAAAAAAATTATTGGCCACCGTGCAAAGGATCCTTCTTTCTCTTTTAGATGGATCGCTCCATCTAGTTTGTCTTCATAAACAAGTGGTACGTTACTTGTGACCCTCACAAGTTCTACATTTGCATCACTCATTCCTTTCAAGTTTTCTCCATGTATGATAGATAGTGAATGGATCCGCCCAACACCAACAACAACACTATCAAATGGATCCAACACTCTGACTTTATCTCCTTCTTGGAGTTCATGAATATTTTTTTGCAAATACAAAAAGTGCATAGGTAATTATGTGACTTATTAACATAATAATTATCACATAGGTAAACATTTGACTTATTAACATAATAAAACAACCATTACTTGCTCAAATAGTACTTGCATGTGTTAAAACAAATACCATGAAATACACAACAATAAATAAAACTCACCTTGCTTTTAACATGAAGTCTTCTTTGAATATCATATAGATCCTCATCCAGTTCAACATGTTCACTATCAACATCCTTCTCAAATTGTGGAGCTTTATAGATAGGTCTATTGAGAGTGTCTTTTCCTGTATGCACAGTAGACTGAAGAGAAAACAAGTACAAGTCATATGATGGAAGAGGGTATGATATGTAAACCTTGGCAAGAAATAAGTACAATTCTAAATTATGCAATGAAGATAGCTAATAAATATTGTGACAAATTAACTTACATCTGGACAAATGCAAAATCTATAATTATTTGTTTAAAATAACATTTCAAGCATGAAGATTAGGATAGATAATTGACAACTATTACATTACCTCAACTTTACCACAACTATAACTGTGTTGATCCACATTCATGTCCACTAATTCATCGCAATCGCTGTCAATATCAGCAGCTTTGTTGGCATCAAAGCATTTTTGTGCAGCTTTGATAGAATTGCTCTGCACGTGGTTAAATTGTTAGTAGATAGATCAATGCAATGGTGGTATTTTCTTCCATGTCCTACCCTATAGGCATATATAAAATAAAATCATTGAAAATAGAAATCATTCCTTCATAATGATATTAAACCATGTTTGTTACAGCATGATAAGTTGTAACAACTCCAAAATATAGGCATACACTAAAATAACATTATAATTAAAGCATAAATGGATTAGAAGATAAGCATACCTTAGTATTGAATATCCAGTTATTAGTTGCCTTATTAACACCTATATTTGGAGATAAGTGAAAGCAAGCGCATTAAAAAGAGATTCCAAATATCTATTAAATTGAGTGATAAGCATATATAATAATTCAAATATAATAAGATAGTGAGAAATGACCTGTGGAGTCTCGTTTCTTCTTAACCGTAACATTCTCTTTAATTCCTTGACCATCTTTTCCCAAGCCTTCACCTTCTTTCCAAACCTTGCAAAGAACAAGCAGAGGGGAAAAAATGAGAAACATAAGACATACAAAAAACAATATGTACTTACCTTTTAGAACCCATAACATAAACTTAAGTTCAAATATAGACAACAACATAATAGAAGATGGTCAAAGTCGTGGGTTTCCTGAAGTCGTAGATTACTCACCTAAATATGAAGTCATAGAGATTACTTAGATTACTTGTCTCAATATAAAGTTGTAGAGGGATGTTGTTGTTTAGAAGTCGAGAAAGCAATTCAAACATACTAGCAGTAGACATACTAATAGACAAAAAGAGGATGAATCTTCTTTGCTTACCCATAATCTTCTTTGCCTATGAGCTCAGCCTTTGACGCAACACAATAGAGAATGCTATTGATATGCAATGAATGATGCAAAATGAAGGTACTTTAAACCTCAAATGAGTAATCTACAACTCAGAATGGGTATCAACCTTTGTAATAAAACATATGTTTTTAACTCAAATAATTTAAAAAGTTTCTCTGAGGTCCTCTAATATGACATGGTTCTCCAAGGTTTTGAATTTTTTATCCTAAAAAACATGTGATGCTTTCATCAAGATGCAAAATAATGATTAAATCCCCAGATTTATGATCGAACACACAGGTTTGTGTTGCCTGACTTTCAGTCACCCATTTTTTTGGCAATATTGATGTCATATGGTCATGTCAAGTCGGTCTTTTCAAGTCTGGTGTCTAGGTCTAAGTCTTCCCTAGGACAGGAAGTCTTTGTCGGGTCCCCCTTCATTTGCCATCTTGTTTAGCCAGGTGGGTTGTTATCAGAGTTTCATTACTTTGGGTAGGTTGTAGATCCCAACTCGGCAGAGATTTGTGCTCCAATGGATGTTCTTTCTCAGGCGAAATATTCAGATGTTGCAAAGAATCAAAAACAGGGATCTTTATTTGGATAGTATAGTGCCAGAGCTGATGTAGAACATTCAAAGAAGTTTATTCTCATATATCAATGTATAGAAGGTTGATTTCTTGCATAAATGACCATTGAAGGTTTGATATCTCAAAGTCTTCAATAAGGAAACAGAGGTACTCTTGAAAGTCTTTAGAATACATTGAATTTAATAACAATACAGAGATTTACTCTTTCTCTATTACATGTGGAAGGTTTGAAAGGTGTAATAGCATCAATTGAATAAAGTTTTGACTTTCCATGTGCTACGGTTTGTAATATGGAATATCTTTGCTAATGGAAGCTAAACCTTCCTTACATGAAGTCATGGTTGATTGAACTATATTGAAGATTGAAGTATGTAGCTACTGATCGGCATAGAAATATCATTGAGCCAGAGTTATAAGTCATATCATGTAATGATGAAACATATATCAAATACAATGACTGTGCTTTCTTAAAAAGATCATAATTCTAAGCTTGGGCTTTTATTCTTGTTCAAGTTTGAATGTATATTCTGATCTTCAGATCGATCCTCATGATGGCATAAAGGTCAAATGAATCTCAGTGATGTGATTGGTCAATATGCGACAGAGAGTTGCAGAATGCGCCATTGCCCAAGTAACAGTCAAAGTATAGAGCCTCGGCTTATTTCATTTTTGGAAAGATTTTGGTCATTCTTGGTTCGGTTGCAATCAATAATGGTGTCTAAAGTGTCTAGAGATGCAATTTGAAAAGTTATAATGTGATTTTGAAGAAGAAAAGACTGCTAAAGGATACAACAAAACTGAGTTAAGACACCTCTGACACATATTTTTTACAGTCGCTGAAGCCTATGATCTTCATCATTTAGGTGCTTCTCTTGATTCTTTGAAGTAAAATGAAGCTATTGAAGAAAACGGTAGGAGATTTGATTAAGAAACAAAAGAGATTTCTCAAGGTGGGTTTTTCATTTCCGGCTATGCCATACCAGTTTTGCACTAATGAGAAGAGTGGTCGCATGATCGCATGGAATAAAATAATGCTATGCAATCATGTGACAATGGAGTTTGGGCAGGTGAATGCACTCCACTAGGACCCACGTATGCTAACAGCGTAGATGCGATAATGAAAAGTTATAAGTCCGAGCCCGACGAGGATAGTATTAAATTTTATTTCATGCGCCAATGATAAAGTGGTTGCATGATCGCGTGAATAAAATAACACTCTTGCGATCATGCGACAATGGAGGACCAGGTGGGACCCGAGTCAACGGACTTACCTATGGTGGAATAAAGGAATGCATCTGACGGTCCTCGCAAAATTGTGACCCCTACCAAATGCTTTTGCGAACTTGCGAGATTCATCCACGTGTCAGGTGGGGCCAAGAAAAGTTTGTCCACCTGATAAGAAGCTGTCAGGTGGGACCCGAGACTTAAGGAAAATAAAGAAATTAAAAAGTCAATGTAATCCAACGGAGTTTGTATTCTCGCTTAAAAAAAGATCAAAAGATAGGATTTTCAATTGTCATAAATAAATAAGTCGAAGGTGACTAAGAACCGAAGGGGATATTGATGATAGATCTCTCAACTGAGGTCATGGGTAGGAAAAGAATGAAGAATATAATCCTAACAATAGAACTTTTTCTGGTCACACCACTCACCCAACTCTCAAACCATTAAACCCTTGTTCCTAGGGTCATAAATCTAGGGCTTTGTGGCAAATGTCCTTCCCAGCAACACACAAATTCAAATATGGTTCAAACAATCTCCAATACATCCACCTAGTCATATTATAACATCACATTCTTACTCCAGCCATCAGATCACTCCTGTCCACCATTTGGTGCTTTTCCAATACACCTTACCACTGTGCATTCACCAGTCCCTTACTGTTCCTTCTCTTCCTTCAATTTCCCTACAAACAAGCATCAATCCCATGACATCTATATTACAACATCTGACTTCTCCCACCAATCACAGAAGTCACATTGGTGGGAGAGTCATTTCACTTGGTGAAAGATAACTCAACTCGTTGTTTACAGTGGTAAATCTAAACACTGTTGATACACCAGTCAATGTTGACTTGATCTAAAACCAAAACAAAAAAAAGTTAAGGGCATAAAAACGTAGCAATAATACTAGTTAATGTATCACATTTCCCTTTAACCAACTTCACATTAGTATTAAACTATAATAAACTTCAAATATCTTGGCTGTCTGCTGTGACCAGTCTCTGTTCCTATACCAGAGAGTTCCTGGTATTACCAGTGATAGAACAATGCAAAGGAAATACAAAACAAGTGAAATAAAACAAAATGAAATGTCTCAACCCAAAGCAATCCTTATTTTCATTGTCACCAAACACAATAGTTTACTGTTGTTGACTGTACCCGTAGGGACAGTGAGACACAGAGTTGCAAGAAATTTAATTCTTATTCATCATGAACTCATTTTTCCATTTCATATTACATATCATATCATACTCCCTCCTCTCTCCCCTTGGATCTACCACCAAATAAACATAAATCTCCCGAATAAACTGACAACAACCTTGTAACTATCCCTAACTGTCATCATAACTGACTCTTAATAGTGTAAACAAGAAAAATGTTGTCAAGTTGTCAACAAAGTTGTCAACTTGACACCATAAACATATAGTGCTAAAACTTAAAAATTCTAAAGGTTTTAATGATAACCTTTATCACCTTATAACCTCTACTAACCCAACTAGCCCCATTAAGCCCATTTGGCTTATATTGCCAACATTGACAATTTTTACAAATATTGCACTTTTAGTGTCTATGACAATATTTAGAGGCTTTAATAGCCTTGTTACATATTTTAAGACCCCTATAGATCATTTTCAACAACCACTAACCTATAATCAACCATGAGAATTCTTATTACATATTTTAATGACCCTTGAAGGCCATTTGTCTTCAACACCTCCCAGGGATCCATTAGTGACCCCATTGCTCTTCCTGTCTCTTGGATTTGACCTTGGTGCTCCTGCACCAAGACCCCAGAGGGGTGCCCATTCCATCTAGCATAATCCTAACAATCCAAAATAGAGATAACTATCATCCAAATGGACTCAATCATACCAGAAACTCTTCCCTATTCATAATGTATGACTGTGCACTGCACTTTCCTGCAAAAATAGAAAGTCTCTATTCTATCTCTAACAAGCATTGAAATCATAGATCAACCAAAGATCAAAACAACATTAGAAGTAGAGATATACTAAAGCTAGAGTACCTCTTTTTAAACTATTAATACTTATGGTAAACTGAAATGTGATGAAAAACCTATAAAAAATTGTTAAAATTAAACAGGCAAGCATTTTTTATTTTATTTTAAAATATATGTTGGATTCTTTTATTATCGTAATAGCATACTAGTTGACAATGCTAAAAAATTCAAAATAGAATTAAATGAATAGAGCCTCTTACCTGATTTGAATCCATAAAAGTATGGACATTCCATGTAGAAACTATAGGCTTAACAGAAGTGGCCAACTGTGATACTGTCTCAGCCAGTCCATCCATACGCACAGCAGAGGCAGCCAACTGGGATACTTTCTCAATGAGTCCATGTATGCAATTCATTGTTTGTTCATACCCATCGTTTGAGCTAAAATGATCTGTAGAGGCTATTACATGATGTGCAATAGATGGCTGTGAGATCTCATTTGATGGACTAGATTTCCAACTCATATTGTTGTTCGATCTAGGATCCAATGTTTCCATATAATTAACAATTTCTTCTACACTTGCTTCTTTGTTATTATTTTCCATCTACAATACAGCATTAATATCAACAAATAGTTAGTTCAATAAATAATTCCAATAAATATTCACATAAATTGAACCAAAAAATTAGGCACTTACTCCAAATTTGTCCTTTTTAGCCTACAACCCGCCTCGGCCAAATGTGTATCCAGCTGTTACATTATCTCTTGCTCTCTTGCCTCTACAACTTTTAATCAAATATTCTTCAGAACTCATGCTTTCTTTCAATGCCTCCCATTGTCTAGGAGATAGAGTAGATTGTAACTTGTCTTTCCCATCCATGATAGTTTTTCTGCAAGTGTATCTAAAATTATTCATCAAAATTCTCATTTTTTTCTTGTAATATCTTCGAGAGATTTTTCCACAAGTAGTCTCAAAATTATTTTCCATCTTTTGTATGACAATTTCCACATTTCGTGGATCTTGATCTGCAAAGTTTGCCTTGCAAATATCCAAATGGGTTCTACATCGCATGCCCAACTCAGAGGCCCACCTTGCAACATTTTTCCCAATGGGCTCACCATCTCTTGATACCTCAACCAAGAATGGCTTCTTGCCTTCTAATTTTCTCTGTTTTGCATCCCCCTCTATAGATCTATATAAATTTTGACTCAATCTTCTCCTTTTGACAAAAGCAGGCACATCTTCCATATTTAAACCGCTGCCAATCTTTTTTTCTGATTTATTAGTTCCATCAGAAGATGTAATAGGTACATTGGATGCAAGCAATATCTTTTCATTCCTTTCAACAACCTAAAGTTCACCATTTTTACCCACATTAAGTGTGTCATGAGTAGTTATATCACTACCTATCTTTGTAGACTTTTCCTCAAAGACATCCTTTATCACTCTTGCAAAAAGCTTTTGCATATTTTCTGTTCCTTGACTCCCATGTTTTTCAATAATCTCTTTGAGACTTTGTGTTAAAAGATCTTCGTGATGTTGTGCATCACCATGTTCTATATCTAATTGTGCATCACCATGTACTTTATCAAGATGCACATCACTATGCATTATACCTGGCTGCACATCATCACAACTATTGTTTCCACCAAGTGCATGTGCTATTGAATCACAAATTCGTTGGCTTCTACGAGTTGTCGGCACTCTATCTTTGATTTCCTTTTGTTTTCCTTTTTCATTTCCTATGCAGTTTGTTTCTTTCCTATATAACCAAAAACATCATATTATATCTTGTATACATAAAGCTCAAGCCTATAAATTTTCAGTAAACACTATTAAACAATAACATACTACTCATTGGATTTACAACTTACCTGTTTGTTAATCCAAGTTGTGACAAATATTCATTATTCCTTGCCACATGTTTTCTACAAAACTTCTCGTACTCTATCAATAGAATTTTAGCATTCTCACCACTATCATCTAATTTGGGCCTCACATTCTTTCTCCTCATTTCCTGAAATCCAAATAAGTGATAATATATAAATCAGCAACTTGAATCAAAATGTAAACAAAGACAAATTTCAACAACTAAATGCTTGACAAGATACTCAAAAAGAGCTTTGTTTGACATGATCTGAATAGTCTACATAAGGACAGTCAGCCTTATAAAGATAGTCAAATAGTAGAATAAATCTAAACTTCCATCTCCTCAAGCCCATGGCCTTGATGTGCATCAATTTATGGACAAAGCCCATATTTACTGACTACAATAGTTCAAATATTTCATGTAACTGTTCAGTCACATTAATGGCTTAAAGTCACGTGCCAAACATTGCATGAGACCTTGAAACCTCATGGTATAGTTAATGTACACCATCTCCCTCATCCTTGTCTAAGAGAGGAGGTTATTCATGTGTGCAAAATGAAAGGGATCACATTTTGTGTGCTCACTGCTTTCCCTAAGGAGGGTTTGAATCAGTTTTAATCAAATGAAGATAATTTTTTCTATACTCAATCAAATGAACTCCTTCAAAGCCCAAATTAATCTAGATTAAAAATATTAACATGTCCAAATAGAAAAGTTTCAAAACAAATCCATTAAGCCCATTGTAATCATATTCAAAGTTGACTGTTGCAGAAAAAGAACATGAAAATGTAGAACCTGAACACTTTTATTTGATTCACACTCCAAAATCTTGACCACCTACATTTCTTGGGCTATCCCCCATACAAATAGGCCTCTTTCAATGTTTAAAAGACTGGCCAACTACCTGTAACTTCCTACTAAACCAACTACAATCATTTGGAACCATTAGTACTCAGCGATTACAAAGGTTTTAAAATGTTGTCAACTCGACAACCATATATCTAATGACTCCATATACTTGCAAATGACTTTAGAACCAAATAAAATCTTTACTACTACCCCTAAGACAATTAATTCTTATTAGATCTTATCCCCTATGATCTTGCTTAATCATATAATGGCCATCAGCAATATGTTATGATGCTTGATTCCACTATCTACTACTATTGATGTAATGGCCTCCTTTAAACCATAATAACTAGTCAAAGTTAGTTTGCATAGGTCATTTTAATAGATTCATAGCCTCATGGATTGTTATTACAAGTATCTTTAAGTCTCTTCAATGCCCTATTTTCTCTTTTCCATGGTCCCTTCCAATTAGGGTCCTCTTCTCACCCACCATAGTCTTGAGGCCAAAATTGATGGTGCTACCATTATTGATGGTTTGACAATTTCATAGGTAGTCATTATTGGAATGAATAAGGAAATGAAGGAAATGGTCTTAAATTTCCATTTTATGCAATGGCTTCCTGAATGCAAACAAGAGATATTTTAGTATTATATGACACTATCAAGAATATAGATTATTGTTCTTATGAATTCACAGAACTTTTTAGATCATCAGTGAAAATTATCTGCAAATATCTATTACAGGCAGGGATTGGTGAATTCACACATCTTTTCATGAGACCATTTATCTTATACACTTTAGGACATTAGGAGGCATCAAACATCTATTACAATACTTTCCATCCACTTGAAATCACAATACTAGCTTCTCACTTCAATGAGGGTAACCAAGCCTACTAGCCCTGTCTACCCAGGTTTAGGAATTCAACATCCAATAACAGAATTTGGAGACCAACAAAAAACCATATAGGATACCTTTTGACATTTTATAATTCATATTCAAAGATGACACCAAGAGCAATTGAGACCTCTGATCACAAACTAATTGTTGCAAGGCTTTTAAGGCCTAATTAGGCCACTATTTCACAACAACTACCCCCAAATTAAACCATACAACCAAACCAACACCATGGAGAGGTGGAAAGGAACTTTAAAACAAGGAATCCATGGGTTTACAGTGCCTAAATGCCTCAGGATTACACCAGGTTTAGAAAATGCACTCACAGTCATGAAAACTAGTCATTTTCCACCCCAAATCAGACCTAGGGCATCAAACCATTGTCACCAATCATCAAATCTCACTTCAAAACCTCTAGAATAAGATAGAGGACACCCAGACCTTCCAATTCTCCCATTTTGGCAATTTTCCAATGGTGAATTTAGGAAATATGAAAGATTTTCTGTCAAAAACCTTGTTGAAGAGGGTTTTCAGACTATTTTCACTAAAATTCTTCTAAATTTCTACTCTCTTCACAAATTCGCCTCAAACCACCTGCACACAAAATTTAACTCATCCCTATTTAAATATATGTAGGGCTTGAGGTGAGATAATGTATGGCCAATTAACATAAATTGAATGAACAGTGAGTTTTTAGTCTGAAAATCAGAAAATCAGCATTTTTTATATATTGAAAATTAGCATAATTCCCTATTAATATTTGATTGACATTATTATTCTATTATAGATACTAGAGATTGAGAAATGAGATTCCTTAATTTATAACAGGCTCAACAAACAAGCAACCTGTTTTAGAAACTCCAGGGGAGGTAAAGCACCAACATTTTCTATAAATCATGTTTTACTTAAATTTTATTTAAAGGATAAAGAATTTTAGGCCCTAAAGCTTCTCTAGTCTATTGGGAAAGAGTATTCAACATTGTACCCAATACACATTTCCATTAAAATAATTAAAACGTAAAGAAATACTGTTGTTGCTAAGATGTATTATGTTTTCATGATTCCAGGTGTTTGCATTGAGGAAACTGCTTCCTACAACATCTACTTATGATTTTAATATACATGTAAATCCCACTGTAACTGGCTCCTTGATAAATCTCTAGATCCTTTGATAAGTTTTATTTTTTTGTATTATTTTCTTTTACATTATTTTTTACAATGCAAAGTAAGAGAAACCCAAATTATTGGATCCTTAGTTTCTGAATTCTAGCATCCTTGAAAACAAAATGAAGCTTAGATCATCAGAATCAGATGCCTAATTAATAATTAGAAAATTAGTACATGATTCAGCAACAAAACCTACCATATACAGCTCAATGAAGCAGAACAAGTCTCATAGGAAATCCCTGATAGAAGAGTAGTGACTGGGTAACATTTTCAATGGAACCAAAGAAAGAGTTTTTTGGACATTGACTATTGATGAGAAATTTTTCATTCTTGGCTTGAGTATCATTATGAAAATGGACTAAATCAATGTGTAAAGTTATTATAGAATTAAATGCTCCATCCCCATGGTGAAGTTATTGTAGAATTAAATGGTTTTCATAGATTTTCATGGTTTTCATAGATTGTCATAGTATTAATAAGAAGGTCCATGTTCTCAAAACATAAACACAATTTTAAAACAACTTAAAAGACTTTAATAATAGTTCATGAAATGGGGCTCATCAATAATCATCTGCACTGCTAGCAAGGTCCAATTCTTGATCACTCATGTCTGCATCTACTAGATCTTCTTCGTCATCATCATCTATGGCATGCAATACATTATCTCTTACAGTCTCTTCACTGGTAATCAAAATATTTTCTTGAAACAGTCCGTGATCATATTCATCCACTTCTTTGAATGTTTCTTGTAGATTAATATATTGCCCATCAGGAATTAAATCAACAACTTCCATGAATTTCCATTTTGAACGAGACTCTGTTTGAATGACATATGACCATCCTGAGCTTCTTATATCATCAATTAGAAATGATTGATTGATTTGAAAAGGGAAAACATATGGCTCATCCATCTCTGATAAGAATTTCCCTATATTAGCACGTATAAATCCATACTCATCAAATTGTACTGCGGATGGTCGGATCCACTTACATTTTAACAATATAGGACTATTTTCACCAAAATCTACTTGAATAATTTCTTGGATGAATCCAACATAGAATTTCTTCTCGGTTTCATGATGAAACTCAGCACTAACAACACAATCACAATTTATCTTTCCTTTGTCTTTTTGCTCTACCCTTAAATGACTACCATAGGCCCACATGCCATTAAATCGCATAGCCCATAAATGTGGAGATTTTGAAAGTTCACTTTCCTCTTTTGTTATATGTTGACCTTCTTCTTTTGCATCTGAACAGCACTAGCAATCCATTCTTCAAATTTTGGAAAAGTATCACCTCCAACCAAACTATGATGTTTGCGCTTTTGAGGTCGATGTTGCAAGAAACTTTGATTTTCTTCCTCATATTTTCTACATACAACATTAATGACATAGTAAGATTAATAATATAAATGTGTAATACATATGAGTAAATAAACAACTGTGTAGAATGTTTTACCTATGCCATGTATCAAATGAAGATGTGTTTTGAAGAATAAATGCATGCAATGTACTTCTTTCCTGATGTGATAGCTTGAAGCGACATCCATTGCCCTCTAATACTTCACCTGCAACTCTCTCATCTTCATCATCATCCCATACACATCGATTCACATTTTCAAAATCCTTTATATATTCTGTACAAAATCCCATGACCTCTTGCATTGAATATCCCTCAGCCATGCTGCCTTCTGGTTTTGTCCTAGTACGAACAAATTGTTTCAAAACCTTCATATATCATTCTATAGGATACATCCATCTTGTTCTTACTGGACTGCAATGATCTAGTTCATATTCTAGATGTATCAAAAGATGCATAGAGATGTTAAAGATTGTTGGTGGAAATTTCCATTCTAGAAGACAAAGAACTTCAACAACCTCCTCCCTCAAACTGTCAAAGTTTGATGGATCTGCTACATGTGAACTCATTCTCTTAAGTATTAGCCCCAACCTTATGATTGCCAATCTTGGCTCTTTTTCCAAACCCAATATATTAACCGCAATTGGTAAAATGTTCTCGATTATCACATGATAATCATGGGTCTTTAGGCCTCTTAAGCTATTAATGTCAATTTGGCTTCTAATGGCAGTACTTACATATCCTGTAGGAAAGCGAGTTTGAGACATCAACTGTAAGAATTGTGCATGTTGTTCTTTTGTCCAAACATAGAGAGCACTAGGTTTTCCATATTTTTCACCATCATATTTTTCAACCCAAAGATTTCGATGAATCTTTAAATCTCGGAAGTCTTCGCGTGATGAAATAGTATCAAAAGCACCAAAAAGAGTTTCTATAATAGCATAGGCTATATTTTTCTCTGTATGCATAAAGTCAATAGTGTACCTAATGGTTATATCCTTGAAGTATGGAAAATTATAGAATATGCACAACCTTTTTACACCACTTTGATTACATGGATCATATCTGCTACCAGGAACACCACCATTTGTAATAAATGACATTCTTTTTTTTCCATTGTCAACAATGTAATCACCTGTTATTGCCAAAGGTGCTTCACGATTCTCTTCTTCACCATTGAAACATGTTTTTTGTTGACAATATGGATGATCCACTTTTAGATAAGCACGATGTCCATAATAAATACACTTATGCAAACTTCTTGAGTGCCTCACAAAATCCTTAAAGTTACAAGCTGGACAACCATGATATCCATGAACAGTGAGACCAGACAATGTACCATATGCAGGAAGATCATGAATTGTAACCAATAAGGAAGCTCTTAAAGTGAATTTGATTGAATGACCATCCCTTAAAGATTGAATTGCTTCAACTCCTGTCCACAATTCCATTAGCTCATCATATAGTGGCTCTAGATAAGCATCTATTGTATCTGAAGTCACACTTTTCTTTCCTGGTATAATCAATGATAACATCAAGAAAAATGGTTTGGTTACTAGCCATGGAGGCAAATTATAATTTAATAAAAAAACAAGCCAAGTTGACCATTTCGTACTTTGATCTAAGAATGGGTTCACTCCATCTAGAGCCAAACCCAACCTTATGTTACGAGGATCTTGAGAAAAATTGGGCCATTTGTTATCAAACTCCATCCACATATTAGAATCAGGCACATGTCATTGTTTCCCATCAGTGCTCTTATTTAGAGCATGCCACTGCATAAGCTGAGCAATGTCTCTACACTGATACATTCGTAGTAATCGCGGGATTATCGAAAAGTGGCGAAGAACTTTTCTAGGGACCACAGTTGATTTCAATCCTTTCCTGTACCTTGCTTCATGACATTTTGGACATTCAGTATCATTTGCAATATTTTTGCAAAATAATACACAACCATTCACAAATGTGTGGATATTATCATACCCCAATCTGAGCTTACTGATTTTCCTTTTACATTGACTTCATTTTGTTGGCAATGTGGAGTCAGCAGGTAACAATGAACATAATAATGCCAACAACTGATCTACACTCTCATTTGTCCAACCATGCACCACTTGCAAGTTAAGAATTTGAAGGATTGTTGTCAAATGACTTAACTTGCAATCAGCATACACAGGCTTTAAAGCATCCTCCATTGCCTTGGCCCAATCATCATCTAAACCCTCGTTCAACATTCTATTGACTTCAAACCCTTCATCTAGCTTTATTGTGCCTTCATCTATGTTCGGTGCCACTTCATCTATGTTTGGTGCCACTTCATCTATGTTTTCTACCTCTTCACCTCTCACATTTTGCAATTCTATCATAGCTTTGTAATAGTTATAAGCCCAAGGGCTTATACCACTATGCCCATGTCTTATCATATGTCGATAAATAACATTTCTATTTTTCATTTTTCCACCAAGATAGTTATTACATGGACATGGATATTTTTCCACATCCCTCTCATCAGCTACTCTCTCATCATATGCATGATATTGATCTATAGTCAACCTTCTTTGCTAATCCATTTGTAATATTTTGCATTCTAGTATTAAATTAGAATCTGATTTCAAGATAGCGAAAAATAAATCTGAAAACAAAATCAAATAAAGCATAAAAAATAGTGATAAAGTATGTTTCAAAGCATAAAAAGTAGCAAAGTTTTGAATTACCTTTGAATTAATTGCAGAAGGCATCCCCAAATTTGACCTTTCTTCAAAGAGGCCTGATGACATCAATTTTTTTACGAACAGTGAATTCTTTGCCTGTCTTTCAATAAGTCTCCGAGTCCTCTCCAAACAAGCTTTATCACCCATGCAAGTAGCCACTATAGTTATATGCACCTAAAATAATTTTTTTCAAATACACACATCAGATAATTAAAGACACTATAACCTATTAAAAAAACAACATAAATAAGAAGTTGAACAAAAGAAATTTTATGGTTATTAATATATATATATATATATATATATATATATATATATCACTAAACCATGTCAAGGATCGTGATAAGTGTTCTCCATGATTTTGGCATGGGGTCTGTCGGTTCTCCATGATTTTGGGATCCAGGTTACTATGGTTAATAGAAAACTTATGCTCCTCAAGTCAATGTGACATGTGTGTCTTTGGATGATATTCTTTAGCTTGATGATCTCTTCTATGTTTCTACTTTCTAGTTTAATCAGTAGTTTTTTTTTTTCAGTTTCTTGTATGGCTGAGATACAGTGTATCATTGAGTTTGATGATCAGCAAGTGATCATTACAAAAATTAGTCTTGAATGAAGAAATATTAGGAGGTTTCCTTTATAGGCTACTTTCTGATCCAATTGAGTAGGCATTACAAGATGCCATGATAGAGCATCCTTCCAACTTTGCGGGGATAGTTTTCAAAACCTACTGTGGAAGCAGCAATTGATTCTATGCATGGAACTGACAAGAAAATTGAAGGATACACTAACAAATATATTGTTTAAGATTGAGGAATGCCCCAAAAATTTTATATAACACTGAAAGAGGGAGTTCACCTAAATGATTTGTTGGTTAATAGTTTGTCCTCTTCTAAGATTTTCAATCTTTGACTCCCAAATCACCCAAGGTAAGAGAACAAAAGGATGTTACCAATAATTGGGTCAGTGTATATCTTCAATCACTGCCCTCTGAATTAACAGGTACAACTCCCTGATTGTGTATGGTGTTCAGTGAATATGTTTTTAAATTGATCACCAGGTTGTCTTTGATGTTTTTTAACTGAATTGCTCATAGACACAAATAATTCAGGCAAGGGTATATATTCTATCTCCTAACTTTAATCTAACTACTCTAATCATGCAAATTCTACTTAGAGAGAACAGGAGCATAATCATATACGAACAACAAATGGAATTGCCCTCACTGCAACCTCTGACATGAAATGGAATCCAAGCAAAAATCACAGCTTCATACACAATTATACTTTCTATCCAGAATGAATCTAACAAACAGGATGAATAGGAGAAGAGTTACATATGACAAGCAAATGGAATTACTTACTGCAACCACAGACATGAAATGGAATTCAATATGTAATCACAGCTTCATACACAACTGTCCTTTCTATTCAAATGCAAATGATTAACTAAAATGGAACAAAACCAGAAATAAAGCTCAGTAAATGGAATCACTTTTGCTCCAATATCCAATTTGCACCCCCCCTACACACTGAGTTTCTTTACAGAATATATAGGTTTTACAATACATCAGGCTCATAGGAGCCAATGATCTTCCCTCTCCTTTGAATACAAAGAGACAAAGCATTAAGAAATAAAATCTTCCAATCTAAGAACTCGAAAGGTCACTATGGAATCTGAAACTCTTCATCTCCAACCGGCATTTGTTGAGCTGAATCCATTGGGTTTCTGGAGTCGAATCATCTTCCAACAACAGTCAATCGATTATACCACTGCATCCAACCTTTTTCAAATAGTTCAGAAATACTTAGCATGACCTTATCTAACATAAGGGCTTTATCATCACTACCACCTGTGGCAACCCTTGGCACATCTACTGGGCCTCGAGCTACAACATACAACATTTTTAGCATTGTATTCTTCCTTCTTTTCCTACCCATGACTTCAGTTGACAGGTCGATAACACTGTGTCGATAATCCGCTGTTCTCACCTTCGATGTTCCATTGGATTATATTATCTTTATTCCCTTTAAGTCTCAGGTCCCACTTGACAAGTTTCTCATCAGACAGTGATTCTCGACCAATCAAAAGCCTCCAACTGTGCACCCCTGTCAGTGGACTCATGTTGTTGCATGATCGCATGGCAATATTTCAACTCTTGCGATCATGCGACTGCTCTATCCTTATCGCATCTGCGCTATTAGCGTATATAGGTTCTCTTTTTTTTCCTTGTCGCATGATCACATGAGGAAAGAATATTCCTCACGATCATGCACCAGCCGTAGATCCCCTGCATTCGACAGAACTCAACACTAGTCGGGCCCACAAGATAGATGGCAGTCGGTCATAATCCTTTTGCACTTTATCATGTCCGAAAACTTAGAATATCAGCCCCACCTGACAAATTCTCATCGGACAGGTGGGCATATGATCTGATGGGCTCACAAGATTCTATGAGATCATACGCCATCCATAGATTTGGAATCTTAGCTGATGCCGTAAAAATATGACCCCACCTGAATACGTGGCAAGATCCCGTTAACCCGCTAAGCAAAGGTGATGTAATAAAGACAAAACAGGAACTGTAGATTCTGCATCTCAAAAGATTACCACCGCAAGTGACTTTCCTCGGACCCACAGGGACATGCATACGCATCTCACAAATTCACAAAGCATCTTCCTTCCCATAGCGACTAAGCGACTACCGTTGATTCGGCATCGCAAGCAAACCCTTTCCAGACCCACTAGGCTACGTGTCTTCATCCTGCCAAGCATGATGACTTACGTTGTCGCATGATCGCATGGTATTATTTTAATCTGTGCGATCATGCGATCACTTTATCATTGGTGCATGAAATGATATTTAATACTATCTTCATCGGGCTCAGACTTATAAATTTTCACTATCGCATCTGCGCTGTTAGCATATGTGGGTCCTAGTAGAGCGCATTCACCTACCCGAACTCCATTGTCGCATGATCGCATAACAATATTTTAATCTATGCGATCATGCAACCACTCTAGGATTGGAACACATGGATTCTTGCTATGTCATGACTCAGGTCCCACTGAGAAACAGGGCCCACTAATCTGCACTTTTTTTTTTAACTTTCCGCATGATCGCATAGCTATTTTTAAATTCATGTGATCACGCGACCACTCTATTATTGGTGCACGTGGACGCCAGTAGAGCACCATCTATTTCCAATCTTCATGGAATTAGGTCTTTATGCTCAGGTCTGTGTTGAATGGAACTTGTGTCTTATTTTATCATACTCAAATCATGCGCCAATCAGTAGATATGTGCTCTGGGCATAGTCCTTGGGTTGAAGATGATTTTGAGAGATGTCTGTGTCTTCAATCTCTACATGGTCGGGCTTGAATATACTTATCTTCCTGTATCACCTTCCAAGGCTTTCTTCATCACATGATTGCATGGCATTTTTCTACTTCATGCGATCATATGACAAGTCCACAAGTAGAGCATCTTCCTTGAATTCAAAGAATTGAATCCTTGATCTCACACATTATTTTTATTGCATTCCATGAAGCACTTTAAAAACAAATGACTGTGCATAATCCGAGAATGGCCACATGATGTTTCCAGATGAATCCATATGATTTCCACCACCATCCTGCTTGAAAAAGATCATTAATTGGAGCACCAAGTCTTTGCTAGGTTAGGATCTACAACCTACCCAGAATGAAGAGATTTTAACACAACCCACCCGGCTTGAAACAAGGAGCAATTGTAGGGATACCTGGCAAAGACCTCCTATCCTAGAGAGAAACTAGACCTAGATACCAGACTTGACAAGATCTCATGACTCCAACATTGCCAAAAAATGGGTGACTGAAAGTCAGACAACATGATTCTAATTAACCTAAGAAGATATCCTTAAATATGAGTTCTAGACATACAATTGATTACGTTGGCATGCAAACTAATAGTTAATAATCACATTCTCAAATGTTTGCTAGTCATTCGGGGGAGTTGGAGTTGGCAAGGGCCCAGGACTGCAAGATTTTCTGTTGTGGTTGTGGTGTCTACAGGGTATGAAACTTATGTAAACAAGTTGATTTTCTTCCTAGAATAATAAATTTTGAATATTATTTTTACTGGCAACAACAATAAGTGTTATTCCTTCTCTAGTTGTTGTGTGTAATTTGAGTCCAAACACTCAAACCCTTTCCTATGATAGCATTGCTATTCAAAAGGATACCAATATAAAAAGAGGGAAAATCATTGAAATCCCCAGAAATTCAGAATATCAAACATTTCAAAAATAGTCTATTCGCTAGACCCTAGTCAAAGATTAAAAGCTTACACTCAATCTACTGAGAATCTTTCATCACTAACGTGACATTAACATAGCATATGACATGTTTTAGCCCAAGAAATTCTAGGTTCGTAGCTAAACCTACTAACCCCACTAGCATGGAAGGGCATGCACATTTAGGAACATGGAAAAATTGTACCCCTGCAACCTCTATCTCCATATAAGCTTGTCATAAGTTTAACAAGCTCAAAAACATTCACTTAGCATCCATAATGTGCAAGGTCAACAATTGTTCATATACGATTCCTTAGTTTTTATTCAAAACTGCCTACTAGGTCAATAAGCCCAATTAGCCCTCTACTTGTTGTTTTTCACCATTTTCTCTTAAAATGCCTTAATGACCCCCAAAAATAACTTGGTTTAGGGATACCCTTTTGGATTCTCTATAAGATTTTGTTGGTCTTGATTCCTTAATTGGACCGTACGAGCCAATGCACAAAAGTAGGGTTTGTAGAGGGTTTGTAGCCTATAACAGAGACAGTGACAAAATCAACTCCCACACGTGAAAATCAACTAGGAACCCCGAGATGAGTGTTTGAACATATCAAATACTACTCATCTTGAAAATTTTCTTCACACTCTAAGGACCCACGTGCTCAAATTCACAATCTACTAGTGCATTTGGAGCTCACTGTTACAGTTATGCATACACAGCCAGGAGCTAGGGCTTGCTATTAAAAATAGGAGGAGGTATTGTACGAATCTATAGCCACATGTTTTGGAAAGCTAAATGAGTTTACTTTATGATTCTAAAACCTATTTACAATTCCTTGGGTCAGTTTTTAAGCGATAAGCAATTTAACACTAGACAGTCACTTCCAGAACAGCAAGCGGGTCATTTTAAGATCATTTTTATAGCTCACTCAAATGAACCCAAATCCTAAAACCCAAAACTAGAAAGATTTAGCAAATGACTAATACTTCAAATTTCATGCATCACAGTTGCAGGAATGCTTCTAGTTTCACACGTGCAAGAGAAAAACATCAAAATTTCACTCCAAACACACAGCCAGAACTTTCTATTCACTTCTCATCCGTACAATGATGTTTCTCAAAGCTTCATAACACTAAAAGAAAGATTTCCTATCAATTTGGGTCATTAATGAGCCATTGAGAGCTCATGGAGGACAAATGCTATGAAAGTTGCACAATTTTTGCAAAAAGTTGCAACTATGTAACTTTTGTTGCATATTTCTCTCCACCCATGAAACTGAAGCATCTAATGAATGCCCTCAACCCAAAATGATAGAAGAAAACTTATTTACTCACAACTACTTTAACCAACTAGGCATCATAAAGACACCTTATCACACTTAACTTTACAAGTGACCCTAGTGTACCTAGGTGCCCACTTGGAGTTCAAACTCACTTTATTGACTCCTTGGTGCAGAGCACCTAGCAAACAGGAATTAATTTGATTGGTTTGTGAGCAAACATGTCATTTTGTGTTGTTGTGATGTCATGTTCATAGATTGAAGCCATCGGGATGCCTGTAAGGGCCAAATTACCCAAGAGTCAAAGGAAGTCAACGGTTGGTCAAAATAGGTCAAACTCATGTAGAAGGGGTTTATTATGTTTACTTAGTCATTTCATGCATATTGGAATTGATTTGGGGTCATACAAGTAGTCCTTGAGCAAAAATGCAACTTGGTGCAAAAGTTGCTTTCAACTTTGAAAAGTTGCAAAAGTTGCATTTTGCAACATTTTCTTGCAACTTTGAAATTGAATTGGTTATGGCATGTAACCAATCCCAAATTGCTACATGAGCAATTGGAAACATTTTTCAGATGGTTAGTGAAGTAATTGAAGGATTTTTGCAATTACCTTGCTGTTGTACGGATTGTAACTATGTTAATTCTCTGATGGTACAACTCTGTATAGCCTGTATGGATTGGGAGTGATGTTTTGATCTTACAGTTAGATAGTTTTTTGTTTTCTCTTTCAAGTGCACTTTGAATCATTATCTAACTCTAGATACTTTGCAAGTTATACCAGTTTTAAGGTCACTGCCTAGCAATCAATAGGCTTTAGACCTGATAGAGGGAAAATGCTTGGAACTGTGGAATCCACCAGTGGATCTTGATGAAACTTTGGGGATTCCTAGTTCAATGGTATTCCTAAATAATTGTATAGTTTTTATTCCATTTTCAAAGGTCCTTCTAATTTTAAAATGAAGCCCTAGGCTGGCTAAGTGAGGAACAGTGAGCCAGGGTTAGACAGACAGTTAATTTCTTGGCCACATTCACAATTGATTTCATGAAACTAATGATATGGTTGGATAGGGTGTTGAAATACCTTTCTAATGGTATATGGTGCAGGTGTGTTGGTGATGTTTTGACAGGCCTTTGAAGTGGAAAATTGTTTGCAGGTCTGAAGCATTGGAGACAAGCCCTCAACTAGGGCCTAGTAGTTTTGTACGTTGTGAGTGTGGAAAAGAACTGAAACTTTGGCATTTGGAAGACCAAAAGGAGTGGTTTAAGATTTCCCAATTTTTTTATGGATTTGTTTGAGAGTTTTGAGAAATAAAACTTAAAGTTGGTGAAATTGTCATAGGAAAACCCTTGTTACACTGCCCTCAACTAGGGCTTGATGGTAGAGAGGGCTAGGGGTGTGATAGAAGTTTATAATTTTGGATTTGGGGAGGTAAGACATAGTACTTGAAGATTCCAATACATATTGGTGAGGTCATTAAGGGGAATTACAGACTAAGACCCAAAAATAGTCATACTACCAGTTAGGAAACCTGTTAGTGTTTACAATGTTTGGAATAGTATCAAGGGTACTTAATGTCTGCATGTACTTGCTAGAGAAGATGTCAGAGGTGGATTTGGGGATCAGTGAAAGGTGTTAGGGGTCTTATGGGTAACTTGGAAGTATAAACATAGCAGGGGGTAAAGGTACTTGAAGAAGGGTTGTAGAGTCCTTAGTAAAGAAGGGCTAGTTGATGAGATTGGGGTAAGAATCCACATTAAAGAAGTCATCATACCTTGGAGGTAGGTGATAGGGTGGGACTTAGGAATTCCTTGGGTGGATTAATAAGGGATCCATTGGATGGACCTAGGAAGATTAGATAACAAAGTGTGAAAGGTAACCCTTGTACCTAGGACCCTCTGCATCACTCCTATTGACAACTAAGGTCCTAATCCACATGGATTGACCCTTAAAAACACCTACACACACTTGTATCAATCAACCATCAGTTTCACCCCATTAGGTTCCCCCCATTTCTTGGCTTGGCTCGTTTAATACTGTGCTTCTACTTAATATTTAGGTTGTAGTTTTCGTTGAATCTTATTTTTGCTCCTCCATACTACTTCTGCTGGCTATACTAAATCTAGTTGACCTACTATGGTAATCTATGGAAAATATTATATGTTTTCTCTAAATATAAAAATATTCCACCTTTAGTGTTGTACATTTCTACTCATTGCGTCAATATTTTTCAGCACATAATTCTTATTAACAGAAACCTTACCCGTATTCCTCAAATTTCTAAAGATTATCATATCTGATTGTAGATTTCACTTCACTTGCTACTACTTTCTTATTTAAAATATTGAGTAATCCATGAATAATATCCAATATCTTCTTCCTTTTTTTTCCTAGACTTAATTTTTCTTTTCTAGTGCATATATCATCATTAAGGACAACTTCTCTTGTTTAAGAAATAGACATAAAAAGTGAATACTTGATACTCAGATGAATCCACTGAGTTACAAGCTTGAAGCAACTAACCATGTGGCTTTGCAAAACTCATTATATTCAAGGAAAACCAACAAAATCTATAACATAAAAAGCCAATGAAGAAATTTAAAAATCAAGGGTAAAAATGACTTCAAGAGACAAAAGATGCACAGTATTAGTCATCAATGCTTTCATATCTACTACTTCAAACTAACTGAATCCGTTAGATCATATATGAAGCAAAAGTGCAGATTAGAGATACCAACACATATACTAAAGAAGCATACAGGGGAGCACATGGTAAACAAGGTGAGAGACTAAAAAATGAGCAAAGAAAATATGTTTACATTTTCGGGTCCAAAACTGCTACATTGTCAAAAGAATTATTTTCCTCATGTCTAGCACTACAAGAAGTTTTGACTGGTACCAAAATAGATTATACAGATGAGCATTCTCAATAGAATTAGCAAAATAACACACTTTTTGGTCTCACAACCCTTTTTATTTTCATATATATTATTATCTACCAATCTAATTGATTTTTAAATTTATCAAATCTCATTACACTCATTAACCTTAGTTATTTATTAATGACTTTAAACTAATATTCTTTAATAATGGCATATATTTCTGTGTTTTCCTTGAGAGGTGAGGAGATGGGCATTAGAGTAGGAATCTTTTTGGTTTATCATTTTTAGTGAGATCAATATTAGATTAAGGATCGCGACTCTGCCATGGATTGGGAAATTGTTTATGGAGAAGGGAGAAAGTGTGTGTAGTCCTAATTTTTTACATAGAGGTAATTCAGAGATATCAATGGGAGTGTCAAAGATATCTATACAAAGGATCTGCAGATCAATATAGTGTCAAAGATACCTATACAAAGGAGAGCAAGAATGTCACAAAATTAAATTAGAAGGACAAGCACCAAGCAAATAAAAGTGGTAATTTAAAGAGAAGATAGTTGAATTGGTTCTCGTTTCTTAAGTCTCTAAGATTTTCAGAACAAAAAGCCTCCAAATTGGGGAGGTGTATCCAAATTGGATAACAAAAGTGTGTATAACAAATATTCATTGAACATACCTTCAATGCAGAGTTCTCTTGTGCCCAGAATTGATCCTTCAATAAAAACTTCTCAGAGCTCTCTTGCACCCAGAATTGATCCTTCGAGAAAAACTTCCTAATGCCCAGGAATTGCTATTTCTGTGGACACCGAATGGATTTGGAGATTTTATTACAAAATCTGGTGGTTTCCCTTTTGGTTTCTTCCCGCTCTCCTATGCCCAAAATGCATGCCCCGCTCTCTTGTGCCCAAAATGCATGCCTGCCTTCTACGCACGAATTGAAACTGAACCTATTCGAAAATGGATAAGAAGAAATGTTATAAAGTTGCATTATATGTTTGTTTGCTATTAACATTATTGTTTAATGTGCTGAAAATTTTCTATTCATAATTAATTTGATGTTTATATTTAAGTGGTAAATAAATTAATAATAAATAAATATATTTGTTTTTGGAAGTAAATTTAGATTTTTAGGGTATTTAAATAGATTAATTTTAAAATATTTATATAATTTGAATTTTAATCAATAATGTTCCAAATATTTTATGATAAAATATTGTTGTCTATTCGTATTTTGTAAAATAGGCATTTTATCTTTTATCTATTTTCTTTAGTATCTATTTCAAAACTCAAATGATGAGAACCAGTTCATAGTTGAACAACTATCATAGTAAATAAATTTATAAGCAAATAAATATATTAAAATAATAAAAAGTCAAGGAGATAGATAATTAGGAGGCCTAATATTTCTATATAGTTACATCTTAATTTGAGATATTCTAATTTTTTATGAAATTTATATACATTATTTTTTTTTTAGTGATTTAAGCCTTGATGGGTTCCATCTAATTAAGGGTCTTAACCTTCTTACCCTTCTAGTCTTAAATCATATTCAATGTAGATCGATTTTAATGTAATTAGAACTATTTTTTGTCAAAACCTATACAACTAGACTGCACTCGATTTTAATAATGTTAGAACTATTATTTGTGATCAAGACTTGTACAACTAATTTTGTTTACTTATAATAATTATAATTTGGCTATTCTTTTTTATAATAACACTATCTCTAAATCTTGTTTATCAATCGGTTTTGAAATCTCCAAAAACCCAGATTTAGGGCATGAGAAGGGTGTACATATAAGATTGCTTGCGCAATATGCCTATTGACGAGAAAGTGTTATTGGTGAATTGGAATTTCCAACTCTTTGATATTATATTCAAATGTTATAATTATAAATGAGGTATAATCATGCATTTAGTCATTTTGTTTAGGAGACTAATTATGTAGTCATTAATTTAATCTTTTATTTAGTAAGTTTTGTTTCAGTAACTAATTATTAGTGAATAATTATTTAATCATTTAATTAGTCATTTATTTGATCATCTATTTAGTCATTTTTATTTGACTGCACTTGTGATTTTACCTTATGATCAAATCACTCACATATTTAGTCATTTATATTTGTGAAGTACAAAACAGTAGTAGAATATGATCAATTTTAGTCATGTGACTAAAAGTTTTAGTCATGTAGTCACATATTTGCCAAAATGTACTAGTGGATCTACAATCATCCAATGGTCATTATTAGTCACTATCTAGTGTGGTGGCCCCATGGGTCCCATTAACTTACCTAGTCACCTGACTCACCTCACCAGTCAGACGTCATCATTAAATGACATTGTTGGTAGACCGTGTGAGTGGAATTTTTTTAGTGACACATGTCATGATTCCAGAATGGGTTTGAAAAAATGGAGTCTCTTTTCCCTTTCATCCCAAAATCCATCGTACATCATCGATCTATGCTCATCCAACAGTAGTTATTTGCAACAGACATTGTTAAATGTTATAATGTTATTTTTCCTTTGTAGATATTAATTAATAATGGATAATAAAAATTAAAGTTATTTAATTGAATAGTAACAATTTTAGCCAATCAAATTCAAAATGCACTATTTTTTTAATAATATTACATTGTAATAAATTTCATAAACTTAAGTCCCCTTTTCTGCATGTTCTTGTTACTTTCCTTGTTACTTCAACGAATTGGTGAAGCGGTTATCTCCTAATCTCGTAATGAGGCCAGAGTTAAGGTTAGTGTTTAGAGATTACGAGAATGTTGTGGTCACTGACTCGCTAGGTCTCCCAGTCAAACATGAGTTAAACTTAAAGTAATATTTTTTATTGATTATATAGTATACTTAAAGTTAAAATGATATTTTTTATTGATTATAACTTTAACGTTGATAATTATAATCACATATAATTCTCATACCTTATAATTAGAAAATAATAAATTCTTTCTCTAACCTTATTAATTCATTTGTCCTTCAAAATTCTGTAAATCTTTCATATTAAATGTACGAGTGTGTGAAATTGGAAAAAATGTCATGACAGGTAACATTACCCAAACTTAATGTCAATGATAAGACATTTCTTTTATTAACTACAACTGTCTACATTGTACAACTGTGATACATTTTAAATATTCAGATTTAAAAATAGAAATACCATTGACATTATTTCCTTATTTCTACTGAAACATACTTACAATTTACATCATACATGTCTAATACACAAATAAAGCAACTAATTAAAATATTGCAATCACAGAGAAATCTAAGAACCAATTTTTGTACCCATAAAACACAAATTGAAATGAACTTGCGAAATTTTTATTGTCTTTTTTCATAAAATTATAATTACATTGTCCACTTCCAATACAAAGAGAAACCTACTATAAACAAAAAACCCAAACACGTGGTATGTTTTTATCAAAAAAAAAACCACTACTGATTTTACCCTCCAACTCCATCTAAGTAGAATTCTACAGAGACAATTAACTATGAGAATTCATCAAGCCACCTGTATAGCCCCACCTGAGCCTCCACTTTGTCAAGTAGAAACCACTTTCAAAGAAAATCCCTAGCTATCAACATTGATTTCCTATGGTGCTTCAATTGCCCAGCATTCAGGCCCAATAGAAAAGGTTGCATGGCCACATTCTAGCCTGGGAGGAGAAGCTTGGGTATTTCACTTGCCCAAGGGATCCTCACCCCTATTTCTACAAACATGACAACATGAACGTTATCCCCCAGGTATTCTTCTTTAAAAACCCTCCTCAACAACATTAACATGTACACCTTCTCTCCTATGAGGTTGAGAAGAGATGCCAAAAAATGGGACATAATGTATGTGTTGACCCGGTGCCTATCTTCATTGTGCAGAAACTCTCTGCCCAACACCATTTTAACAGCCTCTATTACAAAAGGCCTACCCTCCTTACAAATTAATTATAAGGTTTTATCTAAAAAGGAACCCAGAAAGGCCTTCTGGGCCTCCTCAGATGTGCATCAAAGCCTAATTGGAGTGTCCATCTAAAACTTTAGAAACCTTAAAAATAAATCATTTATAGAGTACAAACTAATGACCCAAACAAACAATTTATCTAGCAAAGACAAATTAAGGAATAAAGAAGCTAGATCGTCTATAAATAGCCCTTGAATCCTTGATCGTTACTTAGAAATAAATTATTCTTTCTTTAATGATATTAAATCCATTGTCCTTAATATGCCTCTAAATCTTTCATGTAAATCTTTCCCCTAAATGCATGCATGTGAGAAATTAAAAATTTGTCCTTAATCTTTCATATCTGGCAGTAAATCTTTCCCATAAATGCAAAACTGTCAGAAATCAGTTATATCATCTGTATGAATTTGGAAGTGGTGTGTTACAAGTTAAAGAATGTCGCTTGTCACTGACAAGGCATTTATTTCTTACCAAGTTAAGAGTTAAAAGTTTCACTATAGGACCGTGATTATCGATACCAACATGTATACACTATAGTCTACAGACAAGTTGACAATCCTAATTTGATACGTGTCAACATTCTGGTGACTTCCTGGACAACTCTATTTCCTTCAAGAAATTGGGGCCAAAATTAAACTTCAGCCATTGATCTTGGATCATCAGACGGTCTCAAATAATACATTTAACATTATAAAATAATGTATGTCTGTTAGGTTACGTGTATGTATGTTAGGTTATGTGTCCATGTTATGTCCCATCTTTTGAAAATCGTAATTAATTTTTTTTCCCCATAATTAATGAATGATTAGCCAATAAAATAAATAAATTTTTAGATACTACATAACATTTTCCAATACAAATTTTTTTTTCCCCTTTAAACGAAAATCATTCGCCTCATATATTATAATTTTTTACTTCAAAAAAAATTATTCGCCTCATATAATATACATTTTCTCCCACATGAATGTATAATTCACCAGGAATTTATGAAATTTTCATTTGGCATGGAAAAAATCACCAATAAAAACTATGAAAAATCATGGATTTGAAAAAAAAATTGCCTGCATTAAAACAAATTCCCCCCTAAAATAATGTACGATTGGCCAGGATTTTACACTTTTTCCTAAGAAGGGGTTTCTTAAATTTATCCTTGATCTCAACAAGGTCACCAGATCCAAACATAGGAAACTCTTTCTCAATCATAATAAAAAAACTCTCCTCATCCTTACCAACCAAAGTATCTCACTCAGCTTCTACCTCAACAATTTTCATCAGCAAGTTATCTTCAATCAAACTATCAAATGCAACCCTAGGAAGCTCACCCAAAGGAACCTCATAATCAACAACATCCACAATAGCAAGGAACTCACCAACTTGTTCATAATATATAATTAACCGATTTAGTAACTCATCAATAACCCCTTCTTCTTCATCTACAGACATCTTAGAAGCAAGAACACTCATCGGTGTACTTTTCTCAACAAGTTCCACCTCTAATATAGCAAGATCCTCCAAGCCTTGACCAAGATTTCTTCCCTCTATAACATTCACATCAGCAACATCTCTTATGCCTTCATCAACCTTAGGTTCAGAAAAACACTCCATAGAATCCTCTTTCTGAAAATAAAATCTTCTCTACAACTCCATCTCTATTTCCTTCATTTGTCTCTTCAACTCAATCATACCAACTCTTATCTCTTCTCACTTCCTCTCTCTAATTTTCTCCAGCATAGGAATTTGAAGAATCCACCCAATGAAAAAGGTCATCTTCCTCATTCTCTTCCGAGCCATCACATGTTTATTCCTCTTCATCAACATATCTCTCCTAAGGTGCAACTGGCTCACTTTGGTAGTCAAATTGAAAGACTTCAATTGCCTCTTCATCGATGATCTATAGACAACCTTCACAATCTACCCTGAATTGGTGATTTGTCCACCACATAATACATAAAAGAACTCAACTTATTCTAAGGTTTATAACCATCAGAAACAATTTTTCCTCTCTCAGCTATCTTGCACAAATCCACAACAAGCACAAGTCAGATCCACTTTTTTCCACCCTACAACAAGCCCTTTATAGATTCACAAGCTCAGGAACAAACATATATCACATGAAGATCTGAAAATCACTCATATCATCACAACAACTCAACCTTTGAGTAGTTAATCCCTTTTGAGATCCTTGCGCAATCTCTTCATAGATGTGAGTCAGATCTAAACGAGTTGCCACCTCAAAAACAATGCCCCAGAAGCTTTGTAAGTTCAAACACCAAGATTCACACCACAACAAGATCAAACCAACTCTAATACTATCTCATACAGTCAAGAATGGAGGGATCAAGAATTATATATCCAATCCTTGAAACCAGGGACTCTACAGTGGAAATTAACCATCTCATATCAATAAGAACACATAGTTGAACATCCAACATGCACCTTTATTCATTTGCATGATCAGAAAATCAAGATTTACATCAAGTATAGCTACCACATGAAACTTACATGCATTCGGCATACATGCCTGATTACACCCCAATATCCAAATCCATATTGGATGTGAACCTCCAATAGTTTACTCTACTAAGAACCCCCTCAACTATGAAACATAAGCCACAATATATACAAATTGCAAGCCACAAGTCAATCTGGAAGAGATTCACATTCTACAAGAACATGAAAACATATTACAAATATAGGTCTGGACCTAAATCATAAGGATCTCCTTTAGATGAATAAACCATAATGTGTGATCCATAAGATAAGTTAGCCATGATTGAAAGATCATTGAACGATGTGCTAGATAGGTTCACAAATCATGAAGATCCATTGCAAGATCCAACAACCGAAGACTAGCTGATGTTGTGAAGAATAATAGGTCTAAACCAAGAATCCAAGAAATCTCCACCAAGATATAATGAAATGTGATGTGAATCTAGACATAGATTCCATGTGATTTCCAGAAGATTCCCTTAGTTTGGTAGTATAAAATGCTGCAAGACTAAGAACCACTACTAAAAACACTAAAACAAGCAAACTACGAACAAACTACGAACAAACTGAATGGAAAATATTTTTGGTTGATGCAAGATTTGGAATGACCCAATATACTCCTTCATCACTATAAGACACCTTATGATATAAACTAGAAACATATATAATAAATACGAGGTTTGGCTAGTGGTTGTGTAATAATATATGTATTGGTTTCTTCATTTAGTGGTACAACAACCACTCCTTACTAGACATATTGTGATTGCTACAACTTGATAACTTTATGATTGCTACAACTTGATAACTAGATGTGTGATGATGAATATCACCTTCATGAAATTAAGATCTAATAGCAACAATTGAAACTAAATACAATGCAAATCTAATTAGAATTGAAACTATAATCTATAACATCTCATGGTTCTCTAGAAAGAGGTGGTAAGTGAAGCTCTCAGCTCAAATCCTCACTAGTGACACTTCTAAAATGACAAATTATGCTTCTACTATGCTTCTACAATGCTTATTCAATGCTTAATCTAGCTCAAATTGACAAAATTATAATGATAATTGCTCTAAATGCTCTTAATTGCTCTTAGAATGCTCTGAATTGCCTATAGTAACAATGCTTTTCAAATGAAGTTCTAAGATGATAATTGCTCTCAAAATGCTCTATATTTATAGTAATTTCCCAAGGGTAGGGCGTGGAGTGAAGTAATCATGATTTACCTTAGGTTGAGTCAAATACTTTGCTTTGTTCATAAATGGGGGGACAATGAGGGGACAGTCCTTTAAATGGTCTCAAAGCTTTCGACAATTTAAATGTTTGAGTGATTTGTGTCTTTTTGTCCTCAATTTTCATTGGTTGCTCAACTTTGTTGAAAGAAATTATGAATTATTAAATTCAATTAATTAATTAAATTTAGCCATGTATGGGTAATAGGTTCATTTTGATTTTTGCTTTAAACAACTATACACTTAATTGATTAAAATCAATTATGTAGTGTTTTTCACCCCTTTAAGCTTTCATTTAATTATTTAACCTCATTATTTGATTTTTCCTTTTCTTTAATTGATTTTGTCCAACTTTATTTAATTATGTCCATTTTTAATTGAATTATTGCATTTTGATCATTTTGAGCCATTTAATTATTTTTGCAATTTTAAAAGCACTTTGTCCAATTTTGTGTGTCTACAAATGCCCCTCTTTGAATTGATGTGCAAAGAACATTGATTCAAAGATTATTTTGATCCTGATAGCTTTTTAGGTCCTGATTGCTGCCTCTGATACTAATTGATTGCTGCCCCTGATACGATGTGATATGATACTAATGCTGATACAAAAAACAATTTTGATGCCCCACTGATTTCATGATGTTTGATTTCAATTTCAATTTTGATACCCTGATGCCCCCTCAGAAATTAAAACATATTAAGTTCTTGTTTTGAAAGATTAGATGATGTTTGATTCATTGAATATGTTTTCATTTCTAACAATTTGATGATATACGATGCGTTCAAGGATGCCCTGGTTAGTTTGATATGGCAATATATAGGTCCAAGCCCATTTTCACCTCCAAAATTAGGTCAAAATAGCTTAAATAGGTTGAAAACCCTTGTTTTACTATTCATTTTTACTTTTCTCTTTGGTGATTTTTCTTTGATCCTGCGGTGAATTTCAAGATGGTTGTCCCTATTCGAGAGCATCGATTCGAGAGGTGTCGGAGATATGTGAGGCCACCTGAGTATGGACCTCCAGTAAGTTATTTCTAACCTCTATGTTGCATTTATTGCTCATTTATTAGCATTTATTGCAATTTCTTATTCCATCATTGCTTTGAATCTGCAAATTCACGCCTAGAAAATTTTTATTGTCACTTAGACCCTTTAACTGTCACATCTGTGCTTTCCTTTCACACTTCCATGTAGTTTAATGCCACCTAAAAAACTTTCAACCTCGCCTAGGAATAGGATACTCCCGCATAAAACTAGGTCAAAATGCCCTTTTTCATTAACATTATCGCCTAAGAAACCCTAGAATATTTACTGTCACCTAGGCCTCCTTTTGTTGTCACATAGCATGATTCAATGTCACGTAGCATAAGAACTATCGCCTAACACCGAAATAATGTCGCATCACAACTTTTTTCTGTCACTTAGGAGAAATGTCACCTGGGCTAATAAAAATCACACCTGCAGACCTTCGAAATCTTTTTTTGTACTTTTTCATACTTGTACTTGATTGTGGTTGATGAAAAAATTTGATGACTTTTGATGCTTGAGTCGAATGAGTAGATTAGGTCTGTTGCTTTTAACAAAATGAATGAATTAGGATATCAAGACAGTGTTATCAATGAATGTGATTTGTTAATCCGATTAGGATAGGATATTGATAGGATAAATTAATCAGTGTGAAAACTGATATGATTTGATACTGCTGCTTCGTTCTTAGGACACAAAGAAATGAACAAATGGTACTTGGTGTGATTGCTTGATACTTTGAAAAAAACTTAATTGACTTGAGATAATCCCTTGATATGATATGATGATATGATTCCTTTGCTTTGCTGATAGGAAAACTTCCCTACTTTATACATTCGAATAGTAGCTTCTTGGGTCATTGATTTGGGCCAAACTCTTATAGATACTGAGTTCTATGTTATTGAGTTGTGTGGTTTGAGTTTTCTCCTTGATCTACCATGGTTCTAGCTGAACCATGGTTTACTGACTGCAGTGGTGAAGCGATGGCACTTCAACCACAACACATTTCATTTTCCATATGGAGAGATGACGATCATGCCTGAGGACGTGTATCGATTACTACAGATCCCATGCAGGGGAGAAGTAGTGTATTATGATTCTATTTATGATTCTATTGTTTATCGATGAGTGTTCGGGGACAATTCTATTGATGATGGTGATACGATCACTTGGCCTTAGTTTGCATCTTTTCCTACCTTGCCAGCAATACTGGGTGCATTGATTGGCAGTTTACTTCTTCCCGACCGGTGAGGTCGTGGTTTTTCTATTGGATGGGGTAGGATATTGGAGAATTTTCTTTCTCATCCTCGACGCTTTGATTGGGGTTCATGCATCCTTGCACAGTTATATCATGACTTGTATGAGGTAGTTTATCGAGCGAGTCCATCGTTGTTAACTGGTACAGTGGTTCTTTAGTTGTGGATATGGGAGCATCTTCCCATCATTAGGCCCATTTCTGATAGGGTTTGGCCTCAAGGTTTTCCCTATGATTTTTTATACACTAGGATGGTTATACAACATCATTTGGGTCATCTAGACTTCTGGCGACGATAGATTGATGATCTAGATCAAGTTTTATGGAGACCATACAGGGGTTGTGAGTTATGGAGGGAGGATGATGATGAGTTGCCATATATGTTTTCCCCTTGTTGGATGATTGGGTGCACTACTACTACTATTGAGTGCTTCTGCTTTGGTAGAGTTTCTAGATAGTATGGTCAAACACAGGATATGCCACAGGGTACAACATTGTATGCTCGAGTACAAGTAGAGAGATCTATGTGGGGTCCTCTAATTGATTTTGAGTTTGCCTTAGATTAGATTACGGGTATGGCTTATTGCATATGGGAGATGCTTTCTGGTGTAGCTGATGCAAGAATGTCTCACGAGTTTTCCTATTGGTGGGCTCATAATAGGTTTACTTAGTTTACTAATCTAGTAGAGCCTATCCCAGGTCAAGGTGATGGAGGTGGTGGTGGAGGTGGTGGGGGTAGATGAAGGAGACGAGGAGGGCAGAGAGATCCTCCTATTATTGTTGATAGAGGACGGGTGAGACATGGTCATGTGAGGGATAGAGATCATGCTAGAGGTTAGGATGATGCACTTAATAGATAGCCTAGAGAAGATAGACAATAAAGAGTTTATAGACATTAGAGACGATAGAGACAGGCTCATGTTGATGTGGCTAGGTAGATTCCCAATGGATTGGATCCTTTGGTTTAGTTGCAGAGAGTAGCCTTGGCTCAGTAGGATGATGATGCAACATAGTAGGCTCAAGTTTTGGCATAGCAGGTGCCTATACAGGATCAACAGCCACAGGATCATGGACAGGGTTCACAGGATGCTCCTACTATAGGTGTTGTAGTACAAGAGGTTCATTCTTTGAGGACATATATGTCTAGCATTGTTGGATGTTTAGATTAGGTTGCAGCCTTGATGTAGCAGTTTATGTCGGCTATGGTGTAGAGATAGAGTGGAGTGAGTACTTCTCAGGCTCCTCCCCCATCAGATGGTAGAGGTCTAGATGGATCTAGTGCTATAGGATATTGATTGCTTTGATGATAGATTTACTCATGGCTGATGTACTTGTATCACATGTCATGTTTTTGATTGATCAGACCATTTGATGTACCACTTTTGTATGACATCGTATCTTGATATACTGAGTTGATGGATCATTGATGCACACTTTTTGCTGATATATGATGATATACTCCTCAGTTCTCCTTGATGAGTTGTTTATGAGATTTATCTTTTATGCAGCTATATGATGTGTTTATGCATTTACTTTGATTTATGCTATGGATGCAGTTATCTTATTTTATGATATAGATAAATGATGCAATGATGTATGGATTTATGACATGGTTTTCTCTTTTCTCAATGTATGAATGCAACATGTTTTATGGAAATGCATGTGGAAATGCCCTTATGTTTTTGAATTTTTCAATGCCAATGTAATTCTATCCTTAACTATATGTATGCAAATGATGTATGGATGTTTTTTTCTCTTTTTTTGGTATATGGATAATGATTAATGATTAATGCTATGCATGAATGCAACAGATAATCTCATTTTCTTTGTAGTTTTTGATTGATCAAGAGTAAGACGTTTGATTGAATCCCACATTTCTTTAGTGTTTTGACTAACCAAGATTATTGATGTACCCCCTTTTTCCCTTGGAAAATTAACCACAAACAAATGCATTTAATCTAACATGATAATGCAATTAACCTAACATGATAATGCAATTAATCTAACATGGTAATGCAATGTGACCTAAGTGTCACCAGCTTTTAGCAAATAAATGCCATGAGGATAAATTTTCATCATTGAGCATTTTGGGACCGGAAAGCTAGTACAATCATCACTGACCACATCATGATGATATGAATATTGCTTTTTTCACTTTTTGGTAACCTCCTTTTTGAACCAAGTACAACCCTCACTAGTTGGATGACCAAACTATGGGAGTCTGAATACCGGTGTCAACGGATTCAATGTTGCAAGTGGATTTTTGGTATTAAGATATAGAAGATCTAAATAGCCAAGGGATCCATTTGCGTAAACAAGCAAAGGTCAATCCGTCCTCTTATGAGATAGTCCTCAGTGGTTCTTTGATGACCATGTCATTAGATGAACTCTCATAAGTTGATAAATCTTCCTCCAAACAATCACTCAAAGGAAATAAAATATCACATCTTTATCATGGTTAATCTAGTCGAAACATCATCGAATAGCTCAAGAGATATGATAAAAAGTCAATTTCCTACAGATTTATCAAAAAGAAAATTTCTAGTGTTTTGCAATGTTTCTTGATTTTCAAAAAGTATTTCCAAGCATTCTGATCTTTAAGGTGTTTTTGTCAATTTTTAATCCTGATTTATAAAGTCAATGAAGGCTCAAGGATCATGTTGTAGGATTGAATACTTAGGGTTTGACCAATGATGTCCATCAAAGGTTTAATAACTTTCCACTTTTCTAAAACTATGATAAATCTTTCTTTGACGTGTCTGATTGTAGCACTTATTGAATCCATTTGGTACCAAATTTTCAATCCTCTTCTACCCCCAAGTGATAAATGGGATCGTTCGACAAACTTAGGGCTGAATAGGCAATGCAATAATTTGACAGAATGACTTTATTATGACTATGTACAAATGACGGATGCAATAGTAGTTGTACAAATGGGATGTTGGAAATGCAATATGGACATATGTGACTAGGAAAAGACAACTTAAGGGAACAAAAGGCACTTGTTTACCAAGTTTTCACCTTCTGGATCTTTTTCTTTTTTTTCTACCAAGACGCCTATTGCCAGGTTTTCACCAAGGCACTTTTTTTTTTATCTTTTTATCTTTTTTTGTATTTTTTTCTTTTTCAATTTTTTTGTATTTTTGAAGATCTCTGACTATGTGCAATAAATATGATGCTCCTCATCTGATACTCTTTATACTCTTTCATCTCCCTCATGTCTAGAACCTTTTGAGATGAATGTTGTTGATGGGTTCTTGGAGTTCCTCCTTCACAATATGATAACTTATAGGTTCATGTGCCAAATGAAGACACTATGATGAATGGGCCAAGCTAATTAGCCTCCCATTTTCCTTTCTTCTCTCTCTAAGCCTGATTCTTTGGGTTCTCTCTCAACACTAAGTCTCCTACCTGAAAGACTCTCCATTTGATATGTTTATTATAGTTCCTCGAGATTCTATTTTGGTAGACTTTTAGGTGCTCATAAGCTTGAGTTTGGTGTTCTTCAAGTAACTCCAATTGTTGAAGTCTAGCGACTCTATAGTCCTCATCTGTGATCAATCCTTGTAATGAAACTCACAGAGACGGGATTTCAACCTCTAATGGTAGAACTACTTCAGCACCATAGACTAAGGAAAATGGCATGGCTCTCGTAGGTGTCTAGATGCTTGTTCTATAGGCCCATAATGCTGGATTAATTTGTACATGCCAATCCCTTCCCGATTTATTGACCGACCTCTTCAAGATTTTCAAGATATTCTTATTCATGGCTTTGCTTTGCCCATTTCCTTGAGGGTAATAAATTGATGAGGAGTGGCGAGTGATATGAAATGTAGCACAAAGTTCATACACGTCCTTGTTTTTAAATTGTTTTCCATTATTTGTTATGATGGCGTGAGGAATGCCATATCTGCAAATGATGTGGTTCAAGATGAACATGGAAATTTGCTTACCCATGGCCATGATCAAAGGAACTGCTTCAAGCCACTTAGTGAAATATTCTGTTGCTGTTATGATATATTTGTGCCCATTTCAAGAAGGTGGGTATATGATGCCAATTAGATCAAACCCCCATTGATAGAAAGGCCAAGGTGTAACAAATGGGTGTAATTCTTGTGCCGATGCATGTATCATGTCACCATGATATTGACATTTGTTGCATATCCAAACAAAGTGGCAAGCATCTTTTTCTAATGTCTTCTAGAAATACCCTAAGCAAAGGATTTTCTTAGCTAGATTTAACCCGCTTGCATGTGACCCACAAATGCCTTCGTGAACTTCATGCAAAGCTAATATAAACTCTTCTTCTTCTAGACACCTAAGTAACCTCCCGTTGAGACCTTTACAAAACAATGTTTCTGAGAGGATTATGTAACGGGATGATTGGCGTATAAAGTTTCATTTTTGGGCTCGAGTTTAGTCTAAGGGTAGCATTTGGTCTTTGAGATATGCATATATTGGGCCGTACCAAGGGGAGTCATGTTCGTGTAATAGGGAAACAATTTGGGTTTCAGGAAGGTCAAATGCCAGTTTCACCAACTCTTCCACCAAGAACTCATACTTCTCATTTTGATCAGGTTTTTGTAACAAGGAAGCCAAGGTGGCCATGGCGTTAGCTGCTTATTTTTCTCTCTAGGAATCTGCTTAAAAGTGATCAAAGGAAATTACTTCTTCCATCCATCAATCATGGTCTTATATGGCATCAACTTTTCATCTTTAGTGTTATATTCATTGTTGACTTGATTGATGATGAATTGAGAATCTCCATAAATTTGTAGCTCCATGATGTTCCACTCCAAGGCCATTTTGATGCCTATGACTAGTGCCTCATATTCCTCTATATTATTTGTGCATGGAAACAAGAGCTTGTAGGACTTAGGAATTGTGTAACCTTGAGGAGTGACCAATAGTATGCCGGCCCTAGAACCTAGTTAAATATAGGAGCCATAAAAATATAACTTCCATGTTTTTGCTTCTATGTTTACAATGGTGGAATCCAAAAATTCCACTTGGATAGTTTGTGTAGAAGTCATGGGGTTTTCAGCTAAGTGATCTGCTATCACTTGCCCTTTTATTTCCTTTCTATCGACATACTCAATGTTGAATTCACTCAATATCATAACCCACTTGGCTATCCTACCTGTTAAGGTAGATTTACTTAACAAATATTTGAGAGGATCAATTTTGGAAATTAGCTTGACCTTATGCATCAACATATAATGTCTCAACTTTTGAGATGCAAACACAACTGCTAGGCAAGCCCTTTCCATGAATTTGTAGTTAAGTTCATATTTGATCAATGTCCTACTCAAATAGTAGATTGCTCTTTCCTTTCCTTGTTCATCCTCTTGCGCCAAAAGTACTCCTAGGGATCTTTCAGTAGCAGATATGTATAAAAGCAATGCTTTGCCCTTGATTGGTGGCATGAGAATAGGTGAATTTATCAAGTAGGTCTTCAAAAATGTGAAAGCTTGATCAAATTCAACATCCCACATGAATATAGTATCCTTATGTAGCAACTTGGTGAAGGAATGACATTTTTATGCCAATTGGGAAATAAACCTTCTTATGGATTGTATTTTGCCTTGTAAGGATCTCATTTGGCTGATGTTCTTTTGTATCTCCATATCCATTATGGCTTGTACTTTCTCCGAGTCCACTTCAATTCCTTTGGCGGAAACTATATAGCCTAATAACTTGTTAGATTGGACACCAAAGGCACATTTCTTTAGGTTTAATTTGACTTTGAATTGCTCCAACCTAATGAATATCTTTTTCAAAATTTGGGGGTGTTCTCTTTTGTGGGATTTTGCCAATATATCATCCACATAATCTTCTAAAAATGTATGCATCATGTCGTGGAAGATAGTTGTCATGGCCCTTTGATATGTGGCTCTGGCATTTTTAAGGCTGAAGGGCATGACATTCCAACAAAAAGTGCCCCAAGGGCAAGTAAAGGCAGTCTTCTCCTGGTCTTCAGGTGCAATTTTGATCTGATTATACCCGCTGAAACCATCCATTAGGGAGTACATGGAATGACCTGCTGTCAAGTCAACTATTGCATCAATGCTCGAAAGTGGGAAATCATCCTTAGGACAAGCAAGATTTAGATCTTGAAAATCCGTGCATACTCGAATGGATTTGTCATGTTTTGTGACTGGTACAATGTTAGATATCCATTCAACATAAGCTATTGCCCTTATGAATCCTACTTTCAACAATTTTTCTAACTCCACCTTGACTAAAAGAGCTATGTGTGGGTGCATCTTCCTCAACTTTTTCTTAACGGGCTTAACCCCTGGTTTGACATTTAGATGATGCATTATAAAGTCAAGATCTAACTCGGGCATGTCAGCATATGACCATGAAAAGTTTACTTGTTGCTCTTGGAAAAATTTGATGAAGTCCTCTCTTTCTAGAGGCGTGACTGATGCTGCCAAGTGTATAAATTTTGGATCCACTTCCGTACCAATGTTAATCTTTTATGTCAGCTCTATGAGTATAGGCGACCTTTCTTCCTCATGCTCTAGTAGAGTATCCAATCTCTCTTCCTTTGATGCCACAATTGGGTTTTCACCAAAGGAAACATCTTTCATCTTTATTTTTTTGGGTTCTAATGCTGCTACATAATGGTTTTCAGCACTAGAACTTTTCTTTTTCTTATTTTTTTTCATTTTTTGATTTTGACTAAGATATTGAACCCCCGCTACTTCTATCATGTTTGGTTTGAATTCCTTGGTGAAAGAGGGCTCAACCACATTAAGGTATTGGTTTGTTGCTTGGTCATTCGGGAAGTAAAGCAGGTCACTTGGCTCGGTTTGGTCCCAATCAATAAGATGGGGATTTATTAATGATAAGGTTTCATTGGGAAAGTTTTCATCAATGTGGTTTATGGACATGAATTCATTTGAGGATTTGTACATTGTATCATTTAGATCTATGACGTGTGCTTCCTCAAGATGGTCCATGGAAGAAGGGTTGAAATCCCCTTCACTTGAGTCCTCGTCCACTTCTACGGGAAATAGCATGGGAAAAGCCACGAGCAGATTAAAACTAACATTTGAATCTCCCTCCTCTGAAGGCATCCAAAATGTATCTATCCATGGTGGACTTGTATGTGTTTGTCCTATGTTAAGACCTTGTATATTAGGCTCTTTATTGACTTGAGTTTCTTGCCTTGGGATCTTTGCATATGTATGTATTGTGACTACTTCTTTATCTTGACATGATTCATTAGATAGGATGTCCCACTCATAATCTCAGGAGTCATCACTATCTCCATCGGATTCTAAGGCATTTACTTGAGGATAGAAATCTTGCATTGGGCTGGAGCTTTCGCCTTTGTATTGGTAACCTACTCCAGATCTTTCTTATTTTTCCCTCCAAGTAGGTTCAATGGGTTCTAGTAAGCCTCTATTCCTTTGACCTAAGGGTCCTCTTCCCTTGTATCCCATCTTCTGCATTATTTCAAACCCTTTCCCATATTGCTCAGTTTGTATATTAACATGCTGGATTCTCTCCATGGGAGTGTTTGAGGTATCTTCTTCATCACGGTAAAGCCATTGAAGGACTTCATTCTCCTCTTTGTCATATGTTGCTTTGTCACTTTCTCTTACAAATTAAGAGTTGTACTTATGAGGCAAGTGTTATTTTGATGGTTTTCCATGTGTCCTTGGAGATGTGGGCATGTCGAATAGGGAAATGGAGTATTCCCCTACTCCTTTTGAACTAATTTTGCATTGTTTATCAAATGCCTCCATCATCTCATCCATTTTCTTGTAGTTTTTATTTTTGGCTTCATCTTTTTCTTCTCTAGTAGGTTTGTAGGGTACTATCTCTGATTTGGGTGCTTTATCTGAACCCTCATTAGGAATTGGACCCTCGTAGCTCATCTTTTCCTTTCCCTTAGTTGATGTCGTTGAGCTAGCTTGAGGAGGGTTTTGAGTAGCATTTAATGTTATTATAGGATCATCCATTTTGGTATCTTCAATGGTGGCTCTTTGAATGATTCCTTCCCTGTTATGTGGAATAAATAGCTCATGAAGGGGTTTGAGTGCATTGCAATATTGGAACGGGTTTGAGTCCCCTCCAACTGTGATTTCTTCACCCATGTACAAAAATTTGATGCATTGGTGGTATGTGGATGGGACTGCTTGCATCTCATGGATCCATGGTCTCCACAAAAAAATATTATTAGTTAACTTCATGTCCAATACTTGGCAATTGGTGTCCTTCTTGACATGTCCCACTTGAATGGGCAATACGATCATGCATTTAGAGTCCCTTTCAGCTTCATCATAAGCCTTGATGGTGATTTTTTTCATAGGGTCAATGCAAGACTCAGACAACCCTGACGATTTAACAAGACTTAATGTGCAAATGTTAAGGCCAACTCCTCCATCAATGAGGGCTCTTTTGACTCTATACCTTTCTATTAAGACCTCTATATGCAATGGTAGATTTTGAGGATGGGTTATAGACATGTCATCTTGGTTAGAAAATGAGAGGCAATGAGGTGCTACAAGATGACCTACCATGTTTTGGAACTTCTCCTCTTCTAAGTTAGTAGGAACATTCATCTCTACTAGAGCTTTTTCTAAAATTTCCTTATGGTTAGGGGATAACTTCAATAGCTCCAAGATAGAGATTTTCACTGGAGTTCTTTGCAATTGATCAACCAAGCTATAAGGTTTTACTATTGTAGAAGGTTTCTTGATCACAATGTTGGACTGCAAAGTGCTAATAACTTTAGGAGAAACCCCTTGTAGGGTCATCCTCAAAGTCTGCCCTCTTGTAATAACATTTGATGTCTCTTTTTGGGGTTGTTCCTTGATTATTATAGCATTCACAATGTTATCATAAGGTAGCACAAATTTAATGTTATTGGCGCTTTGTTTCTTGCCATTTGATGACTCCCCTTTGTCATGTTTGTAGAAGGGTTGTTTGAATGTTGTATGGTCCTCATTGCTTTGAGGTCCATCAATGGTGATCATGCCACCATCAATTAAATCTTGCACTATATTTTTTAGTTGCAAGCATTCGTTTGTTGTGTG